>OV839566.1:148293491-149493491 GCA_929447395.1 Epistrophe grossulariae | reverse complement strand
TATTATATTTAAATCCCTCAAGATGGCGGTCAAATAGAGAATTGAGTTATCTTTTGATTTACATACATTTTATCGAGAAACTGAAATTAAAATAATTAAAAAATGAGAATTATAATCTTTTATAAAATATATAAATATTTTTTCTTTTTAATTTTCTTTTTTTAAGTTAAATTTTTTTGATGCATGTAACTTTTAATTATAAAATGTATATATTTTAAAGCTATAAATGAGATATTATCTCAAGGCTTTTGTAAATAAATAAAATGAAATTAAATAAATGAAATGAATTATTTTATATAGTAATATTTTTTTATCAGGTACCGTAAATGACTGAAAGGCGAGTAGGGTAGAGTCGCCTATTGCCGGCCCCCTCCAAGGCCGGCCACCTTACAAGAAAACCTTTGGGAATAGTGAAACTGTAGTCGTACTACTCCGTTTAAAGTATCAACAAAAATCTGTCATAAATGCTCAATGATCTGTCAAAAGTTTCCTCAAATTTGCCCTATGAGTCAATAAAGTTCACAAGCTTGACTTTTAATTTTTTCGCGTACTATAACTGTCGATTACAACAGTGAAAGTGGTTTCAGGATTAGTGATTTTTGAGGACAGTTTTTGGGTTAATAGTTTTAAATGCGGTTTTTATATTGAAAAACATTATATTTCAATTAAATATCCTTTTAAATGTTAAAAAAAATTTTAATTATGGTTGTTTTTAAGGGGGCCGGAGATAGAGAACTGAATTTATGAGCGTTTTCTATTGTCGGCCGCCCGGCCGAAGGTAGGAAAAAATTTTTTTTTTTGAGAAAAATGCAAAAAGTGCATTACTGATCTATAACAACAACACTAGAGCAAAAACTGGCGTTGAAAATCCATAAAATCCAGTCTTCGGCCCCCTATTTTCAAGTAGAAACTAGAGGGCGGAACACTGGAAATGTGTTTCCTAACTTCGGCCATCACATATAAAAAACAAAATTATTGTTGCGATTGGGGTGGCCGAACTCAGGAGTATCGGTGGCCGGTCTTGAGCAACTAGGGGCCGGCAAACATAATGGCAAACCCCTATCTTTATAATAAAGCTAAATTCTTGGGCCATAACATAACATTAAATTATATGCGTTTTATTTCTCCTTGAAAACCACACGTCTAAAAAAAACACCCTTTATATTAATGATTATATAAAATCGGCGGCGTTGAATTGAAGTTTTCATTTGAAAATTTCTAAATTTTACCCACGATGTTGGAATCAGCTTTTAGAATTTACGATAGTT
This sequence comes from Epistrophe grossulariae, assembly GCA_929447395.1. Classification (NCBI taxonomy): domain Eukaryota; kingdom Metazoa; phylum Arthropoda; class Insecta; order Diptera; family Syrphidae; genus Epistrophe; species Epistrophe grossulariae. The sequence goes on along the minus strand of OV839566.1, from coordinate 149,492,223 downwards.
ATTCCTTTAAAAAAGAAAGGTGACAGATTTCCACACAAAATTCTAGTGGAACTTTCACTTAAAAATGGTCATGATTTAACTGTTTTCTTATAGTAATAAAGTTCTTTGATTTCAGGATGTACAGAATTATTATGTGAACAAAAAAAAAAATGGAAGACAGACATATTTTGTAATAATTTTGCAGTTCAACTATTTTTACGCTCTTTAGGGTTATTATTGCTTCTGTGAAAAAAAAAATATTCGATGTTGTAAAATTATCACTTCGATGATGGAGGTCCAAAAAACTGCGTTTCTTCATACCATCCTTAGTTGTCATCCGTTGGTCAATGGTCTGTGCGTTCATGGTCCACTGTAGGTTGAGCTATAGAATCTTAAAGGATTTACCGATTTGCTTTAAATTATTTGCAGAGCATTTGTATGTTATTCTTTTCGAAAGTCGATTTGTTGTCTTAGCTCATCTTAAACTGGTAGCTGCACTATTTTCTCAAAAATTGCTCTAACGATTTCGATTAAACTCTATACCTGTAATGAACAAAGTGATTATAAAAAAATGTAATAAATAATTTAAAACTTATTAAGTCTTTATGGAATAGTTTTCTGTTTCTTTTCTCACCTATTTGTTACAGTGTGAAAGCAATGTGTTTATTCTTAAGGCTTAACTACATAAGCCAAAAAGTACTGAAGTACAAAAGTAAAAATATTTTTTTTACCGCTAGCGCCGTTGTTTTGTGAAAAAGAATACACAAATTTGTTTTTAAACCAAAATTTAAGCTTTCTGCATCATTGTTATAAGTTTTCCAGTCAGAAACACTATCACAAAATCAATTTAAAAATTTTCACTTTTGCACTTTTTCACTTTTTTGGCTTATGTAGTTGAGGCTTTATTCTTTCTGATTTGATCGCAAACTTAAAATAAATGGCGTTTTTCTTTTTTAGCTCTGAGCAAAGGCTGAGCGATCAGAGCAAACTGTCATATGCTTAGTAATCTGTCAAATTACATAAAAATTGTATTAAGTTGGCTTCGCTCAGCGTTTTGCTCCATTTGCTCGGTAATTTTATTCTGAGCATACAGACAGTGTTGCCATAATCTCAAATTTCATTATGCTAGATTTCATATTCCATAATGCTAAATCGTATGGGAGCTCAAAAAACAGAATGCTAGATTCTAAAATCCATTTGTAGAAAATTTTCCCTTTTACAAACTTATGTTTCAATGATTAAAAGAACAAAACTTTGTAACAATGCAAAATTAAAATTTATTATTTCATAAATAAGTACCCTAAATGGGTGACGTGAAATAAGGCCCAACGAAATAAGACCAAATCTCAAATTTGGCCTTATTTCTTTATGAATATGGAAATAAGGCCAAATTGGCCTCACTTTTTATACGCCGTAATGCTGGGTGATGAATCATAGTTCTGCACATTTTTTGAAAGAAAAAGAATATAAAAACGAAATCTGGAAATCTTAATGGGTATTTTAATGATTGATATTTAAATAATATATAAACAAATATTCAATTCCAATGACTGCTTTTGCACTACAGCGATTTCTTATCTTTGTTTATCTTCTTGTTTCTTTCTGATTGCAAAGACCCTTTATAAAAATTTTTTAGAAAATTAACTTTGTGCAAGTGAAAAGGTTTCATTTATCTGCATTCTTTACTCCAGTTGATTAAGCAAAGTCCACAGAGAAGTAGACGAATTGAAATTACTGAACTTTGCGTTCGTATGTGTAAATACTTTTTCAAATATATGAAGATTCATTCACAAATACCCATACACAAATCATTACTTTTTCGATATCTTGATTCTTGTTAATCGAACAGCAATGGAATATATTACTTTGTTTCATATTGGATTTTAGAAAGTAAATTTTTTGTCTGAGTTCAATAAGGTATTATTAAGGTAAGATCACAATAATGCGCATATTTTGCAAACAAATTTTAAAATAAAAATGCCAAAAAAATTCGGATAATGCTAAAAAAGCATTTGGCATAATTTTCAAATTTCATAATGCTTTTTTCTCGTCTGTAATGCTAGATCTAGCATTAATAATGCCAAAATGGCAACACTGCATACAGAGCACGCTCCGAGCTAGCTCCGATGCAAAAAAGAAACACGACTTATGTGCAGGGTTGCAAAAGCTTAAGTCACTTTCTAGCTTAAGCTTGGCTTTAATTCACAAGCTAGTGGGTGACTTATGAATTAAAAAAAATGTAATTCAGCAGCTAGTTACTGACTTATGAATTAAAAAAAATTTAATTCATAAGTCAGTTGGTGACTTGTGAATTAAAAAAATTTAAGTCATAAGCTAGTAGGTGACTTATGAATTAAAAAAAAATTTAATTTACTACCTACTAAGTGACTTATGAATTAAAAAAATTTAATTCACTTCCTACTAAATGACTTATGAATTAAAAAAAATTTAAGTCATGAGCAAGTTAGTGACTTATGAATTAAAAAATTGTAATTCATGAGCAAGTAAATGACTTATGAATTAAAAAAAAATTAATTCACAACCTAATAAGTGACTTATGAATTAAAAAAATTTAAGTCATGAGCAAGTTAGTGACTTATGAATTAAAAAAAATTTAATTCACTATTTATTAAGTGACTTATGAATTAAAAAAAAATTAATTCACTACCTACTAAGTGACTTATGAATTAAAAAAATTTAATTCATAAGCTAATGGATGAATTCTGATTAAAAAAATTATGATTTTAAATACTAAAGGTAAAAAGATTATAAAAAACGTACTAATAAACGTATATGTATATTTTTTAAACTTTTTAATATTGAATATTCACTTTTTTCACTTTTTCACTTCACAATTATGTATAAATTTAATGCGCACTGGTCACTAGTCACTGAACAATTGATGGGTGAATGATTTATGTTTGTAAGTTAAAATAGTTTTTTCTATTTTATTTTCATAAAATCTTCCAAGAGAGAGAATGATAACCCATCATTTGCTCAACACAAATATTTTATCGATATTGCTTTTTTATTCAATTGGGTTATAGGGACTGCATAGACGTAAACTCACACAAAATTCTTAAATAGCTTGAAAACCACTTACGTTAATAATGAAAAAATTATGTAGTCAAAACAAGCTTAGGAATTTCCAATATACCAACTAGCTTAGGAATTAAATTTTTTTTAATTCATAAGTCACTTATTAGTTTGTGAATTGAATTTTTTTTAATTCATAAGTCATTTACTTGCTCATGAATTACAATTTTTTAATTCATAAGTCACTAATTTGCTCATGACTTGAATTTTTTTTAATTCATAAGTCACTTAGTAGGTAGTGAATTAAATTTTTTTTAATTCATAAGTCACTTAGTAGGAAGTGAATTAAATTTTTTTTAATTCACAAGTCACTTAGTAGGTAGTGAATTAAATTTTTTTTAATTCATAAGTCATCAACTAGATTATGACTTAAATTGTTTTAATTCACAAGTCACCAACTGACTTATGAATTAAACTTTTTTTAAATCATAAGTCACTAACTAGCTATAGAATTATTTTTTTTTAATTCATAAGTAACTAACTAACTTATGAATTAAATTTTTTTAATTCACAAGTCATCTACTAACTTATGACTTAATGATTTATTTAATTCACAAACTTGCAACCCTGCTTATGTGCTATGATTTATCTGAGGTAAAAAAGAAACATAGAATTTATTTTTGACAGCTCAGTGATCTGCTCTGAGGTAAAAAAGAAAAACACCAATTCTCTTTGCATCTTCTATCCTGCACGCATGTAGGTTTAAAAAAAAAAAAATCAGAGGAAATTAATTAAGGTTATTTAATTTAAATATTTTGTATACCTATTGTACCTTATACATATTTTATTTCGAATGTATAAAGTCGATTGGAATACATATAGGTATTAGGTACTGCTTGACTGATGAGTTAAGAAAAAAGTGTGGGAATTAAATCCCTCAGTGACTGGTGTATTTTGGGAGGAAAAATCTGCTATACTCCATTTACCTGTACAATAAAGTCCTATACCTACTATATCCATCCATGAAACTGTCATATTCAAAAAAAGATTTTTCCTCTTATACCCTTATTTAATTTAATAAACCACCGGTCTTTGAAATGTATCTATCTACAAAAAAAAAATATATATATATTATTATGTATAGGTATATCCATTTGTGGTCTAGAAATATATTAATACCCAACAACCGAATCTTCAAAAAAAGCAAGCTTCTCGCTGGGTAGGTTTATATAATCAACCGGAATACGATAAAAAATAAAGAATCCCTCAACGAGTAACTTATTTTTCCTTAACAGGACGTGGCGCATCCCAAAAAAAAAAAAAAGGAAACACGAAAAAATATCCAACATAATAACAATGAAAAAGCCGTAGCCACCAAAGTAGCTATTTGCCGTTTCAGCGATTTAACAAAATTCATTGCGTAGCAGGATTTAATCTAACTTTATTAAAATACGAGACATTTAACGGTTATTTGGGCTTTTTTTTTTGTCGAATGGTTGGGGGGCCGCGTAGTCGTTGTCCTCGAATATTGCATTAGACTGTATATTGTTGTGTATTTCCATGCTTTAAACTTTTCAATTTCATATTTCATGAGAAAAGAATCTACTATGTCTGATTAAAGATACAATATAGGTAATGTAGCTATATATAGGTAGATAGATACATTTCTTTCGTTTTGCTAACGAATATTATAGGAATAAATAAAATGTTCGACTGGGTCGCAAGAACTTGAATTAGCGTTAAATACTGGATCAGACACATCAGCCAGTGCCGCAGTTATGACATTTTTGGCAATTTAAAGCCAAACTAGAAAAAGAAGACATCTTTAGTTCGGTATATATTCGAAAATCAAGCACGACACCACCGAGACATTGGGGTAGCTATTAGCTAGTATATAGGTACATATGTAGTTCCCACATCTTAAAATGCATGACGGGAAGGGACTTGAAGATCTGCAGATCAATGAACTACTTTCAACCTCATTGACGTGCAGAAAAGAAACACTGGATTATCCGCTGGCTTCTTCCGCTGTCAAAAATATTGCAACATTCAATTTAGAGCAGCAGGTTTCGACGAAGTCAAGAAAGCCGTACCTAAGCTTAAGTCCGCAATAAAGAAGCTGGAAAGAAGAATTGACGGGCTTGCTGGCAAGGTGTTCAAAGCAGAAGATGACGATCTAGTAAGGAGTATGCACTAGCTTATCTGCAAAATATGGTCATGCGATATGAATCGAATCTCAGCATCGTTTTCTCAAGAAAGGAGATCCTCTGAACTTCAATTTTTTGAAGGTTATGTATACGTGTTCTCTTTTATAGAAACGAATAACAAAGGTATAAGCACAATAAAATGGCTACACAGATACCTACATAGTGAATACATAAAAAAGAGAAAACAAAAGAAAAAGAACGTGACGAAAAAGAACAAATAGAAAATATCGTGGCGTCAAAACTTATTCTGTTTTTAAAAAAGTCGTTCTGGTAACCCTACTGTGGCTGCAAGTATTTTTGGAGCTGTGTTTTTTTTTTTGAACTTATGTATGTGTATCTAATGATGTGTTAATTGGTAAGGAAGAACTTTTGGTAGTTTAGTTATTTATTTTTTTCATAATAAAGACACCACAACATTAAAATAACCTTCACCTAAACAACATTTAATAACATACACATCATCAACGCCTTCTTTGCCTTCACGTCAGGAACATTTTATCTACTTTTTTCATGTACTTTTTTTGTTTTTTGATGGACGCATCCAGCGTGAGTCACGTAGCACATAAACCGCCAGCCACACAAACCAATTGGATTATTTTCTACTCATTTAACTGGAAAATTAAATTGAAAAGCGTAACAGATATATAACATGAATACTCTTTTGAAATGTGTTATAAAAAGTAAACAATTTACTGGCCGTTTTTCTTTTTTCATTCATTGCACTGAACAAAGCACGAGCATGTCGTACATATACTCTGAACTTTCTCCGAAGCGGGCGTGTTCTAAGAGCTCTGAATTATTTTATGAACACACTCGAGCACTAGCTGTCATGAAATGACATTTATCAATGCGCTGCTGTCACTTTTTCAAAACAAAATTATTAAATAAAAATGGATAGCAAAGCAATAATAATCAGGCAAGAATTTTCTTTATTTTATGAAAAAAAGTGAGGATCTTCATCACATTAAACATGGAAAAACAAATTGTCAGAAACTAAAACCACCTAGATTTTTTTAATTTACTTACACAAAACTAATAATTGCCTCATTAAGCAAGTTAAAAAAGATAAGATTGTTATAATGGAAATGTTTGATTAATTTATAGATATAAATTTAAATTCCATCACAACAATTATAATTTTTATCAGTGTTTTAATAACTTTATTGTTCATATTTATGTTCATTAAAACTGATATACATATATATGTATTTACCTATTTTTTTTTTGTAATAAAACAAAAACATTAAAAGGAATAGAAATTAATTATTAAAACAAAATAATTGCTACTGAGAACTATATATGAGCGGATTTTCAACTTTATTGTCAAGCAAGCAAAAAATATACATAATAAGCTTTTTGAAATATTTTTTGTTGATTTTGTACGAGAAAAAAATATCTTTGATTCTTATCTAATTGCAGCCCCAATTTCAATTAAAAATGTCAGACCGTTTTCATTTCATTTTAGAAACTCTTGCTATAGCAACAAATGCCATCTTGGAATGGAATATATTTCGTTAGGTACGATTACGATAAATGTAGATGTGTACGTATGTTTTATTCTATCTACCTACACGGTTAAAAATGTTGGTGTAGTTTTTAATATTTTTTGGGTTACATATATGACAACACCAAAAATGTATTAAAGTTTAATACATCGCAAATATTACATTTTTAGTTTTAATACAAAAAATATTACATTTTATAATAGAACTTTATTAGAGAAAGAGAGGAAATAAATTGAGGAAATTTCTTACAAGGAAATTTCTCACAAGGAAATTTCTCACAAGAAAATTTTCTCTCAAAAGGAAATTTCTCTTGAGAATTAATGCAACACAGGAAATATTATGAATACATACTCGTAATTCGTAATAGCTATAATAATGAATGTGTATTTTTGCAAGAGTGCCTATTTATCTTTGTATGTCAATTTATTATTCTTATTATTTTTATTATAATAATAACATTAGCCGTGTTTTATTATCTACGGATCTGGATCAGGATCATCCCATTAAAATAAAACGATACGGATCCATAATGACAACAGTGTTGTATGCTCACCTCTTTTTTTCTTATGTTTGTTTATTTTTCATGTAGATACTGTCTTCTTTCTTTACACAACAGTTTGTACTCCCTACCGACTAAAGCGCCGTCTATTCGCCAGAGTTAAAACTTATTTACGGATCTTTAAAATAGATCCAGATACAGAGCAGGATCCAAATTTGTTGTTGTATTACGTGTTAAAAGATGATCCCGATCCAGATCCGTAGATAATAAAACACGGCTATTCTTTTCTCCAACGTTTTTCACAAATGAGGATAGAAATCTTATTGCGATTGAAATTTTGTCTACTAATTAACATATTGTGCCTCGAAAAACTGCAAAGCGCCTTCAAAATAATGCATATTTAAATTTTTTTATTTTTATTTTTCTTGCCTTTGAATACAATTTTAATAAATTTTAATCTTGGTTGTATTAAAAAGTGATGCAGTTTGTTCAATATGTTCATATTCAATATGGCTGACAAAAAAGAGCATCGAAGCAAAAAAAAGGGCGAGAATCAGTGATGCCAGATTTCGGAAGCAGGTTTTCCCACAGTCGCATATATTTCATAGTAATTCAGTCTTGTTTTATTAATAAGTAGTTATACATTGATAATTAAGAAAACAAAAACAAATATTTATATATTATTATGCATGTTATACATGAATATGTATATATATATATTGTATATGTGTACAGCATATAGATTTGTATAACGTACAAAAATAAAAACTTCATTATTTTAAAAATATATTGCTTCTTTATTTGACATTTCATTTATTTTGCATGACGTTTTCATGACATTCGCCAATTATAGGTGTGTTTTATTCATTGCTGCATAGCCAGCGCAGCAAAATTTCCCTTGGCAAACAAAAACAATTTGATTGCTGACGAAAAAGAAGTCAGTAAAAAAAAAGATGGCTGTGCTGGAGATAGAGCTTCCAATTATTGAAATGAACGTATAGAGTGAGTGATCGTTTTATTCAGACTTGTGCTGCGCTGGCTATGCAGCAATGAATAAAACACACCTTATGAATCAGTTTAAGTAGGCTATATTTTTAAGATGAAAATGAATGCATCCAGTTATTTAGAATGAATTATTTCCGCGCTTGAAAATGTATTATTTTTTTTATCATAATTGAACACATTTTTTTAATAAGAAAATATAGGAAACGATTTTAGCTTAACGCAAAATCCCTTTTTTGTATACTATGAGGTTTGAAAAATCCCTTTATCCCTTTTAGCTAATTTTATATGCAAAATTCCCACAAAAAGGGATAAATCCCACGATTTGGCGTCACTGATTAGAATGTAATCAAAAATGATTAGAAAAATTCTCATATTCGAAATGGCAACTGAGAGAGAAATTTTCCCCTCTCTACAAGGAATATGTATTATCATTCTTTTGGGTTAAGATCAACTCCTTTTGTATTACAAATGATAAATTAATACAAAAATATTAGAATGTAATAAGAATAGATTAGAATTTTTTTTTAATTTTTCCCTAGTATTAAAATGTAATATTTGCTGTATTGCATACGGCTGAAATACAAGAGCTGTATTAAAAAATACCTTAGAATTTTAACCGTGTACCTACTACGACGGAGAATAAAAAAAATCACTTTTAATTAAACCTAAATAGCCCGCGCTACTGAACCCAAATCGACCGATGCGACGATGAGGACGAGGAGGACAACGATAAAAATAAAACACAACAACAACAACAATATTTCACTTTTTAATCGGCTCCGAAACACGAAATTAATACTTAAGCAGGATGTGGAGTTGGGGTTTTGGAAAGATTTTCAAACAGGAAGACAAAATCACCCCCCAAGGACATTAGCTCATTACCAGCAGCCTGCTAGCCAACCATATCAGAGCCAGCAAAACCAAGCCAGCGCACCTTCATCAAAGTCTCTATAGTCAAGCAGGCAATTGGTCTAAATTTACTTCTATAAGAACTTTTTGTGTTGGGTGCAAATCACCATAGAGCACTTTCTTCAAGATAAAAGTGTTTGCTATTAGATAGTAGTCTCTTCTATTCTCTATGAGATGGGGATGAAAGTTAAGGTATATGTATTTTACGCAGGATGACTATCCACGACCGACGACGCGCGGCACCAAAAACTGAGGACGTGCACTTTCAGCCTTTTGTGGAATTATCGCCATGGAAATAAATTTCAAAATGCGATAAGTAGATGACATTTTAAGAAACACACAAGCAGCACAGCCCAAACAAAACAATGAATTAAAATCATCAGCAAGAATATAGGTGGGCAGTGAATGTATACTTTATAGTGTTCTAGTGCTACCAGAAGGAGGTGTGATATTTATAAGCACAATAAGATGAATTTCCCCAGGATAATTCTTCAGAAGTTTAAAAATTTGAGTGAAAACCGCAGAAACGTTGCAACATTCTACATATATAGTAGCCATCAATTAGAGTACTTTCGAAGCTGGCCGGACCATCGTTCAATTGTGTGCAATTGGTTTCAATTGTCTGACACAGTGAAGATAGCTTCTTGGTGCAGGTTATTCAATGTAGTGAGCGTGTAAGATCTCTTTTAAAAATAACATTATTACACAATTCACCCACATGATATAGTCACTTAAATCAAACAAAATAGGAATTTATAAAATTCTATACAGTTGTGTACTTTTTTTTTCTCAGTTCACAATGACAAATTGATTGACTAATGCCACAATTTTCCACAACACCTTAGTTTTTTTCCTAGTGGTCGTACGTTGGGAAATGAAAATTTTGGGTGAAATTAATTGAATAACCGGTTTATATTTCATTTTCATATTTTGGTACTCACTTATTGTTGTGAATTTCATACCAATGAACTAGGCGTCACTTTTGTATGGAAATTTCATTTTCACTCGAACTGAGTAGGTACTAGGCTTTAGGGAGCAAAAAAGAACAAAACTCGAACTTTAAAAAGTCTTTTAGCAACTTTTTCAAGATTCTGGGAATAGTCATTTAAATTGGGCAGGTTCAATAAAAATCGCTTAATATCTGAATTTTCAGATTTCTGAATTTATGTCGTTGAACGCAGAAAAAATCTGAAATTTCAGTGAAAAGTCATTGGCGCAAAATTTTAAACATTTTAACGCGGCTCTAAATCTACTTTAAAATGGGAGTTGGCTCTTAATAATAACTTAAGAATGAGAGGCGGCTCTTTGTAAATTTTAAACGACATAAAGTATACTTTAGCGTTAAAGAGGTCTTCTAACTTTAAAACCAGCAAAACGCTTCTCTATCTTTTTAAAGTATGCTTTATCTGTGGGAAATTATCACTTTGAGTGTGAGTTACACAAACACAAATGCATCCACACAGGGAAGGCGTGCACCCAAAGGCATTTTGATCTGTTTTGTTTTAGGATTGTTTTGAAATTTTAAATCGTTAAAATAGTAAAAAAGCTTAGTAAATTAAAGAAACAAGTAATATAAAAGTAATTAAAGTGATTACATGCAATACAAAAATGTACAAAAATAGAAAACTTCACGCGGTGCTGCGTAAAATACTGCACCTATATTTAAAAACACCTATAACAAGCAGTGTAATTTTTGTTCATTTCAGAGGTAAGCTGTATCTCATGTTCCACATAAAGTAAGTAAAACTACTCTGCAGTCTGCACTACGGGCGCTCAATGGATTTGAGCGCCTTGCCATCACCAACAAAAACTAATGCTACCCTGGACGAGAATTTCAATTTTCACAGATGGGGTTCAGCTAATTCCCGTGATTGAAGTGTATTTTTATTTTCAAATAATTTGCTTTTTTAAAGCAAAATGCTACTAAATATCAATTGAAAAGTATTCTCAGATAATGTATTAGCCTAAAAAACATCACTTCACATTACTTTATGTGGAATATGAGACACAATCAGCCCGTGAGAAGAATAATTTGATAACTCCATATTATAGGTGTGTTTACACGATTTAACGCAGCACCTTATGTTGTTTTGTTTTTTTTTTATAAAATATTGCAATTATTCACTATGTTAACTTTTATTTCACTTTTTTATTTAGTATTTCCACTATTTTAACTCGAAATTTAAATCTCGAAACACTTTCCTATAGCTCGGCAAAATTACAGATTGGGTTCTTTTTGTTTTTTTTTTTTTTTATTTTTCGTTCTGTTTGATTTATTCAGCTGTCAAAATTAGGCGTGTTTCACAAAAGTTTGCTGACGTTTTGTTAAACACGTTCTTTAGTTAGAAGAGTTGTTTAAAGTGTTTAGAATTAAGAAAAATTTAAACAAGAATTTTTAAATAAAGGACTATTTTAACTAGAGTCGGGTTTATTGCTTAAACGAGAACTGTTTAAAATTTTGCGCCATTGTGTCAAATTCCTACATTTACCTGTAGGATTTACATTGAAGCGAAATAAAATAGAAATTTAATTACATTTGTAAACTAAACATTAGCATGGGTACCTATTTGTTAGGATGAAATTATATGTATAGCTAAATCAGCAACAAGTTTTATTAATTTCATTAAAAGTCTTTTTATTGATATGTATGTAGGAAAATAAAAAGAGTAAATCAATTATAAATTCATTACAATTAAATATTTATTAAAAGTTCATTTAATTAGTATAAAAAAAGTTGATACAAAAATTAATTCAAGTCAGTCTAAGTTAGTTTAAGTTTTACTGCTTTAAGTTACGGCTTTACTGCTCGACGGCTGGATATCAAAAAGAAAGATTTATCCAAAATGAATTAACCGAAAAGTAACAGTTTTAAGAATGATATCTATGAAAAGCAAATTATAAAAGAATTTAAATAATGCAAATGAAGTTATATAGTGTTGTTGATTTAGGGTATATACAGAGTAGAGGGTGTTCCTGTCTTCAACCCTACATGTATGGCCTACAAAAATATAGAAAAACTTTCCTAACACAATTATAAAAAATTGTTGATTTAAAAAAAAATTCTTTCATTTAAATAAGTATTGAATTTTCATGACGAAAACTAAAAAAATCAACCAACAACAAGACGAAAATTATAAAGTTCAGCTTTTATGTGCAGTGCTTCAGCTGATTTGGCACTTCCCGCACCACAAACAACTTTCATCTGAATTTTCAGATGAGAATTTCTTGTCTGAAAAATCAGATAACACATAACTAAAAGTCACTAAAAGTCATCTGTCTTTTTATGACAGCTAGCCAATCAGAAGCTCTAAAAATTCAGAATTCTGAAAATTCAGATGTAAAATGTAATGTAATGTAAAAAACGTACTCATTTATATTTTTTTTTTTTTCATTCAAAGTGAGTACCTATAAGAAATTTTTAAACTTTGTAGCAAAAACTCACTTGAAGAATTAATTATGGGTTCATAATTCATATTGAATTTTAACGTGTACTTTGAAACGGTTTCATTCTTTATTTCACGTGCGGTGAGTACAAGCCTTTAAGTGAATCGGAAGAAGAAAAAATTTCTGAACGCTTTTAATTCTCTTTTTATTTTTCACGTCCACGAAATTTTCACCACGAAAATGACATTTGAATTCCTGACATGTCACAACCGTTTTTGGAATTTTTGAATCCGCTTAACCCTCTACCACATGAATTATTGTTTAAAGAGGAAAAAAATAAAATACGCTTAAAGTGACTTCTTTAGGTTGTTTTAAGACGTTTTTTATTAAAAAGTAAAAAAAAGTAGCTACCTATATACCAAGGATATTAAAAAACTTGATCGCTCCAATATTTGCTCTAAAATCTTGTGATCTTATTTCCCTAAATTTGATTTAATTTTGTTAAATAACGTTCTGAGAACAATACAAATTTGCATTGTGAGTGTTCAGTGTTGTTTGGTGTAAATATTATTGTGCAGCCACAACATTATATTACGTCAATGTGGATGTCCGGAATTTTTGCAGCACTTCTAACGTACGATATTTGATTGCGGTGGATTTTGTGCACACACAATTTGTTCGGGTCGCTTTTGATTCCTTTTTATTTAAACAAACTTTTATTTATTAAATTTACTTTCTTTATTTTACTTTTATTAATTTCCAAAAAAAAGAACTATAATTTAATAAGTTTTTTGATCTTTAATTTTGACTGGTGGTGGCGGTGGTGGTTGTGGCTGGCGGCGTGGTCGAATTGTGAAAGATAATGAAAGACGTATTAAACTATGTATGTATATGATATTTTACATTCGGACCGGGAGGCAATGAAACAAATAAATTGATCCCATCATGGGATATGTTCGCAGAGTCGGTTTTATATGGTCCTTTTTGTAAGGGTTGGTGCGTTTCATTCGCCTCCGCGGTTGTTCGCGCAAGATGAACATTAATATAAACATTAGAAAATTTTAATTGAACACAATTTTAGTTTTTATTGATTTGGATAGTTTTATAAGTGATAACGAAGGTGAAGAAAATTAGCAAATTACTTCTGTTTTAGTGGAGCGATTGAATATAATTCAATTAATAAGTTCAAGTGACCTCAACTCCAAAGAATGCGTTTCGCCTAACTGATAAGCCCAACTGTCGTACCTGGCCGAAACGCAATCTTTGGAGTTGGGATCACTTGAACTTATTAATTGCTTTATAAGTGGTTAGTTTTTTGTTTTTACAAGTCCAATCTTAGAAAATGATTTCCACGCAACTAATTCAATGTAGGCATAGTTACTTTTTCACATTTAACGAAAACAAAGGGCCTTACCAATAATCAAATTTAGTGACGACTTAAATATTTCAGTAAAATGGACCATACTAGAATGGGCTCTAGCTAATAAACCATATATAATATGACCTAAATATTTAAGCGGACTCTTAATAATGAATCATATATGGAATGGACTTGAAAAAATTAAACATTCCATGAATGGTACATTATTTGGGATCACCAGAATTAAGGTTAATTTTACTGAAATATTTAAGTCGTCGCTAAATTTGATTATTAGTAGGGCCCAAGATCTTTTTAAATTATTTTGTTTTTGCTGCATTTCATTAAGCAGTGCCATAAAGGTTTACTTCATAATTCATAATATAAATCGAAGAACGTTTTCGAAAGCATATTATTAATATTTTCTATTGAATTTGGAATTCAAGTGAAATTCACCTAAAAAAGTCTGATTTTGCTTTAAAAGACAAAGGTATTGGCTCCTTTTGTGTGTGTAGGTATGTTACGCATCTCTTAAGACAACAACGTTATTCTTTTTGGGAAATTTTGCGATGCTGCTGAGTGCTGAGTATATGGTGGTATAAATGGTATAGATTGGTATATATATAGTGGCGATATTGGCTCCTTCATCAGCAGGTTGTTCCAGAATTAATTAAAAGCCATTCTTCACGTTCACAAGGTGTGTGCACAATGAGAAGTGGATTTCCGGCAATGTTTTCCTTTTTCTTCTGCTTTCTTACATCATGGTATAGACTATAGGATTCTATAGATGATGTTCAACTTTCTCTTTGTAGCTCCTTCTTCCATCGTTCTTATCGACACATAAAATCTCTAGAAGTAATTTATTCATTTTCTCAAGACCACCCGACCTTTGGGATATCACAGCACAGAACAGCACAGTAAACAGTCAGAACAGACAGAGCAGTGCTCAATGCTCATGGAGTGGTGTGAATTTCTATTGCCTTATTCTATAGTCTCGGTTCCAGAATCCGGGTTTTAATTGATTTCTGTTTTTTGTGCTTTTTTCTCTCTATATATATAACTCTGTTATAATGGTTGAATGATGGTGGTTGGATGGTTTTTTTTTGTTGATGGGGAGGGGCAGGTGGTAAGCAGACGTGCTTTTCTTCTTTTTCTTCTCATTTCTTCAATGCTAATATCATACCTTTGATATTTGCAAAATCAAATGGAAAGATAAAAATTGGTCGGATTCAATTTTGGGAAAATTTGAAGAAACTTTACTCTTGATTAGGTCGACTATTGTTAGACAGCTTGGAGCTTCTATCTCTGAACTAATTTATAGGCAGGTGTGTAATATATAGAGGTTATACCTTACCTACCTATAGCTCCTGTTGCCAAATTGGTGTTTATTTGTTAAAAATTGCTGAGCCAGCAAAATGTGAGTGCGATCTTTGTGCAGAGTTGAGTTAACTTATCTGGGTATATACCTATAAGATGATTTACAACTTGGCAAATTTAAATGCAGTCGGTTACAAAAGGAATAAAGAAATTGATAGGCAGATTTTTTCAAAGTTAATTTTTGTTCAACAAAAATTCTGTAATCGCCAAAGAATGTTTGTTTTAGTTTGCACACATACACTTTCTAACAAAATATTAATTTTTGTTGAAGGTTTGAATGAAACAACAACACTTGAGTGAGCTACCACCGAAGTTTTTAAAGATTGGAGTTAATTTTTTTACACATACTTCCTCATTTAAGCTTGTAAATAACATACTTATATGTGTGTGGGTGAATTATGTAATTAAAATTAATTAACTTCAATTTTGTTTTATTTTAATAATTTTTCGAAATTATTTCAACTAATTGGATGGAAATAATTCATGTTCGCTTTGAGTTCATTAATAGGGGTGTTATGGATATCACACTCTATTAGTCGATTTTTTTTGTTTTTTTTTTTGGGAGGGAAAGGAGGAATTTTAATTAATTTGATTTTTATTTTAATGGCTTTCATGTTATAGGCTTTTCACACCGAACCCAAAACCTGGTTTTCGGCAAAAAGTTTTCAAAATCCCGAAAAGCGTTCACACTGAATATTTACACGTTTTCGTTTGACATTTCACAAACACCAAGTCATCTCCTGCAAAAAAAAACAATAACAAAATATCTCATTTACATAACACACTCACAATTTCTTTTGTCAGCAGAATTCAGCAGTTTTTTTTTACATTTGATTGCGCGCTGGATGTTCTGAAAGGTTTGTTTGTTTAGTTCAACCTTGAATTTCAACTACTTTTCGAGAGGTTTTATATAAAACGGTTTACGGAAATTTGTGGTTTGCCAAAAATGTATGTTAAAACTTGAGTTTTCGATTAAGTTTTCTGCCAAAACCGATAATTTCGCGAAAACCGCGTTTTGGGCTTGGTGTGAAAGGGCTATTACATTTAAAAACATTTTCCAAAATTTTCGAAAAATTTTCTGTCAAATGTGTGTCATGTGCGTCCATCTTAACCTCAAGCTAGAGCTGAAACAGGTGGGAATTCGTTCCTTATTTAGTTTAAATAGCTCAGGGGTGCCAGCATGTAACTTTAAACAATCGAGTTTAGTCGAACAATCGAGCAATCGGAAAAGAGCACATAAAACAAATACCAATTGATATTTTAAGTTCTCCTGAAAAATGATAAAAACTGACTTAAAATATTTTACCTTTTCATTCGAGAATTATGTGCATGAAAAAAAACATTTAAGGCAAAATGGCAGCACAACTTTTTTTTGAAAATCGAAAATGGCAGTGCTAAATCCACACTTCGCAAAATTTATTTTTGACTGTAATATGTAAATACGATATTTTTGTTTTATCTCTTCGGTTCTTAGTGTCATTTTTTGAGCAAAATACAGCACAACTTTGATGTTTTTGAAAATCGTAATATCGCAAAATATAATTTCATCCGTAACATTTGCAAATTTGCGAATTTAAAAAAATAAACAAGTACTGCACATGGCGGAATAAGTTAAGCACAATACAACTTCTTTTTGAAAATCGAAAATGGTAGCTTATAGCTAACTTCACGCTAAGGACCTTCGCAACATTTGCGGTCGGTCGTAAAACTTGAAAATATGCTAAATTTTTTTTAATCTATATGGTTATAAGTAGGGGAGGGTGGGGTTAAAAGTAACAGGGGTAAGAAGTAACAGCTAAAAAAAACAGGGTTCCTCTCAATGTTAAGAATCGCGTAAAAGAAAAAAATGTTCAGTTTTTCTATATCTACCGGCATATCTTCTTCAGCTGCAGATTGGACGTCAGCGGGAGAAGATATACTAGTGGTACCCAAAAAAAGCATGTTTGCAACTTTTTTTTTTTTTATTTTTGGTCTACCTCTTTACGTGAAAGAGATATAGTGCTGAGTGTTTTTTTTTCATGCATTCGTGTTTTGGCTAAAATTGTGTGTATATGTTATGTGTCTGTGAATTTCGGTTTTTTTTTTTTAATTTTGTTCCCTGTGTTAAATTTCATGCTGGGGCTAGTTGTAACAGTTTTCCGGGGCAAATTGTAACATGTTGAAACCTACCCCGTATAAAATAAACTGATAATTCTGAACAAGAACGATCGAGAACGGTTTATAGACGATCCAGGTCTACCAGTAGAAAATCCTGTCGACGAGACAATAGTCGAGATGTCATTTCTTTTGGACGAACCAACACCAATAGAACAAAACGAAATGATATCTGCTTCTGACCAGCCCACAACCAATGAACAAGGCCCTCAGGCAACTCATTTGCCTCCCCCTCCTCACTGCTCACCGGGACCATCGGGACTAAAAAAGAGTTTCTTTTAACCCGGAAAGAATAAAGCCTTATCCAAAAGCCCAACCGGGAAAAAAAAATAACTTCGAGAAAGTCAATGCCATTTTAACTGATACTCCGGAGAAACAAGAACTTCTTGAAGAAAGAAACAAAACCTTGGCCAAAAAGGAAGCAAAACCAAGCAAAAAAAAAAAAACAGAGAAGAAGATGGCCCATATTTGTGCCTTATTTGCTGTGAACCATTTTCTCAGGATTTGCCTGGCGAAAAATGGGTTCAGCGCATATTATGCAAGAAGTGGACACACACCAAGTATACAAAAGTATATCCATTCGCTTATATGTTTGCCTAAACTGTGATTCAGATGGAGATTCCTCCTATAATTTCAATTCATTCAACTTAATTTTACTTTTTTCTTACCAAATTAATCGTGATTTTTTTTGTTTTTATTATCTTATTTATTTTGTATTGTCACAAAGGCTGTTTGTTTTTAAAACAAACTAATATAAAATATTTCTTGCAATAAGTATTGTTCTTGTTACAACTTACCCCGGTATACATGTTACACTTTGCCCCATAGGCGGGGTAAGTTGAAACAACACGATTTTTTTTTGGAAGCAATATCTTTGCACAATACGATTAGGTTTTCCTGAACTTTTTTGATGGATCTTGTAGTTAAAACATGGCTCAATAATTTGAAAAAGGTTTGGTTGACTTATTTCTAAAGTTGAAGGAGGAGCATCGGTTTTAGTAAAAAGTGTTACATTTGGCCCCACTCTCCCCTATCACTTTTTAAACACGCACAACTGTAAGTATTTATGAAAATTTAATTTTTCTTCCTCAAAATTTTCAAATTTGCGAACTTCTCAAAAATATTTATGGCACATCGCAGCACAAGTTGAACACAAAACGGCTTTTTTTTTCAAAATTGAAAATGGCGGTGCTAACTTCACGCACATATGTACATTTTTTTTGTCCTTAAAATATTGAATAGTATTTTGATATGTTGTAGGAGAGGTATGATAAATTGCCTAAATCTTCTAAATTTTAACATACCTTAAGCTCTTCGATTACGTTTCCCTAATAAAACTTGTATATGCAATCTTATGTAGGTAAGTATAGGTATACTTCTTTTTTCACCAAGATGCATTTGAATTTTTGGAGGAATACCTATTCGTTATACACTTGAAGAAATCTTTAGTTTAGATTTCTTATAAAAAGATGGGTTTACTGGAATTAAGTAACAAACGTAGACAAAATTTAGGTCGATGAAAAATAAATAAATAAATTTATATACAAATATTTGTTTTTAATGTTCATGGGGGGGTCCGGCCACAAAAACCCCCAAGCCCCCGTGGATCTGACACTCGTATGGTATAAGAATTTGATCAAATTGGGTTGTATTATTGCGTCTCTGGAATGAAAAGTGATAATTTTGTCTCTTCTTCGTACATATGGAACTCCACATGCGAAAAACAAATTTTAAATTTTCAAAATAATTTTTTAGCGAGTGCTTTTTAAATGAAGCGTGATTAAGTTCAGGTTAAAGCTGCTGTTTGTTTTTTTTTTTTTTTTTTTTTTTTTAAAGAAAAAACTTCATTTTTTTAATTCAAAAAATTATTATAGTTTTATTTAAATTTATTAAATGCTGTCGTTAACAAAATTGTTTTCATCTTTATTTTAATTCTACATAATTTAATTTTATTATTTACTATATAGCAACTAATTTACACAGTTATATGTATTATATATGTATTAAATGCACAAAATGTATCCTATACAATTAAAAACAAAAAAAAAAATGACTTAACTATACATCATTTCAAATTTTAACTGACGCATTTGATTTCTTAATTTTTCATTTTATTTATTTATTTTTTTTTTGTAGAAAATATAAGTATGTATTTAATCTAACCCGAAAATGGGGCCTTAAAGTAAGGCCATCCCCTTAAATGGATTTAAATTTTTTTAAGCTAGTTTAATAAATCTTCCAAAGCATTTTTGTTAGAAGAATAAAGAATTCATAATTATATACAGTATTTTACGGATATAAGAAACACTTATATAAGAAAAACTAGCTTAAAAGAAATTTAATGCAATACACCGTATCTTTCTTTTCTTATAACCGGTTTTGGATATAAGAAAAACTCGGTTATTAGAAAGAAATTTCTGAAATTATCAGACTTTCTTATATCCGCGTTGTACTGTATTTATATTTAAATAAATTAAGAATGAAGTAATTTTCTTCTTTTTTTTTTATTATGTATTATAGTTTCGGTGGACGGAACTCCAGTAAAATACTATTTTTGTTATTTCAATTAACTTTATACCTACAAAATACAAAACGGTACAGTAAAATACGGATATATACGGAAACAATAAATAAAAAATGTAAAATATACATAAATGAAAAAGATCGATTGTATTTACGTCAATTGTCACAAAATGTTCACAGATCATTCGGGTTCTTTTCAAGCTGTTGCTGTCGTTTAAATATAGAAAGGTGGAAAGCTTACAAAATGGCTGATAAAATTTTGTGTTCTTTAAATTCATATATGGACACACACAATTTCACGATGTGTTTTGGAAAGTTAATCTTAAAGTAGTGTTTGACGATAGTGAAATGTAGTAGTGAAATGACGATGCCACCAATTAAGTCTAGTCAATAAAGCATTTGACTCCGAAATAATTACCGGAAAGCTGAATTTTGGTATATAGCCTTCTCATGGCGTTACTATATAAGAAATTGTCAAAAGTCCCAATCGATATGAGCACCAATAGCAAATTTACGGGGGGTTGAAGGCCACCCAAAATAGTTTTTCAGGAATAACTCTCAAATGGTAAGTTGTACAGAAAAAATTTCAAAAACTAATTTGAAGCTTAGATAATTTCCTACAAAAAATATTGAAATACTTTTTTTCATAGAAATAACCGTTTTCGAAATAAACCAATCGGAAGAGTTAAGGGTTTTACTTTTCTGTACATGGTATCCTAGACCTGGTTGGAAGTATTTTTAGGGTGTGGTTTTTGGGTACGTTCTAAAAATAAAATCGTTCCACAGCAAAGGTCTATCTCCAATTCTGACATCGTGGATTTAAGAAAACGCTTACTTTGATGTACCCTGACCCATGTTAACAAAATTTGCTGTGTTAATTCTAGTGGTAGAAACTTAGTTTAGGACTTTGTTATTGGTAGAAATACTAGCCTTTAAAACGTTTAAATTAAGTGGATATCTTGTCTCAGTCTTAAGATATCCAGTTTCTAGCCTGTTCAAATTTTCTTGCCCATGCTAATTTTTTGACTTTGAGGTCGATTTTTTTGAGAACATTGCGAAATAAACATAACCTTTCAATATTTTTTTCTAATGAACGTAACAACAATAAAAATAAAAATCAATAACAATAACAAGATCGTGGAAAAACCCATAGATTTTATGATACATGGGGAAAACCGGCAGCAGGTAAAATTGAAAAAAAGGAGTTTTTTTTGCCTTAAGCACCAAATGCTATGAATAAAAAATTATTGTGTGTGGTTTTTTCCCTTTTAGGTGGTGAAAATAGAAAATGAATATAAAAACACAACGGCAAAATTTACAATAACATGTTTTACCTTTTTTTAAAACTATAGTAGTTCATTTTTTGATTATGTTATTCTAGTGCTTGGTTTTTAAATAATTGATTTTTAAACTCAAAATTTTTAAAATAAAATTCGGCTGGCGGTGATGGATATGGGTCTTCCATCTTCGGCCAAATATTACCATTGAAATTGCAAATATAAGTGCTGAACGGTGAGTGTTTTCGAAAACATGTCCATGCTATGTTTGTTTACATTATGTTAGTCTTTAAGAGAAAATATGTATTAAAATTTCTTAATCACCATCGTTATTTTAAAAAAATTCGTCAATGTCAAAAATACTGTTTTTTTCCTTTTTTCTTTTAAATGGCAGAGTTGTCAAAACTTTTTCGAAATAAAATAAGAAGGCCATATAAAATTATCCACAGTCTTATTTCTTTTGGGGTCTACCATCCACTATATTCTAATTTTATAGAAAATTTAATGAAATAAAATAAAATAAAATAAAATAAAATAAAATAAAATAAAATAAAATAAAATAAAGTAAAATAAAATAAAATAAAATAAAATAAAATAAAATAAAATAAAATAAAATAAAATAAAGTAAAATAAAATAAAATAAAATAAAATAAAATAAAATAAAATAAAATGAAATAAAATAAAATAAAATAAAATAAAATAAAATAAAATGAAATGAAATAAAATAAAACAAAATAAGGGCAAAAATTATAGAATGACCATTAAAACAAGGTGGTGAATTTTTACCGTGTTTAAGAACTGTGAAAAATTAATTCCACAGGCCGTAATTCTGAAAATCGAAAGCCGAATTCGTTTCCGGATTATTGGATTAAAATGATCCTGTACCGATTTATAAAACTTATAATATACGTGGCAAAGCAAGAATCCGTTATTCGCATTAAAGCCTAGTACCTATACGTAGCTGAAGCGTGGTCTCCAAAATCTATAGAAAAAACGTAAGCGAAACGACAACAAAAAATTAATTTCACCGATTGAAAAAAATACAAAAAAATCACAGAAACCTATGGTGTAATCGAAGAAACAACAAATAAAATTCGAAAGTCACGTTTCCGAACACAATTAATGGTTTTTCGACATAATTCAGTGAGAAAAAGAGCCAGATAATCTGCTACAATAATTATCAATTTCGCTCGTTGAACAGCGTACTGCAGAACTAAAATGAAAACGAAATTTTTCCTTAATGATTTCTTTGTTTCAATTTTTGTATGGAAATTTTCGTTTCGTTTCATGGATATTCAATCAGAATAAACATTTCACCTGGAAAAAATTTTACTGTACACTTTTTTTTCACAATTTGTTAGAAGGGGGTTGTTAGAAGCTTATGTGTGAATTTTAGGACACACTTTACAATCACTTTACTTAAATGGTCGAATACCTATAGTTCTTGAAAAAAAAAATTGTGATGTGAATGAATATAAATATGAATATGAATAAAGTATTTTTTGATTCAGTAAATCAAAAAAAAAAAATGTTTATTTTTTTTTTTTATTTTTCGTTTGAGATTTTTCGGATGTCCTCTTTTTATTGAGGATAGCTGATATGGGGCCTGTAACACAACGTGACAAGTTTTCAAGTTTTAATTCTCTTGTCCAACTATGCCTATACTTGTCCGGCAAGTCTAGCTAATTCTGTTACACAATTAAGGGAGGTTTGCTGATACTACACATAACGATTTAAGTTGAACTTTATTTCTTAAGTATCACTTTATGACATGGAAAAAGTACCCCTTCAGAATTTAAGTTCAACTTAAATCGTTATATGTTGTATCAGCAAACGGGCCTTAATCTCTAAAGTTTGTCAGGAATTTAAAATTCTCCCGATAATGCGACAATTAAATACACACATTTTAAGCAAAACCCAAAAAACTTGTAAAATTCTGTAACACAAAGTGACAAGTTTGCATTTATTTGGCCAAGTGTGGTGTTGATATGACAAGATGGGTAATTTCTAAATTGCCTTCTTTCTGTAACACAACATGACAAGTGTCAGGAAAAACTTGTAAATATTGACTTATTTTATGACAAGTGAATTCAGAATTGTCGAACTCGGACAATTGTACAAAAATGAATACAAAAAAAAAAAACATTACAAAATTTTTAATTTTACAAAATCGAAATATTCAAATCAATTGTTTGTCGATTCAAGTTTAAGATCGATATTTTTTCCATAAAATAACTGCAAATCAGTAACGAGATCGAGATAATTAACTTGCAAGTTGTCGATTTTCACTTGCCCGACAAGTTACTTGCCACGTTGTGTTACAGGCCCCTTGTGTCTACTTTCTGTAACTCTCGCATTGATAAAATTGGTCGATAAACGTTGGAAAAACTCTTACGTTTGTTTCAATTTTCATCGTTTCTCGACTAATTTTGTCGATGCGATAGTTACAGAACATAGGCATTGGTCACCCTTTCTAAAACGGATAAAACTGAGAGATAGTAAGGGACTTTTGATAGTGCGCTTGAAATGGGAGTTTATGCTCAGAGCAAGTGCTCTATCTAAAAACTGGTAAATATAATATACCAACTAAGTACTAGGTAATGAAAAAGCATGTACAAATTCGAAAATTTTAATCATATAGGTACCTACCCTTTGGAGCATTTAATCATAAAAGCCGAGTTTTAAACTTTTTGTTGTCCAAACCTGCTTTGCATTGTCTTAAAGCGACGTTATTTAAAACAACGTTAACTTAAATTTTCAATGTTTTTAATGTTGAATGTGACTTTTTCCACTTACGTTCGTTTGTCTTTACTAAGAAAAAATTATTTAGCAACAAAGCATTCTCTCAGAAAACTTAATTTAAAGTGACGTATTAGACCATTATCTTCCACCAGTCATGCAGGGTTATCAAGAAAATATATAGAGACAAGGCTTTTTCACAAAAAGGAACACGTCAATATCCATCTCGGTTAAATCACAATGATTCTCGTTTTATACATATAATTGCAATGAAAACGATGTAATTTTAACGATAATCGTTTTAAAAAATAGGGATAGGATGGAAACATCTTAAGACCAAATTGGCTCGAATCTCTAGACTTTTATAGCGTTAACTTAGGAAGATTTTTTATTTTTTTTTCAAACGATTTCACCATCCAATCGAATTACACAATAAGCCGTATTTCAACATATAAACCATATTTTGCAATCGGCTTCAATGAATTTTCTTCCAAAGCAACTGAAACATTTTCTATTCTATTGATTTGTATCTTTTTCTATAAATTTAAATCAGATGAAATAATTTGAACACGAATAGCTACGATCATTCGATCCACAAGAGTATTGCGAATCAGGAGATATTTAAAAGTAAAAGCTCATTTTAATTTTTTTTCAATTTTTCAATAAATCATTAATTTGAAAAATCTTAATTTACATTTTATTTATTTCGTTGTTTTATGATAAATTATAATCATATAAAAAATATGCTCCTATAGATGCATATATTATTTGAAAAAAAAAAAACTTTAATGTAAAGATATAAAAATTAAAAACTTGCCAATTGAGAAATAAAACAATTTTTTTTTTGATTTTTATTTAAGTATAATTTTTTTTATTTATAATACTTTTTCTTTTTTATATAAAATAATGTTTAAAAAAATCTTAAATTATGAAAACTAAACATTTATTACACAAATTTATTTAGATAATGAATAAAAAAAAAAAAAAAAATACGCATTACATACAGAAATTAATTTTAATATGATTTGAGAATAAAACAAAAATTTTTAAATTTATATTTTAATATAATAATTTTAGTAATTTTGTTTTAAAACTATAAAAACTCGATTATCTCTGCTAAGGGAATAGATTTAATAGAAATATTTGAATGGAAAAAAAGAAAGAAGCAAACAAATGATTGTGTATAAGTACAAGAAGGAATTATACAATTACATAAATAAATTTTTATATGAAAACTTAACATCACATTGCTTGAATTATTTTTAATTGTATTATTTGCTTATGTACTCGGTATATAAATGATTCGCTTAATTATTATTATTTTGTTTTTATTTTTTTTTTTTAATATTATTTCATAATGTATAGTAATATAATATATATATATTTATATATATAATATTCTTTTGTTTTATTTTTGTTTTTTTTTTGTTCATAATAATTATTAAAATCTTTTCATTATTTTTTTTTTTATTTTGTTAATTTAAATAAATTTCAAGAATTTCTTTTATTTATTCGCGATATGAAAAATTGCTGAGAATGAGTTTTTTTTTATTTCTAATAGAATTCTAATTTAACAAAAAGCTGCAAGAAAAAACATAATTTATAATATTTATCTATTTTGATGATGACGTTGATGAAGATGATGATGATAATGATGATGCTGATGATGTTCATGTTGAGTGAAAAGATTTATTGTGGGAAAATTTTAATTTTTTTTTACTGTTATATAATGTTTATAAAATTTCTTTAATTGATTTTATATCTATATTTTGTTTTTAGTTTTATGATAAAATATTTTTTTTTTTAAATTAGCTAAAGTTTTAGTTGAGTTTTCATGACAATACATATTTAGGTTTTATGCATGAAAATTAATAAAAAGTGAAAGTTATGAGTGTTGTCGTGTTGTTTTTATCTTTTTTTTTTGTATAGAGAAAAGAAAAAAATATAATTATTTACTTATGTCTATCAGTACTGCGCCGAATTTAAGAGTGTTTGTGTTAAAAAAAAAATGGAATACTTTTTTTCAATTTTTTTTTTCTCTGTTGTTGGGGTTTTAAAGTTGGTAGTTTTTTAATCTCAGTGTCGCTGGTTTTATAGTTTCTTTTTTTTTTGCGACTTTTGCAGTTTTAGTTTTTGTGTCTGTTGTTATAAATCTAACATTTTTTTTCAGTACTTTATGGTTTTTATTGCATGATGGTTTAGACGAGAATTCATGGACATGTCACTTTATGTATATATTTATATTAGTCCTGTTTTTTTTTATGTGGGTAAAAGTTTGTTTTTTTTTTGATTTTTAGTTTTTATTAGATATGAGTTAACTTTTGAATGTTTAATTTTTGTTTTTTTTTTTTTTTTTTAAGTCAAAACAGAGTGATATAGAAATTAAAAGGGGGAAAACATGGACTTTTTATGTGGTGAATATATAGCTTATTGGAAAAGTTTTATGGACGAAATTGAGAGTTTATTTTGATATCAGACATTATTTTTACGAAATACTTCGTTGGTGTGTTGATTGCTGAAGTTTTGTCGGGTGGAACATTGCTGAAAGAAAAAAAAAAAAAAAATTAAAATATAAAAGTATTAAATATAAAATATTTATAATAATAATGAAGAACCTATACATAAACAAAGCAGTTTAATTTTTTTTTACCTCACTTCTGTTAGTTAAGATAGTTGAGTGCAGTCAACAAATTCACTATATTGATAATAAAGGGCACTTTTCAATGTTTTTTAAATTGATCCCACATAACCATTTATATACTGAGCGAGAAGGAAAGTTTATTTTCTAAAAGTGTCATCATAAATATTAGGCGTGTTTTTTGTTTGCAAGTCCGAGTAAAATTGTGTGAAAAAAAAACATCATCGGAGCTAACATACAGCCCTATTCTGCTATTCATCGGAGGGAATTTTTCTATAATTTTCATTAACACGTAAATACGAAAACAACTTATGAACTAAGCTATTAGGCGCCAGTTGTATAGATTTCATGCAAAACGATTATTGAAGACTTTGCTTGATAATTTTGAGACGTTTAGAAAGCAAAATCTATAATTATTATTTTGATGACAATTAGCGTGTTTTTTTTGCAATCCCTGTGGTCGAAAAAAAACGATTCTGGGCATATGTTAATTGCAACAACAACTAATCACCAATGGGCTTAGCTTAACCCAGATAATTATCGGGGCTCAACTTAAGCGCGCATAAAAACTGTGTTAGCCGCATGAATTACATACTTGTTTGCGATAGTTTGTATGAAAACTCCATGTTTTTTTTTTCTATGATGGCTGATGATAAAATTACAGTAAAAATATTAGACTTTAATATCGAAAAAATAAAAACCGACAAAAATGAATTAGAAAAAATTCAGAAAAAAAACTGAATTCTGAAAATAGGACCACGTTTTTGATTTTGTGAAAAGTGGTAAATTTTGTTTTTTTTTTTGTAAAAATTGTATAGCTTATAATATTCTGCATAAGGATTTACACACTAAAAACAACGTTGCAGCTCGCCACACAGCGTTGATTTGTTTTCCTATACATATAAGAAATTTCCTTGTTCAGAAAGGACCTTTTAGTATACGTTTATATCAGTGGCGGATCCAAAGGGGGGGGGGGGCTTAAGGTATGTTATTGTGCTGCGATATGCAGTAAATATTTTTGAAAACTTCACAAATTTTCAAATTTTGAAGATGAAATTTTTTTAAAGTTGTGCTCTCTTGATCTCAAAAAATGATACAGCCGAAGAGATTAAAAAAATCGCATATTTGCAACTTTTACTACCGAACGCAAATGTTGCGAAGGAACTTAGCGTAAAATTAGCACCACCATTTTCGATTTTCAAAAAAAAAAAGTTGTCCTGTAGGTATTGGTCTCAACTTGGGCCGCCATTGTGCCGTAAATATTTTTTTTAAATTCGCAAATTTGCAAATTTTAGGTATGAATGTTTTTTGCAAAATTATGACTTTCAAAAACATCAAAGTTGTGCTGTATTTTGCTCAAAAAATGATTCGCTTTTAGGGGCAAAAATAAATATTGCGAAATGTGACGTTAGCACGGCCATTTTAGATTTCAAACAAAAAAATAAAGTTGCACTGTATTGTGCTCAACTTGTGCTGCCATTATTCCGTAAATTTTTTATTTAAATTTGCAGTTTTTTTTTTCAAAATTACGATTTGTTTAAAAGTTATACAAACATGTGCTGTTTTATAAGCTTGTTTGTGTGTTTTTTTTTGAAAATCGAAAATAGCGGTGCTAACTTCTCGTACATTAATAATGTAGCAAAAACTAATCCAAGTTTAATTTATCTTTAAGTTTTCTATTTGTAGTTGGATCCTTCCCCACGACCAAATTCTGGATCCGCCACTGGTTTATATGCATACCAATTTTGGAACAACATTGAAAATATGGCGTGAGAAAAATTGTGGAACTGACGCATGTCGATTGCCTATATTTAATTCCACGAAAGAACTATATATATGAGGTATTAAAGTTTGTACCTATAGCACATACATAATTTTAATAAGATATACGTTGGCAAATATCTATTAAAACCATTAAAAAGTCATTAAAAAACACTATCTTCGTGACTAAATGAATATTATCAGAAAGAACTCTCAAGTATAATGACCGACGCGACGCGTGGTGTATCATTAAACTATCAGTGCCGTAGCTACTCTGTTTTGTTAGGGGGGGCAGAGAAATTTTAAAAATTTAACGTCTATTTCTAAAAAAATTGTCATTCGCCAGCACATTCGGTACTAACCAACTTCTCTCGTCTTCCAGTTTAAAGCCTGGGGTCTTGGTGGTCGTGGCATAAAACTCGCCATTGCGAGCAACCCAAATATACACTATTATTGATGTATATTGTAAGGTAATAATGCACTATATTGCCAAAAAACCAATGGGAAAGATCAGAAAAAGTGAGTTCGATCAAAATTTAAAAAAATTGTTCAATTCGTTGGCCAATAAACCGACAAAAACTAAAATTAAGATATCTTTTATTCAATTTAAATAAAAAACTAACTTTTTCAAATGCCATCTACTGTCGGTTCTTCTTAAATATTTGAATTTTGACGTTTTTTTTTAGTATTTGGGGTCTTTTTAGTAACGAATGTGGCCGCTCAGTCCCAAAAGCGCTGAGATATCTTGGAACATTTTTCTTGCAAAATATGTATGAAAGTGACAAGTAACTAGCAGTACATATATAATAAGTCAATGCCCACACTCGAATACAACCATGCGGCCTTAACGTATTAGCATGTCGACTGAGAGACTAAATAATTTATCTTTTCTGGCATTCTAGAACAAGCGACTTGATTTGTTAGACCTGGACACGGTTATTTTTAGATTCAGTGCACTAAAAATCGCAAAGTGCAATTATTAAAAAAAGAATAAATAAAAAAAAAACAAAAATTGTAAGCGCAGTTCACATTATCTTAATTTTTATTGTCTTTTAATTTGTGTCCTTTTTTTCTAGTATAGGTTTCATATAAGTGAAAAACTAGTGTGGCAAATGGAAACGCCTAGGGGGGCAAAGAAAACGCCTGAGGGGGCAATGAAAGCGCCTGAGGGGCAAATGCAAACGCCAGGGGGGACTGAGCCCCCCCCTAGCCCCTACGTTGCTACGGCGATGTAAACTATACTACATATCATATATTACATATATTCATACACTGAACTATTTCAAACGTCAGAATATTAAGTTTTCATTTCAATTTTGTCTTAAAATCTTAACGCTTATAAATAGGCAAGCAAACCACATCGAACCCATGTGGAAGAACACACATCGTAAAAGCGTTCAATTGATATTAATGACAATTTAATTATTTTCTCATAGGTTGGTGAAGCGCTTGCTACTATACATATAAGTGAACCCTTTAGCCCGTTAACGAAAAAAAAAGAAGCAAATACTTACCGCTTGCGTTTTTTCCCAGGACTTCATGGCCGATTTGTATTTCTCAAATTCATGACACCAGTCCGCATAGATCTTCTGATAGTCATTGCTTTTGTTTGGCGGTGTGCATCTTAAAAAGAAAAAAAATACATTATGAAGTAAAGATACTTAAATTAATTTAAATTAAGTTGATATTGTTAGGAGGTTGAGATTAAGACATCCAATTAAATAGATATATTTAAAAGCACGTCATGTCAATAAAAACGACAAAAGGACTTAACGAACCCCTTGTATAAATATATACAAATACATATTACATAATGTATAAGTCTTTTTAAAGAGGACAGTATTGGTGCTGTCGAGGATGTTTTAGAAGATAGAGAAAGTATCAGCAACTTTTTGAATAATTACTCAGCGACACTCAATGACGCCACCACCACCATCAACATCACTATATAAGTACATTAATTATTCAACGATTGTTTTAAGAGCAATTTGAATTCTACTTCGAATATTTAAGCTAAATATGTAGCTGAATTTCAGAAGTTAAATAGTTTTTCAATTGATTTTTTTTACAAGTTGTGTAAAAATAAGTTGTGTATAAATAAGAAAGGCATTAATTCCATTCTATACAAATAAAAAAATATTTAAGAAAGGAAACTGTAATCAGTGCACTAATTGACAACACGTTAAACAGTATCAGGTACCCACGATTTTCTTAAAGTTATAAAAATTATTTTTTTTTGTAATTTAAAATATTTCTTTGACTGAATAAAATGCACGATTGACTGTATATTGAGCGAATTTGCTCTTGTGGTTCAAACTATATACAATTTGGCTTGATATTGCAATTTTTTTTATCGTTTGAGAGAAATTTTGAAAAAATATTAAAATAGAAACTCGACTGAAAAGGTAAAGTATCTTAAGTCGACTTAAGAGGATTTGCTTTTTTTTAATGAACCCTATTACTAACACAGAGGCACACAGTTCTGTGTCATCCGAATTCTTCTTTCTCGCTTCGTTTCCTTTCTATAAAGGAAAACAAATCATCTTATGTTGGAAAATAGCATATTGACACAAGGTAAAATAACTTAAGTTCACATAAGCTGTTGTGTTGAACCGAATTAAAAAAATTTAACTACCTATACTTAAGATTATTTCATCTTAAGAGTTTGTAATAATTGTAAAAAGATAAAACATCTTAACTGAACTTAAGATAAATAAATCACCCATAAGTCGACTTAAGATTTTTCAAATCAATAGTTTAAAATAAATTGAAAATAGGCAAACTATCTAAAGTCATAATTTGCCCTACAACTCAATAAATATTAACAATATCTTTTTACAATATATTTTAAAAAAAAAGTTCATAAAATTTGACCTTTAAAAAGTTTATTCTAAGAAGTCTATGTTTAAAAGGTTTTTTGGAAGCTTCTTTCGACAGTTTTTTTGCTCTCCCGAAAAATGTTAAAAATTAACTTAAGATACTTTACCTTTTCAGTCGAGTAAAAATTGATATTTTCTTAATTTTTTTTTTTTATTTATCAAAATTTTTTTGTTTTAATTTCTAAATTTAATTTAATTTATTTTAAACTTAGAATTGCTTAATTCCAAAATTGCATCTAAATCAATGGAGCCACTCACAAGATTTACCGCAATAACCCAAAATTATGGTAATTTCTTCAAACAAAAAAGAAGCTATTTTCGGTATGTGAAGTTTTCAGCAAAAAACTGAAAAGCAGTTCGATTGCATAATCACTGTAAACATTTTGGATACCCTACGTGCTGTGGTTCTTTTAAACTTTTTCCCCAGTTTCCATAGGAAATGGCAATGCAAAGAATGCAAAGAATTAAAAAGAATACAAATGAATGTAAAAGAATGCAAAGAATGAATGGATTACCAAAAGATTGCATTCAATTGATTGCAGTAAAATGAATTGGAATAAAATTGCAAACTTTTTGATTCAAGTGAATAATGATGACATAATTTAAAGTTTTAAGTCTCAATGTGAAATCATTAAATGCAATCATATTATTGAAGTCATTCATTGACTTCATTGCGTTCACAAAGATTGCATTCTTTTACAACCCAGACAAGGACCAAGACACTGGCGGGCTCACACATATGAACCTTTATAACCAAAACTATTATAAATTGGCATTTATTTAGTCACTTCTTTTATCCACTTATTGGAATAAAATATATACTTTTAGCTCGTCTATGAAGGAACCATCTAGTTTGAATCGATCGAAGAGAAGTCGAAGCCTTGGTGGCCCAAGTGGATGAAATCAGCTATAGCGTATAAGATATATGTTGAAAGTGACCAATACCGATCTGGTCCTTCAAACACAATTTGACTGGCGAAATTCACAAAAAAAAAAAATAAACGTTTGAATCCAGAACGAATAGTTAACAGACTTTACTCCTTTGATAGTTAAGTGTCCTTCTGGAATGGGGTAAAGGATATTTTATTTTTGATACCACTTACCTGTGGGCGTCGACGGTGATATTGTAACTGCATAAAAGTGATCCACCCAGGTGGCAGTCATAACGTCCACCATCAGCTTCGTTGACAGATACAACCACCAAGCCGCGTTCGGTGGTTTCAATATACTTTGTTGGACTGTATTTAATCTCGTAACTGTAAACATGATAAGAAAAACAAAATCAACAAAATAATAATAATAGTTAAGAATGTTTTTAATTATATTAATATTTTCAAAATTTAAGTTTCCAATATAATTAAGATTGGCAGACATTTTATTTATCTATCTATCTACTTACCGTCCCTTATCCTTTGAATGATGATACCAAGTAACTTGTTCGTTCTTAAGAACTTCTGGTATCTTAACAAAGCATCCTAAATGCACACTTTGTCCATAGGTGACAACAATTTTCTTCTTCAGCACGCTCGAATCACAAATGTCATTGGTGCGGTTTCCAACGTCCTTTTAATGTCAACATATGCAAAAATATATATATAGAGAGAGTTATATATGCATGTTAAATGAATTACTATCATAACAATGAATATAATGGAAGAACATAAATCCTTTTATGTTAAAAGATGATGTTTCTTCTCCGTCGTCATCGTCGTCGTCGTCTTACCTGCAATAATCCCATTTTGTAAGGACTGCATACTTTAGCATCTCTATCCCAACCACAATAAGGATCTCGAACACAACGGAAGCAACTGTCATAGCGTCGATTGCACATTGCCAAATCGATTTGTTTGATGCGATAATCTGTAGCCACATAAAGTGACTTACGTGTCTGGCTGATTTCCATTACTTGAATGGCCTCGTTTAGGGCAATTTCAAAGATATCCAATAATTTTGAAAGAGATTCACCATTACGATAGTATTGGACAATTTTATAGATACGACCGAGATTTGTGCCTACATAGTAGACAGTGTTTTCTTGATCGATTCTGAAAATAAAAAAAAAGAAAAACAGGAATAAAAACATTTTGTACAGTGAAATTATAATTGGTATAATTGTTGTTTTTTATGAGGAAATATTATTGGCTTCTAAAATTTATTAATTTTTTCTTGGTAAATCTTTAGAATAATTTTTTTGGCGTTTTATCAATCATGAAGATAAGATACCTAAATAAAGGACACAATTCTTTGTCATAGGTAAAATATTCAAAAAAAAAGCTTCCACATAGTTGGAGAACCTAATATAATATACCATTATTTTCTATGTCTACTTAACTGGTATAAATGAAACACTGACTATATTAACAACATCGTCTATAAATTTCGAAAATAAGTTAATTCTAGTTTTATTCGGAGCTATTGAGTGAGTGGTTTACTAGACGATAATATGACAGAACTATTGGTATAAACTGATCTAACGCATTTAGCGAACTGTTATGCCCTTGAATATTTGAAATAACTCACTATTAAGTGAGAGATGTTCTGATCGAAAATATATCAAACTATTGGTATAAAACTTAATTGGTATAAACTGGTCTAAAACATTCAGAGATTTTTATTCTCATTACTATTTGAAATAAATGATTAAAAGATGGACTATTCATTTATTTCATTATGTTAGTTTATACCAATTACGGGTAATAAAGAAAGAATGTGATTTTTGTTTTAATAAAATACTAACTCATAATGACATTTTGGGCTAACCAAAAAAAGCTTCCAAAAAAACCATTTACATATACGAAATAACAAAATGAAATAAAATAAAATAAACAATAATTTTCTATGTTTCCTTAACTGGTATAAATGAAACACTAACTTTTGCTACCATATCGTCCTAATATTTGAAAAATAACCAGTTTTTTCACTTATAATTTGATTTGATTCGGAGCTATATATTGAGTGATTGCAGCACTAGAAGATAGTATAACAAACTACTGGTATAAAACATAATTGGTTTAAACTGGTCTAACACATTCAGCAAACTGTTATATTAAATATATTATTTGAAATAAATGATTAAAATTAAGGTGACATTTTTTTTATACCAATTACAAGACAGATAAGGAAGGATGTGTTTAATGTTTTATTTTACATAATAATAACTCATAAGACATTGAAAGCTAACCAAAGCAAGGAAGATATATTGAAATAGGTGGTGACCCAAATAAAATACACCTTTATTTTCGATGTTTGCCTAACTGGTATAAATGAAAAACTGACTATATGGTACTAATCATATCATCAAATTTCGAAATTAAATACTTCTCAAATTTGATTTTATTCGGGGCTATTGAGAGAGTAGTTTACTTGAAGAAAATATAACAAACTATTGGTATAAAATGTAATTGGTATAAAAAAAACTGGTCTAATGCAATCAGCATACTTTTTTTTTTTATTTCATTATTATTTGGAATAAGTGATTATGTATAAAGTTAAGGAGCGCTATTCATACGTTTCATGATGGCAGTTTATACCAATTACGGGAGAGAAAAAGAATGATATGATTAATGTTTTGGCATAATAATCACTTATAAAGCATTTGAAGTTAACTTGTGCAAATATTTAAGGACATGACGAATATTTTTTTTTTTAAATTAGATATTCATTTAAAAATTTATAAAAATCAGTTAAACGGTTCTCGAGAAAGCGATAATCAAAAAAAAAGTGATATCAATTTTTCGAAACATTTTTGTTATAAAAAGGTATCTTTTATCTTTTTTTTACAAAACAAAACAACTCGTTTAGAAGCAGTCAAAAAAATGTCAAACAAATTCCGACCTAATGTAGAAATTGTTGACTTTATATACCTACATAACATTAATTTCTATATGTAGGTACCTACCTATAATTTTAATTTTATTGGATCTTTCAATTTATTTACCCAAAGTTGCAATATTCTCCATATCAATCCCTTGAACCCCATTAATTGCTCAAAGTCGACATATTTACTGTTTTCTATTTTCCTATTATCCTCGTATACTATACAATATACATACATATTATGATGAATGTTTGTTAAGCATATTCACCATGGGAATCGACTTCATAACTCTCAAAAAACCCATCTTCTATAGCTCTAAAAACAATTCATGCTGTTTTCAAAATTAATTCATACTCCCCCTCTGATAAACCTTTGAGGCAACCGAAAAACGCGAACCTCTTCCGTAATATGAAACAAAAAAAAAATATCGCCGGAAATGGGTTTTTCATTTAGTTGCGATTTTATTTATGGCTCTATGGTTATTTTGTGGTATATATTCCATGGTTGTCTATTCATTCCATTAAGTCCTTTCTCTTCCCCAAAGAACAATCTTCTTTTTTTTGTTGTTGCCAAGAGTTTAACCAAAAATAAAAACATTATAGGTATACAGCTAAAAATAAATAACAAGTGTCATGTGTGTATATTTTTCTATGCTATATATGCTCAAGGATAATTAATAAGTATCCTGGGAGCTAAGCGCACTGATGGTTAAATGTATTTTCGATTTTGTGTTTTTTTTTTTTTACTCATAAAATATTTTCATTTTCTGCAACAATCGCAATATTAAAAAAAAAATATACATACATACAACATACAATATCCTTCAACGCATGATATGGTAGAGTAGGCTTGTGAGTGTCATTGAAATATATTAATTTCAATATGTAGTCATGGCTGAGTGGAGACCAAAATGGATTAAAATTTCTCCCAGGAGACGAAATTGATAAAAAAAAAAAATCACAATGCTCTCGAACGAAATATATACATATAAAAAAAAGAATATAAATAATAAATTCCCAAACAATTGCGAATTAAATTTAAAAATAAATCCTTGGGTGGCAAACACATATATACATAACATATCTACCTACCTATATGAAAATAAAACGCAAGGATTACGTTCGGCAGGATTAAATAATTTAATATTTTATAAGAGTATTTCCAAGCCACTGTCTGTACCTACTCCAATGGCTACCACACCACTTCAACACCCACTATAATGTTCAATATGATATAATAATGGTTCATACAGTACTGTGCAAAAAAAGTTGATTCTCTTAACCAAGGAAAATTCGACAAAATTCCAATGAAACTGAATTTCGGTGGAATGCTGAACATTTTCTAAAAAGAATCCAAACTAGAACCAAAACTTTTGATTTTATGGGGTGGAACGAGGTGAAATTTAAGTTTTAGTAAATTTTTGGAAAAAAATCGGAAGTTTTTGAAGAAATGTTAATTCAAAAATTATATAGCTTTCACAATTCTCCACAAAAAAGATTATAATACATTTTTTTTGTAATAGTAGCAGATTTTAAGAAAAATGTAAAAAAATGCGACCAGTTAAATTAAGTACATTAAAACAAAGAACTGATTTTGTAACGCTTATGCACATTTTTTTATAATATGTACTTATATATTGGTCTTATAAAAAAAGTGTCATAGTATTTTTTTTTTAAATAAAAAAAAAAAAAATTGAGAGCTTTTAGATCAGACCTTTACAAGAACTGAATTTTGCACACCTTGAAAAAAAAGCAAACCTTAAAAAAAGTGATTTAAATTTAGAGTACTTTTAAAGATTTGTAAAAGGCATCAAAGCAAAACTCTTCAAAAAATTCACCTTTGTCCGAAATTTATCAAAACTTTGACTTTATTTTTATTCTCATTTTCCTGGGCTGTATCGCTTTTAAGGAAAAATGATTTTTTTTCTTGTTGAAGGTTGCATAATTAATAAACTTAGCATGAAGTATTTTCTGATAATGTTCACTAATTAAGAGTTAATCTTACGAAGAATCTTACTCTCGTCATTTTAGTACATATCATTAGACATAAGTTTCATATTATTAGACATAAAAGTTTCTGTTAGGAAATAATCCCTGGAAAGTTGGATTTTGGTAAACAGCCTCCTCAGTGTTTTTAGGAAACTGCCCCCAACAATTTTACGGGGGGTTAAAGACCCCCAAATGGTTTTTCAGGAATATCTCCCTTATGGTTACGTTTACAGAAAAAGTGTTTGGAACTAATTTATAGCTTGGAAAATTTCCTACAAAAAACATGTTAATACTTTTCTTCATAAAAATTGTCGTTTTTGAAATAAACCAATTGCTAGAGATAAAGGTTTTGCTTTTCTATATGGTGAAGTAGGCCCAAATCGATTTGGAAATATCGCCCAAAAAAATCTGGACAACTGTTGTTTTTTTTTCTCCATTATTTCCAATTTTTTATTTTTTTTTTTTTGTAAAGGAAAGAACGCCCAAAATAAAAATTTTAAAAGTCAAATAGGAAATAACGCCCAAAATTGGAATATATCGCCCAAAAAAAACCAGAAAAAGGAAATAACACCCAAATAATAATAAAACTCAATACTAACATTTATACAATATGGAATTTTGAAAATTAAAAAGGCGTATAAACAGTGAGGTGTTTATGCACTGCGATTTTTTTTTAAGATTTATTTTCACTTTGGAAATCTCCTAAAATTTAGAAAAGAACACCCAAATTAAAAAAAAAATGATTGAAAATATCGCCCAAAATTCAGGAAATAATCAAATGGCCCAAAATTTACAAAAACAATTTACGGTGAAAATATTTGGGCGATATTTCCAAAATAAGATTTGGAAAAATATAAATTTGGGCGATATTTCCATTTTTGTTTTTTTGAGCGATGAAAAAAATTTTGAAATCGATTTGGGAGTTATTTCCTTGGGCGTTATTGCCTAACGCCACGCGCGCCGCGGCCGCCGGTGAAGTGGTTTAGTTAAAAAATTGTGCCTTTTGTGATAAAAAACATATAATTTTGTTCATTGTTGGTGCATTATATGAACATGATTTTAAGATATTGGGCCACATTATATGTCCGCCCCTTAAGGTGGGCGGGGCAAATAAAAAAAAAATATCTAAGATCGAGAATGAATATTAAAAAATAATGGCAACACTTAAAATATTATTTTATAGCTTTTTCTAAAACCAGCAACTCATTTTTTAACTCCATATATGTTTTTAAATGAAGTTATTTTAGTGCTATAGGTTTTTGAATAAAATATATTTTCAAACTCAAAATTAAAAAAAAAAAACACGAAAAAAAAAATTATAAATTTTGTTTTAAAAATTTTAGATTAAAGTACTAATTTTGGTTATTATTTTCGATACTCTTATTAATTTGTAATCAAATCAAATGGCTTTAAATTAGAGATGCCGCGAATAGTGATTGGCCGAATACCGAATACCGAATATTCGGCCACACTCGTCGGCCGAATACCGAATATTCGGCAGCCGAACATTCGGCCAACGATGTGTACCTATCTCCTACGTGACTTTTGACCTTTGACATATTTTAAGAAGCTGGAATTGTTTACGAAAATAGACGTAATCATTTGCTACCAACGAATGCCGAAAAAGTAGTATTTATTCACCACAACTTACCATTAGTAGATTTTCAATACTAAAATACAATTTTTTGAATAAAAGAAAACATTTATTGTAAGATAATAAGACTTTTTTATTCTCCATTTGTTATTCGGTATTCGGCCGAATGTTGTGAACTATTCGGCCGAATACCGAATATCAAAAATATAGGTCGAATAGGCCGAATGCCGAATAGTGGCCGAATATTCGCGGCATCTCTACTTTAAATCTTTTACATTCATAAAGAAATTTAAAAATAACCAAAACTTTTTTTTCTCAAAAACATACAAAAAATTATTAAGATTTTGTAATTTTCGTCTGCACATCTCGGTTAATGCAGAAAAAAAAAAAATATATCTCCCCAGTCCGCCCCAAGACCCAACCCAACACACAATACATTGATGCGGCAAGCGCGGCGACATAATAATTCTCATTTGAGTCTCGTCGTCGTCCTGATGCTAACAAAAAAGAAGAGAATTGCAACTTGCAAGCGAGGAGTGTATAAGTAGACAGTGCAATTGTGCAGAGACCAGAGAGTGTAGGTATATATATCTGCTTTATATATACGAATAGACCTCCTCCTCTTTGGTCCTTATAAGCTGCGTTATTAATTTGCGATTACGAGAATTATTTAATGTATTTTTGAATCATCGGTTCAGTGAAATTTGTGAGGATTGAAAAGTATCTAGGTATACAGATTCGTATAACCAAAGTCACCACCATGAATATCGTCCTATACTCGTATAGGTACTCTCTGATTTAAATTGAATTTTAATTTAATTAGGACTCAGTGCAGCCATTAATCGTTAATATTGTGATTATGGTGTGCAAATTAATTGTTGGCTATTGAGCAGGAAGCAGAGCTTTGTGGCTTCTCTGCAAGTATAGATATATAGGTATTATATGTATATGTAGGTAAGTACCTACCATGCCATACAGAAACTCTTGTTCGTTTCAGTACATGATGATACAAAGTTCCAAAAAACGACAAGATTTTCAAAGCCATTTATTTTATTTGTTAAATTAATATTATGCATATAATCAATTGGAATTGAAATTGGAAATTGGAAATTGTAATTGGAAATTGATGATGAATTTGATTACTTGATTAAGTTTATTGGGTTTTGTTGCTAAGCAATCACCTCGCACATACCTTTGTATATCAAAATCCCCTCAGCAGATTTCTGATGCAGGGAATAATGCATAATTAATGGCAAATTTTAGAGGAATCTATTTTCAATTGTCTTAAATATAATGTGTGATGGAATATACCTATACATACCAGCATATATGAGTATAATATGTAATTCTATAGGAGTTTCAATTTGTATCTCGAGTGGATGATGGGCATGTGCCAGAAAATTAAGTGGAAGCTTAAAAGGATTCAAATCCTTTGTATTGTGGACATGATGTTATATAAAATTTGAGAATTCAATTGGTAATTTGATGTAACTGCATCTGTCGGAAATTGCATTGTTCACCGCATCAAATTTATTGTTATGTAGGTATGTACTTTCGACTTGTGGATGTACACAAGTTTTAAGGTATTAAATAAATAAATTCAAATTCAACTATTATTATTTGAGAATTGTAATTTGTGTGTGGTAATTGACAAGTTGGGTATTACGTATATTCTGTATAATATATACATAAGTATAAAGCAATTGTTTTATGTAATTTTAATTTTTTGAGAAGCAAATTATAACTATAGGGTTTCGATAAGTCTAAGATTACAGAACGAGTAGAAGAAAAAATCGAATTCAAAAGGAATACCAAATATCATCAATACCAACTTCAAGGAATATAATTTATACACACAGGATATATACTAGGTATACTTACTTACAATCAGAGCTTTTTCAAAGATTAGCCTATATTTATTTATTTTAGAGTCTTTGATAATTAATTAAGTAGGTACTTAACCTAACATGTACAAAGTATAACAAAAAAGACACAAAGCTTTTATATACTTATGGCACATGTACCTACACGGAAAGAATTGAAAATTCACCAATTGCGAAATTTTAGGTTGTTATTTACGAAACTCTTTTTTGTAGTAAATCAAGGTGCTTTTATTGAAAAGTGATTGAACAAATTATTATTTAGCATTCAAATCTTTGTAAACAATATTTTATAATTTGGTAATTGTTATCAAAAGTCATAATTCGAGCTTGTTGACTGCAAAGTAAATTACAAGTTTTTTAGGCGCAATCTTCAGGGGAATAATTTAAATATTTATACCATGGTGGTTTGCATGCCCTCAATGCTTAAACCAGACCACGGGCTACTATTTTTCTATACGTATCTGAATTTAATCAAATTCTCTTAGTTTTTCAGTGCGAGATCATCCTGAGGTAATTCCATAAGCGTGTTTTTCAGTCAATTGAAATCCTAAGTTAATTCCGAGTTAACTCACCTAATTTCGTGAATTAACTCACCTAATTTCGTGAGTTAACTCAGGGACCAAATTTACAGCTTTTTCAGTTGTGGTGCAATCTCGATTTTCATAGTGAAAGGCATAAAAAGGTGATATCCTTAGTGTCACACATCGATGACAATAGATTTTTGACAACTAAATGATAAAGTTAATCCTCAACTGAAAAACTGTTCCTGGGTTAACTCGGAAGTAATTTATTTTCAGGATTAGCTAACTCTGATATAACTCAAAGTTAACCTTGAACTGAAAAACTGGCCCTTAGAAATATAAAATTCACAGTACATTCATGCTGTATAAGCATCGACCACAATTCACGTCTTAAAAGATTACGACAGCATCTAACTGATGAGCTCAAGTGTCGTACCTGGGCGAAACGCACTTTTGGAGTTGAGGTCACTTTAACTTATGATTTGAAAATTATTTTCACTTAATTTGCAGTTTTTTAGTTGCAGCAAATCCATAGGTTCACTAATGAAGATTGTTATCCGTACGGAAAATTGTTCTTGAATCTCGAAAGGATTGTTTAAAAATGGAAAGTAGATTAATCTTTATAAGCTGCAAATCGCAGAATAACCTGTTTGAAATTTCTACTCAAAATTTGAAATTTAAAGCTATAAATAAGTATCAAAACTATGACTCACAATTAATATAATATCTATATTTCTTCACAGTTTGAGAAAACAAGGTTTGGAATTTGCCACTTGTGTTTTTAGGTATTTAAAAAAAATTTGTATCATAATTTACAACAAAACAATATTAATCAACAAACTCCTTTTGTAATTTGTAATTTACAATCAAGAAAAACATGAAATTGATACAAATTGATGTCAAATTGCCATTCGCTGAAGGAAATATTTTTTTCCTCGACCGAATTATTGATACTTAAAAGTATTGAAATATGATATGTGTCATTATCTTCATTTTGCTCATTTTTTAAAATTGCAAACAAAAGTCTTAATTTACAGATTTCCAAGCAAAGGTACAAAACTGGATTCATTTTTCGTGATTTGTCTCTTATTTTTCTTGATCTGGTCAAAGAATTCTTTCAGTGTAGTAGGTACCTACAAAAGTGACACAACTC
This sequence comes from Epistrophe grossulariae, assembly GCA_929447395.1. Lineage (NCBI taxonomy): Eukaryota > Metazoa > Arthropoda > Insecta > Diptera > Syrphidae > Epistrophe > Epistrophe grossulariae. The sequence goes on along the minus strand of OV839566.1, from coordinate 149,450,038 downwards.
AAAAAACGTAATATTCGTAAATAAAAGTTTATTAAAATCCACCCGTTATTTGTATACAATTCACATAAACCTTAGTTTAAAATGTTACCGCAAGATGGAACTAATGTCGTTTTTCCAAATTAGGTCAAAATTATTTTTAAGAAAATGACACATTTTAAAAGTGTTTTTTTTTTCAGTTGTGTTAAAATTTCTAGATTCATAATGAATGTAAGCTAAGCTTAGCTCTAAAACAGTTTTTTGCACTTTCTGAAAATTATTATTTTTGACTTTTGTCAATTTTGTACTACATGTGCGTTATGTTTCAAAAATATATGTAAATAAAGAAAAAACAAATACAATGTCTGAGTAAAGTTCTGATAAGAAGTTACTCCATACACAAATATTGGTACAGTTCAGAAGTTCACAGGAGAAAAAAAAAAACAGTTGTCTTTCGAACAAACTGCGGATAAAATATAAATCTAAAAATAATTTTATAACCAACAGTAAAAAAATTGATGTTTTTATCAAAAAACGCAAAATTTTTGGAACTAAGCCGTGCTAGAAAAGAACTAGAACTGAAAAAGTACAATTCTTAACTTTCCGATTGGTTTATTTCGAAAAGGGTTATTTTTATGAAAAAAAGTAGGTATATAAATGTTTTTGTTATAGAAATTTTCTAAGCTACAAATTATCTATAGTTCTTGACATTTTTCTGTACAACTTAACATTTGGGAGTTATTTTTGAAAAAACAATTTGGGGGGGCGTGCAATCCCAGGTAAAATTATGAGCAGCACTCAAATCGATGGGGGCTTTTGACATGTTTCTTAAGAACACTATATGAGGAGGCTTTGTACCAAAATTCAGCTTTCCCGTGATTATTTCCTTATTGGGCAGTTTTTATGGCTTTATTGAGTGGACTAAAGATTGGGATTTTGACTTTTTTGCCATTATAATTTTTGACATTAGGAAATAACGCCCAATTCGATTTGGAAATATCTCCCAAAAAAATTCTGAACAATTGTTGCTGTTTTTTTTCTTGATTTGGGCGTTGTTTCTAATTTTTTCTTTTAGTAAGTTTCATTAAATCCATAGATTCTTTAAATGCAAAAGAGCATTTGCATACACCCAGCCTCACACCTACCCAAAAATCTTATAATATGCCATAGCAAGGGGGTTGTAGGGCGGCAGCATGCCCCCCATACCTCACTGTTTATTCGCCGCCATATTTTTTAAGATTATGTTATCATTGAAATTTTACTTTTTAAATATCGCCAAAATTGAAGAAATAACGGAAAATATTTGGGAAATATTTTCAACTTAAGATTTAGAAAAATATAAATTTGGGCGATATTTCCAATTTTTTTTCTTTGGGCGCTATTGCCTAACGTCGTGATTTTTACCCGTTCCCTAGACAAAAGTCTCAGTACCTACTGAAAAATTTTTTTTCATCAGTATACTTTCTCTTGCGAGGAGTCAACGAATCCTATATATAAGAGTAAAAAAGTGCCTTTCACATTAGTTGTTCGTATTTTGGCAAAAAGTTATAAATCCCATACCCTCCATTCCAGGCGATAACCATCGCACTCGCAGGAAAGGTTGAGAGTTGTAAATTACTAGGCCCTCATTCTTAAGGAGAGGGCACGCTTTTTTTTTTTTTAATAAGATAACAGGAGTCAACTACTGAAGTTGGTTGACAATCGATCAAAAAGGATTTTTTCTATTTTGATTATTTTTGATTTACTTTTTATGTGATATGATGTGATAATAATTTCCGTGAGGTATCATGGAGGTTCTTAGTAATTTTTCTATGTCAACTTCCTATCGAAAACCCTGTTTACGAAACTGCACTTCAAAAATATACTCAACATAGCAAATCTATACCACAAATTTTATATTTAACATAATTATTAATCCACTTATTTCAACCACTTCTTATAAGAACTTATAACGGGTGATTTTTTAGCTGGTTTGGTTTTGGCAACACTGGTTTTGACAGCTGACGTGTGTTTAGTACCTTGTGTCACTGTCAAACAGCTTCAGTTTGGTTTGCAATTTAACCATGGATCGTCTTACAAATGAACAACGCTTGCAAATTATTGAATTTTACTATCAAAATTCGCTGGCCGAGGATCCGCTTTTTTATCGAAAAATTGTGTTCAGCGATGAGGCTCATTTTTGGTTGAATGGGTACGTAAATAAGCACAATTGCCGCATTTGGAGTGAAGATCAGCCAGAAGCATTGCAACAGCTACCAATGCATCCCGAAAAAGCCACTGTTTGGTGCGGTTTATGGGCCGGCGGCATTATTGGGCCATATTTCTTCAAAGATGATGCGAATCGCAGCGTTACTGTCAATGGTGAACGCTACCGAGCGATGATAACAAACTTTTTTTTGCCCGAAATGGAAGTTCTTGACTTGCATGATATGTGGTTTCAACAAGACGGTGCCACATGCCACACAGCACGCGAAACAATGGCGCAATTGCGAGGCGAGTTTGGTGAACAGTTAATTTCACGTTTCGGGCCGGTCAATTGGCCGCCTAGATCGTGCGATTTGACACCATTAGACTATTTTTTGTGGGGGTATGTCAAGGCTAATGTCTATAGGGACAAGCCCGCTTCGATTGACGCACTGGAAGCCAACATCCATGCATTCATTCGTGAGATACCGGCCGATATGTGTGAAAGAGTATGCCAAAATTGGACTCAGTGGATGGGCTACCTGAGACGCAGCCGCGGTCAACATTTGCATGAAATTATCTTTAAACATTAAATTGCAAGGTTCAAACTATCGATTCAAATAAATATTTCATTCATTTTTTCGAATTTTTTGTGTTTTTTTTTTTTAAAAAGTTCTAAACCTCTTAAAAAATCACCCGTTATATAGTGTTAAATGTTTTTCATTATTATTTAAATAATCCTACCACAGAAAAACACATACATATCAACAAATGTATCCATGTATTCCATATAACAAAAACAATACACTGGAAAATTATAAAACTAAATCCCCCGCATTTACTTAACTAAAATAATGATAATCTCCTGGCACACCACACACACTTTTCGCTGTCGTGTTGTTGTTCTAGGTATTCAAAGAAAAAGAGAGAATTACGAGAACTCATGTGAAGCTTAATATTAAGGAATCATATCAACTTATCAAGGTTTCAAAAAGAGAATATCATTTTCTTTCTATATACCCCTAAAATAACACCCATACACTAAAAACAATCCTAGATTATAAGACAAGATAAAAAGACATAACATCAAATCCTTAACGAATTAAAATCAAAATAAAAACAAAACATAAATCATAAATCAGACATTCATAAAGATATGTATAGTATACTCACTTGTCAACAACCAGCTTAGTAAAGACCAAATCCCTTTTATAATAAACAGGATTGTTATGTTCGTGGTTGACGGCCTTGTCCATAAGCGGATGAGATCGGATAAAATTAAGAACCGTGTCTGGCAGATTTGATGTATCATTGACACAAGTACCGGGTCTTGGATCTGGTACTCTTGAATTCAAAACTGGCAACCATGCTGAATTCGATGTTGATTGTTCCTTGAATTTTCCTATAAAACAGAAATTATAGACAGAAATGAGAATTAATATTATATAAAACAGATTATTTAATAAATGTAAGATATTATTGCAACACCAAAAAGAGAAATATGTATGGCTATACGAATGAGGACGATGTGAAAACAAAAGGATAATCCCGTAACAATTAAATCAATTTCCCACAAGGATTTTGGATTTAATCTCACATAAATATAACCATCACCAGACAACCAATATAATGTAGGTACATGCAACATTGCACCAAGCAACAGAAACTATAGGGATAGATATTAGATATAACGCCAACAGGGTTGCCTTGTATTTCCCTTAATATTTTGTTAAGAAATAACTCGATGGTGGACATTTGTGGTTTCACAATCCAAGGTTACCATATTCCAATAAATAAAAAAAAAAAACTTTCTCAGGTAAAGTTTTCTAAAAAAATATAATACACATATATAAAATAAAATCAGATAAACCATTTTTCAAAATTTAAAGGTTTATGAACAAGAAAATTACAAATGCATAGTCGTAAAACTGTGGGATCTTAAAACATCATATGTGGGATATTCGCAAAAAAACAAATATGACATCAAACAAAAAAAGTTAATGGTCAACATAATTTCCGAAATTTGTCAGCAATTAAATTTTTTTGAATATCCCATATGTGGGATATTCGCGATAAAAGTATACTACATATTTAAAAGACAAAATCTTCATAAAAATTCAATTTATAGTTTTAGCCATAGATTTTTTTAAATGGCTTTTTAAAGTTTTTTATTCCAGGACGTAGAGATTTTTAACACCTCATCTGGAGAAAAAGGATACCACCTGAAGTGCCTCAAAATTCTCATAAAATTTCTACTAGTGCAGTTAGTAATTTAAAATTTAAATTAAATTGGGTGGCGTGAATGCTCGTATAGAACCAAGGTCTAGTGACTTACAACACTCAACCATTTTTGTGTGCGTGTCTGCTGGCAGGAATGGAAAGGATCTACAATTTTTTGGCAAATCCAAACGGCTAAGATGAGAAGCACTTTTTCATGACAAGAGATACTCTTGAGGATTTGTCAATTCCTTGCAAGAGGCGGTAAGTCCCACGATGGAAGTTTCTGCATGAAACTTTTCGAAGGGTAGGAAAGTGAAAAGGATAGCCAAACACCGCTGGGCTACGATTTTGACGTTTCCCCTTCCTTTAAACCTAAAATAAAGTTGAACAACGAGAAACAAGTTCCATCGTGGAAAAGGTCGAAGGAATTTTAAGGGACATCATCAAAAATTTCATGCAGAAAGTTCCATCGTGGAAAAGGGGACTAAGCCGTGAAAAAACATTTCTAGTTTTTTTTATAAAATTGGCATAGGCTGGGAATCGAACCGATTCTTATACCACGTGCTATTACAGTAAATTATTCATGTAGAAAACTAACTAATTATATTAAGACCTCTATATCCCAAAAATGGGATATTCGCAGTTTCTATTGTTGACGAATTTCTAAAAGTAGTTTAGCTTTTTCAACCATTTACTTATCTTTTTGATGTCATAATTAGTTGTTTTTGGTGAATATCCCACATTAAGATATTCTAAGATCCCAGAGATTTACGACTCTGTTTAAACAAATCTTAATTAAATTTCTTCTATTAGTAATTTTTTGTACATAGCTTAAAATTTTGAAGAATTATTTCTGAATCTAAAAACGAAAATATTTTCAAGTTCACAAAATTTAACTACCTATATTGATGATTGAATTAACAAAGTGGCAACCTTGGTAAATATTTATAAGGAGATAGTGGGATATGAGAACAGTCAGTGTATCTGCTGCATCTTCGAATAAAACAAAAGTGTGCGTTTTCGAGTATAATGTAATCCATCAAAATGGTTTTTCCGATTTTGCTTTTCTATATCCCTTCGTATGGACGTACACCCACATACAAGGGATTGGTTATAGAAACGAAGAATGGAAACATATCTACTTTATATATAGGTATGTTTATTAATAACATGGACTTATTCTTGTAAAGGACTCTGCCTATGCTCGAATAGTTTGTTGGCTGGTTCCTGGCTTGCTTCCTTGCTTGCTTGGTTGGTTGAACGAAACGACAAAATTTCCATATATGCGTAGGTATAGGATGCATTTGAAAATACATTTCTCAGAAAATGTACAACAACCGTTCACTCAACCGTCCATCATCTATAGGCTAGACATACCTACCTACATAATGTATCGATACACAAACACAAACAATTCGTACATATACACAATAAATATAGATACGTATTGAGTACATACCATTGAAAGCCCCATGGACTTCGTTGATATCGAAACTGCATACAGCTGACCCAATCAGGCCATTGGTGCTAGTAGTGAATGTCGCATAGAATTTAGTCTTGTCCGTTGGCAATTGATAAACGGATTGAATTTCATTGAAGTAGAATGGAAATTCACCGGATATACTGCAATTGAGTCGAGCCTTCAGATAGGTTGCCCAATTCTGCGAAAGGATGTTTTTGCCACCGGTGTCCTTTTTGCAGACGCGTGCAATGCGCGAGTATACAGCTTTGCCGCAGTTGATGTATTCGACAGCGGTTTCACGGAAGAAGAAATACACATAATCGTCAATTTCGAAAGATCCAACGAAATTTGGTTCTGTAAAAAAAAAATAGAAAAGAAATAGAAATAGAAAAATGGATTAGCAGAGTTTTGATTTTTTTTGTTCATAAATATTTTGATTTTATGGTCGTTGTTCTAAAAAAAAGAAAGAAAATATTTCGTTGCAATTCTGTGCCTCTTTGGTTTGATGCTGCTGTTATTGTGATTGTTGGGATGTATGTAAATATTTCAATATTTGTCTCTAACAAATGACTTAACAAACATTGATTTTGTAGAAAGTGTAGACTATAAATAGGGAAGTTTCGAAAGAGGGTTTCGAATTTCGATTGAAATATTGTCCTTTTTTTTCAACTAATTGATAATTTTAATTAAATTATTGCTTAGTACAGGGTGGAGCCTAGCAAATGCATTGGTTTAAAAATTGAAAAGAAATTGGAAAGCATTTTTTTTCCAAACAGCTTTTATATTTTTCTTCCGTAATGAGAATTTGAGTATAAACCAGGAGTGGAATCGGCTAAGGTGATAAATGATTGTCACATCAACCATAGTCACATGTGATTGTCATTTAGTTTTCCGTTTGGGTAAGGTGATTCAACTCAATTTCAATATTATTTGTCAAAAACATGGTTGCCATAGTGAATGTTTAAAATGTTTGTAATGAGCTATCGAAAATATAGAATGAATTCTTATGTTTTCTTTATCTTCCGGAATGTAGTAATTTTTTTTTGATCACAAAAATGTTTATTTTTGTTTGTATGAATCGTAAAAAAAAAAGAAGTCTGAAAAAGTTGTACAATTTTTGTAGGCTGCTGGTAGCTCTAGTTGTAATATGACAGATACGTCGAATTTGTTGGAAAATGACAATAACATTTTTGATGTGACAGCTCTTTACCTATCAAATGTGATATCATCTTACACAGACTAAATTAGTTGATTGTGACTCTGACTTTTCGCAAATCACCTTACACGATTCCACCCCAATTTAAGTAGCAAATATTGAGTCATCAAGCTTTTTGCATGGAAACCGCGGTGCATTGTGTGTTCCAATCACGGTTCGCAATGCGGTTTTAACTATATGGGATCACATCAGCCCGCACATCAGCAAGGGTATATGCATGAGCTTTTGACCAAAAGATTTCCACGGTCATGTTTTCACGCTAAGAGCCGATTTCAGCTGCCCATAATACGATCACCTTATTTAAGTTGTACGATTTTTACTAGCGTACTAGCGATACCTATCATGTAGGTACAGTATTATATGACAAGTTATGGATTCGTTTATAAGAAAATCGAACTCGAAAAAAATTTTGTTTTGCCCTTACAAAGTTTTACAGAGTATCAATTTAAAACCGGGAAAAAAAGGACTTTCGAATATGGGATTGACTTTCGGAACAAAATACAGAGTAGGGCCCCTGAGTTCAACGAAATATTTAATTTATTTGACTGTGAAAAAATTTCGAAATTCCTGACTTTCCCTGACCAAATTCGCGTTCCCTGACTTTGCAGTCGGGTGGCAACTATGTAGTAGCTGCCGTACGAATAGCGAAAAATGAAAATCTAATTTTCTCTTAAGAACATGTAGGTACATAAGTATGTAACTTTTTTTTGTTAGCTCAATAATTTTTTTTTTTAATGCTACCATTTAAAAAAAAAACTCGAAAAATGGTTTTAAATTGTAACTCATATAGAACCATTTTTTTGATTTTCGATTTTCTAAAAAACGATTCGACTGATTTTGACCAATTTTTTTTTTGGAAAATGTTTCAAAATGTTTTAAAAACTTTATTTTAATAATGCATAACAAAATTTTCAAAATTTTTATTTTTAATTTTTAAAAAAAGTTAAAATTTTTTTTTTTGAGAACTTAATAATTCGAAAATGATTGATTTTTTTTGAAACTATATAACTACCTACCAGTTTTTTAATATTAATGATCTAACAGATTTTAAATAAAAATTATTTTTATGACTAAAAATAAAGGAACCTCTCATAAAAGTCTTTATAAAAACCAGTAAGGAAAATCTAATTTTTCTCAAAAACGATTTCTAAGATTTTGATTAAAAAAAAATAAATGCGAGCCAGTACGATTTACCATATTATTGGAAAAAAAATTGTATATATCGTTTAGTAACGGTATCTCTCATATGAACCATTTTTTTTGGTTTTCGAGTATCTACCTCAAAACTTGTTGAATAGATTTTAATGAAATTTTTTACATATGGGCTTCTAATAAGTGGAACAATATTACATTATCAAAATTAAAAAAAAAAACAAAATTTAAATTTTCAAAAAAAAACTTCAATTATTTTTGAAAATTCAATATTTTAAAAATTGGGTGATGATTTTTTTTCGAAATTTATTTTTTTTAACTCCGTATTAATATACACCATAAATGGCGTTACAATTCTTCTTCTTCAAAATTCTATGCATACAAAATTAATAAAAAAAAAAAAGCTTCAACGGTTTTTAAAGTTTTTTTTCCTCATAAATAAAGATTTGTTTAAGAAATCAGATGGGTGTACATCGCGTTGGTGTTAAAATAAATTCAGATGTTGTTTAATCAATTTATTTCTAATTACATTATCAAGATAATTGATTTTTTAACAATTTTTCTAAAATGAAAGTTGCATGCATTGCACATATGTATGGAATGTATGGAAAAAAATAAAGTTGTTAAAACGAAAGTTGCGTGGGTCCTAAAATGAATTTTAAGTTTTTTTTTTAATTTTTAAAATGACCGCTAGTGGTCGCGCATTAGAATTGAAAACTACACAGATCCGTTGTAGAGACTCTGTACTGTAGATTATTTCTTTCTCGTTAAGGAATTTATTTGATTAAAAAACCAGCCCTAGTGTTTCCTTATTGCTATTTAAAAAAAAACAAGTGAAAAACATAAATAACGAGCCAGATATTATACATATTAAAAACGTATAGAAAAACGCATTGAATTTTTTCATTTAACATTATTTTTTTTATTTTCCGAATTCAATAATGTATTTTAAATTATCTTTTTTTAGTTTCAAAATTTGGTATTTTTTTTTACATTTTTAAGAAATTAACGTGTTTTTAATCATTTCTCCCATATAATTTATTTCATTTATCAGATGAATATTTTTCAAAATGTTAAGACTTTAAAACCACAGATGTGAGCAAGTTCGTGCGACCTAGCCGTGCATTTAATTTCTTTAATAAATTGAAAGTTCGTTTCGTAATAAAAAAAAACACAAACACATAAAAATGCACAAATAATGAATTATTTTCAAATTCCTATTTCATCTTTTTCAATAATCCTTTCCAATTATATTCTCCTGTTTCTCTTCTCTTTGTCTTTTTTTTTTTTGGTTTAATAGCAATACAACTCTAAAACAATACATTTCCGCCACATTCTGACAACTTAAAATCTACAAACTTATGAATAGTAATAATTCATTTAATTTTGTCAAAAATAAATTAATTTTCCGCCTCAAAGTGTTGTACGTATATATATTTATATATACAGATATACCTTCGCAAAACACTGATTTGCATAATTAATACCGCCTTGCCTCCTCTATTATATATATTGTTGTCTTGAAAACGCAGAAAAGCACACAGTCATATTGTTTTGTTGATTTTTATTTTTCTTCTCGTTTTTTTTTTTTGTTTTTTTTTTTTTGTTATGTTTTGTGAATTTCTCAGAAATATTTATTGTACATCGTGCAGAATACTAATCTGGCTAATTTTGAATTTGTATTCCATTTTGTATTGTTTTGTAGATTTTAATAATAATTTTCCTGGATTACCACCATTCTATATTCCAGCATTATAAATATATATGTATGTAGGTATATAACGACTCTATGCTAACTCCCCGCCCACTTTAACTTCATTCGCCTCATTGTTCACACTAAGTGGGTTCTATAAAATTTAATGAAATGCGGCGACATCTGCCACCATGAATACATTTGTTGCGGGAGCTCTTAATAAAATTGTCCTTATGACCCGACATGGAGAGTTCTACATTATATACATATATATAGGTATTTGTCTATCGTTGATACTTGAACGTCTATTTACCGCTTGGAAGCGCGTATTACAATAGTAAATTTCGCATTTTTTGTTATATATATAAAGCTGTGATGTCAATTGTTGTAATCCTAGAAAAGTCAATGCGCCTTTTTTGAGTGTTGGAAAGGCAAAGTCAAGTCAAGTTAAGTTAACTCCTATAAAAGCCTCCGCACCTAGTATATAGACACGGTTCAAATTAATTAAATGAAAAAGTCTTCCTTTCTTTCAAAGAAAAAAAAAAATAACAGGACGAAACATCTGTTGAAACAATCGTGCCAAATCGAACGGATAAGAAATAACTAATTAGCTGGGAATCTCTTTCTTTAATTCACCATAGCTTATAAAGCATAATATACGCTATATAGCGAGATTAAATTAAATTATAGATTAAATGCTCTAAGACAGAAAAAGGATATCTTCCCTATCCTCGCTTATCATCTTAAGTATAGCAAAAGATATAATTGATTTATCAGAAGAACTATATAGCACCATTAAAAATAAATAGATGACTTTGATTCTTTGTATATATGCGATAGTAGGTATGCCTCGCTGAGATAAAATTTCATAAAATCCACATCCTTCCTTGTTCTTTAATGAAGGAATCTTCTATAATATTATATAATATGTATGAGTATATGTGATGAGTGGAAGAAGCACTATAAAAGCATCGTATAAGATATAAATAAATGTGATTTTATTCTCTTGGAAAGTTTAATCAATTTATATAGTTTAAGTCTTAAGAAGAGTTTATAATTGAAAAATTAAAAAAATAAAATTTTATCACTTTACTGAAACTGAGATGAAATGAGTAGAAGAATCTTATAGTTAGATTTATGAATTGAATTCCATATATGTACTTAGTGAAAAATGCAGCGAAAAATTAATGATGAAGTAGGAAAGCCGATTCATATTAGACCTACCCCAATATACTCATCGAGTAGTGAGGCTAAGACCCTTAAAATTCGAATTCAAATAAAGGTGAAATAGTGCAAAATGTAAACGAATTTATTTACATAAAAGCACATTCTTTCACCGCGGTTAGGAAGTCTTAATTTGTAATAGCCCCATCGCACGCTGTCAACAATTTTTCTTGGAGTTTTTTTTTACACTTTTTCATATGTTAAATTTGCGAATATTTTTTTTAAGCATAACTTTTTTTTCAAACAAAGAAAATGGTGTTGTTTTTACGTCAGGATTTTTCTGAAAAGATACATATCGTCGGCTAAATGCATAAGGCTGCTTTGCTTAGTTAGTCCTCTTTTGGCCGAAATTGAGATTTTGATTCCATTTTCTTAAGAAATACATTCTGCCTTATGCAAATTTTCTTTGTTTTTTGCTCTCCTGTAAAATTTGTCAAAATGGACTTAGCATGGTTTTACGCATTTAGCCGACGACGCGACGATAGGATTAGTTAACATATTACATTTGCAATATTTTGAAGAAAAAAAATTGCGAAGATTTTTTTAAGTATATTTGCAACGCAAGGCAGCACGTTATAGGTAGTACAACTTTTTTTGAAAATCGAAAATGGCGGCTAACTTCACACTTTTTTTCTAACGATAGGTATATTATGTAAACCTACTAATTTTTCATCCGTAAAATTTGCAAATTTGTGAAATTTTCGATTTTTTTTTTATATTTACGGCACATGCGACACAAATTGAGCACATTTTAAACAATTTTGTTTTATTGAAAACTGAAAATGGTTGTGTTCGAACTTCAGGCTTCGCAACAATTTTGTTTCTGGTCATAAAAATTTCAAATATGTATGTGAATAATTTTTTTTAATCTCTCCGACAATTTGGCACAAAAAAAACTGAGTACAAAACAACAAAACTTAAATTTTTAAGAAAATCGTCAGTTTGGAAAAAAAAATCATCCGTAAAACTTGGAAATTTTCGAATATACAAAAAATAATGTATGTACAATGTATATCGGGGGAAAAAAAATAAATTAATTAAACAACTTATGAATTTTTTTTGACACCAACGCAATGTAGGTACACCATCTGATTTCTTTAATAAATCTTAATTTATGAGTAGAAAATGTTAAAAATGGTATTTTCGATTTTAAAAATTTTGTAAGAGAAAAAAAGGAGGAAAAATTAGTAATCCGTTTTTTGGTATTTTATTAAAGCGGAGTTAAAAAAATATCTTTGAAAATCGTCTAACCATTTTCAAAATATCGAATTTAAAAAAAAAAAAAATCAACATACATATTTATTTTGAATTCAGATAAATTTTTTTTTGGAAATTTTGATACGTAATATTATTTAAACTGTTTAGAAGCTCTTGTGTAAAAAAATTCATTAAAATCGGTAAAAAACAATATGGATAATGATATAGGTACTCGAAAACAAAAAAAATATTCTAGGGATACCGTTACTTAACGGTACCTACCGTTTGTTCAATATTTTGTTCAATAATATGGTAGATCGTACTGATATAAGCTCCCATAATTTTTTTTATCAAAATCATATGAGTAGTTATTTTAGAAAAAACGTTTTTTAAATACTTATATGGGAGGTACCGTTATTTTTAAATATAGTAAGCATTTTTTTTTTAAATCTACTAAATAATATTAAAAAAAAGTGCTGTTTAATAAAAATCGATCAGGTCGTTTTCGAATTATGGGAATTTTTGGAGGTACCATTCATAAACATTTATCGGAATTTTTTTTTTATAAAATGGTAGCGGTTTTGTAAACAAATTTAAAAAAGTCATGGGCACGTTTTTGATAAAAATGAGATTTTTTGCTAAAAAATTTTTTACGGCAGCCACTAAAAAAAATGAAAAAAAAAGTGTCGGGAGAAAAAAAACGCTATGCACTTACTTTAAAGAAAGTCGACCAACGCGTTTAGGCTGCATAGCTGAAAGGCCATACAGACAGAATTATGAGACTCACTTATTTTCGACTTCGTTATCATCGTCATGTCAAGTTTGATCAAAATCTCGAGTTCGATTTTTTTTCATGAATCCATAATCGAGAATTGGCTTAAGAATAGAATTACAGTTTTTATGCGCACATAAATCCCGATTTTCACTACGTTTCCACGAAGAGACATGACTTCTTGTCTGTCTTGTTGAAATGGAAAAAATTAAGTATCATTTCGGTCTCCTCCGTTACAATAACCATGACTACTTTATACATTGCAAGGTTTGTATACATAGCTTCTGCTTTGAAATAAGTTATACAAATCAACTATAATGAATGAATTCAGAAAATGAAATTAAATAACAGTTTAATGACATCCAACAGATGTAGATGATTTTTATTTTAAATAAATCTACTCGGCTTCAACTGTTTGAAATCTTAAGTTATTTTTTTTTTTGCACGGATTCATAACTCTTGCACTTGTTATCATTTCGCGAGTACAAAGTTATCGTAAGAATTTACATACAAACAAAAACAATCAAGACAGCAAACATTTTCGTCCACATAATCATCAGACAAGATATAAGTAAATAAAACAATACAAAAAAAATAAAATAAAATAAAATAAAATAAATAAATGTTTTATACTTACTATCCAACCACTTAGAATCATACTTCAATGTCCTTTTGAAACCAAATTCCTTTCGTTTTGCTGTTACATTATACAAATCCGTCCGGAAGATTACTGTATCTGCTTTGGTAAATTCTGCATTTGTCCCTGAGTACTGTTGATCATAATAAAAGAATAAATAAAATAAAAAACAAATCGAAAAATAATAAACATTAAATTTCAACTATATATACCAGCAGCAAAGAGATTTAGAATGAACAAAAATCGAGAGAGAAAGAGATAGAGATGGTATTTCAACAGAAACGATGAACTAATACGAATTCAAGAAAAAAAATTAAATTGTATTTCAAGAAGATTTGTCCTTTCGTTTAGTTTTGTTTCAATTTTTTTTTCTCATCCGAAGATAAGAGATTATCGTTGAAAGAATAACATCCATCAGGATGAATGATGTCCTTCCTTTTTTTTTGAACTATATGCACAGGAAGATGGAAACATACCAAAACAAAAACAAAAACAAAACATTTAAACGCAAAGCTTATTTCCTCAAGTGTTGCACTGGAGTTAACAGTAGTAGATATTATAATATTAGGGTGACCACCTTAGTGTTTTTTTTCTACTGGTAACCAAATAAATATAAATAAGTGGTATTTTCTTTTCCAAATTCTATATAGGTAGGTATAACATACGTAAGAAATTATTATTTTCTTTACATTATTTTTTTAATTTAATAAGATTCTTGCATTTAAAATTTTTCTAAAAATATTCAAGGCAAAAAAATATAAAAAGAAAATATTATATTTTTCAATGGTGGAGGTATAGAATGCTATTGGATGTCGATAATCAAAATTTCGAGACAAATTTAACTTAACTATATTTAAATTTAAACCAAAATTTAAATGAGATCTTTTTTTTTTTCAACTGTAGCTAATCTGGTCACACTTGTGAAAGCTCTATATCAATCGTATTGCATCGTTTCTGTTGCACTCTAGATTTTTCCTTGCTCTTGTTTATTTTTTCAAGCATATACAAAATCCTTTACTGAAAAAGACATTTATCTTATAATATACATACCAGACCAGGTAGACCTCCAGGATTTCCGTTCTCGACATAAATCGCTGTTGAATTATCAAGTGGATCGTATGGACACTTGGCGATACCCAAACCAATTCCTGGCACGTATTCCGATCTTGGTAAATGGGTTAAATTCGACTGCATGAATAAAAAGAAGAAAACAAAATAAAGAATAAGATAAAGTTTTTAGGTAAGAAAGGATAAACAACTTTGTGTGCAACTCCTACGCGCTTAACGTGTATAGGTGGAAGGTGAATGCATTTCCCAATATACATACACATCTATATATAATGTATACAGGGTGATGGTTCGTTTTATCGTATCGCATAGGAAATATTATCCGCTGCACGTCTTACAAATAATCCCCCTGTTTACCCATCCTTAGCTTGCAGAATTTAAAGGCATTGCAACATCTATACATACTGAAGCTTGCATCATCATCGGCGGCGGCGGCGGCGGCGGTGACGAGAATTGGGTCGCGTTTCGAGAAAGTGTTGCAAACAAGTTTAAAGTTTAAAGCATCAAAACTCTTTCGAAAGTTTGTGCTTTGCAACGCGTGGCATCGAGTTTTGTAAGATAATCCTTAACGCGTTGGGATTTTGTTCGAAATTTTAAAACACAAAAAAAAAAAAATAATAAAAATTAAGAAGAACTTCGATAATTGTGATGCTCCTTTCTCATTCAGCAGGCAAAAGGATACATGGTTGTCGTGCACAAAAGTTTTACACTTCGTGTCGTCGTCATCGTTCTAGATATACAAGGTTTTGCCATCGTTGGGTTTGTTTCTCAAACGAAGGTCGCAAATGAGTTGGCAACAAAAGTTTTTGAGTGCGGAAAATCACGATAATTTCACTTTAATGGCAGATTAATACCACGTCGAAGTCAGCCGGCGAACTTTCGATTTTCGTAAAAAAAAAAATGCCAGGCGATGTATCTCTAATTGCTCATCATATTTATGCAATTAATTAATTGCTCATTTCATTTGTTGTTTTTTAAAAAATATAAACAAATTGCACTTTGTATGGAAACTTCAAATGCCTATAACTCTGTGACCACGTAATATTTCATAATGGAAACAGGCTTAAATAATTGCTCATCTCGCAATTTAATTTGCTCAGCCAAAATTTTAACTTAAAAACCCCCCACTAATTAATAAATCAATAATTAAAATTTTAGTCGACGGGCTAGTAAGATTTTACAAGTAACTCTTATATAACTTTAAACCACTAAATATCAGATAAGGTATAGCCCAATGGGAGAGCAGCCGGTTGAGTTGTCAGTGGCCACAGGTTCAAATCCCGCAAATAAAAAATTTTTTTTTTTTTTTTTTTGCAAATCATACAACCAATACAATTTCGACATACATATTTCCATAAATAAAAATTAAAAAAATATCATGGTACAAAAATTTTACGAATTAAGTGAAATTGCTTAAAGCATACCAAATTGCACCTACATACCCATACTAAAATCGCGATATCTTTTTAACCAGATGGAATTTTTAGCTGATTATAGTTTTAAACAATTGCTCAACTCAAAATTGAATTTGCTCAGCCAAAATTATAATTTGCTCACCCTTGGTTAACTAAAAAAATCGCCGATTAAGTGAAATTGCTTAAAACATACCAAATTGCACCTACATACCCATACTAAAATCGCGATATCTTTTTAACCAGATGGAATTTTTAGCTGATTATAGTTTCAAACAATTGCTCAACTCAAAATTGAATTTGCTCAGGCAAAATTATTATTTGCTCACCCTTGGTTAACTAAAAAAATCGCCGATTAAGTGAAATTCCTTAAAACATACCAAATTGCACCTACATACCCATACTAAAATCGCGGTATCTTTTTAACCAGATGGAATTTTGAGCTGATTATAGTTTTAAACAATTGCTCAACTCAAAATTGAATTTGCTCAGGCAAAATTATTATTTGCTCACCCTTGGTTAACTAAAAAAATCGCCGATTAAGTGAAATTCCTTAAAACATACCAAATTGCACCTACATACCCATACTAAAATCGCGGTATCTTTTTAACCAGATGGAATTTTGAGCTGATTATAGTTTTAAACAATTGCTCAACTCAAAATTGAATTTGCTCAGGCAAAATTATTATTTGCTCACCCTTGGTTAACTAAAAAAATCGCCGATTAAGTGAAATTGCTTAAAACATACCAAATTGCACCTACATACCCATACTAAAATCGCGGTATCTTTTTAACCAGATGGAATTTTGAGCTGATTATAGTTTTAAACAATTGCTCAACTCAAAATTGAATTTGCTCAGGCAAAATTATTATTTGCTCACCCTTGGTTAACTAAAAAATCGCCGATTAAGTGAAATTGCTTAAAACATACCAAATTGCACCTACATACCCATACTAAAATCGCGGTATCTTTTTAACCAGATGGAATTTTGAGTTGATTATAGTTTTAAACAATTGCTCAACTCAAAATTGAATTTGCTCAGCCAAAATTATAATTTGCTCACCCTTGGTTAACTAAAAAAATCGCCGATTAAGTGAAATTGCTTAAAACATACCAAATTGCACCTACATACCCATACTAAAATCGCGGTATCTTTTTAACCAGATGGAATTTTGAGCTGATTATAGTTTTAAACAATTGCTCAACTCAAAATTGAATTTGCTCAGGCTAAATTATTATTTGCTCACCCTTGGTTAACTAAAAAAATCGCCGATTAAGTGAAATTCCTTAAAACATACCAAATTGCACCTACATACCCATACTAAAATCGCGGTATCTTTTTAACCAGATGGAATTTTGAGCTGATTATAGTTTTAAACAATTGCTCAACTCAAAATTGAATTTGCTCAGGCAAAATTATTATTTGCTCACCCTTGGTTAACTAAAAAAATCGCCGATTAAGTGAAATTCCTTAAAACATACCAAATTGCACCTACATACCCATACTAAAATCGCGGTATCTTTTTAACCAGATGGAATTTTGAGCTGATTATAGTTTTAAACAATTGCTCAACTCAAAATTGAATTTGCTCAGGCAAAATTATTATTTGCTCACCCTTGGTTAACTAAAAAAATCGCCGATTAAGTGAAATTGCTTAAAACATACCAAATTGCACCTACATACCCATACTAAAATCGCGGTATCTTTTTAACCAGATGGAATTTTGAGCTGATTATAGTTTTAAACAATTGCTCAACTCAAAATTGAATTTGCTCAGGCAAAATTATTATTTGCTCACCCTTGGTTAACTAAAAAATCGCCGATTAAGTGAAATTGCTTAAAACATACCAAATTGCACCTACATACCCATACTAAAATCGCGGTATCTTTTTAACCAGATGGAATTTTGAGCTGATTATAGTTTTAAACAATTGCTCAACTCAAAATTGAATTTGCTCAGGCAAAATTATTATTTGCTCACCCTTGGTTAACTAAAAAAATCGCCGATTAAGTGAAATTCCTTAAAACATACCAAATTGCACCTACATACCCACACTAAAATCGCGGTATCTTTTTAACCAGATGGAATTTTGAGCTGATTATAGCTTTAAACAATTGCTCAACTCAAAATTGAATTTGTTCAGGCAAAATTATAATTTGCTCACCCTTGGTTAACTAATAAATCTCATGAAAGCAACAATTTTGTCTATTCCCTTGACGTTGTGCCCTCTTCGTCCATAAGGAGTTTCACATTTTTAATATTGTTTTGATTTTAGCACATTGTTAGTAGGTATACGCCTGCGCTTAAACATTTCTAATGTTAAAAATGGACTCGTGAAAAGCCGGCATGTAGTTATTTAAACAATCCAAATTTTAAGATAAACATGCAAATAAATAGTAAACATAAATTAGCTGTATTGTTTGTTCATATATCTGATCTAGATCATAGCATGAAAATAAAGGAAGCCAAAGATCACATCGACAATATAATATTATTATACCCAACACTTACTGATTGCCCATCCCTAGTCTTAGTTTTTTTTTCTTTGCACTATTACCGCCATTTGCAAATTATAATTGCCATCTACCCGTCAAGAAGAACTATTTTTTTAATAAAGTGATAAGGGTGTGTGTTTAAAATGAATTTGGAAATCCAGGGATGGCATGGTGTAAGGTGACTTGAGATAAGTGAGAGTGAGGTTTAAGAACTGAACTTCACGACTTTTGTAAGAAATTGTATGAGCTATATATCGCACTAAGAGGCAACTGCACTTCACGTGGAACAACTCTATGAGACAAAATTGATAATCTGACCAACTTTGTCGCGACATGAAATTCCGTTCAGTTTCGTGTGAAAGTGCACGCGGTGTCGCTGTGCGCGGTTTTACCTTCACATTTTTCACATTTAAAAATTAGGTGTATTCCCGATCCGATGCAACTGGTCTTGTATCATTGCAAAAATGCAAAAGTGTAAAATTGCTATACCCTAACCCCATTGTAAAAAAAAACTTTGCACTTTTGCAATGATGCAAGACCAGTTTGCATCGGATCGGGAATACCCCTAGTATCTACATGAAAAATATACAAAAATAAGACAAAAGAGATGAGCATATACAACAGAGTTTTCATTAGGATCCGTATCGTTTTATTATATCAGGGTGAACCATATGGGTTATTGGCGATAATAAAACGCAACTACTGTGTATGTGAAGAGGAATGTCAAAAAAATCTCCCCAAATCGTTGATGGGGGAGATTTCATTTTCCTCTCTTACTTCTTGCCTTTCTCTCCTATTAACTGAAAGTTGCTGGAAACTCAGTTTCCTCGTGTGAAAGGGGACTAAGGAAATTAAAAGAAAACGTCAAAAAAATCTCCGGCAACTTGTTTCCTCGTATGAATGGGGGCTTTCATCCAATTTGTCCCCTTATTACACGATTACGTCTGACTCTTTTCAAACATAATGAATGCGAAAGAAAAAAAGATGAGAAGGAAGACCAGTTGCTCTGTGAGTCGTGGGCCAAATTTTCCGAGACTCTATTTGACGTTTCTTTTTAGCATTAAGGTTTCCCCACACCAACGCGAATTTTCGGTGGCGACGATGAAAGGCTCTCCCAAACTAACGCGAAATCGTAGCGAATCATTCACAATAACACAAAATATGACAAATACACAAAGCTAAACAACAACAAAAATCTGCCGTCGGCGAATGTTTCGCGTTGGTTTGGGAGAGCCTGAAAACAAAAATAACAACACGTGATTGTCAATGAAAACAACAAGTTATTATTAGCCGCGTTTTATTATTTACGGCTCTGGGTCGGGGTTATCTTTTAACACAAATTTGGATATAGGTTTCTATCGGGGTTTGCTTTATGGAACCAGAAATAAGTTCTTACTTTGGCGGGTAGATGGCTCTTCAGTCGGTAGGGAGTACAAACTGTTGTGTGAGAAAAAAAAAAGACAGTAGCCGCGTTTTATTATCACCAATAACCCATATGGTTCACCTCGATATAACAAAACGATACGGATCCTATTGAAAGCACTGTTGTATGCTCATCTCTTTTTGTCTTATGTTTGTTTATTTTTCATGTATGATACTGGGCCTTACTAATAACCAAATTTAGTAAATAGTTAAACGAAAATCTCCAGATTACAGAATATTTGCATACTAATAACGAATTTAGTCTCCAGGTTATTCACTAGCAAGACGTTAAAATTTAATACATGGAAATCCATCTTTAAGCTGTACACTAAACTCATGAATTCAAGGAATTCCTTAATGCATCCCGCAGATTGGATACGCGTGTTGTGAAAAGAAGAACCCATCGAACACCAAGTTCAAGATTCTTTGTTTTTATTTTTTTTTTTTTTTTTTTTTATTTTTTTTGGAAGTAATAACTTTAAAATGAAATGTCTGTTTATTTTAATTAGTTTTTTTAGCATATCCTTTGTTGTTACTTAATACATATTTATGACATACAAATAAATGAAAAATATATAATTTATGAGGTGTTCCTATACATTGCGTTCTATATACCCAGTCCCGCGTGCATTTGTTGATGGAATCGCTTCTTAATTTTGGCTTCCTTAAATTTTTGAGTTTCCTTGAATAAATTTATATCTTTCGTTACAACTCAGTTTTCTAAATATTTGTTTTTGTTGGCGCGAAATTAATGAAATTTAAAATCCAAGAAAGTTTGACATTTATTTGACAACATCTGGATGGAAATTGTAGTAGATTCAAGGAAAGTGTGAGGATTTGTTAACGAGAAGTTAAATATGTTATTAGTAGGATTCCGTTTAAGCTCCGCACTTTATTTTAACCTTGTACTTTACTTATAGTCGACATTAGTGTTTGGTTATTAGTAAGGCCCACTGTCTTTTTTCCTCGCACTGCAGTTTGTACTCCCTACCGACTGAAGAGCCATCTACCCGCCAAAGTAAGAACTTATTTCTGGTTCCATAAAGCAAACCCCGATAGAAACCTATATCCAAATTTGTGTTAAAAGATAACCCCGACCCAGAGCCGTAAATAATAAAACGCGGCTAATAATAACTTGTTGTTTTCATTGACAATCACGTGTTGTTATTTTTGTTTTCAGGCTCTCCCAAACCAACGCGAAACATTCGCCGACGGCAGATTTTTGTTGTTGTTTAGCTTTGTGTATTTGTCATATTTTGTGTTATTGTGAATGATTCGCTACGATTTCGCGTTAGTTTGGGAGAGCCTTTCATCGTCGCCACCGAAAATTCGCGTTGGTGTGGGGAAACCTTAATGCTAAAAAGAAACGTCAAATAGAGTCTCGGAAAATTTGGCCCACGACTCACAGAGCAACTGGTCTTCCTTCTCATCTTTTTTTCTTTCGCATTCATTATGTTTGAAAAGAGTCAGACGTAATCGTGTAATAAGGGGACAAATTGGATGAAAGCCCCCATTCATACGAGGAAACAAGTTGCCGGAGATTTTTTTGACGTTTTCTTTTAATTTCCTTAGTCCCCTTTCACACGAGGAAACTGAGTTTCCAGCAACTTTCAGTTAATAGGAGAGAAAGGCAAGAAGTAAGAGAGGAAAATGAAATCTCCCCCATCAACGATTTGGGGAGATTTTTTTGACATTCCTCTTCACATACACAGTAGTTGCGTTTTATTATCGCCAATAACCCATATGGTTCACCCTGATATAATAAAACGATACGGATCCTAATGAAAACTCTGTTGTATATGCTCATCTCTTTTGTCTTATTTTTGTATATTTTTCATGTAGATACTAGGGGTATTCCCGATCCGATGCAAACTGGTCTTGCATCATTGCAAAAGTGCAAAGTTTTTTTTTACAATGGGGTTAGGGTATAGCAATTTTACACTTTTGCATTTTTGCAATGATACAAGACCAGTTGCATCGGATCGGGAATACACCTAATTTTTAAATGTGAAAAATGTGAAGGTAAAACCGCGCACAGCGACACCGCGTGCACTTTCACACGAAACTGAACGGAATTTCATGTCGCGACAAAGTTGGTCAGATTATCAATTTTGTCTCATAGAGTTGTTCCACGTGAAGTGCAGTTGCCTCTTAGTGCGATATATAGCTCATACAATTTCTTACAAAAGTCGTGAAGTTCAGTTCTTAAACCTCACTCTCACTTATCTCAAGTCACCTTACACCATGCCATCCCTGGATTTCCAAATTCATTTTAAACACACACCCTTATCACTTTATTAAAAAAATAGTTCTTCTTGACGGGTAGATGGCAATTATAATTTGCAAATGGCGGTAATAGTGCAAAGAAAAAAAAACTAAGACTAGGGATGGGCAATCAGTAAGTGTTGGGTATAATAATATTATATTGTCGATGTGATCTTTGGCTTCCTTTATTTTCATGCTATGATCTAGATCAGATATATGAACAAACAATACAGCTAATTTATGTTTACTATTTATTTGCATGTTTATCTTAAAATTTGGATTGTTTAAATAACTACATGCCGGCTTTTCACGAGTCCATTTTTAACATTAGAAATGTTTAAGCGCAGGCGTATACCTACTAACAATGTGCTAAAATCAAAACAATATTAAAAATGTGAAACTCCTTATGGACGAAGAGGGCACAACGTCAAGGGAATAGACAAAATTGTTGCTTTCATGAGATTTATTAGTTAACCAAGGGTGAGCAAATTATAATTTTGCCTGAACAAATTCAATTTTGAGTTGAGCAATTGTTTAAAGCTATAATCAGCTCAAAATTCCATCTGGTTAAAAAGATACCGCGATTTTAGTGTGGGTATGTAGGTGCAATTTGGTATGTTTTAAGGAATTTCACTTAATCGGCGATTTTTTTAGTTAACCAAGGGTGAGCAAATAATAATTTTGCCTGA
This sequence comes from Epistrophe grossulariae, assembly GCA_929447395.1. Classification (NCBI taxonomy): domain Eukaryota; kingdom Metazoa; phylum Arthropoda; class Insecta; order Diptera; family Syrphidae; genus Epistrophe; species Epistrophe grossulariae. Next base: position 149,426,951 of record OV839566.1, on the reverse strand, counting down.
GCAAATTCAATTTTGAGTTGAGCAATTGTTTAAAACTATAATCAGCTCAAAATTCCATCTGGTTAAAAAGATACCGCGATTTTAGTATGGGTATGTAGGTGCAATTTGGTATGTTTTAAGCAATTTCACTTAATCGGCGATTTTTTAGTTAACCAAGGGTGAGCAAATAATAATTTTGCCTGAGCAAATTCAATTTTGAGTTGAGCAATTGTTTAAAACTATAATCAGCTCAAAATTCCATCTGGTTAAAAAGATACCGCGATTTTAGTATGGGTATGTAGGTGCAATTTGGTATGTTTTAAGGAATTTCACTTAATCGGCGATTTTTTTAGTTAACCAAGGGTGAGCAAATAATAATTTAGCCTGAGCAAATTCAATTTTGAGTTGAGCAATTGTTTAAAACTATAATCAGCTCAAAATTCCATCTGGTTAAAAAGATACCGCGATTTTAGTATGGGTATGTAGGTGCAATTTGGTATGTTTTAAGGAATTTCACTTAATCGGCGATTTTTTTAGTTAACCAAGGGTGAGCAAATAATAATTTAGCCTGAGCAAATTCAATTTTGAGTTGAGCAATTGTTTAAAACTATAATCAGCTCAAAATTCCATCTGGTTAAAAAGATACCGCGATTTTAGTATGGGTATGTAGGTGCAATTTGGTATGTTTTAAGCAATTTCACTTAATCGGCGATTTTTTTAGTTAACCAAGGGTGAGCAAATTATAATTTTGGCTGAGCAAATTCAATTTTGAGTTGAGCAATTGTTTAAAACTATAATCAGCTCAAAATTCCATCTGGTTAAAAAGATACCGCGATTTTAGTATGGGTATGTAGGTGCAATTTGGTATGTTTTAAGCAATTTCACTTAATCGGCGATTTTTTAGTTAACCAAGGGTGAGCAAATAATAATTTTGCCTGAGCAAATTCAATTTTGAGTTGAGCAATTGTTTGAAACTATAATCAGCTAAAAATTCCATCTGGTTAAAAAGATATCGCGATTTTAGTATGGGTATGTAGGTGCAATTTGGTATGTTTTAAGCAATTTCACTTAATCGGCGATTTTTTTAGTTAACCAAGGGTGAGCAAATTATAATTTTGGCTGAGCAAATTCAATTTTGAGTTGAGCAATTGTTTAAAACTATAATCAGCTAAAAATTCCATCTGGTTAAAAAGATATCGCGATTTTAGTATGGGTATGTAGGTGCAATTTGGTATGCTTTAAGCAATTTCACTTAATTCGTAAAATTTTTGTACCATGATATTTTTTTAATTTTTATTTATGGAAATATGTATGTCGAAATTGTATTGGTTGTATGATTTGCAAAAAAAAAAAAAAAAAAATTTTTTATTTGCGGGATTTGAACCTGTGGCCACTGACAACTCAACTGCTGCTCTCCCATTGGGCTATACCTTATCTGATATTTAGTGGTTTAAAGTTATATAAGAGTTACTTGTAAAATCTTACTAGCCCGTCGACTAAAATTTTAATTATTGATTTATTAATTAGTGGGGGGTTTTTAAGTTAAAATTTTGGCTGAGCAAATTAAATTGCGAGATGAGCAATTATTTAAGCCTGTTTCCATTATGAAATATTACGTGGTCACAGAGTTATAGGCATTTGAAGTTTCCATACAAAGTGCAATTTGTTTATATTTTTTAAAAAACAACAAATGAAATGAGCAATTAATTAATTGCATAAATATGATGAGCAATTAGAGATACATCGCCTGGCATTTTTTTTTTACGAAAATCGAAAGTTCGCCGGCTGACTTCGACGTGGTCAGATTAATGGGTTTTAGTGAGGCAATGATGACAAAGACGATAGAACTTCTTAAAAAAAAAACGAAAGAATTCAATGGAATTTTGAAGTCGTGAGATTTTGTTCAATTGAAAAAATAAAAATAAAATTGATATTTAAAGAAAGATGTGTCGTTGCATTTAGGTGAATATAACAATTTAGCAATTGCAATTGAAATGAAGTTTAATTAAAATTATTATTCGAATGAGTAACATCAATGTACGTGAGAACTTTTCCAAATTTATACTAATAGTGCACAAGGTAGGAAGTAATTTCTCTTAGTTTCTTTTGTTTAAGAATTTTATGAAAAAAAAAAAAAATTATCGTCCCTATGACTATAGTTAATTATCAATTAATAGATGACAAATATTGAAATTTCGAGCGTTAAAACACAAATTAGCAACTATTTCCTGAAAAATATCAATTTTCTTGGAATTCACAACGATTTTCACAATTCTCAGTGATCAAAAGTTTTGTTAAATTTCACTATCAATTGATAATTGACAATCGTAATAGGGGTGAATATTCAGTAGGTACATAAATGTAGTGTGTATTATTATTTCAAAAACTAAAATATCTCATATCTCATTTTTCGGTAAAAAGCAAAGCGTAAAATAAGTTAGAATTTTAACGGATGATTCAATTTGCTTCAAAGTATTTTTATGTGATTCATTAGAGGTAAATTTGAATTTATGTTTTAGCTCGTCCAAAACAGAGAGCTGCCATACAACGATTTAAATTTTTTTTTTTCAAATTTTATGGAAAATGGTGCTGTAATGGTGAAGTACATTTAAATATCAATATTATTTTTTCTGTTAAATTATAGTTCACACTCGGTTTGAACAAAAATATATATATACAGAAGATTATATGTATCTCAACGAAGAAGAGAATATCCTCTTCTACGCTGAGCCAGGCTCAGCTCACTACCGTGGCTGAAAGCCTTATTTACTTATCTCCTAACCACCACAATGACAACCGGAACTGAACTATCCGAGACGTGAGAAGCCAACATTAGATTAAGATTTAAAAAAAAATATTATGTAATGACAATTAATTGTATAAATTACGCAAAAACACTTAATGTTGAGAGTCAAGTCCCTATTGTGCCGACATAATTTTAATAATTAATAATCTTAAATATCAATGTATGTAGGTACCTATGTACATATCATGTAAATTTCTTCAAATATGCAAAACTCCTTTCAGAATCTCAATTTACAAAAATGGTCCCAAAGGCAAAGTTAAAAATTATCGCCCTATTGCCAAACTTTATCATATTTATTATACCAAAGCTATTCGAAAGTATTCTACATGAAATTTCAATTTTTCATTGCAAATCTGTTATCTGGTCTAGACAACACGGTTTTCTTAAATGTAGATCCACAATCACTAAACTTGTTGAATTTGTGTCGTTTACCCACTCAGCCTTAGAGAAAGGCTGCGAAGTCAATGTTGTTTCAACCGATTTTAGTAAGGCTTTTGACTGAATCTAGCATACACTAAGGCCAGGCGCGCACCTGCAACTAAACAGTTTGGTTCCAATTTGAGCACAACGGGCTTATATGGAAGTGCGCGCACATAAACTTCCGTGGGGTCTCATATAATCCTATAGTACTCAAAATCGAAACCAAATAGTTTGGTTGCAAGTGCGCGCCTGGCCTAATACTATTCGAATTGTCTTCTCTCGGCTTTGAATCCTCTTTATTAAAATGGATTCTTTTCTATTTTGAAAACCGTTATTATAGTGTTCATTTCAGAGCTACCCTTTCCAGGCCGTTCTTAGCTCCTGCGGTGTCCCTCAAGGCAGTCGATTAGGTCCACTTCTTTCCATTCTTAATACATAGATATTAATGATATTGAAAAGGTCATCAAGCATCCTCTATATTTTTTAAAGTTTTTAAAGACAACTTTTTCGTCAGATGACACTTCCTCTATTCAAAATGATCTTGACAGTTTTACAGTCTGGTGCCTCATAAATATCTTGGAGTTAACATTTCCAAATGCCAATTCTATCATATTTTCACGCAAACATAATTAATCTTCTCCCCGTCTCTATTTACTCCATGAACAACCCTTACCCACAGTTGAAAGTATTCGAGACCACGGCATGTTAGTTGACCATCAGGAACTCAAGTTCGTCACTCATATAGAATAAATAATTCTTAATTCAGATTCAGCACTAATTGGCTTCGTGAAACGATGCTCTAAAAATTCTTCAAACGTTATTTGAGCCGGTTCCTTACATTGTCCCTAATGTTTGTTCGCCCACTCCTTGAATATGCCTGTCAAGTATGGTCTCCTTACCATGATATTTATATTTCTATCTAGAATCGAGAGCGTACAACGTTTTTAAGTCAATTAGCTTGTGTTAAGCGAAATAAATGGGGGTTTTCCCCCTCATCCTTTAATTTAAAATTTAAAATAACTACCATTAAGCAAATTGTAAATAATAATTGTTCAATAAATATCGTTAATCGAAGATTAAACCGTCGGTTAAATATGTCCACTTTTGTAAATTTTACAGAAGAGCAAAAAAACAAACAAATTTTGCATAAGGTTCTATACAAAAAGTGATTTTCTCTTAAGGGTTTTGCAACAACTATGATACATCCAACAAAAGTGGTTAAAGAAATTTGTATCAAAATCTCAATTTCGGCCAAGTGTTATGTATTTAGCCAACGATGTGTAATGTAGAATTAAGAACCAATTGTAAATACATCTGTTCAATAAAAACAAAAGAAAACCGAGATCTGCAATTGTTAGAATATAGTAGGTACCAATTAAGAAAACTATGGCGAGTTTCCCTTTTGAAAGACTTGGTCTCCAGAAGTGACAATGGAAAGCTAGGTTAAATTAGTTAGTTAGTGGCGGCTGTTATCTCAGACTGCAATTAAGTGTCTTCTGTTATCTTATATTGTAATTAAGCCACGTTTGGTATATCACACTGTAATTTAGGGGCGTCTGCTTTCTCAAACTGTAATTGAGTGCAATTCTGCTATATCATACCTACTCTAATTTAGAAGCGTCTGCTATCTTAGCTTCTGCAATCTCAAACTGTAATTAAAAGCCTTCTGCTATATCACACTGTAATTTAGGCCATCTATTATCTCAAACTGTAATTAAATGGCGTCATGGTATGTCACATTGTAATTTAGGGGCGTCTGCTATCTAAGACTGTAATTTAGTAACTTCTGCTATCTCAAACTGTAATTAAGTGCCTTCTGCTATATTACACTGTAATTTAGGGGCATCTGCTGTCTCAAACTGTAATTAAGTAGTGTCTGCTATATCACACTGTAATTTAGTGGTATCTGCTATCTCAAACTGTAATTAAATGCCATCTCACACTGTAAAATTCTGCCCCCGAAATCTTTACTGTATTTATTTTTGGGATTTTTAGTTTTCGTGATTTTGGAGTTTTTGGTTTTTTTTTTTTGAACTTTTAACTCAACTTAATTGTCAAATTCTTTAGTTAAAATAAAGTTTAAATTATTCTATTTATAGGTAAATGATTTTTTTAGTTTGATAAAATTTTTACAAAAATGAATTTTAGTGTTATAAAGTTCATGAGACCATCACTTTCTATTCCAACAGGTTTGTTTTAAAACTACCTATGTGTCTACTTTGTTTCTTAAAATTTCAACTTTGTTAGTTGTATTATCTCTGTGCTGAATCTTAAAGCATCCTGGAATTTAAGTAAAGCTTAGAATATATTAAAATAAATCACTAAACCCATTAAGTCGACTATACCCTTGAGTCAAGTCAAGTTAAGAGTATAGATATCAGCAGTGCTCTTATCCAAAGTACTTCTATATATATATACGCACATTTTCACATCACTCAAAAGCAAGTACTCCCTTGAGCACGTGCTCTGACTATTTCACACGTTTTCAAATAGAAACTTCAACCATATATACCTATATATGTATATATAAACGCAACGCATATCACCTTAAGTAAACAAAATAAAAATTGAAGAAGCCTGTTGTAGAAGAGACAAGAAGAAAAAAAAAAAAAAAAAAAGCACACGCAATCTATTTCCATTTCTATTATAACGCGATGATCCGTCTTTGGCAAGGAAGACAAATCTAGAAAAAAAAAACATTCTATATACTCTATATCCACGAGTATACTAACGAGATTTCCTCCGCATTGTTCCAATTCATTCAAAGCCGAAGGTATCCTTGAAGCTGTGCAGTCTTTCTATATATGAATCTACATTCGGTTAAGTCAGTTCGTTCTAAGATTTTTTTTTTTATTTTTCTCTTTTAGAAATACAAATAGAAATGTAGGTTTAATGTACATATATGTGGTGCAAGGATACCTATAATATATAAACCCGACCAAAGCCAGAAAAATCGGAAAAAAGGATATCTCAGCTTTGTGTTGTAGGTATCTATATTAGGAAGGGGGCTTTGCTTTCGAGAGCTTCTATCCATCAAAATAAAGGTCGTCATCATCAAGGATGACATATTGCACCACCACTAGATTTTTTTTTTATATTCAACTTTCATACGAGAAATATACTTACATATATGACATAATCCTTGGGATTGTGAGCATTCGTGCCACAAATGTACAGCCTGTTGCCATTCGCCATTGATTGAATGACACGGACGTGGTTCTTGCAATCGAAGACCTGAAATGAGATAGAAAATGAGTTCTTGTAAGTCAGATAAATAAAAATACATATATAAGTAAGTCATCCACGGAATCGAAATAAGTATTTTCGCTAAAGGATAACGGTGGTGGTTGCAGCAGGCTTATATAGGTATGAATAAAGGAACCCTAAGGAGATAACTACGCAGCGAATATGATTGATCAGGATGTGCATTATTGCAATATACTTCTTCGAATGGAATGACAAAAAAAAATTACTGAATTTTCATCATTCGTTCGCTTATACGTTGATCAGAGGCGGATTTAGGTACTGAAAAAAAGCTGCGCTTAGGCTGAAAATATACCGAATCAGGGAATATGTTTTGTTTTATGAAATAGCACTACGTTGCGTTGATTCACAAACATATTTTTTTCCGGGTTTCTTACAGATTGTCAAAAATAGGGATAACCATACATACATCGAATGAAACAATTATGTTTTAAATCATAAAAAAAAACAAAGGTGAAACATACCTACCTATAAAAACATATTTGTTTTCACAAACAACATTTTTTTGACATTTTCGTTGGAATTTTCAAAGTTTTGATTTGTTTTCTCTTAACACAAACCAAAGGAAACAGAAAATTGAAAGGATTTTGTTTTTTTTTTTTAGATTGTGTTTCACTTGTTGTAGCTAGGTACCTATGCGAAAAAATGAAATGTTCTTCTAGTATCATTAAACTAAAACAAGTTTTGTCTGATCTGATGATTCTGTCATGGAAAGGAGGTACAAAAATATTTTAACCGTCTTTTGATCAAAGGCTTTTTTTTTAATTAAGAAATTTTTGAATTTTTAAAAACTTTTCGATTTTTTTTGTTATAAATTTTTATGTAATAAAGATTAAAAAAAAATATATATATAAATAGTGGATAATGGGAGGGTGGAGGGGGTGTGCGTATAAGAGACATTATTACCAATCCTTTCCATGGAAATATTTTTTTCTGTATGGATTTGGGGAATTTAAAACCTAAAAATTTGCAATTTAAGAGTTCTGAGAATGGTAATAAAAAATTATGTTGTTTTTAAATTACACAGCGATAGAAATATTTTTTTATGGATTTTTTAAGTTTTTTTTCTTCAAATTTACTAGAGATTTTTGGCTTATTTATTGTGGAATTGAAAAGCATATCATAAAAGCCCACAAAATATTCGTAAAAGGTCAGCTTGTTTGATTAGCCTTGTTTCTTTACTTTGAAACTCTGTGCATTTTTGTTAATTTTTACACAAAAGTCTGTCAAAGTTCATATAAAAAAAAAAAATGTGTAGAAATTCACACAAATGCACAGAGTTTCAAAGTAAAGGAACTAACCTATTACATAATTTGTCATAGAAAGGTAGATATAATTTTGTTTAAATTTTTGTTAAAATAAACCGTAAAATTTTGTCAATGAAAAAACCCACATTTTCCTTCACAAATTTCATGTGTCTGGCAAATTTAATGAAAAAAAGGGGTAGTTTTTTGACAATTGTGGAAACTTAACACAGAATAAATAAACAGCTAGGAATTAAGATAAACAAAATGGCGCATATTCATAGTCGTTTTTAGACCCCAGTTTATCTTAGCCTGGAGTTTATCCAATGTAAATAAGATAGGATAAACCCAGTATTTTTTTAGAAACAACTTAAACAGTGACTATGAATATGCCCCATTGTATTTACCATCAACATGGACATTTGATTTTATTAGATATTCCTTAATGTCTTAAGAAGGACACAAAAAATTTATTGTTTCCCTGACTACTCTTTCAATAAAATTATTTTTTTTATTCGATTCGATTCGTTCGTAGAAAATAGTGAAATAAATCAAACTCTGAGTACATATACCTAGTTGGTGCTTAAATTGTTAGGTAAAGGGGGAACAATGTTATAATGTTGCCTTTAAACTTAAGTGAAACTTCAAAGTATTGTTTCGACGACACGACGACATTTTTAATTGTAGCTTATAGAATGTAAAAAAAAATTTTTGATAACAATTTAATGGGTTTCTAATGTTGTCTTTAAGATCTTTAAACTGAAGTCAAAATATCGATTCAACGACACGACGAAATTTATAATTGTAGCTCAAGAATATTTTTAAAATACATACTGATAATGATTTAATGGTTTTCTACTGTTGCCTTTAGGACCTTAAAATTTAGTCAAAATATCGTTTCGACGACACAACGACATATCTAATGGTAGCTTAAGAATTTTTTTTTTTTAAACACTGATAATGATTTATTGGTTTTTTAAAATTGCCTTTACGATGTTTAAACTTAGGACAAAATATCGATCCGACGACACGACGACATTTCTAATTGTAGCTCAAGATTTTTGTTTTTTTTAATACTGATAATGATTTAATGGTTTTTTAATATTGCCTTTAAGATATTTAAACTTAAGTCAAAATATCGATACGTTGACATTTCTAATTGTAGATCAAGAATATTTTTTTAAAAATACTGATAATAATTTAATGATTTTCTAATCTAATGTTCCTAAAACTTAAGTCAACATATCGATTCGACGAAACGACGACATTTCTAATTGTAGCTCAAGAATATTTTCTTAAAATACTGATAATAATTTAATGGTTTTTTTAAAGTTGACTTTAGAAAATTTAAACTTAAGTCAAAATGTCAAAATGATTCAACGACATTTTTAATTGTAGCTCAAAAATGTTTTTTTTTTAAATACTGATAATAATTTAATGGTTTTTTAAAGTTGCCTTTTAGAAATTTAAACTTCATTCAAAATATCGATGCGACGACCAACACGACGACATTCCAAATTGTAGCTAAATAATATTTTTTTAAAAATACTGATAATAATTTAATGGTTTCCTAATGTTGCCCTTAAAATCTTAAAATTTAGTTAAAATATCGATTCAACGACACGACGACATTTCCAATTAAAACTCAAACATTTGATCAATACGTTTTTTATCACGTAGGGAGTTTTTGAATTTTTCAAAGACAAATAAAATTTTACGGTATTTATCCGTTGGTAGAAATTTTTCAAATACCACAAAAGATTTGATGAAGCTTGGTAAATTTTTCAAAAAATATTAGATATATGTAGATAAAATCCAGCACTGCTTCTCCTTCCATTTTATCGAAATTCTTCTGAATTTCTTTTTAGTTTTTTATATATTATTTTCTGTGTGAAATCCTTCTTCTTTTTTTTTTAACAAAAGTCAGTAAATATTGCTCGCTTTATTTTCAAGTTCCAACTATAAATTTATCCCTTTTCTGTGTGGCTTAGAATCAATTTTGAAACCGAAGAAGAGATGATGAGAAATTGGTATGGGTATATGGTACCTACATTATATAAACCTTTACATCTTCTTCTTTGCATTATATTGCTTGCGGATTTAAAGGACATGCACCCTGCCACCAAATCAAATCATTATATAGATAGATAGAAGAAAAACTGTATGCCCTGGATGTGTGTCATGTTCCGATGATGATGATGATGATGGAAGGAAGACATACACGAGCTAGCTCCATAATGATGAATATACATACATATAGAGGAAGAGCCTCTCTGCCTTACCATCTCCACCTATATTGTCCTCCTGCAATGTCCTGATATAAACAAATGGTTTTATTTGTGAGAAGAAAATTGAAATCGCTTTGAAAAAAAGAATGGCATGGCAGTCAGGATAAGTGATACATTTTGTTCAATTTTTGTTTGTCCACATTGTATGGATGGATGTCGATGTCGATGTCAATGTCGGTTCGCTTAGATGATAGTAACGAACACAACACGTATGCGGAGAAAAATATTGAAAATTGACAACGAAATTGAAAACATTGCGTTGCAACAATAAACCAAAGCAGAAGCACTTCTTGTGATTGACTGCGGTTTAGATAGAAAAGTCCCTTGCCTCTTCTCCATTAATGTCTCCATATACCTAATATAATGTTGGGAAAAATGTGTGTTCCTATGTATGTATGTATGTTATGGAGGTAGGTGGGTGTATAGGTATTTTTTTTATTATTCATTTTTGAAAGGATGAGAGGATTTGTGAATGTACATACATAGATGAGGAAGATGGATTTTTTTTAAGATGAACTTAGGGTCACCGCAGAGTTTTTTTTTTGTTTTTTGCTTACCTGACTTTTGCCCTTTGACACACAGGAGCGTACATCATCCATTGTGGGTTCGAGTTTGACAACATCTCTCTAAAAATAGAAAAAAAAAAAAAATTGTTAGAAAATATAATAATTGAGAAATAATTAAAAAAAATTAATTGAATCTTCTTTTATACACTTTAGGGATTTTACCTCTAATTTTAGCTCGAAAAAGAGGTTTTATCGATATAGAATTGCTCACAAAGTGTGGATGATTAAAATTGAATATACATATACATAATGGACTCCTTCTATATATATAAGGCAAAAGTTACTCTTGTCTGCCTGTACTTCAACTTGCCATGTACCTACCTACAAGTACTTATTGCATAATGGATATCCATTATCCGTGACTCTGAAACACATTGTCAAGCAGATGTATTTCAGGTGGGTATGTATAGAGCAGGAGAGGGTCATTTTTAACAGTAGGTACATATTGCTAAATTAAGAAACAAATTTGCACAGACAGTAAAAATTAAAAATTAAAAAGAAAAAGAAAACAGCGTTTACCTACTTAAAACGAATTTTTATTTTTATTTGTTTGAGCATCCTTGCCTGATTGAGTTCAAATTTTATAACTTTCTAGCTAAGGCAAGCTTTTAAAAAATTTTAAGAACATGGATAATTTTTAAAAGTAAAAACCCCTTGATTTTTTTTCATATGCTCTTTTAAAGATTGAAGAAAAAAAACGATTTGATCAAAATGTCATAGTATCTTTTAATTTTGAGCAAAATGGTGCAGAAAATTAAAAAAAATTTAATGCTCAAAATTGTTCTTACTACCTTTATTCTTGTGCCAAAAAAAAAAAATCATTTATGTACAGCTGACCAAAAACTTTGTTCATAGTAGGTAAAGGTTTTTCGAAATTTTGAAAAAAATAACCGTTGATAGAAAAACGTTATAATTCAGTATGGACAATTAGTTACTACATCCCAACTAACAATTTAACTTGTGTAAGGTCCATTTTTTTGAATTCGATAAGCTATAGCTAGCATATACATTTTATAAGGCTTTATTATGAAAGTCAACCATTTTATAAATTATGTTTTTAATAGTAACTTCTTTAATGCCTTTTAAAAGTTGGTACACAGGTTCTATAAAAGGCTTGTATACTAAAGCCTGTACAAGGCCTCCCAAATTGTTTCAATGAAAGTGAAGCTTCTATAGAGCTTTCAACTGAAAGAAATTAACAACATTTTCTGTATGGCTTGCTTTAAAAAACTTTATAAATATTTAATCTTAATACTGCTCATAATTATACAGATGTCAACAGAAAGTGTAAGTACATTTTGTATAGGGCTTACTAATAAAATAATTATATCAAAATTGACAAATTCACCGCTTTTCATTTAGATTAGAAATATGTAGTCCAAAAAGGGAAGTTTTTTTTCTCACGTTATAAGAAAAACTAAATACCAATAGGGTAAATTATCTAAGCCTTTACAGACAATAGTTAATTCGTGGAAAAAGTTTAAAAGATCAGGATCGCCTATTTGGTTCATAGGAATATTTTCTGGTACAAATAAGTGTACTGACTTGGAATAAAATGTTAACAGCAAACTTATGGAAATGATTGCCTTCTTTAGTGAACTATTTTACCTTTGTATAGCAACTATTAATAGAGGGAATTTATTTGGATTAAAAAGCGTCCATTTTGGTTTGCTATTGGCTTCTGTAAGATAAGATATAAAGCTTTTATAAAATGTTAATAGCAAATTCTACAACCATCACAACAAGCGTCCATTTTGTTTTGCCATTGGCTTCTGTAAGATGAGATATATAGTTTTTATAAAATGTTAATAGCAACTTCTACAACCATTACAACAGCGTCAACCATTACAAAATATGTCGCTGTAGCAAATACGTGAAGTATCAACTAATAAACATTTTAACATCCATCTCCTGTATTGCAAATTAGCCTGGTGGGTAGCGTGCTGGGTCTTTGATTGGAAGGACGCGAGTTCAAATCTCGGAGAAACCATGTAAGTAAAAGTGAAGTTTTTTTAAAATTAATTTAAATTCTATACATTTCACATAAAGAAAAAAGCTATTTCATCAAACCCTAATATGAAGAAACAAATTCAGATAAATAAATAAACTAAAAATTTGTAAGGACCCATTTTTTTTCAATTATACAACTTCATTGCTTGGCATAAGGCCTTAATGGAAAATTTAATGTGAGCTATTGCTTTCATAGCAGGGCAATGACTTTCTTAAGTTTATCTTTATAAGACCTTATTACACTGTTCGTTGGAGACTATATACTTGCATAGCACTTGTGATGAAGTGTCTTAAGGAACTTCTATAATGTGCGCCAAAATGGTTTGCATAGGGCCTTCTTCTATTACTATACAAGCCAGAAAATAGCTTGCATTGAACCTACAACAAGCTAAATTGTTAGTTGGGATTCTGAAAGGTAATAACCTGGCCTATCACATGCTTCAGTTTGGATCATTGATTAACTATGAGATACCTTCTACAGTCGATTCTCCTTAAGTCGAATTTTCACGGGATATACCAGAATTTGTTTGAGTTAGGGAGAGTTTTGGAAAAAATCGAGTTATAGAGAGAATTTTTTTTTATTTTAAAAGGGTTATTTAATAAATAAAGGTTAATATGTATATGTATATTAAATTGTGTACCTAAACATATTTAAGAAAAAAATTGGTACGCTATTTTTTTAATATTTATTAATGCGGAGTTTACAAGTTTATTTTGAAAAAAAAATATTTTCCCATTTTTTAAATACATATCGAATTTTTTAAAAACAACTTTCAATTTTTTTTTTAAATTTTCATATGCAATATTATTTTAAATAATAAGAAGCTCTTGTATAAAAAATTTCACTTCATTCGGTTACACAGATAATGAGGTTAATAATGGTATCTATAATGTAAATTTGTTCCAACTGAGTGGTAAACTGTATTAATATGTACACAGAGAAAAAAAAAATTAATAAAAAACGTCGGAGTCGTTTTTAAGAATAAAAAAGATTTTCTTTAACGGTTTTTAAAGATATGTATTCGCTTTGCGCTTACGAGGTCACGTGATCAAGTCGATCCTAATTTAGGTATTACAATTGCATTTTTAATTTTTTTTTTCAAAATTTTACGTTAATAAGTAATACATATTTCTCTTATCAATTTTAAGTCAAATGCTAAAAACCAGATGCTAAAATGTCTTCTAGTTTTTGAGAAAATTGAAAATAACCAAACGTACTTTTTTAATTTAGTGGTTAGAGCAATTTAAACCAACTTTAAGACAAAATATGTAATGTAAATTTATTTCTGATATTTCTCTAAAATTATAAGGCATTTTAGCATCTGGTTTTCAGAGATTCACTTAAAATTAATAAGAGCATTGAATATTATAAAAACCAAAATAGTAGGTACTTAATAATGTAAAATTAAAAAAAAAAATACATACCTACATAGGTACCTAGTTTAAAATTTTTTGTCTTCAAAATTTTAAGTTTGAAAATTAATTTTTCCAAAACTAGGTACCTATACCTTTGTATTTACTAAAAAAAAATACAGAATCGAAGGATGGATTTCTGGCATTAAAAAAGATATATATAGCTAATAATGGCCTTTGAGAAAAGTGCAGGCGTTGTTTTAAATATGTTTTTTTTTTTATTTAAAGTCAATTTTTTTTTTGAAAATTCAAGATGGCGGCTTAAGCTCTAGCCCAATTTTCCCGAAAACCTACTCACATGCTCGTAATAGCCTTCTCTATACGAATAGGTATAGTGAAAGTAAAGTTTACAATTAAATTATAGCGACTTGGTTACAAATGTTTAAAAAATAGATCCGATATTTTGATCCAAACGTGAAAGAAAATAAAAATATGTACATATGTAATAAAAAATAAAAAAAAGTGTGAGTGCGGGGACTCAAGGTTAAGATGGGTAAACATACGTAACGTGAATCACAATCACAGAATCACAATCACGATCACAAGATACGTTACGTTTTTTTCTCACCCTACCGCCAGTATAGATGTTTACACATCAATTAAAAAAAAAGTTTTAAATTAAATTCTTTATTTTTCTATAAGTACATTATGTGCTCAGAATTCAGTTAACATTATCTTGTCAATGGTGTCTGTTTCTGCTTTGAACGTGTTTATTGGTGCATCTATTCCATACACTATATGTTCAGTTTTTCATTTTTATCCTATATAGGTAGGTAAACTACATACAGACATTCTTTTCATAGGATTTTTTTTTTTAATTAAATAACATTCAACCTGTGCCACTGATAGATACAAACAAAAGAAAAAGAAAAAAAAAGAAAAAAATTCATTTAATCCTTTTATATGACGCTATACTGCACTATTCCACGAGACCTCTTTGCTCTTTATGTACATTTCTCTGTCAAGAAAGTAATTAAATACAAGAAAAAAAAAATTATATATAAATAAACTGAGTAAAGTACTAAATCCATTCAAATAACTTTCTTTCATACAAAATTATCATAAAATACAAAAAACTCCAGAAAATAAATTAAAAAAAAAAAACCAAAACAACTTTTAAGCAGCAAACTGTGCATAGGTACCTATACCCTTTTTATGCACAAACAAAAAACACTCACACAAACACAGAGGTTAAAAAAAAATTTGAATGCTTTCATTTCCATGCATAAAATCCACCTTTCAACATGTCCTTTCCAATTCAAAGGATCGCTCGATGAAAATTCAATTTTGTCTCAACCAACCGTTTGCTGCTTCTGCAACGAACGTCGTCGTCGTCGTCAAACCGATGTCATTACAAAATTTATTAAAAAAAAAAAAAACTAAAAAACGAAATGTTAATGGAAAAGGATGAAGTGTAAACAGAATTATAAAAAGAAAATATCCTCAAGGAAAAAAGGACCATAAACAAATAAAATATATACTTATGTATATAACTCTATACAATCATAAGATATGTAAATATATCTATATGGTAGAATTTCAAGTTCTTTTTGCCTTGCTCTTTCTCTCTGGGCCACCTGTTCACATATGTGTATGTAGGTAAGCTACATCCATATACATCCGTGCTACGAAAAGAACTCACCGATCAAAGGTGCGACAAATAAATAAACAAAAAATTTGAATAAAATTTCATTCAATATCTTGGCCAAACAAATTGAATTTGTTATATGAGAACGCAGGACGAAGAAATAAACACAACAACATAAGTGAGACCTGCAGATGAGATGTGCGGTGTAGGTTCGTATAGAACACCAGCAGAGGAGCGAAAAGATCTTTTTGCTTTTAGTTCCTTTTTTTCCGCAACACCAGTCTCATTAAATTTTCCGAATGGAAATAAATTTGCATGTAGGTGTTGTTGGTTGGGAAATTGTGAAAAAGAAATTAATTTAGGTACCTCCTACCTTACCTACGACGATGTTGGATGAGGTAAAAGACATACAACAACAACAACAAAATAAAAAAAGAACATAGCAAATTAAGTACTCTTAATAGACAGTGGTCTCGCAAGATTCAAGGAAAAAAAAAAAACCAGTAAGTTGGCTGAAGAAGGTGTATCTATAGCGTTGGTTGGTCGTTATAGTATGAAATTATACATGACTTATCATTTTACCCTTTTTCCTGCTGCAACCAAGGTGTAAAGTAAAGTGATGAAAAATTGCTTCAGTTATACTTATGCAGGACCGGATCGGAGCGAAAACGTTTGACCAAAATGAGATCCGTCAGAGCGGTGCCGCTCAAAAAACAATTATTTCCTTTTCACATTTTCTAAAAAAAAACCTGCAATTTTCCTAAAATTTCTTTAAAATTTGCTTTAATTGAAGTAAAAAATGGAAATAAGAAGAGCTGAATTTTTTTGTGCCACCACCGTGCTACGATGAAATTTTCGTGTCAAAAAAGCACGATCACGCCACCTCGCAAGGCTGATTTGTCATGTTGTGATGTAAAGCCAACAAAGCGTCAAAGTTATCAGCGCTATTGTGAAAAAAAAGCCTTGAAACTGTGAATTGGCCGCTTAAATCATATTATTATGCATATACCTAACAAATCTCTGTAGATAATTTTCTTATGGGCCAAGATTGGGGACAAACACAGCCCTGTAGATTTTACACAAGTTATTCTTAGGTATATCTTTACAGACAGGCAAAGGATAACAAATACAAAAAACTTTAATTATTATAGTTTTCTCCAAAGTAGCGAACTTTTTCCTATATATGAACCTAGTAGTCTAAGAGGTCTTGTTCCTAGTAAGATAACAGCAACACTATACAATTTTATTCTATATAGGTACTATGTACATTAACGTGGTATAAATGTAAAGGAGTTAGTATAGAAAGTATCCATAAGGAGTTACACCAAGTGGAAAGTAAGCAGCACTTAAGGAGTAAGCACAATGGTATATCTAGAGAAGTTGGCTGTGGCGGCGTGGCCGGCACGGCGCGGCGTTGGGTGTTGTGGCAGCTTATATTGGCAGCGGCTACTCTAACTACAACCAATTAAGTGGTTTTCACCAACTTTATTTTCTTTTCGCCCTTTATTGGTCCTTAAAGTAGTTAGGTATATAGACCATAATTTTCGTCCGTGTGTCGGTCGTGTCGTCGACTCGTCTCGACTTGCGATTCAAGACTCAACTCTACTACTTTCCGTCTTGTTTTCAATGTGATGAAAAATGTTGCTTTTCCATAAGTATATAGGTATAGGTATATAGATATAAAACTTTACCCAACTGAACTGAACCTTCGGTTTTACACTTTATATAATTTGAACTTCAGAGAGTAAAATTTATGAACTAAAATGTCTGTGTGTTAAAAGTGCAGCTCTTAATTTTAATAAGACTTAAAAAGAAAACAAAAAAAAAATATAAATATACGTACATTATTATAAGAGGAGGACTGACTATGGCCATAAGGATTTAATGGGCGTTGTTAAATGGTTTTTTTTTTCATTGAGAATCGATTATATGGAAGAAAGAATTTGAGTTAAATTTAAGTAAAAAGAGATTTTAGTTTTATTTTTTTTTTTTATATACTTCGTTTGTTAATCACTTAATGGGTGTAAATTTTGTCGAAATCCCAATCTTCAAAGCATCCTTTTAGATTTTTAGATAATATAGGTGAAAAATAATGATTGGGAAAAGAATCCCGATTTCTAAAAACTAAAATCCCATATTTAACGTTTTTCGGGATTTTTGGTTTTACTGATTTTCATTTTCAGTATTCTTACAAAGTCCCACAAATTAAAATAAACAAAGCTAAAAGATTCTTAGTTTTAAGAAAGTATATAGGTACCGTTTAAGATTCAAAGAAAGTGAAAACTAAGGGTTGGGGTTAGAATCCCAAAAAACAAAACCCCAAAGTCGCTATTTCGAGTTTTTTTTTTTATGGATTTTAATTTTCAGGAAAACTCTCGAAAACTAAATCAAACCAAGCATTTTTAGGCCTAACGGTTTTTTGTTTTAAAAAAGTATAGGTAGATATCGTTTGAGATTCTGTGTAAGTGAAAACTAATTTTCGGGGAAAGAATTCCGAAAACCAAAATCCCAAATTTTAGTTTTTTCGGGATATTGGGTTTTCTGGATTTTTACTTTCGGGACTCTTACAAAATCTCGAAAATTAAATCAAACCAACGATTCATCGTTTTAAAAGAAATTTGCAGTACCTAAGTGAAAACTAAGTATTGGGATTTTGATCCCAAAATCCCAAATTGAAGGATTTTCTGGATTTTGTTGATTTTTTTTCGGAATTCTTTCAAACTCCAAAAAACTAAATCAAACCAAAAATTTTCAGTCATAACGATTATTAGTTCTATTAAAAGTTTTAGGCATCTACTAATAATTACTGAAATCAGAAATCCATTCGCTACCAGAATTACATGATTAGCTTCTATTTTTTTGTTTAAAAAAAAATATTTGTAAAATTTTTTAAATGCAGTATTGTTTGAATTATTCAGAAGGACCGAACCAAAAATTTACAATAGAATCAGTTTAGCTATTAGAAAGATATACCCCTAAGGGAATATTCAAAAAATAAGGCAATTTACTTTAAAAAAAACTTCAAAACATTATTTCAAACATATAAGTAAATTTTTCAACAAAAAAAATTTGAAACTCGCTTTTCTTGGAATAACTCTCGACTGAAAAGGTAAAGTATCTTAAGTCGACTTAAGATGATTTGCTTTTTTTTAATGAACCCTATTACCAACATAGACGCTTACAGTTATGTCTTATCCGAATTCTTCTCTCACTCCGTTTCCTTTTTATAAAGGAAAAAACATCATCTTATGTTGGAAAATAGCATGGTGACACAAAGTAAAATATCTTAAGTCAGCATAAGATATTGTGTTGAAGCAAATTAAAAAATTTAAGGTATACTTAAGATTATTTCATCTAAAGAGTTTGTAATAATTGTGAAAAGGTAAAACATCTTAAGTGGACTTAAGATACCCTACCGCGTGCAAACCAAAAAAATCACCCTTAAGTCGACTTAAGATAAAATAAACAAATTTTTTTTTGAAAAGTGAGAAAAGGCAGACTATCTTAAGTCATAATTTTCCCTATAGCTCAATAATTAATATTAACAATATATTTTTACAATAAATTTTTAAAAAAGTTCATAAAATTTAACCTCTAAAATGTTTATTCTAAGAAGTCTATGTTCAAAAGGTTTTTTGGAAAGCTTCTGTCGACAGTTTTTTTACTCTCCTGAAAAATGTTAAAAATTGGCTTAAGATACTTTACCTTTTCAGTGGAGAACTTTCTTAAAAGTTTAATCAAAATCGTTGAAAATGTTCATAAAAAAATTTAATAAATCAAAAATTGTTGTATTTATAGAAGCTATACCCGTTTTAGTTGTTGGTAAAACAAATTCAAATTGACACAAGCTTAAAATACGAACAGGTAATTTTATTGAAATATCAAATCTTCATGTTGCTTTTGTAAGCATGATTTTGATGTTATACCTATGTATCTATCAATTTGATAAAGTCTAAAACCCATTATCACCCTTTAGCTTGGGAATAGTAGATAGATACACAGTAAAAAGTCTCAAAATACTTAAATTGAATATAAATTGACAGACATGTATGTCTGTCGTGATGGTAGATAAAAACTCCTGTCATCCTTTTAACACGTTAATTTCAGTTTGATGGCATTTTCGTCTTCATCCATCATTATTTTCAAAAGGATCCTCCTGATGTGAGGTATGCAGTGTTGGTAGAGATACATCAAACAGTAACATCCGTATATCCGCACAGAGTACTCCTACTTACTATACCAAACCACTTATACACGACATTAACATATAGTCAATACATCTCTTGACAAGAACTTGAAGTAACACATACAATATACATATTATCGCCTTTAGATATGCAGATAAGCCTAACAAAAAGTTAACAAGGATTACACACATATCTACCTACTTCTCTGACGAGACAGGAATAGCAACGGTATATAAAAAAAAGAAGATTGATGACAACAATGACAACACAACTATGGAAGTATAATATACATACAAACGAGTTCGAAGGACGATGAGATGTCTGAACGATGAAGATAACAATCATACCTGCACGTATAGAGTTATTCTTACTCTCAGCATGGTGTCGCAAGTCATGTCAAATATTAGACAGACTTTTAGTTAAAAAAAAAAATAAAATAAAAAAAGCCTCCAAGCAGTTCCCAAGTAACAATTTAACTTGTGTAAGGTCCATTTTTTTGAATTCGATAAGCTATAGCTAGCATATACATTTTATAAGGCTTTATTATGAAAGTCAACCATTTTATAAATTATGTTTTTACTAGTAACTTCTTTAATGCCTTTTAAAAGTTGGTACACAGGTTCTATAAAAGGCTTGTATACTAAAGCCTGTACAAGGCCTCCCAAATTGTTTTAATGAAAGTGAAGCTTCTATAGAGCTTTCAACTGAAAGAAATTAACAACATTTTCTGTATGGCTTGCTTTAAAAAACTTTATAAATATTTAATCTTAATACTGCTCATAATTATACAGATGTCAACAGAAAGTGTAAGTACATTTTGTATAGGGCTTACTAATAAAATAATTATATCAAATTTGACAAATTCACCGCTTTTCATTTAGATTAGAAATATGTAGTCCAAAAAGGGAAGTTTTTTTTCTCACATTATAAGAAAAACTAAATACCAATAGGGTAAATCATCCAAGCCTTTACAGACAATTCGTGGAAAAAGTTTAAAAGATCAGGATCGCCTATTTGGTTCATAGGAATATTTTCTGGAACAAATAAGTGTACTGACTTGGAATAAAATGTTAACAGCAAACTTATGGAAATGATTGCCTTCTTTAGTGAACTATTTTACCTTTGTATAGCAACTATTAATAGAGGGAATTTATTTGGATTAAAAAGCGTCCATTTTGGTTTGCTATTGGCTTCTGTAAGATAAGATATAAAGCTTTTATAAAATGTTAATAGCAAATTCTACAACCATCACAACAAGCGTCCATTTTGTTTTGCCATTGGCTTCTGTAAGATGAGATATATAGTTTTTATAAAATGTTAATAGCAACTTCTACAACCATTACAACAGCGTCAACCATTACAAAATATGTCGCTGTAGCAAATACGTGAAGTATCAACTAATAAACATTTTAACATCCATCTCCTGTATTGCAAATTAGCCTGGTGGGTAGCGTGCTGGGTCTTTGATTGGAAGGACGCGAGTTCAAATCTCGGAGAAACCATGTAAGTAAAAGTGAAGTTTTTTTAAAATTAATTTAAATTCTATACATTTCACATAAAGAAAAAAGCTATTTCATCAAACCCTAATATGAAGAAACAAATTCAGATAAATAAATAAACTAAAAATTTGTAAGGACCCATTTTTTTTCAATTATACAACTTCATTGCTTGGCATAAGGCCTTAATGGAAAATTTAATGTGAGCTATTGCTTTCATAGCAGGGCAATGACTTTCTTAAGTTTATCTTTATAAGACCTTATTACACTGTTCGTTGGAGACTATATACTTGCATAGCACTTGTGATGAAGTGTCTTAAGGAACTTCTATAATGTGCGCCAAAATGGTTTGCATAGGGCCTTCTTCTATTACTATACAAGCCACAAAATAGCTTGCATTGAACCTACAACAAGCTAAATTGTTAGTTGGGTTAGCGGCACGTTACTTCAAGTTCAAGTCATCAACAATATATTTTATTCAACAACAACAATATCATCCGTAACAGGACTTCCAAAGGAGTTCTTCCTCCCAAGTTACACACGCATCGGCATATTAATACTTTACCAACAAGATTCTCGACAAACAAAACAGAAATTTAAAAGTATGCAAGAACACGCAAAGGCAATCAGGCAGAACGAAAAAAGTTTTGTAAATGTTTTTTTTTTTGTGTTTATATTGTCTGAAGTCTGAAGAACTTTGTATGCTAAGCTATTGCGGAAAAATGATTTAACGTTTTTTTTTTTTTTTTTTTGTTGAAGAACTGAATTTTTGAAAGTTTTGTTGCATCTCAAATATTTTTTTTAAAAGTGAAGACAAATTTACAAAAAAAAAAAAAAACTGTCAAAAAATGCGCTGATGAAAAGTGATTATTTCCATCAATTCGAATATTCATCTGGCCCCGATATACTTATTTAAATTTATATAATTTTGATTTATATTTTTTTGTTGACAGACAGGGGTAATTTTTTCCAAATTGGAAATAACACAAAAAATGCATCTGCCACATCAACATGAAATGAGTTAACTAATTATTATTATTTTTCTTCTTTCTTTGATGGTAAATTGCCTGGTTGATTAAATAAAAAATAGTTAGCTGATGACAGCATCAATTGAGACTTTGAAAAACTTTCTTTATTCAGCCTATTTAACTATATATTATTTATTGCATAAGAAGGTTTTTTTTATAATAATACAAATTGTATATACCTACTACTGAAATACATCAGCCAAGTAGAAGACTTAGCAATATATTTTATTTGAACTTTGTTGAATTATTGATTCAAAATAGGTTTGACCGGCTTTTAAGTCTTACAAAAATTGGCGTTTCGTCCCATACGATCTCACTTGGACTCATGAGTTGACTAGTGAGGGCCTTTGTCAATAAGCAATTTTTGCTAAGTTCAGTTCATCTTACATAGATTTCGTGGCAAATATCATAGTGTGAATTTTATATCCAACAAAACTAGAATTCCTAATCATTAAATTGGAAATTTTGTTTTTGTTGTAGTTTATATAAGAAGGTTTTTTTTATTATTTACTGTAGACATTGAAAGGCAAGTTATCTACTTTAAACTGAGAAGTCACTGAATATTCAATAGCCCAGTTCATCTAAGGTTTGTGAGATCTCAGAGTTTTCAGCAATTTCAGAAAAATCCATCTCTGCTGTCAAAAAACTGAGATTTTCTGGCTCTAATATTTTCTATCAGAGTTGATGGATTAATAAAAAGATATGGAGAGTACATACATTTGAATTTTTAAAGTTATGTAATAATATGTATGTATACCTACCTATGTGGAGAAATTTTTGAAATTTCAGAAACGTCAATAACTGGCTTTGTATTGAATTTTTATTTTCTTCAAAATTGTTTTGCATATAAATTTCATACACAATTTTGAGCTTTAAATGTATGTATTTTGTTTGAATTAAAAAAAAAATCATACAAACTATTTTTGTTTGTAAATTCACAAAAAAATACACCATTCTTTAATTGCTTCACACTTTGTAGAAAAATCTTAGTTTCGTACAAATTTAGGAATATTTTCTTATCTCTTTTATAACAATTTTTTTCAATAAAGGTAGGTATGGCTTATATGCAGTCTTTCGCCGCCGCATCGCCCCGGTGAGAATACATACCGGCACTCCTAGTTTTGTTTTGGTACACACCCACTTTTAATTGTGATAAACTGTTATAAATTAACATTTCTCAAATCTCGAAATTAATAAAAAAAATATAAATACAAAATATAACAATATAATAATTATTGAAATATTTATGTTTGTAAAATGCAAATATATAACAGTTATATTGGTAGAGGATACATCGAAAAAAACCAGATAATAAAAATGTTTCAATTAAATGTTAGCAAATGTGTATCTAAATGACAGAAGGAAATCATACAGATAATTCATATTTGCGAGTAAATAAAGCTCCCGATTGTGGGTGAAGAGAACTCTCGAAATAATCTAAAGCCCACTACTGCAACAATTTATACAGTTAATATGTAGTTAAATTGGACTATTACTCGAAATATTAGTATGAATCACAGATGGGCACATTTGGAATCATAAATTCGGTAAGGGAGAATATGAAAACAGTGAGTTTTACTCGCAATTCCGGATTCGTCAATCGGGACAATTTTTTTCATCAAAATATTATGTTTTCAGAGTTTAAAAATTATAAACTTAATTAATTTTCATGGTAATTTAGCAATAACTGGGCTAAAAAAGAGACATACAATAGTCTCGATACAAAATGATTCAATGGTGATACTTAGTCCCCCATGATCAAGGTGCCCCTATACATAATATAGGGAAAAAGTATTTAGCTAAGATGAGGTACTTAAGGTAAGTTTTTTTTTTATCATAAATTACCACGAATGGCCAAACTGACTTTTTCTGCGAAATATTAAATCCTAAATCTATTTTAACACACAAAGGTAAATTTTGAAAAATATTTTACCCTAAAATTATACTTGAATTCTAGCCTCTATAAGTATCTACATATGGTTTTATCAACAAACAGTTTAAAATCAGATAGCAATTTTTTGTGTTTACCCTACTTTACCCTTTATTTTTATATGAAGATAAATTTTAATCATAAAAAGTCATCCTCGAACAACATGGTCCTCAAATAACAAACTTAAAAACATACAAAAAATTTCTTTAAAGTCGGATGCTTTTTTTGTGTTTTAATCCCATTTCACCCTATAAACAGCCTTAATTTTTAAATCCAATTATGTTCATGATTTTTTTGACAACAGAACTGAACATTATTGCTGAGGAAAATAAATAACCTAAATAACCAAAAAAGAATATTTAAAATAGGACGGTATTTTTTTGTTTTACCTTATTTCACCCTATTAATAGCTTAGTTTTTAAATCCAATTTTTATCATGAGTATATTTTGACAAAACAATTGAAAATTATTGCTGAGGAATTCCGTTCATGTAACTGAGATTGTTGAGAAAGAAAATATAAAATCAGATGCTATTTTTTGTTTTGAATCCATTTCGTCCTATAAAAAATTTTATTTTACAAAATTTCTTCGAAGCCCGAATTTTCTAAAATATAATATAACCGCTTCAAAAACAAAAAGAATTGTGAAAATTCGATGGTATTTTTTGCTTTACTCCATTTCACCCATAAATATAGTTAAATTTTGAGATAGCAAATCAATTTTTTTTTCTGCTCAATATTTTCCAAGTATTTTCTGTTCCCAATTTTCCCTATGAATTAACTCAAAGATTTTTGAATAAAAAAGCCAAAGATTCATATTTAAAAAAAAAAATTCAAAATAAATAAAAACCAGTCTATTTTCTTTAAATATCCACACAAAATTTTTGAAATCATGACATTTATGTATTCCTAAGTCATTTGTCCTTGATCCAGACTAAATTTAAGTTAAAACCAAAAATATGTTTTCAAGCTAATTTTGTATTCTATCTATATATCATGAACACATCTGTGTGTAGATATGGCTTTTTGAAACCTTTGAAAAGCTTGGCATTCTATGAAATAAAATGGGCAACCAAAACAAAGTGTATAATGTTCATCTGCTAAATTTACCTACTATACCTATACTCTGTGCGATAGCTTTCAACCTAATTGATTTATAAATCACGTTGAGACTCTATATATACAAAAAACCCTAAACAACATCATGTAAAAACCAAATCATGCATTATTTACTATGTATATGGCAGCATCAGCAAGTCTAAAACCGCACCGGCATCAACCCTCCGCGGGAAGCAAGTATAGGTATGGTCTAACCCAAAACGCACAACACTATCTCGACAGAGAGATATCATAGGTTGAACGGGTGGTAGTGCCGGTGTTGGGCGGCCGGCGCGCGTCAGCATTTTGAGTGTTCGGTCCCAAAAGAATTTCCTCATGAATAGATTTAATGGCGGAATTTTATAGGTAATTCTCATGGTGGTGTTCTCTTCTATACCAAACCAACACTCTTTTTCGACCTAGGATAGAATATAGTTCTTCTTCTATACCACTCCTATTCACATACAACTATATACGAGTCCCATCAACCCAACTCCAAAACTTTCAGCCAAAAATTTAAGACTTCGCATAGTGTGAGCTGTGAGTACGAGAATATAAGGAAGATATTTTTTTTTCGTGGTTCATTCTTTCTTACCTATTCCTACCAAACTTAAACTAACAAACACGAGTGCTACGGAAGGAAATTCACCTGGTGAACCTTTTACCGCTTTTGTTTTAATAATTAATTATCCCGGTGCTTCTGGTGCGGATGGAAGAACAGTTAGGGCTGACAAAAAAAAAATACATGCAGACGCCAACCAGGATCTGGGATATTTACTAGAATACCTATATCCTTTAGATTCGAGAAGAGTGGGTGTGTGTTTTTGTGTGGCGCGTCACTTTGGGGAATTTTTGTTGCGTGTCATAACGTTTGGTTTGTCTCTATTGTTTTATTTTTTACCTTTTTCGTGAGAGAGGTTTTCTATTTTAAGCTTCAGACTCAAGACTGGAGAAGTTAACGGGGTTCAAATGTAAATCTATTTAGAGACAAGTTGATGCTGGGTAAAGTACGCCTCATTGAAAATTTATGCGAATGCGTTAACTTTCTGTTGGGGATCTATACAAACCTACATATAGGTTTATACTAATGGCGGCACGAGTGCTGGCTGGATAACAAATTCTATACCTAATGCCTCGAATGAAAACGTGCAGTATATATGTACCTATAGGTAAGGTATATCATACTAATGCTTAAGGAGTTGGAGCTAAGTACGCTCACCATTACCATCCATACCACAAGTTTTTCTTGTTTGAATGATGGCTCAAATGAGTTCATTAATCATCTGAGGTTTGTGTGTCTTCAGTTGGCAGATGGATTTACCAACTCAAAATTTTAAATTTCTGGCTTAAAAGGGTGTGCCTTTTTTTTGTGTTTTTTTTTTTAGTCTAAGGGTTGTTTATTGTAGATATTTTACTACGAGTATAGAGATGTGAACAGGTTAGGCTTGATATAATATATTTCTACTTACATCACATCCTGATGCAGAGATGTTCTTTAGACTCAAACGAAATACATTATCCCTGTAGAATAGAACAGACAGAGCGTAAAATTAATGTGGATTTTTTTTTTTTTTTAATTTATGTTCATAGGTAATTTTGGTGAAACTTACATTGCACCCACAAAAAGCGAATCTCGATCTTCGTCCAAATGGAACGTTCTGTAGTAAAGTTTGCCACAGTTAAACTCGCGGACATGATCTGGAAAGAATGAAAAAAATTTATTATTGTAAGTAAATAAATTATTGTTAATAAAAATAGTTATCATAAATGAAAATAAAACAAAATTAATTTTACTTAATTTATGAATAGGTTTGAGGATAAATTTGGTGGTGTGATATATAGCTCGCTGTATAGAACCAGGACTTTAACTCTCCACCATTCCTATGATGCTTTAACTTTACAATATATACTTTAAAATTGCCTCAGACGTAATTTAAGTCTTAAAAATATTTTCAAAGTGAAAAAGTTTTTTTTTTTTTTAACCTAAACAATAGAAATTTATTACTCGGCGACATGAAAAAAAAATAAAAATAAAACATCACAACAAATCCCTCAACATCATTCTTCTATTAATATATATATAGTTAAATATGTCCTGTCCAATCTCAAATGTCAATCAACTTGCGATTGAGGGAAGAGAGAAAGTATAAACTTTTCTGATTTTCACATCCGTTTTTATTGTTGTATATGATGTCCTTTTATCCTTCCCTGACTATAACAGTCATCAAGATGAAAAAAAAAAAATAAATGAAAAAAAAAAAACAAACTCACATCCTTTTTCACCAAAATTTTCTCTCTGCCTTTAGCTATATACATATCTATATAATATCTCACCCAACATCACCACGAAAAAAAAGTAAAAAAAAAAAAACAACAACAAACAAAAATATCGGGAATCTAATTTTAAATAAACTTTCGTTGTTCATTTCCTGTTCCTGTCAAAACAAAAGAAATTCGAAACCAACTTAAACATTTCAAATGCCATATCGGGACACAACAGACAAGAGAGACGAATTTAGTATTACCTTACAAAAGAAAAAATAAAAAAAAAAAAAAAAAAACAGGATCAAAATCAAGGACTAAGGGAAGACTTAAGAGTTAGAAAGAAAGGACTTCAAAAAAAAAAAATAATAATAATACAGGAAAAACCAACACCGGATTTTATTTCAATCAGAGATTTTGAAGAGTCAGTCCTTGACCATCACAAAGTTTATTCAATTGATTTTTACTTCATCTGATTTATTAGGACTATGTATTGGATTAGTGGAAAAAAAATAAAAAAAAAAACCGTCATGATTTAGTATTTAATTTGAGAAGGGCGTTTTTAACGTTTGAAATTATTTTAATATGAGAAAACAAAATTAATTATCCAAAGTGAAAAAAAAATTAATTTTAGACTTTATATGGCTTATAGACTCAAACACAATGGAAATATTAGCATCGAGATGGTTAAGAAATTATTTATATTAAATTCCATCTACTATACCACGCCCACTTTTATCATATTTTATCCTTTTCTCCATATTAAACATCATTTTTAAACATTAAAAAATTTTTAATAATTTACTTTTCAACTTTAGGCATGAAATGTGTTATTTGTCCCACCTACTACCACGCCCACTTTAATGATATTTTATACTTTTCTTCATATTAAACATCCTTATTAAACGTTACAAATTTGTAATAATGTACTTTTCAACTTTAGGCATGAAATGTGTTGTTTGTCCCACCTACTACCACGCCCACTTTTCTTATATAAGAACTTTATCCTTACATCAACTTCTTAAAAAGGTTAACAATTTGTAATAAATCTCTCCTGAGCCAAAACCATTTTTTTTCGAAAATCCATCTAACGGGTGATTTTTTAGCTGGTTTGGTTTTGGCAACACTGGTTTTGACAACTGACGTGTGTTTAGTACCTTGTGTCACTGTCAAACAGCTTCAGTTTGGTTTGCAATTTAACCATGGATCGTCTTACAAATGAACAACGCTTGCAAATTATTGAATTTTACTATCAAAATTCGTGCTCGGTTCGAAATGTTCATCGCGCGCTGCTTCCATTTTATGGTCGGCATTCTCGACCTTCTGAGCAGTCTATTCGGAAGATTGTGACCAAATTTCGCACCAAATTTACTTTGTTGGACATTAAACCACCAACACGTTTACGTACTGTGCGTAGTGAAGAAAATATTGCGGCCGTATCAGCTAGTGTGACAGAAGACCGCGAAATGTCGATTCGGCGCCGTTCCCAGCAGTTAGGCCTTTGTTACAGCACTACGTGGAAAATTTTGCGGAAGGCTTTGGGGGTAAAGCCTTTTAAGATACAGCTGGTGCAAGAACTAAAGCCAGCCGACCTACCACAACGCCGAATTTTTGGTGAATGGGCTCTTGGAAAGCTGGCCGAGGATCCGCTTTTTTATCGAAAAATTGTGTTCAGCGGTGAGGCTCATTTTTGGTTGATTGGGTACGTAAATAAGCACAATTGCCGCATTTGGAGTGAAGATCAGCCAGAAGCATTGCAACAGCTACCAATGCATCCCGAAAAAGCCACTGTTTGGTGCGGTTTATGGGCCGGCGATGATGATGCGAATCGCAGCGTTACTGTCAATGGTGAACGCTACCGAGGGATGATAACAAACTTTTTTTTGCCCGAAATGGAAGTTCTTGACTTGCATGATATGTGGTTTCAACAAGACGGTGCCACATGCCACACAGCACGCGAAACAATGGCGCAATTGCGAGGCGAGTTTGGTGAACAGTTAATTTCACGTTTCGGGCCGGTCAATTGGCCGCCTAGATCGTGCGATTTGACACCATTAGACTATTTTTTGTGGGGGTATGTCAAGGCTAATGTCTATAGGGACAAACCCGCTTCGATTGACGCACTGGAAGCCAACATCCATGCATTCATTCGTGAGATACCGGCCGATATGTGTGAAAGAGTATGCCAAAATTGGACTCAGCGGATGGGCTACCTGAGACGCAGCCGCGGTCAACATTTGCATGAAATTATCTTTAAACATTAAATTTCAAGGTTCAAACTATCGATTCAAATAAATATTTCATTCATTTTTTCGAATTTTTTGTGTTTTTTTTTTTTTTAAAGTTCTAAACCTCTTAAAAAATCACCCGTTACTACCACGCCCATTTTTCTAAATACATATTTAAGATTCATCCATATTGTATAAATAGGTATCTATCAAGTTGAAATTTTGTAATTAAAATCTCTTGAACCTATAGAACATGACATGTGTAATTTTTTGTATGTAAGTCCGCCTACTGCCACACCCACCTTTTTATATTCGACTTTTTTCTTTTCCTTATTCATCCAATTTTTGTTTAATTTTTTTTTTTGAAAGTTGCAAGTTTATAATTTGGAAAATGTATGTACAATCGGTGGTTTTGCCAAAAATTTTATGGGGTTCAGCTATAGTAGATCATAAAAAAAACACACGAAGAAAGATATTTAACAAAGTCAGTAATCATCGACCATAATTTGCGTCTTAGAAGGGTATGACAGCACCTAACTGATGAGCCCAACTGTCATACCTGGGCGAAACGCAATCTTTGGAATTGAGGTCACTTGAACTTATTAATTGAATTATATTCAATCGCTCCACTAAAATAGAAATACATAGTTTTCTAAATTTCTTCACCTTCGTTATGATATTTAATGAAGTTAAACCTTTTCATATATTGGGAGCACCTGTAGATACATACGACTTTTGTCAGTCTCGTTGCGGTTTCATTAAAATTTTAATATAATCTCGATTTCGTTCTCGTATAACTAAGAATTCTCATCGCCTTTTTCGTACTTCGTGAAAGAAATATTGGACTAGAGTTCGAATCTAGAAAATGAAAAATTCTTTATGATTTTTACATAATATTTTTGTATTAGGTATTATTCTTTCTTGAAGACCACCGCGGCCGAGGTTCTCGGTAATTTCCAGAAAAAAATAAATAAAATACGGTCTGGTCTCAAATTTGTCTAGGATGCTTTGGAGGTAGAACCGTTTCAATCTCTTCTAGTATATATGTTGGTCCCTATGGGATCAGATTCACTCAAGGTCTATATTTCCAAATTTGTTGCTCAGCAATGGGTACTGGGTAGGAGCTCAACACCAATCTACGAGTTTGAGCGGAGAAAAGTTCCACTACGCAAAAGTAGCCTTAAAATTCACCAATTCAAATATTATAACTTCGGTTTTAACTGGCTGATCTTAAAGGTCTTTTACAAAAGCTAAAGGTCTTTTATGAAAGCTAAAATATCATAGTAGTTGACTCGATTAAAATAAATTGTTTAAAATAAAAACCTTAAAAGATTATATTAATGGATAATTTATATTAAACGAGTAGCATGCTTAAATTAAATACATAATTATATTTAGTTAATTTCACAAGTCTCTGAGAAAATTGGTTACTATGCAGCCTAAACGGGGGGGTCGATTTTCTTTAAATTTGCTAACTAGCTTTTTTTAAATATTCCCCCGACAATTTTTTTTTCAATTTTTTTGTTTCAAAAATAACGGTAGGTAGTGTACCTAGCTACAAATTTTTTTTTAGCAAAAAATGAAAATCTTATTTTTATCAAAAACGCGCCCACCATCTTTTCGTAAAAACAATTCAGTAATTTTTTTGACAAATAGGCTACCATTTTATAAAAACAAATTTTTCGAAAATGGTTATAAATAGTACTTTCTATAGAACAATTTTTTTGGTTTTCGATTTTCTTAAAAACTGTTCAACTGATTTTGATCAATTTTTTTGAGGAGAATGTTTCAAAAAGTTTTAAAAGAATCGTATAGGTATATGTATGTATATAACCAATTTTCCAATTATTTTTGTTGGATTTTTAAAAAAAAGTTAAAATCTTTTTTTGAACCTTTTAGGTTGAAAATGACTTAATCGATTTTTATTAATCCTGGCATCCAGCAGTTTTTTAAGATTATCTAGCAGATTTTAAATGAATATTATTCTTATAACCAAACAGTTTAACTCCCATGGAAGTGTTTAAAAACCGGTAAAGACAATTTCGTTTTT
Organism: Epistrophe grossulariae; assembly: GCA_929447395.1. Classification (NCBI taxonomy): domain Eukaryota; kingdom Metazoa; phylum Arthropoda; class Insecta; order Diptera; family Syrphidae; genus Epistrophe; species Epistrophe grossulariae. The sequence continues at coordinate 149,395,095 of OV839566.1, read as the reverse complement.
CTCAAAAACGGCTCATACAATTTTGGTTAAATTTTTTTAGTGAACTAATATTAGTAGGGGAGAGGGGGGCATCTTTGAACGCGGGGTACCTTTGAACATGACTAATAAAATCTTAAAAAAAAATATTTTAAAACCCAAAATTAATTTTAAGCATGGCAATAGCGATATCTTTACACGTCAACGACTTTGCGGTGCATCTCTTAAGTTCATCCGACAGTAGCTAAATACGCAGTTTTAATGCGTACATTTTATTTTTATAATATTTTTTTTGTAAGAGTTTAAAATTTGTTTGTTAAGGTTTTTCATTTTTGAAAACTTATTATTAAATTCAAACCTTCATTTTGATTAACATAAATTTAAAATTCTTGGTAAATATGTTAGGTATAATAACTATGGCTGAATTTTATGTTGTTTAACATGTTGGGGCAGCTTTGAACAAAACACTTAAACACCTTTGAACAGGTTTAACAAATAGTTATTGAAAAAAATTTATTAATTTTTTCTCCTTTCAACAGATGAACACTAAAATTAAAGTTTCAAAGATTCTTTTAGCTGCAAAAACTTTCTTTTATTCTTTATATTTCCAAAAGCTTACTTTATAAATAGTGAGTTAAACCTTTCAAAAGATTTCATATCCTAATAAAGTTCTTTGTATATTGAGCTCTTCATAAGTAACTTATCCATACAGTTTATTGTTTTCTTCAATAGATATGCGTTTATACTTTCATTATTTATTGTTAAAAATAATTATAAATACTTCCGTTCAAAAATGCTACAGATATGTTCAAACTTGCCCCACATGTGGGGTACCTTTGAACACAAGAACCTTGTTCGTATTTTAATAAAAATAAAATATCAATCTTTATTAAATTTAATCAAAAATGGGTTTAAATTAAACTTTAAATACATTTCTTGAAGAAACGATAACTTACAGGCTAATAATTCCATCACACTGGGTTTTGTCGAGGCTCTAAAGTAAAAAGTATTCAAAGGTGCCCTCCTCTCCCCTACGATCTTCAATATTATTGAAAAAAATGTATTCATCGATTAAAAATGGTTCTAATTGGTTTCTGACTCTCTCTTTACCTGGTGAACCGATTTTAGTGAAATTTTACACAGTACCTTCTTATAAGTTTGAATAGTAATGTTGCTTATCAAAATTTAAAAAAAAAACAGATTTGGATTAAAAAAAAATCAAAATTATTTTTTGAAAATTCGATATTTTGAAAATGTGTAAATTATTTTTATTCAAAATTTATATTTTAACTTCCCATTATTAAACACCAAAAAATTACGTAGGCACCAATTTTTTTTCTTAAAAATTTTTACAAAATTTTATATATACAAAATTATTAAAAAAAAAAATCTTTCAAAAGGCAAACTTTAATGACAAGTTTAAAAATTTTGAAAAACAATATTTTATAAACGTTGTATTGGATTAATATGAATAAATACAACAGAATAGGCGAGATCGGAATTTAATTAAATTGAATTGATTTTAATAAAAAAAAAGACAAAACCTTGAAAAAACGTCGATTGCTTCAAAATATTATAACTTGGCTTTTAATGCTTGGATCTTCAAAATGCAAATACATATTTAAAAAAAGCTCAAATGTCAAGCTACATTTGTGTATATAAAATATTTGGAGATTCCAAAAAATTTCGTACTATTAAGTTGATTCGAGTATTTTTCTTCATAAATATTAAAGAGTATCTATACACATGTGTTTTGGGTTAAGCGTTGTATATGCATCGATGCGTTCAGACATGGTGCACATCTATTTTACAGCGATATTAGGCAAATTGTCCTTTATTTTATAACTTTCGTTAATTTAATAACTTTAACAATTCTCCTGATGCTCATCCATAATATAACTCTCAACTAAATAAGAGTAAGTTCATGTGACAGCCACAGTCGTGCATTTGATTGAAGTGAGAAACGAGGGTATTATCAATCCTTGGTGTTGCGTCATTTTGATGATTTGCCCATTAACATCGCAACGAGTATATGTATACGTTAATCATACTTATTGGATTTAATTTTGATTGTGCAAATATTTGATAACCTCTTATAGTTTATAGGTACCATGTTTTTTTTTGTTTTGTTTTAGTCTTGATTATTTCTGTAATTTTTTACTATAATCTCCTCTTCTTTGTTTTGCCATGAAAAAGACAGATTAGAATTATTAACGTGGCTCCTTGGCGGGCTGTCAAATGATTATTATCGCAATATCAATTCATTTCTATTGACTTTTGCTAAATTGTTGTCCTTGTCTATCTATATCTATACCCTTACTATGTCTTCAATGGCACTGATGAATGTCCTTTAGTTTTTTTTTGTTGCTCAATTTGAATTACCGGAAACGATACAAAAAACTTATACACAATTCGTATATTCGTATATAGAAAAAAAAAAAAAACCCAACCATGTCGACCTCTTCTTGCCAATCATATTTATTACATTCTAAGGGAGCAATCACATGTCGTCGAGGACATTTGATGACAATATTGATGGGATCTTGTATATACCTACATATATAGTGTAAACCTTGTCCGCTAAACGCAGAGGTACTACGTACATATATAGACTTTGCGTTAGAAGAAATAAATATTTGCCAATATTTTTTTGTCATTTCAATTCAACATTTTGTGTACTGACCGTTTTAGGGCAGGGATTGTTCAATTTTTCAGGGGCATTTTGTTGTTGTCCTTTCTATATCCACTGCCCATCATTGTACATATATTCTAGGACTCATGGAAGAAGGAGTCTTTTATTGGCATTCGTCTAATGGATGTTTTATTTACAAAATCTATTTTCCTTTTCACTGTGTGTGATGGATCGGGGTATTTGTGTTGTTATTATAGAGTCCTGCAGGAACGGGTAAACAAAAAAGTTATAGCTTGTGACGTCCTCTATATATGTATATGTATATAATTTCAAAGAAAAGGACACATAGGAATTTCCTTTTGGTCTGAATATATAGGCGGGCATACAATTACAACTCAAAATAAAACTTTATTTTCTGACGTTTTTTTTATGTTTATTTTTTTTCTCATGTTTTTTTTTTTTTTACTGGAAAGTACTTTAGGGAATGAAACACGATACACTGGACACTCGGGTATAGGTTGGTTCTTCGTTGTCATTAGCGTATATATTGGTGACTCCTCTTTATATCCCTTTTTTGTTGTTGTTGTTTTTGTTGTTTAATGAAAAAGGACATTTCGTAAGCTTCTTGTTATACTCACTTGGGTCGGATATATATGAAACGTGCTCTTTGTTTAACAACGAAACGATTTGCGAATGCAAATTAGATTGTGGATTTGCGTTTGTGTTTTTTTAAACTTATTTTTTTTTTTTTAACTTGTTAAAATTTTCTTGTTGCTTTTGCAGGATTTAGTGAATTGTTTTTGCTGATAGAAAAACCGTTAATTGAAAACAGTCGTTTGGGCCGCAAAAGGGATGCAATTTTTTCTTTTCTGTTATTGTGGGTGTGTTGTATCCTTATGTATTGGTTATATCTATATATGTATCCAATTTGCGAATATAATCATTTGAAGCTACCAAAGTATTAACATGAGTGCGAGCGTCTGTATAAAAAAAGAACATGCGAGATTTCGAGTATACCTATACTGATTGTTTATAAAAAAAATATAACACGGATTAACCCTTCAATGTGCTTCTGCATAACCAAACTGAGTAAATTAATTTTACTTCATTTGGATGTGATGTAAAAGAATTACAAAAAAAAAAAAAAATACTGACAAAAAAGAGCTAAAGGGTTTACGCGACGGTCGGTAGATTTCATGTTAAAATTTAAAAAAATACTTATTGGTTTTTTGGAAACATTTAGCCTTTGAATGTTTTTTTACTTACTATACATACATATGTACATATATGGCAAGTTATGCATTCGTAAAAAAATCGAACTTGAGATTTTGATCAAGCTTAACATAACGATGATAGTGAAGGAACAAAAAAGTGGGTCTCGCAATTTTGTCCGTCTGCCTGTCTGTCCCGTCCTTTCAGATGCAGACTAAACGGGTGGGACGATTTTCTTTAAACTTGGTACATATAGTGTTTTTTGGATATTCCCCCGACACTTTAATTTTTTTTTTTACCAAAAATAACAGTAGCTGCCTTACAATATTTTGTTTTTTTTTTGCAAAAAATTTAAATCTTATTTTCTCAAAAATGTGCCAACAACTTAAAAAAAAATTTTGAAATTTTTTTACAAAACGGCTACCATTTAAAAAAAATCCGAAAATGGTTATAAATGGTACCTACCATAAAAGCATTTTTTTTATTTTCGATTTTCTAAAAAACAATTTTAATAATTCCTTTTTCGTGACCTTTGTAATTTATAATATGTATATATTTGGTTCCTAATTTTGTGGGCTTTAGGTCTTCAACAGATTTTTTTTTGTGGAGAATTTTTCAAAAAGTTTTTTAAGTGTTTCAAAAAAATTTGTTTTTTTTTTTTGATTTTTTAAAAGAGTTTCAATTTTTTTTCAGAACTTTATATGTAATGGGAATATGACTTCATCGATTTTTATTAAACTAAGCACCCAGCAGTGCTTATCTATCAGATTTTAAATAAAAATTATCCTTTAATCCGAAAATAACCGTTTAAAAGTTTTTAAATACCAGTAAAGAAAATCTGATTTTTCTCAGAAACCGACTCGGACGATTTTGATAAGAAAAATTTATGGGAGCTAATATCAGAACTTTCCACAATATTATTGGAAAAAATGTTGATCTACTCTCTGTTAACAGTAACTCTCATAGAAGCAATTTTGTTGGTTTTCGAATATGTATCTCATAACCTGTTGAATCGATTTTAATAAAATTTTCTACACTGAAGCTTCTAATGAGTTTGAAGAACATCACAAAACAAATTTTGAATTTTCAAAAAAAAAAAATCAAAATTATTTTTTTGAAAATTCAATAATTCGAAAATGGGTCGTTAATTTTTTTAATATTTTTTAACTCCGCATTAATAAACACTAAAAATACAAATTTTGTTTTGGAGCCAAAAATTTAAAATTTTGACCGAAAAATAGGAAAACCGTTAAAAAAAAATTAAATTGCATACTTTCAGGGGTGTTTTTTTTTTTTTGTCTTACGCAACTCAGAGGCGGAACGAGCTAGCTAGTTCAATCATAAATTAACAAACGGCTATGAATACGCTCCATTTTTAATATTTAAAAAATAGCTTATACATAATTAGAAATAGCTACATATTTTACCAAATGGATTTTTTTTCTTCTTTTTTTCATAAACATACATGTTGCCAGCTCGTTTTAAGCTTTTCAGTTGAATATTAAACTTACATAGACAGAAAACACAATTTTATCAAAAAAAGCAAGATATTAAAATTCTGAACAAAAAAACACGTATACGCCCGAGTGTACATTATTTTCCTATAGATATAGAGCTATTGTTAAAATAAAAATATTGAAATACAAAACAATTCTTAGAACGAAGTCGAAAGACCATAATTATAAAGAAGGGTCCTTTTATGTGAAGCCCGCATTGTAATAAGCATCAACAAAGCCTATTGTTGTTTGTGTTTTTGAAAAGAAACTCATCCAATATACCGTATTTGCACCTATCATTCGGACAAGAAAACTTGATGTCATAACATCGCCCCCTTTCAAAAACACATTTCAATTATCATTTTGATTCCGTTATACAGACAGAAAATTTACTGTAATGTTTCATTTTAGCCCGGTTTGTGCAAGCCTTCGTGTATTTAACGTTGGTACATATATGTACACAGGTATATAAAATACAATCCTTAAATATCCAGACAAAAATACTGCCCGTCCCCTGTAGACCTATAATTGTTTTCGAACACAATGAACACTGAAGATTTATCAATCATCCCAAAGCGGTGAGTGTGTTTTTAGTATACCGGTCGTTACCCATACGCATCATTCATATAGAGAAATTCAGTTGCAATGTTTTTGTTTTGTGACAATAGCAACGCATTCATACATAGATACATCGTTTTATTACATATCTTCTGTACCTTCATTTGCATATCTCTCTGCACTCCCTTAGGTCCTTATACCTATATATATGAATAGATTTTCCTATAAAACTCGTTGCATTTCACAATAAACAAAGACAAAATTCCATTGCGTCGCAACATTCAATCCCACATGATAGATTACGCATAAAATACATTCCGAAAATTCTTTGGCATAAAACGAATGACTTTTGGGACAATATTCACAAGCCCATATAATCACGCAACGTATAAAGGACATGATGGCCAACCACATAAAACGGGTATTCTAACCCATCACTCTGCCAGGCAGCCAGTAAAAAAAAAAAAAAACAAAAAAAAAAACAAGGATACAATCGAAAACTCAATGCATTCCCAAGGGTAATTGCAAAATGGAATACAGAACAAAAATTGCAATGCACTCCTAACTCCTATACAACAGCTACCAACACACCCAAACACACACGACCTATGCTCCTGATGATGTCTCACCCACTTTCATGGCTATCATCATCGTCAGCAACACATCACGTCCGTTTGTCAAGTTGAATGGATTACCTAACAAAATCCTAGGACGAAAAAAAAAAATTTCTACCGAGAAGACCACAAGTTCTAAGGACAACGATGACGACAACGACGACAACAGCGACGGACGAAGTGAGTTTTACAAAACAAAACGTAACACATAACCATCAGTACTTCCTGCTGACATTGTAATGCATGTCAAGGATTTTTACAGACACACACACCACACACACGTATATATATTCAAACAGACATTAGCTGCGATGTCCTTCTTTGAATATGAACCCAAAGGCCATGTTATGTGAATGAACTTGCTGTCTGCTTTGCCCTACCATGATGATGCTTCATCAGGACAAGGGCGAAGGCTCTGGGACCAAATAGTGCATTCGTATATGCAAATGAAGGTCCTGTTTCTGGCTTGTTTCTTGCTTCGAAGGACACGAAAAAATAACTACACACAACAAGAAGGATATATAAGGAAAAACTTTTGTACACATTTCCAATTCCACAAGATATACGGAGGATAATGGAAAACATATTCAATCCTCCAGTTCATTCCAAGAATCTGGCTGTTTCGGATGCAAAATGTGTTTGTGTGTAAATTGAGTAAGGCATTCACGAATATAGGTACATATGTAGGTATGTTGTAAAGGAAATCGTAAAACTACACAAAAGTGCACGTCGAGTCCGCATAAAGGAACTATATACCTTATCTTACACGTAAGCTGTCGCTGCTGGTGTGTTGAATCTTGTCTTGCTTTGCTCATCAAAACCAAAACACCATAAACTGGGCTTTGGGATGCTGGTAAAGAAGATTCAATACTCTCGCTCCTCAGACACAAGAAATGACGTGACATTTTCCGACATTTTGTGGGTGTTCTGGTGTGGTGAACTTATCGGTGTTGCGGTGTAAGTGTTCCAATGTCAAGTTTATGGCATGAATAAGGTACAACCATGTGAGAGTTGGGTTTAAACAGGAAAATATGGTTTTTTTATAAATAACAAAAATGTGAGAATTTATATGTGTAAAATGTGCTGGGCCAAGACAATAAAACAATGGAATAAATGAACATTTTTGAAAAGCTAATAAAAAAAAATACAAAATTATTTTAACTATTTATTTTTAAGGGTGATAGAAACGCTTTTTAATATTTTCAATGTTTTTTTTTTTGCTACTTTTCTAAGCAAAAATAAGCATTGCTTCAAAAAATGGTAGCAAAACGAAATAGTGAATGGTTTTAATACTGAATAATTTGCCGTTAACAAGTCTGTATTTAGTTGTTATAGTTTAAATTTTGCAATGCAAATGTTTTCTATGTTTTTTTCTGATTTTCTTAATTTTTTATCAATTAAGCAAAGTACCCCCTCAAGAAATGGTGCGAAATTGTTGTAGTGAATGGTTTATTTGTTCAAAATTTTGTTGTTCATTAGTTGTATTAATTTCAATTTTGTCGTGTTATGTTTTCTATGTTTTCTGTTTTTTTTTTGTTTGTTTGTATGTTTTCCTTAATTCAATGAAGTAGAAACAAAGCATTCTCTTGAAAATACCTAAAATCTAACGTATTACTGCCCAATAATTTGCCGTTATTTAGTTTTTAATTAGATGGAACAATTTCAATTTTGTCATGCAGTGTTTTCTATGTTAATTTTCTGCTGATTTGGTAAATTTTTATCAAGTAACCAAAGTACCCCCTCAAAAAGTGATAAAAACTTGTTATAATAAATAATCTATTGGTTAAAATTTGTTCGTTCATTAGTTTTTTCGTGTTTTCTATGTTTTCTTGTGTTTTTTTTCCTTAATTCATGTGAAGTTAGCAAACCAACCCTCTTGAAAATAGATATACATTTATTTTATTGCTTAATATTTTACAGTCAGTTAGTCTTTAATTAGTTGTGGCAGTTTCAATTTTGTCACGAAATATTTTCTATGTTTTTTTTGCTGATTTGCTAAATTTTTATCAAGTTAGCAAAGCGATATAAAAACTTTAAATGTGAAATAATTTGCTGTAAGCTAATCTTTAATAAGTTGTGACAATTTACATTTTGTCGTGCAATGTTTTCTATGTTTTTTTTTGTATTCTTTTTTTTTTTGGAATTTGCTCATGTTAACAAAGCAACCCTTCAAAACTGGACTTTTTATATTGAAATATTTATTGTAAAATAATTTGTCGTTCCATAGTTGTGACAATTTTTTTCCTGCAGTGTTTTTCTATGATTTTTTTTATAAATTTATATGAAGTTAGCAAAGTAAATCCCTCCTACCCGAAAAATAGTTAAAACGTTTTCATTGCAGAACAATTTTTGGCGTGCGATGTTTTCTATGTTTTCTGTTTTAAATAAAAACAAATAATAGAAAAAAGCGCACGACATTGATATTCATATAAAAGTTTGATTACACTATTTCTACTTCCTCCTACCTATAGAAAGTTTTATTGTTTAAAGTAAAACCATTTACTCTTTTAGAAAAAATAATGAAAGTATTAAAAAAAAAAAGCTCAAGGAAATGTTGAAATTTTTTTGAAAATCCAATTTTTCATAAATAAATATCATCCGACACTGTGACATTTTTGCTTTTAACTGTAATTGAAAAACCTGTCATTAATTTTATTTATACTCATACAATTCATAGACCTCCCTTCTTTTTCGATAATTTCTAGACCCATGTATCAAAATCTTAACTAAAAAATTGATTTAAGACCTTATGTCAACCCCCAAAAAAACACCCACACCAAACAAAACAATTTTAATGTTCGTGTTTTTTTCGGTCTCTTGCACACTACACCTACATATCTTCACTAAAAGAAGAACAAACTTAATATTTTTGTTCCTAGTTTTGGTCCCGCAGGTTTTTTTTTTTTATATTTGGAAGTTCATGTAAGCCAAAGCAGAATATTGTAAGCACCAAAAACGAAAGGATAAGATATGTCATCATGTCGTGTGCACGTGTGTGAGTTTTCACCCACGCGTTTTATTCCTTGAAAATTGGGTGCTATATATTTTTGAAAGGGATGAAATATTAAAATGCACGATAAGCTCCAGAGACACTATACTATATGTACTAATATGTACTATACCCTGTCGTAAACTAAACATACAATTGGAACGAACATTCACATTGTAATATCCTATATAAATACTACTATACTGAAAAAGCAAAAACATTTATTCTTGGCAGGAACACGATTCAGATAAAGAAAAATAAAAACAAAATTCTCTAACAGACACCAGAAAGTGATGGTTTCAGATATAGCAGAACCATTCGTGCGAAAAGCAGAAAAAACTGAGTACTTTTGGTTCACGCCTTAGGGAGAGTAATATATACATAAACATATTGTGATATTATATTTATATATTTATATTATTCTTATTTTCCAATTGTCGCATGTATATACTGTTATTTTAAGGATTCTCTTTGCAATCACAGGAAAATAATATGAAGGAATATAAGAAATTTTCTTATTATATAGTTGAAAGAAAGAATTGTAATCAAGAAGAGGATATTAATGTTTTATTTATATACATACTTGCCTTCCAATACAATATAAGAACTGTTTTTATATATGTTTTTCGGGAAAATAATAATGAAATCAATAAAATTATAAGAAAATAATGGTTGGTCAAGCTTAAATTAAAGAGTTTCGACTGTCGAGGAATTATTAAATATAATCAAGTGTAGACTGCAGAAATCCAAGAAAACTATTGAAAAAAGTTTGGAATGAATTATGAAAACAAAAGCAGTGTCGAAAATTTTACCAATATTGCTGAAGAACTTAAGATTTAACGGTTAATTCTAGAATTTCCCCATTTTTACAATTTTACAATACAAAATACCTACGCTACTTAAAAAATTAAGGGAATTTAAATATTAAAATTTTCATTTTTTTTCTAAATTTATTTTTTGAAAAATTGTTTTTTTTTTTGGTTCATTACAATGTTTTTAAAGTATGAAACTAATGCATAAATTTGAAAAAAAATGTTTACAAATATTATTATTTTTTTTTTATTTTTTTTTTTTTGATGACTACTTACTCAATGTTTTAGAAACAATTCAAAAATTTTTTCTTCGGTTTTGAAACTCGCCTCGATGAACCAATTTAAAAAATTATGTTTACAAAACCTCATATCAAAATTTGTCTTGCAATCATTATTTATTTTGAACTTTTTATTAAATAAACGATAAAAGTTTTAAAAATAAATTATTAGTAAGCCATACAAAAATCTTGTAGAAAATTTATTCAAATAATAAAAACTGCCTTTGAGTTGCTGAAATATTGGTGACTAAAAATAAAAGTTAATTTTTCCATTTAAAGTAGGATATATTAAGCTTAATTTTTAAGAATTAAGTCTATATAGACAACTAGTTATCTGAGCATTTAATTGATTCAACTAGGGTTGGGGTCATAATGAAGTATGTGCAAAAATTCAATTTTTCGAAATTTTATATTTAAAATTATTATATTATTTTAATATTAAATTCTATATTTAAAAATTCTGGAAATCCGAAATTCTGTATTTCAAAATTCTGTAAATTATGAAAGAAAAATTGTTTTGTACCTACTTTTTGAATTTTGGAGTTTAGAACACAGACAGAAAAATTCTTATACAGGGTGTCCCGAAATCACCGCCTCAGAAGAAAACCATGAGTTCCTGAGGTCATTTCAATTCGATAAACTTAAGAGGTAATTTTCTCGTTTTCACTTCGTTTTCGAATTATAACGGTTTTTATGATTTTTATTCTTTTTTCCTTTGACTGGCTCTAACTTTGCCAAACTACAACCGATTTCCGAAATTTTTAATTTAAACAAGAACAGTTAGAAATTTGTATCTACCATACATTTTTTTCTGTGAGGATAACGGTTTTCCCGCAAAATATTTTCAAGCACATTTTTTAAGCATTTTTAGGTTGTTTTTTTGACTTCGATATGATTTTTTTTCACAAAAACACGTTATTAAATAAAATTTTTTTTTTCATTATTATGAAAGCCCAATATGTGTTCTTAAAAAAAATTAACATTATTATTATTTAAAAAATAAAAACAAAAAATAAAGGAAAGTCAAGAAAATATGAATGTTTGATGAAAACGAATAAAAAAAATAAAGAAAATTCCATTTTTCTCAATAACATCTCCTATATGATTTCGATTAAAATTTGTATATGACATACATAATATCAGTGGGTACGATCTGCCATATTATTGGAAAATAAAATGAATCTATCGATTAGAACCGTTTTTTTGGTTTTCAACTATATCATATTATCGGTTTAACCGATTTTTGTGAAATTTTTTACACAAGAGTTTGTAATAAGTTTGAATAATATTGCATATAAACATTTTGGAAAAACTAAACTTTGGATTAAAAAAAAAAAAATTCAAAATTATATTTTGAAAATTCCGTATTTAAAAAATGAGTAAATTATTTTGTTTTTAATTTAAGGCTTAAAAATGGCGTAGCATTTTTTTTCTTTAAATGTTTTTAAAACTGTATACATGTAGATACCTATTAAAATTTTTTTTTTTTATTTTTAAATTTAACAACATTTTAAAAATTGTTTATTTTTATTATTATGGAATTTGATCTATATACTTGCGCTTGTATATATTTAATTCGTATCTTTACATTTAAATATCTTTCAATATTTATTTATTTATTTATTTATTTACATCAATAAGAGATCTATTAAATCTACAATTAGACTACCGAAAATTAACATTGAAATAAATAAATAATAATTATTATAAGTAATAAAATAATATAAAGTGGTAATACATACATTTAAGTAAAAAATATAAAAAAAAAAAATTTAATTAATTTAAAAAGTGCAGTAGCAACTTGTTTTTTAAAGTATTTCTACTTATATGAAAATTAAAATCAATATAATTAGAAATAAGATTAGTTTCTCTAACACAGCGAGTTATTGGTTCATTAAGTGCATAGTTCACCCTATGATCGTTTTCGCGGAGCAGACAACGTTCTCTTAATTGTCGAGATGGAGCATACAGATCGATTAAAGATAAAAGAAAAGGGCATTTAATATGGTATGATAAAATATCACTTATGAACATAACCGAGAACATTTTACGTCTTTTTTCGAATGACTCAATTCCCAGAAGTTGGCATCTCGTAGAATACGATGGAGTTTCGATGTTCCAACCTAATTTCCAAATTGTAAACTTAGTAAATTTTTTTTGAATAATTTCAATTCTGTTTGAATGGATGTTATAGTAAGGGTTCCATATCACACAGCAATATTCCAAGATTGATCTTACATATGAGCTGTACAGAGATTTTAGGGTAAATGGATCTTTAAAGTCCTTAGAGTTGCGTTTAATGAAGCCCAACATAGAGTTTCCTTTAGCTACAATATATTCTACATGTTTAACAAAGTTTAACTTTGAATCAAAAAACACACCAAGGTCTTTTTTCACCAAAACTCTTTCAAGAACACTATTTTCAATATTGTATTCGAAAAAAATTGGTGAAAAATTACGACGGAACGAAAAACATTGACATTTAGAGACATTCAAAAATAATTGGTTAGTTTTACACCATTCCGTTAATTTATGAAGGTCATCTTGTAAAAGAAAACAGTCATCAATAGATTTAATGCATTTGTAGAATTTTAAATCGTCTGCGAATAGAAGTCGAGAAGAATTTAAGAAGATATCAGGCATATCATTGATAAATAAAAGAAAAAGAAGTGGACCAAGATGGCTTCCTTGAGGTACACCCGATGTCACCATAACTGGGTATGAAAGTACTTGGTCAATGGATACAAATTGTATACGACCCTCAAGGTAAGACACTAACCATTTCAACATGTTTGAATGAAAACCGAATCTATTTAATTTTTCAATTAGAATAAAGTGACTAACTCTATCGAAGGCCTTCGCAAAGTCGGTGTAAATAACATCAATTTGGTATCCTTCCTCGAGTTTATTCAAAATAAAATTGGAGAAAATTGAAAGATTGGTCGTTGTAGATCTTCCTGCAACAAAGCCATGTTGAAACGGAGAAATATGTTCTTTAAGCAGAAAAGTCAACTTATCACATACAATTTTTTCGAAGAGTTTTGGTATACAGGAAAGTTTACAAATTGGACGATAGTTTGATATTTCCTGCTTTGGACCGGTTTTGTGGATTGGAGTTATAAATGATTTTTTCCATTCTGAAATATATACAACTATCAATATTTTTTGTCTTTATCTTTAAACAAGTTTTTCACTTTCACATAAAACAATATGTATGGGAATATACAAATAGTTCATAAAAAAAATCTTTCTAGAAATAAGTAGATCTAATTTAAAAATTTCAACATAAAATATGAGCAGACATACATTTTATTATTTTGTACGATTAATGTATATCTCATTTAATATTGATATAGTGGGTATCAACAATATTATATTAAGTGTTCTCTTAATCCCACATAAATTTATTGTTTCTATTTTAAGTCCTTTAATTTCATATAAATAAATTCTAAATCCCCTATATATTTTATGTACATATGATGATGACAATCAATTTGAAAATGAAGCTACTCAAACCAATGATTTTCAACAATTCTCGCATAATTCAAATAAATCCACTTGTATCTCCACTATTTGAACACTTAAATATCAATTTAATTGTCAAAAAATCCATATATACTGCACACATCATAGCAATGAATATAATAATAATAATTTATTGTTAATGCGCTAACGAGAACAATTGAATTTTATTGAATAGGAAAAATATTTCAATTTCGATAAATTTTATGAAATTTCATTTCGGGTGTTTTTTTTTTCTTTTTTTAACAAACATAAAATATTATTCTTTTTAAAAACCATATCAACTATACGTGCACTATATAGTCTGGTAGGATTAAACTAATCTCTTATACTCTCTAACACCCCACCTGATGATAATACACACATATATCGTTTCAACAATGAAAAATATATAAATCAACAAAACAATGGACGTTTTTCTGCGTTTTTATTTCAATTTCAATTTTTTTTTTTGAATATTAAAACGAATACAATTGCAATTCACTATAGTTACATACTAAAAAAAATTAAAAACCCTGAAAGACACAATATTAACAGCCATCTCTCAACTATAGAGTGAGTGCATATTCAACCGAATTTAATCTCTACACGATTTTCGGATTATTGTTTATAAAAAAAAAAGAAAAAATGCCAGGATATTCCGTTATGTTTTTGTTAGAAAATGTTACCACCCAATTACATTTGGAGAACTTTTGCCTAACATCACATATGAATATACCTACTCAAACTCAATGGACCCCGAGTAGGAATTTAGTCGCATACACTACGCTTCACTTGATTGATGTGGTCTTTTGTTTACAAAATTTAATTAAAATTGGTTAAACAGATAATCAGACAAGAAGACAAAAAAATGCTCGATGAGAAGTTAACAATGAATTAATGTAAATTATTTTCCAGTAATAAGATACATCGTATAGTATTATTAGCTCGGCGAATAAAAAATAAAAACAAACAAAAATCAAAAACTAAAAAAGATATACAATTTTTAAGTAAATATTGTCTTTGAAACGTCAAAACCTAAGGGAGTTCAGAAGTCATTCAAAAATATTGTAATATAAAAAGAGTTTCAAAAAAAAAAAAAAAAATAATGTCAGTACGCGTTTCTTAACTTAACCAGGGGTTTGTGAAAAATAAAAACACGCGCGACAATTTTTTTTCTTTCACAACAAATTTGATTGATGATTTTTAAGTTTAGATAAATTGTGATTTAAAAAATCACACTTGGCAGAGAATCAACCAACGCCAGTAATTGCCAACTTACAATTAAACTAAGTAAAAAAAACGGGAAGTTAAAAAAAATCGACATTAATCGAATAGCTCGAAGTGTATGACTGTGGTTAAATCCGAAAAAAAAAAAAATAAAAATATTTGGCCACAGTAGGTATATACAAAACTAGAGAGGTGTTTACTTTTTTTCCACACAATTTTGTCCTCAACTCACCTGGGACCCACAAATAATAATCCCCACTACCTTTTTATAACATCCCAGTCACTGACACTCATCTGGGGAAGAAATTATTATTAAATGGGTATCCATGGGTACCTTTATATCTAGCCCCTTTATACTGACTATATAAAAACCTACCTAATATAAAGTGAGCATCCAACTTTCTCTCTAAAAATGAATTAATGAAGTGCATTGTATGGCATCAGGACATAAAATATATACACGTACGTATGTACTCATAAAAACAAAAGTATAACAGTTTAACCATAAAAACCCACTTCAGAGATACAAAAATATAACAAGTAAATAAAAATGAAAATGAAAACCCCGCATAGGTTGAGTGTTTTCCCGCAGTAACAAAGAATCAATGGCCATCGAAGTTTTTTTATTTTATTTTTTTGGTAGATTGTGGGTGTGGGGAGATTTTTGGTAGATTAAATTGTGGATGTGGGGAAAATATCGTGTTAATTTTTTGTTGTTGTCAGGACTTTTTTTTTTAATGAATGCGAATGTGAAATTGCATAAGGGATTTTAATTGTATTCCTTTGTTTATTTGGAAGCATTTATGATATTGGTTTAAGGGTAACAACGACGAACGGTGAAAAGAATACATGAGATATATATGGTGGATTTTTGGCTATTGTCTGTAGCATAGATTTATATCCTCTGTATTGTTTTTTGGGTTTTTCGAATGGATATTTTATGTGAAATGGACATACATATATTTGTATGTAGACGGTGTGTTATTATTCTCTGTACAGGAACATAAATTAAGATACAATCGAAGTAAGATGACGAATGGGTTATTACCTGAATAACCAAAACCACAATGGTGTATTTAGGTATTAACAAACAAAATGTTTTCGAGCAATAAAATAAACGTTCAAGTATAAAAATTAATAAGGTTTGCTTGTTGATAAATATAGAGGTAGCTCAAAAACATGGTTTTTAAACTACAGATTTATCTTAGTTATATATTTTCAGATTTCTAGAGTCGATTAATAATTCAATATGGAGGCAAATTACTAAACACTGTTAAAGAAAATTTAAATACAAAATTTTCAGATTTCAAAAAAAAATAAATAAGGAAATACTCAAGTTATACAAAAATGGGCAGATTTAAAAATATAAAATGAATGACTGGGTCGCATGAACTTGCTCTTATGTGCGATCACACTGTGGTTTTAAAGTCTAAATATAATTAAGATCTATTAAACTGATTTTAAAAGAAATACATTAGGTATACCTAATGTGAGCCTATATTTTGTTTCACCTATTTAAAACGTATTTTAGTATAAGCTAAAATTATATAAAAATAAAAAAATTTATAATATACCAGCGCGGTGCACGTGTGCGTGCATGAAACTTACAGTTTAAACTAAAAATTAGTGAAAAAATTATATTGAAATAAATTAATTAAGCAAACTGCGAAGTTTTTTTGACACCAATGCTATGTAGTACGCCATTTGATTTCTAAAATAAATCTTAATTTATGAGGAAAAAAATTCAAAAATCGTTTGAGCTGTTTTAGAAAAAAAAAATTATTTTGAAAATAATTTTAAGAAAAAAAATACATTTAGAAAAAAAATCGTCTACCTACCCATTTTCGAAATATTAATAATTTTCAAAAAAATAATTGTTTTTTTTTAATATCCAAAATGTTTTTTTTTCAATTTTGATATGCAATATTTTTAAAATTTATTAGAAGCTCTTGCGTAAAAAAATTCAATTAAATCGGTGAAACAGGTTATGAGATAGGTACCTACTGGAAAAACCAAAAAAATGGTTTTATCAGACATACCGTTACTAAACGGTAGATAGAATTTTTTTCCCAAATATGTATATGGTAAATTTTACTGGTAAATAATATAAGCTCCCGTAATTTTTTTTCTTATTAAAATCGTAGGAGTCGTTTTTGAGAAAAATGAGATTGCCGAACAGGGTTTAAAAAAATGGTATGGGATAGGTACCGATATTTTTGGTTACCTATAAGACTAATTTATATTGAAAGTCTACTAGATAATATAACTGCTGGGTGCCAAGTCTAATAAAAATAGATCAAATCGTTTTCGAATTATTAACTTAAAATTTTAAAACTTTTTTAAAAATGCAAAAAATAAAAAAATTGAAAATTTTGGCATGCCAATACTTTTAAAACTTTTTGAAACATTCAACACAAAAAAAATTTATCAAAATCAGTTGAACCGTTTTTGAGAAAATCAAAAAATGGGAGCTAAAATTTATAACCATTTTTTTTATAAAATGGTAGCCGTTTAAAAAAAAATTGGGTTGGGGTCATTATTCTGTAAGTGCCAAAATTCAGTTTCCAAAATTCTGTATTTCAAAATTCTGTAATTTAAAATTCTGTAAATCTAAAATTCTGTATTTCAAAATTCTGGAAATCTAAAATTCTGTTTTTCAAAATTCTGTAAAACCATTATTCTGTATTTCAAAATTCTGTATAATTTTCCAGAATTTTGTATTTACAGAATTTTAATATACAGAATTCTAGATTTACAGAATTTTGATATACAGAATTCTGGATTTACAGAATTTTGTAATATTGATCAAAATCTGGAGTTCGATTTTTTTTACAAATTTATAACTTGCTATATAGTACCTATACTTACATATGTATAAAATTACCCTTTAACTGATTTACGTTCAAGATATTTTTAGTATAAAATTTTCAAATTCTTTACTTATAAGAAAAATTATGCATTTTATTGCGAGATATCAATCACAATAGTTAAGATTACTTTATATAGTGACGTTAATATGAAAACTCAAATCTAAAAAAAATGGGCGTGAAAG
Source organism: Epistrophe grossulariae (assembly GCA_929447395.1). NCBI lineage: Eukaryota > Metazoa > Arthropoda > Insecta > Diptera > Syrphidae > Epistrophe > Epistrophe grossulariae. The sequence continues at coordinate 149,376,745 of OV839566.1, read as the reverse complement.
AGGGCGGTTTTCAAATAAAAAAAATAAAAATATTATTATATTTCTAGATTTTATGTTAAATTGGTTCGTGAAAAAATTGTATTTCTTTCAGGCGATTTAAATATAGTACTTCCCCAGTGTAAAAAAATAAAAGTCTGATAATATTATCATGGTAATCATTATCATCATCATCGTTAACCCTTTAGAAGCTAAAACTCAATCAAACAATATGCATTCTAAATTCAACTCGTTCAAATCGATTTCTGGTCTTTTTGAAGGACACTTGTCTATCACAAATAGCACCCTATTTGACAGACTGACGTTCTAGATAGTAAAGGATGACACAACGACGAATGGAGACGACCGAGACGCAAGATTCATCGCTATATGCATTTAACTGACAATATATTCAGTATGGTCATCATTTTCTCGACTTTCATCATCATCATTATAATATATCGCATGTATATTCAATATATTCAATCTTTTCTCATTTCCATTGGAAATATTATTTATCTATATAAAGTTTTACCTCGAAAATGTTCTGAGTGTATGTAGGTATATATAATTAAAAATCACATTTCTAGACGAACGATTTATTTAGTGGGACAATTTTATTGTTGTGCACACAACTTGCATTTTTGTGCATCATCACCACCCATGTTATCATAATGGATTTCATGATTTTAACATTAAATGTAGGATATTGGAGTGAATAAAAATAAAAAAAAACAAGTCTATAAGTAGAAGAAGTGGCTATACGATTGGCAATATAATACTTTCCAGGGAAGGATTTTATGAATCGTCCAAAAAACAGGTAATGCTTTTGGGACATTATAAAAAAATTGCTTGAAATTAAATTAAATTTTTTGAACCTTTTAAACTTTGTTTCTTATTTTTTTTTGTAAAGGGTATTTTTTTGGAGGCTCTCCGCCTAAATAAATTGAAATAAAACACATACAACTGTTTTAATATTTTAATATTAGCAATATTTGGATAATTTTTATGGCGTTTCAATATATATGATTTGTTATTAAACTTAACCGAGTTTTACGTTGTTTTTAATCGATCATATTTTTGCCAAAACTCACTTCACAGAATGTTGACTTTCAAGTGCTCAATTGATTTTTGTTTATTAGCGTAAACATTTTTTGTTTACTAGCATAAACATTAGACTTTAAATATGTATCTCCAGAGAAAATAAACTATATAATGACGTTAAATCTCATGAACAAGGTGGCCATTTTGTGAAATTAATCATTCGTCAAAATTGTTTCTTTCAGTAAATTGATTCTATAGCGGGCTGGGTGACATGCGTGGCGTGGCTTAAACCTGCAGATATGTTTTATTTCCTTCCAATTGAAGAACGAAAAAAAATTAGTAATCATGTCACGTTATACTGTTTGTTCACCAATGACTGTATTGCTCTGTCCATAATCATTTTTGAAGACCAATCTCGTATGAACTAATGATTTCATAAGGCCCATAAAGCGCTGGATGTAATGCATGGTGTTTTCACAATTATTATCATCGCTGAAATTCTATATCTATTGACAAAGCAATTTAACCAAAATTGTGCTTTATCAATGAACAAAATTTTAAAATTAAATCTATACCCAATATGAAATTCTTCTATTGAACCATGTTTTTAAAAAATTAATTTGAACAACTTGCACACGTTGAATGAATGAATGAAATTTTGGAGTTTTATATTTGTGTACATACATATATGTATATACAGTGGAATCTCAGAAAAATGAAAGGTTCTAAAAGATGAACAGCTCGGAAAGATGAACGGAAAATGTTCACTTTTCAGTGTTCAAAAAGATGAACGGGTTAAAATTTTGTACTCGAAAAAATGAATACTTTATTCCCAACATAATTTTTACTTCTTCTTTGCCTTTAGTTCCTCCTGAACAATACGTTAATGCTCGAAAATATGAACAATTCGAAAAGATGAACGGGCCCTGTTTTATATCTGTTCATCTTTTCGAGATTTTACTGTATTTATAAATTTATAAAATTCATTGCACTGTGACCTTATTTAGATCTATTGTGCTCCTTGCAAACGTTGCTTCGGGTCGAGTGTATTCATGATGAATTTTCAAACCAATCTAACCTTAAAAATAACCTGTCAAATCTACTGTCACAGAAAACAGTGTTGCCAATTTAAAATTATCTACATCTGTCTGAAAAAAAAACACTCTTTATTTGGGCATTTTGGTTTTTGATGTGGTATTAAAAATGGATTCGTAAAAATTTTGACAAAAACTGATTTTTTTTAGGAGACATTATTTTTTTTTTCATTTTTTGGGTGAATTGTAATTTTGACATATGACACAAATGGGCGAAATGACATTTTTTTTGAGCGATTTGACATAATATACTAATAATATCAATGTTATTGGAAGTTCCAGAATTGTTTATTCGTTCGATAAGATACATACCTACTCTAGGAGGATTTGTCACTTCTTCGCAAAAGGTTTACCCGTAAAAGAAAACATTTTTATTTTTGTTTGTGCAATAGACTGAGATTCGATCCTTAGACCTCGCCAAGGTTTCAATCAAATAGACCAGTTTTATGCTACGGGGTACCACAGTACACAAATCAAAAATATAGGATATTGATATTGGGTGGGTTGTCACAGTTAAAAGTGTCAAAAATTAAAAATGACTGTTCGAGTGCTTACAAAAACTCTTCAACGCATTATTCAAAATAATAACAAAATATTAATATTGATTGGCATGTAAATATAGGCTCTGGATCCGCTATTTTCTTCGATTTTGATAGATGCCCAGAACATGAACAAAAACTAAAACCCTAATGATTTTAACTCTTATATGTGTACCTTATGTGACGGCGTACTACTCGCTAAGAGTATAATTCATCAGTTGTTTTCTTTTTTTTAAACAAATTTTCATGTGAAAATTTTAGTACGCCACCTTATTTGAAATGCCAATCAAAATCTTTTAAGCCATTAAGCTAAGACGGCACTTGGCGGAACTGCACTTCAGCGGAACTGAACTGAACAGCGGAACTGCACTTAACAGCGCGACACTATGCGACAAAGTTGATAATCTGACCAACTGTGTCGCGACGTGAAGTTTCATTCAGATTCATGCGAAAGTGCGCTCGGTGTCGCTGAAGTGCAGTTCCGCATAGTGTGGTTCCACCTTTAACGTGAAAAATTTGAACAAAATTGGGCGAAATATTAATGACAAAATCGACATTTAAAAATATTTCCCTTTTCTAAAAACCCTCATAACATAATTTTTCTGTTGTGTGAACTTTTAAGAGAAAATTTTTAATAAAAATGTCAGTCTTACTGCAAACATCTTGAATAAGGTGAAAGGGAAAATTTCAATTAAAATTGTAACAGCCGTTTTTGGAGACATTAAAAAAAAAATAAAAAGTTCAAGAATATAGACGGTTAGTTGCCTTGAACTTTTCGTGCCACAAAATTTTTTTTTTCTTTTTTAGTAACTCCGAGATATCTCCACATTTTTTCTTTTTTTTCAAAAACTGATTGTCGCCCCCTTCGACTGCCAGTTTATATAAACCTAAGGCAAATCCGCTTTTGTATATTTTTGCCAATCCGCCCGCATTGACACTTCTCACAAAGTAGGTACTTAGTTGAAATCCTTTCGATTTGTTTCTCTGTGCGATGGATGATGGAAAGCCTTAAGCCTCAAGCACCAACAGCAGCAGGCAGCGGCCAAACATCATTTCAGACAAAAAGCAATCGAAACTGAGTAGGTACTATAAAAGTGCATGAATAATTTATTTTCAATTTATTCAAAAATTTATATATTTAAAGTGTGTGTGTGTGTGCGAACAAGTAGAGCTATATCAACCACATTGCTATCTATTTATCTACCTACATATACATATATATATATAAATGCATTTGTAGATACAAAAAACAAAAAAAATGCATTTCGATTTTATTTGGTCAGCTGATGTGAAGCTGATAAAGTGTAGCATCTTGGCCTAGTCCCGCAGGGATAAGTGATTCTCTCTGTTGGATTATGACAACACCCACAATGACGATAACGTTTGGCGACCTAAATCTTTAAGTGCTTGGTATAATACTTGAGGAAAAAACCGGAAGTAAAATGCTTTTGCAAACAAAAATTATTAATGAAAGATAAATTGGTAACCAAGATGGTCGCATATAACAATTCAACATTAAATGGCTGTGATTAAGGTCATATAGCTGTGGAGTGGATTGTGGAAGAGAATAAAAACACGATGGAGGTCCTAGATAGGACGATGACGCACGCAAGCAAAGTCATTGGCGTCATTTACATGATCGATTAGAGGCTAAGAGCCAATTAGACTTTGTGTTTTTTTTTTTTTATTTAAACGTAATGAGCCGTCTTCTGGGCGAAAAAACTTATAGACACATATTTGTTTATGTCGAAAAATATTCTCCAGTAGGTAGGTAATGAGGATAATTGATTATGCTTTTATTATTTTTTTTTCCTATGGGAAAGAAGAAGATTTTTGTCTACACGAATAAGGAATTTTTTTCTATGAATACTAAATAAGTTCATTTTTATTTGTATTGTTGTTTTTAAGAGAGAGACAGAGAAAGAGAGAGAGAGATAAAATTCCAAACAAAATTGGATATAAATCCGACGTAAAACTATTAGGTATGATTGAAGGTCCATTTGCAAGTAAAACGATGCCAGTTTCTAAACCGAAATTTAAAAATACTCGTCTAAGTTTAGACACACAAAGGAGAATGTTAGAGTTTTGAAGGACTTTAAGGATTTTTATATATGAATAGATGTACTTATATCTACATATATATATTTTTTGATTTGAGTAGAATTCCAGACAAAAGAAACAAATTATTGATTATAAAGACGTTCCATCTACTTAATGACAATATATTGCAAAATCTTTGTGTCCTTGAACTTGAAAAAAAAAAAAAAAAATACTCACAAATAATTAGTGTGTAATGTGAATGCCTTTGAAGAACTTTTTCAACATTTAAATATTTTTAATGTTTCCCATAAACAATGCGTAGGCCATGATGGTGGTGTAGGTATAGAGTTCCTATATAAGCAAAAACAAAACATTTTTTTTTATCTTACAAATCCTTTTTTCTATAGTTCCAAACCGTCATCATTCTCCAAAGTGTATAGGTAGGCAATGTTTTAACTTTTTTTTTTTTTCTTTTATGAAAATTAAAGAACACGTTCATAGTCGTATATTAAAACAAAAGATCTTTGACACAAATATCACATTTCTATGCTTTGTAAAATATTTTTTCTGTTGCATTGCATATATCCTTGGAGAGATTACTTTGAAATGGTTTTGCTTTTAATTACATGTTTATAAAACAAAATGAGTATATAGTGCCTTGAAAAAGTTGAAGTTTAGTTTGTTTTATAGACATAAAACAACAAAAAGTATGTTGAGGCTTTAAGCATTCATTTATGTATACCTAGGTAATAGGTACAGAAGATGCATTATTTAGGCTAAACAATTTATTAAGACAACATTGTAGATGGTTGCGTATTTGTGTCCCCACACATATGGAAATGACCTTGGCTATATGCTTTTTGTACTATATTAACTTAAAATTACCATAAAAGAAATAAATTTTTCTACAAAGAGAACGATATATGCAATGTTTTAATGAGATTTTTTTCAGAAAGTGACATTTAAAGGGGTTTAAGGGCCAGTTTGTAAATGTGTAGTAGGTTAAATCTATACCCACATTTAGAAAAATAATTTTTAATCGAGAGCGTTTTTCGGGGCTCCGGGATTTTAGCACCTAATATATGGGATATTCGCAAAAAAAAGTATGCCATCTAAAAGGTCTGTAATTGGTCATATAAGGTCAGCTATTTTAAGAAATTGGTCACGCCTGAAAACTTTGTATTCCAAACTTAATTTTTTTAAGGTCATTAGCGGTTTGTGGCACCTTATTTATGAGATATTCGCAAAAAAAATATAGATATACCATTTTAAACACCACCAATCATGGTCATAGCGATTGTTAGCAGTTTTAAAATAGTTTTTGGCTTGACAGATAGGCAGAAAACTATGCTTTGATATGTATAGAATATTTTGATCCAAATATCGATCGAATTAATCATATTTTTTAGGAGAACAGAATAAAATTTCATAAATTTAAAATTTTCTTAGGCCCGTTTGCTGATACTACACATAACGATTTAAGTTGAACTTAAATTCTTAAGGGGTACTTTTTCCATGTCATAAAGTGATACTTAAGAAATTAAGTTCAACTTAAATCGTTATGTGTAGTATCAGCAAACATCCCTTAGAGGTTTTTAAATCCATTGGCATTGTATAGCCATCCTTCAGTGGAATTATAAAGTTTATATAGCTTGACAGATAAGCAACAAATTATGTAGTATATGGAATATTTCTATCCAAAAGCCCTAAAAACACCTTTTTGGGGAGCATCTGAATCTGAAATTTTGGATTTTTTTTGGTTTTTTTTTTAATCCATCGTAAAAACCCTAGATAACGCAATTTGACAGTTTATATTAGCGGCACATTGATTTAACATTTTAATGTCGTCGAGTAATATTCAACGAGAAAAATAATTGATTTTTGCTCTTGTCAACACTGCGGTCTGCGTCAACGCTTTAAGTGTTCTGTTGTGTACAATTCATGTGCAAATCGTTATAGTTTAACATGTTAATTGGCTGAACATATTGCGACGGAGCCGCAGCCGGAGTCGGAGCTGGAAAACCTGTCAAAATATTAAATACATAGGTACACACAAAATCAATGCTACAAGCAGAATGGAAGGCAACTGCAGACGCCATGACGGAGCTGCAGTCGGAGCCGCATTGGTTGGCGAACTTTTAACTTTTCACGTGCAGCACTTTTATATGTAAAAAAAGGGCCGGAAAAAATTATTAAAGTTTTTAATGCTTTTTGTGTCGCGGAAAAATTATTAATTAAAAGAAAAATGTAGGAAATAAAATAAGTGAATATAATAAACTCGTGGCTGTTTTTTTTTTCTTCAAAATATACAAAAAGCTGTACAGCTCATTGTGGGCAGATAAAAAAACGACGTACGACATTTTTTTAAAGCAGTTGCAGCTGCAGCTCCGATTCCAGTTGCAGCAGGGCATTGTGTCCAGCCAGTAAAAACGCATTGACGCATAGATAACACACCGTCACACCGTCAACGCATTTTGGGACAACACTGACAGGTCTGACATCACTCGTGTGATCGTCAACGTTTCATGCATTGACACATTTTATATGACAATACGTAGATACCTATATTGATGATATTTTTTGCGACATCAAGGGGTCAGTGCGTTAAACATTTGTGCTATCCGTCTAATGATATGTAATTTATAAGTTTTAATTTAAGGTTTTAATTTAAAGTAAATCTAATTTGAGTGGTCTTCATATAATATTGGTTTTGGTAAACGAATACCAAACTTACCCCGTCCCCTCCTATTTTTAAAAGTAAGCACCTCATTGGAGTGGTAAGAAAATGAGATAATTTAATACGTTCCTCTCCTTTGCATTCAATTGAAGTATAATTTTCTGTTCAAAGTGCACTTCATCAAGTGCGCCAATAATTATACAAGTTAAGTTAGCCAACTCATTTTTTTATTTTTCTTAGAGAATCTTAATTTTCCTAGAAAACTTCATCTTTCCTTCATCTTATAGCCACCCATCATCAACTACACTCGACTATCATCATCATCATCTTCAAAATCTTGTTAAACATTAATGTACTTTTCGCTCAAAAAGTGTTTAAAATATAATTTTGTCGAAAATCTCTTACTCAATCCTTTTTGCACATCCTTCAATGGCAAAATGAACCTTTCATTAACTCCAAAAAAAAAAAAATTAAATTATAAGTAAATAAAATGTAGGTATATGTATATAATTCTATATCCAATCCACTTTATCCAGATCCCACCACTAAAAAGGCAATATTTATCCAAAACCGAAATTATAAAAGTTTTTGGTCTTTTTATAGACATCGTCGTCGTTGTCATCGTCGACGAAACGAATCTCGTTCGACGAACGGAACGGAACGAAACGATTGAAAAGTTCAAGTTAAGTTAGAAAAAAAAGGAGTAAAACATTACACAGGCTACTTGGTTCTCATCCGCCTTCGATGATCATACTTATAATTTTTTTTTTTTTTGGTTTTCTTCTTCAAAAGAAATTTCTTAATTAACTTATCTTGTTACTTCGTGAGATTTTCCTCCTTTTCTGATTATTTTTTTTTTCAATTTTTATTTCTTTCTTCAGTCAAAGATTTTCTTTTTTTTTTTTTTAGATAAAAATTTCTTCGATAATAATTTACTTGGTGGGAAATTCGCCCCAAGTTTCCATTTTTAACCCTACATAGCAACTTTTGTTTGAAAAAACTCAGTTATATTGACAGTGCCGGATTGTTTTTTTTTCGGAATGGTATAAGAAGCTCTTCTTATGGACCGCCATTTTGAAGTGTTTTTGCTTGTAACAATTTTCGACTAAAAATAACGAAACATTGAAAATAAACAATATAATAATACAATTTTTTTTTAAATAGTAAAAAATTTTAAATAATTAGTTTCTATAAGTTTTTAAAATTTAGTATACATTTTTTAAAATTTAGTATAAATTTTTAAAAATTAGTATATATTTTTAAAAATTAGTACCTACAAATTTTAATACAGGAGGAGGAGATGGTATACATACTATATAAAAAGAATTTGAAAAAGTCTAGACCTTGGATTTGTTAAATTGTACGATTTTTTGACAAAATCATATTTAAGAGAAAATTAGTATAAGCAATAATTTTAGTACATTTAATTTGAAAAATCTTGGAGTGGGGGGGGTTTAGGTTTCACATAAAAAGATTTTTTTTGTTTCTTTTAATTGTGTGATTTTTTGATAAATCTAAAAGTTAGTACACATTTTAGTACATTTATCTGGTTTTTTTAATTTGGGGGGTGGTGAAGTAAGTAGACAAAATAATTTGAAAAAGTTTTGATCTTGGATTTGTTAAATTGTGTGATTTTTTTTGTTAAATCTAAATACATATAACCAGAACTTGAGGAAAAATTAGTACAAATTTTAGTACAATCTGTCAACATCGAAAAAAATTGAAAAAGATTTTCGATTTTATTGTTACTTAATATCTAATATACACAACCAAAATTTGACTTAGGTATTCATAATTTACAAAAGAAAAAAAAATGGAGGTGAGGGGTGCGTTAGAGTGTCAAATGCCAAATTTTGTGTTTATGAACATTGAGGAATAATAAAATCCTAAATACAACCTTCTATAACATGCAATTTTTTCTAAATTTAAATCCTAGTTTGACGGTATATGCACAGGTACTTATAGTGTACCTTGGAGAGTTTTTATAAAAAAAAATCCCTACAAAAATTATGTTGAAATTATTTAAAAAAAAGTCCAGAAAATTAAAGAATCAAGAGGGAGGAGATCTCAAGAAATTGCCTATAAGATTCTCTACATTTACATATATGTTGGTACATACTAGGTACTTAGTTCGTCCCTGGCTTCCGAGCCAGCTGCTGTAGCTGGATCAAACCTTCTTCTATACACTTCCTTGTTCTTCTAATTAAAGAAAATTATTTTTTCTCAATCTTTTTTTTTCTGTGTTAATGATTTTCTCATTACTTTTTGAATACCTAACTCTAGTTGTTTTGTTTTTTTTTTTTTTTATTTTTTTTTCGCTCCTTTCATGCCATTGAAATGGGCCACAATCTTTTATTGGCCCATAGGAAGTAATGCAATGCAGAAATTGCATTAACAAGGACATACAAAGCAGAGGATAATAAGAAAGGGGAAGTTAAAAAAAAAAAAATTAATTCACTGTATAAACTGCAGCATACAAAAAAAAAATAAGTTCTGCAAAAAAATAAAAAGGAACTCACTTGCAGCCAAGTGGATTCAAGAGCAGTATTAATGTATGTATATGTAGTTGAAGCCAGCAGTGAAATGGTATAAAATGCGAAAATAGCAATGAAAGAGGATACCAAGATGAAACTCCATTAAGTTGATTCTGTGTAAATTCTTTTTCAAGAGCAGCTCCTACAGTCTCCACTCCTGTCAAAGGATTAATTTCATTACATGCGGTCTGTTTATCCTTTATCTGCGGTTGGGATGTTTTTTTTTTTTGTTAGAAAAAAACGTTAAAAATAGTTCTCATGAAGAAAATACAGTAAAAAAAAAATATACCTACTGCTTACAGTATAAGGATGTGTTTTTTTTTTATTTTCGAAAAAGAAAATTAAATAGAAATGCAAAAAACCACAAAAAAATTAAAAAAAAAAATCTTAAAGGATTCTCACCACCATCGCTACCGCCGCGCCGCGTCAAACCGCACTGAAATGTTTAATGCATCGCATACTTTATCTGCACAACTAGTTTCTTGTAAAATTCATAAAATGATTAACAAAAAGCTGGAATATACATAGAAATGGCATAATGATGTGAATAGTCTAGTTTTTACTTGTATAACATGGTGTATGTTATTAACGTTTTGTTGTGCGGTATGTTGTAATTATTATTGTCTCCCTTATGAACAATGAAAGCACTTTAGACATTTTGTTAGGATTTTTTTTGAAAACTTTTTAAATTTTTTCCAAAATTTTCGAGTTTGTAGTCAAAAATAACAATACGATGATAATGAAGTCCGAAGAACTAGCTTTATCAGATGGTATGTCTATTGGTTTGTGCTTCCGTCGGTCCATACAATTCCATTCCATTGTAATTTAAGCTAGGACCTAAACGGGTGAAGCGATTTGCTTCAAATTTCGTACAAAGAATTTTGTATGTAATTCCCTAGGGAGGAAATTCGAATTTTTGATGAAGCTTATCTAAAAGGAGTAACTGCAGCAGCCATACAAAAATTTTAGTCAAAATACATCTATAATGTCTTAAGCAATTGAAATAAGGTCCGTCAAGCTGGGAACTCCACAATCGATAGTTCAAAATTCAAATGATGCAGGGATTAGGTGCTTTTTAAGTGCTAATTTAGTACCGCGATCTCGGCTTGGACCTAAAATCCCTAAACTTCAAACTTGTGGCGTTCCCAGTTTGACGTCAAACTGGGATCGCCACAGGTTTGAAGGGTAAGGGAAGGACTTTTTAATGGGGAGTTCCGCCAACTAAGGAGCACTTAAATAGCACCTTATTCCCCCATCATTAGTTTTTTTGAAATTTTGTGTTTGGAGGTTTGGGGAACGCCCCAAGTTTGAGAGAAAAAGATTTTAGTTCCTAGCCGGGATTGCGGTACTAAATTAGCACTTAAATAGCACGTCATTTCTGCATCATTAAAATTTTTAATTTCGATTGTGGCGTTCCCAGCTTGACGGACCTATTGAAATAATACTGCATGCATTTCAGGGTTTTGTCAAAAAAAATCCCGTAACGGAAATAGGTTTCTTAACATTTTCTTTTTGATGTGTAAACATCTATACTGGCGGTAGGGTGAAAAGAAAACGAAACGTAACGTTGTAATCGTGATCGTGGTCGTGATCGTGATTCTGAGCTTTACGAAAATTGAGTGCGTTCAACAATATGTACGGTCAGTAACTAAACGTGGAGTATTTATATACGAAATCGAAAGGTCGAGTTCAGTTTGGGTTGAAATTTGGTTGGCTGCTTAGAGGATATATTAGGCCACTATTACACGATGATTCTTTGCGTCTGACTCTATTCGAACATAATGAGTGCGAAAGAGAAAAATGATAAGTGGGCCAAGTTTTACGAGACTCTTTTTAACGCTTCTTTCGCATTAGGCTACGCGCAAACCACCGCGATGGCGGTGGCGATCACGATGAAAATGTGGGAAGCCTCATATAAGAATCAAAGCACACTTCAATCGTGTAGATGTGTGCCTTTCCTTTGATTTATGTGTATGGCATCCACAATTTTATAGTGATCGCCACCGCTATCGCGTTTGTTTGCAGCTACCTTTAACCGTATTTTGTATTCTTTGCATTACTTTTTTTCAATTACATGACTGCTTTGAGACCAGGACCCATGTTCTGTAACTCAGCGATAACTTTTCGCGGCGAGAAACGGCGTTTCTCGACGCGAAAAATTATCACCGAGTTACAGAACATGGGTCCAGGGGCCTATTTCACGGAACATACATTGTATGAATATATGTACCTTAAAGTAGACGCCAAAGATGGCTCAGTGTAAATTTTGAATTTTTTGAAAACTTTACGTAAACTTAGAAAACGCATAATTTAAAAAAAAATTTAAATTTACGCCCACTCATCTCGTAGTCGGGATTCTTATCTTGTAGCCGTGGTCGTGATTTTGATTCTGAGCCAGAGATTAGTCTGCTATTACTCGATGCATCTAGACGCATGCGACTTTTCGAACTACGTAAGTGCAAAAGAGAAAAAAAATCGAAGAAATGAGACGGAAAAAAAGTGACCGGTGTCGCGTGAGTAAAATTTTCGATGCAACTATTTGACGTTTCTCTTTTCTCTTGTCCGTTTTTTACTATTCTGCTTCATATGGTTTTGTTGTTCAAAGGGTAAATTTCGATGCAACGCACTGTTATTGATGGCCTTATAGGCTTTTCAGAAATGAGAAATTCATCTTTAAAAACAACATAAATAAAATAAATTATTGCTTTTCTTGACTGATATTCATTTAAAGGCACACAAACCTTTCTTTCTTCAATATATCTATCTAATAATGAAAACAAAAATAAAAACAGAAAAAGTTTTTTATTGCTTGAGCACAGCCCAACACGAAAATGAAAAATAAAGAGAACTGTCAAATTAGATTCATGACTTTGGTTTCAACGTGTAATAGAAATAACAAAGAAGAATTCAAAGAAGGCGCATGCAACTAGATTCATCGTGTAGCAGACTTATGAATTATCCATAATCTCTGTTCTGAGCTTCACGAAAATTGAGTGCGTTCAACGCTATGTACGCTCAGTAACTAAACGCTGAGTGTTTATATACGAAATCAAAAAGTCGAGTTCAGTTTGGGTTGAAATGTGGTTGGTTGCTTAGACCATATAGTACATGGAGTGCGCTTTCATCATGGCTGCAGGGTTTTAACATAGAAGGCCGCATTTTTTGCAAATTAGAAGAAATAAGGTCATTGACTGGAAAATATTTTTAAATATAATTTTAATGATTGGCTAGGAGCCCACTGCTGTTTGTGGGTGTGAGTGATCGCAAAAATTCACTGGTATGTTTAGATAGATTTTAACTTTTTATAAGCGTGGTTGGGGCCTTTGTCGGTAAAATAAAAAACGCATTTTACATGCATCATTACCAATTTTCAAATTTGCTTATGAAAAGTTAAGATCTATATAAAAATACCAGTAAATTTTTGCTATCATCCACACCCTAAATTTGATGTAGGCTCTCGGTCTATGAGGCATTCGGACGAATGTTGATGTTTACACATCTTAACCGTGAGTCCCGGTACTCACACTTTTTTTTTTTTTTAATTGTTGAATTTTTATAATTTTGCAATTCGGGGCTTCAGGATATATAATCAAATAATATTGAATTTTTTGTTACTTTTATAAATAATTGTTTTAAAAACAAAAACAGTTTCTTTAAAGTGTAGAATCTTCTTTCGAGTTTTTATTTTTAATTGTTTTAAACCACAAAAGGAAATTTGTGCAATTTGGGAAACATTCACAAAATTGCAGGTCGGATAAACCATTTCAAAATTAAAAATAAGGATCAAATAAACTGGACCGGAGTGTAAAACTATCGTTTTTATATTTAATGGCTATTTATCTTTCTGAACATGAAACTTCATCCTTGTGAGATAAGTAGATCTTTGAACACAAAAAGACAAATAGACAAACAAATAGAAAACAAAAAACAGTGCCAGTCCTACAAATAGATCCTAATTTTATTGTATTTGCAAATTTGAGGTGTTTTTGATTTCAAAAAATATCTGTAGGATAAACTGGTACACCGTGAATCACTTGCACTCACATCATCTTTTTTTATTTTAAAACAAATTTGAAAAAGTGAAAAGAACACATTTTTCCTGCACCTTGCGTCAAACCATTGCGATCTGCGCGATCCCTTAACCGAACTGTGGTTCGTATCGTGTTCTTGTGTTTTCTGTATTTGAGTTAAATATTAGTAATTATTTTTAATTAAATTTATAAAATTTTATTGATTGTTTTCATTAAATAACATTAAAAAACATGTTCATAAATTAGAAACATGTTCTTGCAAAATACAATATAATGAATAAATTAAAATTGGTACACAGTGAACCACTGATTGAAATGTTTCATTCAATGTCGATTTTTCAAATATTAATGTTCGCTAAAAGCTTTTAACAATTATTATAAGCAACTGAATTAAAAGTTTCAGTTCCTTAAATATAAGAAAAAAGTAACTTTTTGTGATTTTTTACAAGAAGAATTTATTTATTTTTTATTAGTGCTAAAAAGGCTTTTGCTTTTGTTTTTAGTTTAAAGGAAAACTAATATATGTATGTGTACCTATGTATTAACAAATATAAGTGTTTTTTTGCTCAATACACTGATTTTAAATCATTGATTCATTGTATACCATGCACTAATTCACTGTTTACACCCATGGTACACATTGAATCACATGAAAAGGTTAAGTTCTTATAATTTTTTCACTATCTCAACATTAATAAAGCTTTAAAAATTTGTGACAACATTAAAAACTAAACATTGAAAAGGCTGTGAAAAAAAATTCAATGTCTTATATAAAAAATGTGACATCTACAGCACAGGAAGTAAAATGTGATTCACAGTTCAAGGAGGATTTTGGTTAATATTGTTCTTCAAGTAAATAATTAAAATTCTAATATTCTCCGTAGAGGTATCTAATGATTACAGTTCTTAAATGTACTCAATACATTGTTTATACAGTGAGTACATGTAAAATTCTTAATTCATTTACATAATACAGCTGTAGTAATACGCTGCCCTCAGTAAAGACTTCAGAATTTAAGGAGATTATAAAATTGGTGTGCAGAAAAGTATCCGATGAGTACATATGTACTTGAATGTACTGAATACACCGAAAAAAAAATATTGTTAAAACCACCGTAAAATTAACATTTTTCGTTTATAAAAGTGAGCTACTAAGAAAAATTTCAATATTAATATTCTGGTCATATCATTGTGATAGAATCAAGTTAACATTATGATATGAAAATTGTCATTATGATATGACCAATGAAATAAAAAAAAAAAATAGTCTGCATTTGTAGTATTTGACGATGGTTTCAATTTTGTTTTATTTTTTTATAGTTTTACATTTTAATTTATTATTTTGCTTTTCCCATAATGGTGGTAAACGCAGCTGATTATTTTTTATTCTGAAAATGTAACAATTTAATTTTATTTGAAAAAACTTACTCACTTGGTTTTCCTGGGACTGAACCTGGAACCTTCCGCTTACGAGCCCAAAACACTTCCACTGGGTCAATTCGCAATACGAAACGAATGTGTGGAAAATTGATAACTTTATGAATAATGGTTCAATCGTAACCAAATTTTTACATGATAAATTGATATTACAATATCAAAAATAATAGTTAATTAAAGATTTTTAATATTAATCTGATCTTAAAAATATTGGTGTAATATTTTTATTGTCATAAACCCATCATTTTGAATTATTGTAGATATTTGATATTACAAAAAATTTTAAATGATATTCCGTTTTTTCAGTTAACATTTCTGCACATATCAATTTTATATTAAACTGAAGAAAACATAATGTTTCTTATCAATTTAACATTGAAGACATCAAATTTGCCTAAAAATATGAAATTAATATTTTTGTATGATATGCTAGTAGTAAAAATTATCAGCCTAGTTTTGATAATGGAAATTGATATTGCAGTGTTAAAAACAATCTTATCAAAGAAACATTTTCAATTTCAATAAAACAAGAAAACTATCAGAATAACATTTTTAACGTCAATTTATCATGTTTTGTGGTTAATTTGCTATGAATCACCAAAAATATGGAATTAATATTATAAAAATATTATTTTGATACTGCGTTTTTTTTTTCAGTGTACATAAATTTTTTAACACAAAATTATAATACAATTTATTATAACATAATATTGTAAGGGCCAGTTTCACATGGTACACTTAACAAAACAGGTGGCACTTAATTTTCCCATTTTGGCACTTTAGCCGCAGTTTTACTGTCTGAGTAATTGGAACTATAGTGACCAACATGGAAGACTTAAGTGTCACTTATTCCGATAAGTTTACACTGTGAAATTGTGCATTATTTTTCCAAATTTTACACTTAAGATGACACTTAATGGAGTGTGAAACTGGGCCTAATTCTCACCGTTGTTTTTTTATTATTCATTTTCTATTTGATGTTATTTTGTTTTTAATTTTAAACTTTAAACCTAAGGGGTGGAAATATAAAATGGGTCAATATCTTAAAATCATTTTCATATAATTTACCTACCAAAAATAAAAACATTTGATTCTTTTAAGGTAAATTTTTAGGCTAAATTTTTTTAACTAAGCCACCCCACTTTATAGAAAAATAAAACCTATATAACTTTACCAATTGATTTATTTCGAAAATGGTTATTTTTTACGAAGAAAAGTATTGAAATTTAGTGTATAGGAAATCTTCTATATTACAAATAAGTCCTCGAAATTTTTTCTGTACAACTAACCATTTGAGAGATATTCTTAAAAAACCATTTTGGGGGTCCTTTAACGTAATTGTTAGCGGCGCTCATATCAATGGGGACTTTTTACAGTTTCTTAAGAATACCATGAAGAGGCTAAATATTTTAAAAAATTTCATAAAAAAAAACAAATCCCCAAACCATAATTTTGACAAAGACAACGACGATAGCATCTGCTGTTAAAACATCTTTGAAATTCCATTGCCACAAAATTCTATTGAAGTTAGAAGATAATGTCTTTTGTTCTTCTTCTCCAAGAAATTCTCAAAATAATTGACGCTAATCCAAATTTGAAAATATTTCCCCGCATCATTATACATTATTATCTAGGCAAAAAGGATAATATAGGTATTTTAACAAAACCCCTTCATTGTACCTATGTCAAAAAAAAATAAGCTAGAAAAGATCATATAATTTGCAGCTACCATTTTGTGTGTGTTTCATGGTATATAGGTACCTACATCCTTGGAAATTTATTTGAATTCCTATAAATCGAATGCTGTGTGACAAATTATGATGCACTTACACTACACTACACACACACCATACTATCGTTATTCATTTATCAACAACATTGGTTGGTCCGTGGTCGTGTCGTTTCGCATCATCCAAAAACTATGCAATGTTTTGTGTGTATATACAGACATTGTTTTTTTTTGCACACAAAAATCGTTCCAGTCGTTTTGATTCCTTGTCATATTTTCCCTAATTCTCTTCCTTTCAATATTTATGGGAAGCTCCTTTTGCGAAAAACAACTCAAGTCTCAACCATAAAAGGACATTCTATAGATGTATGTATATGTACGTTGGTTCTTTCGTTCATATATTAATCCAAAGATAAAAGGTTTTTGTGTGCAAAAACTTTGGCTTGTGCAAATATTTGGATAATGTCCTCGCGTTTTCGATTAAATTAACTCAGCTTGCTCTGAATTCTTCTTGAATGAATCTTTAGAGAGAGATGGTATGGACCCTCCTCCTCCCCCCCAAATGCCATCAACGAGCAAGAAGATTCACACCAATGAAGCAATCACATCGCGCATCTTAGGATGTTTTCCACTTGAGTAATTTTAATGGCGTAATTGTCTGCAAAAGTCGACCTCATCTTGTGTTGGGAATTCTTCGAAGACGTCATTATCATCATCCGTCCTCGTTGACGCTGTCGTTTTCGACATCCTTGGTTCTACTGCTACTAATACTATATAGTGGTGGTGATGGTAGGTGAATTCTGCGAAGTGGTGTCCTTATATATACTCATCTTACCCGGAAGCATCGCGACACTTCTGGCTGGCGCTGCGTTGTTGTGTGTAGTGTATAGAATAAATATTTTCTCTATATATGCTTTCGTGATGAAGACTCGCTTGATTCTCATCCTCTGCCACCATCAGGATCTTTATGACGATAAATCATTGACTGTTTTGACACTGGATAATAGGATCGAGGATTTTCTATTTTTGTATGGGCTTCACTTTACATATAGGTAGTACATTCCCATCATCAGATGTATGTATGTATGTTGCATAATGTGTGTGATGTGAAAGCAACATCCTTATAGACTCTTCATCATATAATATCCAACAGAGCGCGTCACACCACACATTCTCGCAAAGATAAAACATCATCTTGGGGTTGATTCGTCGTCCTTTTGGCCCTAGAAAAATATTTTTATTAAGTTAACCTTCCATAAAGGCCATCATCATCCTTATCCATCCCCCCTGCATCCCGTCCTGATGATGATGGCCTTGCTGGTTTGCTGTGTGGATCGTAAAATTATCGCACCAGTCCCATTAGATGAGTTTTCGAATTCCCGGATTAAGACGCATTTCTGAAATGATTTTGGCAGGGGTATAGCATAGCATCTACATATACCTACCATATGTTTATTTTTTTTTTGCGGGGGGGGGGGGGGGGGGGGGGTTAATATATGAGATTTTCATTTTTATTTCGAGGAAAAAGGAAATTAGATTTGTTTTTTCAAACTGCTGGTGATATAGACGTCGTCGTCGTTGGCAGCGCGATGTTGATGGTTGGAGTATATGGGAATGGTGTCAGGTTGGATGAACAAATTTCGCAGAATAATATTTAGAAAAGGATTTCATTTGAATCATGATGAAGACATTCAGTGTTTGGTTATGAACGTTTCTTTTAACATTTTATTACATATAGGATCAGTGAGTGGAGATTGTAGGGATGTGGATGTAGGGAAGAGATGTGTTATTATTTTTGAAAATTAATATCGTTTTGTTTTGTTGGCTTAGATTTCTTTTAATATTTTTCATTCGCACACTGTTTATTTTATGATAACGTTCTATATATTAGCTGAAACAGAGTATGATATACAAACGAGAATATTATTTGTGTAAGAAATTGAAGATTTTTGATTCTATGTACATAAATGAATGTGCTTGATATTCTAGCACATCATATTTTTTTTTATTCAATGCATTAGTTGAAAACGTAGTCTAAAGGCACAACATTTCAAGCAGTGGGTTTTGGCTGAGCAAAAATTTCAATACATAGTTTGTATTTTAATAAAAATAAAAAATATTAATATTTATTAAATTTAATCAAAAATGAGTTTAAATTAAACTTTAAATAAATTCCTCGAAGTGCCAATAACTTACAGGCCATTAATTTTATCACACTGGGTTTTTGGAAACTCTAAACCAAAAAGTTTTCAAAGTTGCCCCCCTCTCCCCTACACTATTAAACTTAGTGGGTATAAATTAAGTAAGAAAATGGGAGTATAATATAAAACTACACTAAATTTTCAATTTTAAATTGTGTTCCAATGACCAAGCAACATAACCAAAACGTCTCATATTGAACTTAAAAGTTCTTGTTGAAAAGATAGCTCGCTCAATTCCAAATCCTCAACTTTTTCCATAGACTGTAACATTTCTTTCGTCGTGCTTCATTTCAAAAGAAAAATGGGTTCTCGGATTAAGGCGCATAATTTCGGCAATAGCTGTTGGTAATATTCTCTGCGCTAAGCAGACAGAAGGAACACGGGAATATTTGCGTTATTAATCAGCAAACCAGTCTCACGCATTTTTTTTTTTCCCAATTACAGAATCCGATGAATAAGCTGCGCTTCAGGAAGTCAGAAAAGGAACAATTTTACATTTTTATTATTAGTGAAATGTCAAAATTGATCTGTTTCCCTCAGCGCAGCCTCATTTACCAGATTCTGTAATTGGAGAGAATATAAAAGGGTAGGGAAACAAGCCCCCGGGAAATAAATTGACTGATGTAGTATTAAGTTCCCACTTAATGGGAAATAAATCCATTTTTTTTGAAGTGGATCTATAGTTTCTATGATGTTGGAACTTAATATAAAAAAATCCTCGTTTTTTATTTCCCTTTAAATGTGAAATAAAAAAGTAATGTAAGGTGTCTCGCTTCCCGGGTATAAGGATTTTAAATTCCTTCTTGGGTAATCTGTCCCGTCCCGCTTACTTAATTCCGAGTGTGAGGAACTTGTTCCCAGGGACTTATTTCCCTTTACCGAATATTACACTTTGATATTTGGGCATTTACAGGTAAAACCGATTTTCACTAGTGCTTTGAGTTAGGTGGGAGAAGGAAAGTATTTATTTATTTAACTCAGCTAATTACTAGCTTTACAAAGAATTTACAAAGAGTTTATATACAGATTATGAATAGTTGGCAAAAAAAGTTAACTTGAATTTACTCGATAAATTTATTTTTTGATCAAACAAATTGATATATTTATCATTGAAATAATTAAATAATTTAAACATTTCTATTTAAAGGAGAAAATTGTTCATAGTTGGTCCGATAGTTTGAGATATGTATGCAATCGGTCAAATTCCTCAGGTTTCTTTGGGGAACATTAAAGTTTATACGAGACAGAAGGTGCAAAGAGTCTATATTTCCATTTATTAATTTAAAAATGAAGACAAAACATAAATAAGAGCGTCTGCTCTCAAGACTCGGCATATCAATAAGTTTAAGTCTAAAGTGGTAAGGTGGAAGATTGTAGGGATTATCCCATTCTAACCCCCTAAGTGCAAATCTTAGGAACCTTTTTTGGACCAGCTCTAGCCTGGCTTTATGGCAGGCATAATTGGGTGCCCAGACCTGACTTGCGTATTCTAGAATTGGTCGAACAAATGTTATGAAAAGTTGTTTTATAACAAACGGATCAGAAAATTGTTTTGACTCTCTCTTAATCCAACCAAGAATTGAATTGGCCTTATTAGTTATAGAGATTATGTGTTGTATGAACTTAAGTTTGCCATCAAATGACACACCAAGGACAGACATGTAGTTTACACGAGATAATTATACACCATTAAACAAATAATGGAAAGAAATTAAAGAAAACTTTCTCGTAAAGTTAAAAGTTTTACATTTATCGATGTTAAGAAGTAAACAGTTACGAGCACACCAATCAAAAAACGAATTAAGATCACATTGCAACTCTTCACAATCACGAGTATTTAATATAGTTTTAAAGATTGTTACATGATCGGCATAAGTGAGGCACTTAGAGTTCTTCAACACAGACGGTAAATCGTTTATAAATAAAATGAAAAGGATAGGGCCGATATGACTACCTTGTGGAATTCCAGAATTAACTTTGAACTTGTTTGATTCACAACCATTGAAAAGTACAGAGTAGGATCTATCAAGTAAATAAGATTCGAGCCACTTTACAAAATGTTCACTAAATCCCAGCTTACTTAGTTTAAAAAGCAAAATATGATGTGAGAGTTTGTCAAACGCCTTGCTGAAGTCAGTAAAAATACAGTCCAATTATTTTTTATTTTTAAATGAGTCAATACAGTTTTCTGCAAGTTCCATTAAAAATGTTACTGATTTGGAACGATAATGGAATTAACATAAAAACATAGCGATTCACAAATAATAGACTCAAAGAGTTTAGGGATCACAGATAATTTAGCAATAGGCCTGTAATTTTTAATTTCGTCTTTTTTACCTTTCTTATGTAAAGGGATTATAAAGGAACTTTTCCAAATCGATGGAAATAAACAAGAAGATATTGAAAAATTAAAAAGAATGGACAAAGGCAACGACAAATGATTTGCGCAGTTTTTCAAAATAGTAGAGGGTATACCATCAGGACCAGGTATACAATTCTCGTTAAGATTAGATATAAACTTAGCAAGGCTGTCAGTATTAATATTAAAGTTCATATCTATCAGTCAAGTAAAAGATTTCAATAGGCCAAAGTCTTGTACATATTATATAGATTACAAAATGCATATATTTTTCCATAGCTTGAATCCAGTTCTCTAGGACTTATTTCCCTGCATCGAATATTATTATAGATGTTCTTACATTTGGACCTTTACCTTTTTTGGATGCCTGGTACGTTTATGCATTTTTGTATGGTGCTAATTTTTTTATTTTTCTTATGGAAAATTCTTACCAAAAATGTTTTTTTCCCACTAGGTGAGAACTGACAGCCCTGGGAAATCTGACTGATATACCTCATAACAACCTCACAAGGTGGACTAACATGTGATTATTTGATGTTTTCGTATTCTGGTAGCACTGTCACAACTTGTGAGTTTCATAAGAACTATCGTCATTGTAATCTCTTTTTGAGCAGCTCACAACTAACAAGTTTCACATCTGTACAAAAAAAATCAGCACCTAACAATCCAATAAAAAATTCAGTTTTTTTTTGTATGATTGTCTGACAATGCAGCAAATATTATCGAATCACAAAAATCTCACAAGAAATCAACTTCATAAGAACTTGTGGCATGTGAGCCACATATTCCAGAATATACAAATATTTCGTTCCTGGGGACTGGGAAGGGAAATCCCTTCATCAAGAAAAGGATTCTTCTCCGTCATCTTTCAGATTCTGCAAAAAAAAAAATTTTTAGAAGCACCAAGCCTGGTTGAGTTTTTGCCTATTATATACAAAAGAATATCCTGGTGGTCGAATTCCGATCTGTGAAGTTATGAAGTGATTTTTCACAAAATAACATAATTCGAGTCTGGGTGTAAAATAGTGAAATTATACACCAAAATTTGGTTCTTTTTTTTTAATTGTTTAATTTTGATATTTGATTCAGTTTTTACATGATTATTTTTTTTGGTTTAATTTGAAAATATCGTCCAAAAAAATTTTGAACTATTGTTGTTTTTTTTTCTCGATTAGGGCATTATTTCCAATTTTTGAATTTTTTTTTAAAGGAAAGAACGCCCAAAATAAAAATTTTAAAAGTCAAATCGGAAATTAACGCCCAAAATATGGAAAATCCAGAAAAAGAAAATAACGCCCAAATCTTAAGAAATAACGCCTAAATAATAATAAAACTCAATACTAACATTTACAATACATATATGGATTTTTTAAAACGGCGTATAGTGTGCCCCTGCTTGGGCACAATATAGGATTTGGGTTACGTGCGAGGCTGGGTGTATGCAAAGTTTTTTTAATCCAGATTCTTTAAATGCAAGAGACTTTGCATACACCCAGCCTCGAACCTACCCCAAAATCCTATGATTGGGCACATCAGGAGGGTCACTGTTTATGCGCCGCGATTTTTTATAAGATTATCTTATCATTGAAATTTCACTTTGGAAATATCTCCCAAATTTGAAGAAATACATTGAAAATATTTGGGCGATATTTCAAATTTCTTTTCAAAATTTTGAGTTTGAAAATTCTTTTTGTTTTTTCAAAAAGTTTTTTACTTAAATTATTTGAAACAAATTTGAAGAATGTATTTCTGAGTTAAAAAAAAAGATATAATATGACATTTTTGGTGTATCCGTGGTTTTTAAATATGTATTTTTAAGTAAATTTTTGTTTAGAAAATTTAAGATGGTGGTGGCTTAAGCTACAGCCCGATTTTCCTGAAAAACCACAAATATGCTTCTAATAACCTCTAACGAAGTGAAATAAAAGTGTACAATTAAATTTTTTCCTGGGTCTGTCACTTTACAAAAAAAAAATATCATAATTTAAATTTCGTTTACTAAAGACACGCGTTTATAGCATCATCCAGCTGCAGTATCCTTACCTACCTTAAAATTTTCATCCAGAACACGTCTTATTAATGTTTCGGTTGCTTGGTTATTTCAGTCTAGGTGTATTATCACTGAAATTTACAGTAAAAATTACTGCTGCCATAAAAAATGTCATATAGATACACATAAAGTAAAATTAACAAAAAAAAAAGAGATACCTACCTACCTCCACGGCCCCATACGTTGTTTTGGAAGAAGAACTTTAATATAGACAAACGTCTGGTTTTTTGTCATCTACCTAAATACATATATCTTCTGTTGCAGCAGAAACTGGGAAGGATAGTATTATGTCATTTTTTTTCCCCAAAAATTGACAAAATAACAAAATTTTACGTTCTCACAAAATAAACCACAAGCTTTTCCTCATACACTACACATCTAGGAATATACTTTTATATAGAAATGTATACTGTTGGTAGGACAGGACATGGTAAGTAATAAGGCAGAAAATATGAACCGGTATATACCTTTACAATACACATACACACTGCATGCATATCCTTTTGTTGTTGTTGTTGTTGTTGTTGTTGTTTATTTTATTTTTGACAGGAAACATGACTTTTACGGTTTTTCAGTAAAACAACTTTACGATGAGGCGAACTAACTGACACTTTGAGTCCTTTTCTGGGTAACTTGCCACAACAGCAGTAATAAAAGTGGATCATATTCAAACTATCAAAACTGTTTACACTGTTTCTACTATACCTATAGGTACCACACTGCTACTGCTGTTCTGTTGCTACTCTGCAGCTATATTATAGGTATTGTTGCATGCAACCACGTTTGGCTTTTATGTTTAATGAAATTTAATTTTTAATAACTTTTTCATATAGCTTTGGTTAAGTTTTATTTATTTTTTTTTTATTTTTTGTAGATACCAACTCATATACCTACCTAGTGAACAACAACAACAAAGTCAATTGTTGCGTTAAATTTTAAGAATGTTAAATGAGATTTAAAATTGGTTTACTGCGTCGTCGGATACATACATACATATATACATTACATAGATATTTTACGGGAATGTGTGCGGTCTTGAGCGATATTATTATTTTTTTATATAACACATTTGTTGTTAAATGGGTTTTATTTTATAACACCAGATGTCGACACAAAGTACGAAGGACTTTCTAAGAACCTCTAAGTACCTATATATGTATATAGAATAAAATTTAAGAACGTTCACTTTTTTTTGTCTTTATAATAAAAGAAGATTGTGGTGTATACGGTAATTAACCTACAAAAGACTCGTTAAAATATGAAATAACACTATATACATACATACCTATATAAAGTTGCTTATAAATTCATATGTGAAATTCAAGTAAAGGTATAGTGTTTATTTTTATGGTTAATAAAAAAAAAGTGAAAAATAATATTGCTGACTTTTTTTATCACTCGACTAAAAATTTATTGAGTTAAATAAATAATTTGAAAATTTGAACATTTTGTTATTTTAATTAAAATTTAAGGAAGTTACTTTTGATTTGACATGACAATTTATAATAGTTTTCTCTATTATAACTAGATATACATTATAGTTTATTCATATTTTTTATTCGGATTCACAGAGTCAAGGGCCCTTCGACGCACATCGGGCATACTTAGGACACTCAGAATGTTTTTTTGTTTTTTTTTTTCAAACCACTCGAAGCTCGATAATGCATGCACACTTTTAATGGCGAAAAACTGTCATAAATGTTATATACAGTAAAACCCGCTTAAGAGAAAAACCCGCTTACCTGAAACATATTTTCAGTTAAATTTAATATTTTTCATTGAAAAAAACTCTCTGAAGTGAAAACAAAATTTAATAGAAAAGAACAAAAAATTTGCTGAACGCTTTTATTTCTTTTTTATTTTTCACCTCCACCAAATTTTTATCACGAAAATGACATTTGAATTTCTGATATGTCTGGACCCTTTTTGGAATTTTTAAATCCGCTTAAGTGCAATTTTTTTTTCACTTATCCGGACTCCGCTTAAGTGAAATTTTTTTTCACTTAAGCGGGGTTCGTTTAAGTGAAAAACCCGCTTAAGTGAAAGAATGACTGTGACATTTTCCAGTTTCTCTTAAGCGGGTTTTACTGTACCAACAAATTATCATTTCTAATTTAATTTTATTTATTTTTAAATTCACATAGATATACTGCCAAAGGGTGTTTTTTTTTAGACGAGTGGTTTTCAAGAAGAAATAAAACGCATATATAATTTAATGTTATGGCCAAGAATTTAGCTTTAAGGGTTTGCCATTACGTTTTAAAAAAATGATTTCGGTCGAAGCCGGTCCATTGTTGCTCGAATTACTCTGCTGGGCAATTATGTCGACCGAATATTGGACGCAGCGCGCGATGCGTCGCGCCAACCGAACCATTATTTTGGTAATAAATTTGCACGATTTGCAAACGTTATTCAGTTATAAGTCTATTCATTATGAAATGGCAAACCAAACTGAGCATAAATCAAGTGACAACTGTCAAAAAGACAAAACTCCGAAAAAAGGATTGCCAGATTGAAAACCACACGTCTAAAAAAAAACAACTACGATTTTATAAGGATGTCAAAAATTTGCAATGTTTAAATCATTAAAAAAAAAAACGTCACAGTTTTTTTTTCTACAATTTAGCCTTTTTTTTATTATAACCATTTATTTTGATTATTATATTCATCGAAGAGACAAAAACAGTCTTATTTATAAACCCATTCCACATATGTTTAACTTTAGACTCCTATTAAATAACCTTATTTATAAACATGCTCCCGCGATTGTCTAACTTGGACACTGTATTTTATGGCTGCCTAAACCTATTCTAAAGTAAATTTAATTGAATCCTACTTGTGTGCGCAAGGTTGTCAGGTTTGAAAAAGCGGAATTGCCAAACGTAAAGATTAAATCGCCAAAAAATCGCCAAATCACCAAATTTAAATTTACATAAAAAAAACCTTTCTTTAAAAAAAAACAAAAGAAAACAATTCAAAAACTTAAAAATTAAAGAAAACAATACGCTTTTGTTTACCTAGTCTTTCTCAATAAATTCAATGCATATATCAATTGTTGTCCATTGGATCTTTTTCATATAAAAAATTAAATCACCAAAAACAAAAAATATCGTCTTTTTGGTGGTACATCGCCAAATCGATTTTCGTGTCGCCAAATGAAATTTCAAATCGCTTGTTTGGCGAAAAATCGCACAATCTGACAAGCCTGCTTGTGTGGGCTTCAGTAGATTGTCATAAAATTTTTTTATTGCAATTATTTACGATTCGGCAGGATTTTAATTTAAACCCAAAGATCAATATTATAGATCTCTAAATAATATTTTAATTTATTCTGCAAATTAGTTAATCATCTAGAGCCATATTTATTAAGATATACCTAATCGACATGAAGATGTAACATAATATTATGACCCACTTAAGAGTACGTCATTCTTTTGAATATGGAAAATAATATGGGCCCCAAAATTTAACCTTGTGGCACATCAGTAAGAAAATTAATCGATTAAAAAAAAATACGAATACGGTGTTTAAGAAATTTTTTTTAACTTAAATGTTAAATGAATTATTAAATGATTTTCTATTTAACTCAAAGAAGTGTTTGTATAAATTCAAAGTGTTGTCATTATAAAAAAAAAAAAATACTGTCAATTTATCATCATCACGTTCACTGAATTCTAAAAAAAAAAGGGAAATAAAACATAAATAAAATAAAAGAAAATATATTATTTTAGAAATGTTATTTATTATAACTTTAACTAACACAACTTTTAAATTAACAATTAGCGACGCGTTTCGGAAACAACTTCCATCTTCGGGCTATTACAACTGTCAAGGCTATTACAATTTACAAGGGAAATGTTTTTCACGAGTTACAGCCTTTTGCCATGAATTAAAAATGCTCCATGAAAAGGTTATTCTCACTTTATCCGTTCGCATTTGCCAGAAAATTAAACGTCCCCTCCATTCCTACCCAATATCACGCTCACATGTAATGGTTAAGAGTTGTAAGTCAGCTTTCTTTCTAAGAGAGCTGTAGCGCCATCAAATTAAATTTTTTTGTGTACGCTCAATTCTAATATGTATTATCAATTTTTAATGTATAAACATTGCTGTAGAACTGCCAGAAATTTAGAAAGACAATGCAGGGTAGAATACCTACTTATAAGTCAAATATCAGCACTTTAATTATGGGTAAAGCGAATACATTTTGTAAGTTTCCAGAAATCAGGGACAAAATGAGCTTAACTAGAAAAACAATCGGCATGAACTGTATCAACACTAATTTATTTATTTATTTAATCTAATCAAAAATACTAGCTCTAGGTCAAAACTTTTTTTTTTTCCAATAAATACCTCTCCTTTTTTATTTCTCATGTATTCCGAAAAATTCCTATTCAAACTATTTAAAATGGAATTGCAAATAATATTTATTTGGTAAACAAAAATATTTGTATTAAGCATTGCACAATTTGATATCCAAACATATCTATATCCCCCAAAACTTTAATGTTTGTCCACCCAATTTGGGATTATGAATCAGTAAAGATCTATTTCATCCTGCTTGTTTTTCAATTTTATTTTTTTTTTTATTTTTCATAAATAAGTTCCCAGCCGTTTCTATAAAATCCAGCATCACTCACATACGCACACAGTCACACACATATGTATGTATGTATATAGGTATAATGTTGTATCTATATATCACCGCATGATGTTATTCAAAAATTTATCGTTTTGCAAATCAAATTGAAATTAATATTTTATTAGAAATCTCGATAGGTTTAATATGAAATTGCACACAAAATTCCTAAAATATTTAAATTTCAATTTGCATGCAGCAGGATCATAGCCAAAGCACCAGCAGCAATAGAAGCACAACAGTTGTATATAGTTGATGTGCAAAAACTGATAATAAACAATCTCTTAAAAAAAAAACTTTTACCTACATATAAATGTACATATTTTCCCATAGAGCAAAATTATTTGAAATTTTGCAATCAATCTGATGGCATTTATGCAAATATAAAAATGTTGTTTTTTTATATATGTAGGTATACCTACACAGATTGTATTTGCATTTGCAGTCCTCTATTATTCTGGTTAACCTTGACCTGCTGATGATTATGATGAAACAAACAAAACAAATTCTAATTTATTTTTTATACATATCTATTTTTTTTTTTTTTGAAAAATAAAAATATAAAAATTCAGAGAAGGAATTTTGAAGGAAAATTCGTTTAGGTACGATGAATGACAAAAAAAAAATAACTTCACTTCAATAAATCTAGAGCGCCAGGAGGGAAGGACACGTATCAATTTGATCTCTGCCGCAAAATGTAATCCTTTTTCGAGTAACAATTTGACGATGTCAAAAGTCAAAGAGCAGTTTTTTTTTGTTATATTCTCCCTGCGATGTCAGTAGAAGACAAACTCCTTGCGTATATAAACAGTGATGTGCAAAAAAATTCATCAAACTTTGTTTAAGCAATTTCAAATTTCACATCTTTGGATTCACTGATTTTATGATTAAATATGCTTATTCGAACGTTGTATGGCCCTAAAAAATATCTTATACATAAATTGTATGCCTATTTGAAAATAAACTAGCTGAAACTTTTCACGCTTCGCAGCGCCACCTATTGTTCATTTGTCAAAATACAAAATTTCATCTTTTAAAGAAAAATGCATGTGCTAATTTAAGGAAAAAATTCAAATATAAGAAAAGTGGGTGTGGTAGTGGGCGGAATTTAAAAAAAAATTCATATGTCATGCTTTACATAGGTTCAAAAGATTTTAATTACAAGACTGTTGTAAAGACGCTCAATATGCAAAAATCAAAAATATGATAAAAGTGGACGTGCCAGTGAATGAATAATAGCAATTTTTTAGAGGTTTAAAGTAAGAAGGATTCTCAGATATAATAAAAATGGGCGTGGCAGAAGTCCGATTTTCAAAAAAAAAAAAAAATACATATAGGTACATATGTCCTGGTTTTGGCTCAAGAGAGTTTTATTACAAATTTTTAGCATTCTAGGATCACTACATGAGAATAAAATGTTAATATAAGAAATATGGGCGTGGTAATAGGCGGGTAAAATAACATATGTCATGCTAAAGGTTTTATGAAAGCTTAATTACAAAACTTTAACGTTTTAAGGACGTTAAATAAAGAAAAAACTAAAATATTATAAAAGTGGGCGTGGCGGTTGACGGATCACTTCTAGAAGAACAATTTTTTTTTTAATTTCAGTGAAATTGGTTCAGTTTAGCTACAGTTTCTCAGAATAAGTTTTATTTTTCCAATAGAATTTTACAATTTTACAACTGAAAATTACAAAAGCAAAAACATTAAATTAATTAAAATGTAGCTGTGGCATATAGTAGGCGTTGAAATGTCTATCCAATTTTATTAATGCCAGAAAATTTTGTGACAGAAGGCAAAATAGTTGCATTTTAAATTATGTAATCTCTAGTTGAAAAATAGATTTCAATTTTAAATTGACTGAGATAGGACGTGTCTCACTAAAACACGACTTCACTTTAATTTGAAAATTTTGTTCATGAAAATTATTTTATTTTTGCACACTACTGTATAACTTACTGATATGTATCATACGCACACACACGTTTATATTTAAACTGTATTTTCGTTTGGATTTTATTGCAATCAAGGATGCGTTATTTTTTTATCGTCCTTTTTCAAGTATCGACAATTTGTATAGGTACATAGGTATATAAGTATATTTTTTTTTCTTGTATTCTTGGGGATCACAGAGAGAGAGAGAGATTTCGTTTTCGTCTTCATTTTATTGCCTGAGGTTATTAAAAGGGATTCTTTGCTTCTTGAAAGAAAATTGTCGTATTCATCCGATGAAAGGTGAAATCATCGTAAAAAAAAAAGAGGGTGAAACGAATCCTTTATATATATAGAGAAGCAACACAATGAATTTTTTCTTCGATCCTATTATAATACTTCACAATACATGTGTATGTAAGTATACCCATCGCTATATATAGATACATGAAAGGACATTCGTTCTATTGGATAATTTAATGGTTCACTCACATTTTGCCTTTAAAGTTGCGTTTTTTTTTTATTATATCTTCATTTATATAACTTTGAAGCAATAAAAATTACTTCATTTTGAAAAAGGATATAACATTTTTCTTTCTACATATACCATCCCCAGTCTGATTGATGACAGATTAAAGGAACATAAAATGTTTTGAAACGGCAAAAGTGCTATATGAATGATTTTATTGTTGCAATTTGAAAAGTATATATATGTAGGTATGTATACCTATATAGGGAACGCAATAGACCACAGAAAGGATATTTGTATAAAAATGTAAGGATATCCTCTGCTTTACTACTCAGGTAATAGCTGCAGCGTATACGTAACGTAAAGCAGTTCATCAGGCGGATAAATCCTTTTTTTATTTTTTTGAAATCGTAAAATTATGATTTAAAGGAGTGTATTCATTTTTGTAGCTTTATTTTTATTGAACAATGAGCATTAAATTAAAATTTATGGGAGTTAAGTGGAAATAATGGGGTTCTGCATGAAAATAAATCGTGATGGAATTATAAATTAAAGGAAATTGTTTTAGCGAGATTTTGATATTTTATAAGCTTTAAATTGTGTTAGGTATTTGAACTCTCATTATAAAACAGTGAGAGTAGGTATAATATGCATGCATTTTTTTTATCCAAATTACCTATTCCCATATTGGTCTCAACTGCAGCCCAACTGCTCTCTTTTCCTGATTTTAACCTGTTCGTTTTTTTTTCTGAGTAGCTTGCTGAAATCAATCGTTTTTAATGAACCTTCCAGAATCCATGGAAGACGAACCTATAAACCAACCAAATTCAGGTCACGATGCTCGAAAGAATATTCCAAAAATTTGAACAAAGGCTTTGACTGTGTATGGTCTTTGGAGGGCTGACAATTTATCTGAGGAAATTTTTACAAACAAAATTCAATATATACAAACAGAAAAAAACTAAACAAATTTTCTCAATAAATCGCATCGCACTGAGCTTCATTCTTTCAAATTTAAATTAAATGCATCTGCCACACAGTGGTGTACTTTGAGCCGAAAAAATTCCATAAAAATTAACCTATAAAACTTAGTCGATTTTGATGAAATTTTCAGGCGTGAATAAGATGAAGATTAAAAATCATACAAACAAAAAAAAACACTGACACGCCCACTTAAAAAAAATTTAATATCTTCTTACTATTGAAAAAATCTAGAATTGTACAAAATTTAAGAGAAACGGCTTCAGAAAGTTTTTACCCACGCCCAGATTTTGTTGTTTTGTTTTTACTTTTTTTTGAAAAGGAGCAATCTTAAATCGATAAAATCTGAACCAACAAGAAGAGGAGGATGATGGTTGAATTAATGTGAACTTATATAAACATGTCTACAGTGAAAAGAAAATTTCCTTATCCCTGAGCATACCGCTTTCACATACTGTCGACTAATTCTTATATACATTGTATTGCTCACAATTTATATTACAGGATAGCATTGTTTTTTAAAGGGATCCTAGAAAAGCAAATTAAAAATATTCGATTACTTTTTACCTCGATTTTTTTAAACCTCGGCCCCACTGTGTGGCGCATAAGGTAGACGTATAAAAATTTTGCAGTTCTTATATGTTAAATTAAAAATCAAAAATTTCATTGTTTGGTACGTAATTCAAAATGTATTTTCGGAAAATTGTTGCCTACTGGTAGATTTTACAAATTTTGTTAAAAAAAAACCAAAATTGTAATAGCTATAGCCATATTTTCAATCAAATTAATATTTTTTATAATTTTAAAACATATTCTTGGAAGGGACCATCATTTTTGGTTCTAAAAATATTTAAGACCGAAAATAATTTTAATTAAATTTTTTTAAGCATTTTTGTAAAATTAAAAAAAAAAATATACACTAATTTTATTAAATCAAGGCTAACTTTTAGCAAAAAATAAATTCCGTTAAATGGCTATTTATGGTATACTTCAGATAGAACCATTTTTTTTATTTTTGTTTTTCTCCAAAACGATTCAAATGATTTTGTTAATTTATTTTATATTTTGTTTTTGGATTTAAAAGTCTCATTTTTTTTTTTTTGAAAACTCAATATTTTGAAAACTAATTGGTCGATTTTTAATAAATATGTCAAGTTTTTTTAGTATTATTTAGCAGATAAAAAAAATCATTCTAAAAATTCAAATAATATAAAACTTGGATTTAAAAAAATAAAATTGAAAATTATTTTTTGAAAATTCGATATTTCAAAAATTAAAAATGTGTTTTTTTTTCGAAATTCTTTAACCTTGTAGAAATATACATTATATTATATAACAATAAATGTTGTAACAATTTACCTAAAAATAAAAAAAAATTATATCGGTTCTTGTCTGTAAGCTTTGTAAATTTCAAATTCTTCTGTCGCGTCAAGAATTCTGCCTTTTCTGCATATATGTAATGTTTGTAAGTTAGTTTCAATGTCTGTGTAGTTATGGTTGTGTTCTATTAAATGTAATGCGTATGTAGATCTGGTGTTTGGTTTGGGTTTATGTTCTTTGAATCTTTCTTCAAAGGTTCTACCCGTTTGTCCGATGTAAAATTTGTTGCAATTATTGCATTTTAATTTGTAGACGCCGGAGTAGAATTTTGTTTCTGTTTTTGGTTTTGGTTTAAGTATATTTTGTATATTGTTGTTTGTTTTAAAACTTATGTTTATGTTTAGTTTTTTAAATTGGTTTGTTAATATTTGTGGTACTATGTTGGTATATGTTATTGATGTGTATTTTGGATTTTCTATTGTTGTTGTGTTTGTAATTTTGTTGTTGTTTATTTTCTTTTTCTTTTTATTTATTAGTTTGTCTATTGTTGTTGTTTTGTATCCATTATTGTAAGCTATACATTTGATTAGGTTTATTTCATTATAAAAATCATTTTTGTCCATTGGAATGGTAAATGCTCTATGTATGAAAGCATTAAATGCTGCCATTTTTTGTGAATGGGGGTGATGTGAATCATTATGGATTATTGTGTCAGTTGTGGTTTCTTTTCTATAAATTTTATATTTTAATGTATTATTGTATTTTGTTATATTTATGTCGAGAAAATTAATTGATTTGTTGCTTTCTATTTCTGTTGTGACTTTTATTTTAGTGTTGATGTTGTTGATGTATTTTGTTAGTATGTCTATTTGCCTTTGTGTACCATCAAAGATCACAAAAGTGTCATCTACATATCTAGAATATGTTATAATTTTGCTGTTTTGGGGGTTGATTGCTGATAGTATATATTTATTTTCGAAATGGTTAAGATATATTTCAGCTAATAGTCCGCTTAGAGGGGAACCCATCGCTAGCCCTTCTGTTTGAGTATAGAATTGATTGTTGAAGGTAAAATAATTCTGTTTTAATGTAATTTCTAGTAGGTTTATTAAATCTTTATTTTGTTGTGTTGTGAGTTTAGCTGTATGTGTGATGTTGTCTTTGAGTATTTTGATTGTTTCGTTGATCGGTATGTTAGTATACATATTAGTTATGTCGAATGAAATTAATTTGAGGTTTGGAGTTATGTTTATGTTTTTTATTTTTTCTATTAATTGTGTTGTGTTTTTAATGCTTTTGTTGTTTTTTAGGTTTATACTGTTTTTTATTATTTGTTGTAGTTTTTTAGCTATTTTGTAGGATGGGGCTGTAGTGTAATTTATGAGTGGTCGTATAGGTGTATATTTTTTGTGTATTTTTGGGAGCCCTGTAAATTGGGGTGCACTAGCTTTTGGTTGTTTGAGTGTGTGCTTATTTATGTTTGTTAGTAGATGTTCACATTTGTTGATTGCATTGTTAATTTCTTTGTTGTAAATTTTGGTGGGATCGTTTTGTAGTTGTTGTATTTTATTGTCTTGGAAAAATTTTTCTGTTTTTGTTGTGTATTCTTGTTCTTTGAGTAAAACTATTGTGTTTCCTTTGTCGGCTTTTGTGATTATTGCATTATTTTCTTGTAATTTTTGTTTAATATTTTTAAGGTTTTGTATGTCTTGTTTATATTTGTTATGTAGTGTTTTATTTATATTTTTGCTTTTGGTTATCTGTTTTAATTTTTTGTTGAGGATAATTCTTGTTTCATTTTGGGTTTCGTATGATGGTATTGCTTTTATTGCTGCTTCTGTGTTAATAACTTCTTGTGATATACTGTTTTTGTTAATTTTTGGGATGTTGAATTTTAAGCCTTTGTTTAATGTTTTTAATTCTGTATCTGTTATTGAAATGTTTGTTTTATTTATAACTCTAGGGTAAAATATATGGTCAGTTGTTGGTTTTGTATTATCTATTTGTTCGTTGATTAGTTTTTGTAGTTTGTTATTTTGTGAAATGGTAATTTCTGTTGTGATTTTTTGTATGTATTGATTTATTTCATTTATGTATAGGTCAGCAGCGATGTATTGTATGTGTTTATATATTTGTAGGTGAGAATTGTATAATTTATTGTTTAATTTTACTTTTTTATTATATAGAAATTTTATTTCTTCTTTTATTCTTATGTTTCGGGCTATTTTTTGTGTTTTTTGTGCAGCTATTGATGAGTCTTTGATTATTATTTGGGCGAATTTCGGTGTAACTTTATTTTTTAGACACTTTTTGTTAAATTTTAGATTTAAATTGGCTTTTGTCATTTTGATTTTCGTATTTTTGTATTCGTAGACGTATTTTGCTTGTTCGGCTGTTTACAGGGCAGGGAAATATCTCGTTCATCTTTCCGAGCTGTTCATCTTATAGAACCGTTCATCTTTCCGAGATTCTACTGTATTTGAAAAAAAAAAATTTAATTAAAAAAAAAGAAGGATTTTATTTCCATTTAAAACCTACTCTGAATTAAGAAGTATGGGTATTTATTCATACGAGTATATACTGTCATTTATGACTTGCCACATATTTAAGTTCATGTTCTCTTTTACATTATGTATATAGGTACTTTTTCTTAAAGACCTTTCAAATGTTGTTCTATCTTTATATGCAAATATTAAAAAAAAAAAAAACTTGTAAACAAAAACCTGTCAACATTTTTTTTTTTTTTAAGAATATTAAGTATCGTTTCATCATAGCTTTCATATAAAATATGCTTACTGCTTACTTCTTGAGAAATAAAATTCTTTTCTTTTTTTTTTTCAAAAAATCATTTTGCAGTGAAAGCAAAAACTTTTTCCTTATATATTTTTGAAAATTAATTAAAAATAATTAAATTACAGAAACTGTGTGATGTCGTAAACATACATACATACATAATATACATATATACATGGGGTAGATAAGATGTAATTATGTTTACGTACTAACTTTTCAAACAAAACGAAAAGTGAAACAGCCACACTTGAATACAAAAAAAAACTTCCTTCTTGTTCACAAATGAATTTCAAACCTAATTACAAATTATTCATCCATACATACATAGGTACATACATTCATATGTATGTATATGAATATTCTATGTCAAAAATATTTGTGCACCAAATTTATAAAGCTATACAGCTTACGTGATAATAAAACTTTTGATACCCTTTGCTCCCCTTTTTTCACATCATTCTGGGTCTTCAGAAATAAAAAGGGAGACAAAAAAAGTTTTCTAAAAAAAAAAAAAAAAAAAATGAACTTAACATCTATAGAGATAAAGTAATCTTCTGGTGGTGTACAAAGTTACTGCTTGAAAAAAAAACCGCAAATTACATTTAATTAGTAATTTTGTTATCCTTTTTTTATTTTTACTTTTTTCAGTATGTACAATGTACATGTGTCATGAAAATAAAATGTACAAGTTAAAAAACATTTCCCACATGTCACATCACTTCATAAAAAGGACCTATCTTAATATCATGAACACAGTTTTTGTATACTATACATGTTCAGTGTTTTTATGTATATAGATAGGGGTCTGTTAGTCATCAAAAGGATTTTAACTTTATGAAATTATATCCTGGTGCGTTTTCGTTCCTAGATGAAAACTCACCGGTGCAGTGATGCGAACCCTAAACTACATTCGCATGTCCTATACGACTGGTCCTGCTTATACATGCTGCTGCCGCTGCTTTTGCTGACCAAAATCTGCTTCGCTATCATAGATGTCCTTTTTTTTTGTCCAACAAGGACTCCGTGGGTTGGGGTTTGGTCGTTTACTTTTGCCCCGACAAGTTGTTGCAAAGTTCATTTTGGATTATTATTAGCTCATAGTGAAGTCCAGTCATGTCCTTTTTCAATGTCCCTATATATATACAGTGAATCCTTAATGGAAATTTAGAAAATATGGTTTACTATATGGAGTTTTGTATGTTTTTAGTTTTTTATAAGTGCGTATGAATCTGTTTTACATTGAAACTTTTTTGCTGATGATAATATTGATGGAATTCTTTTAAGTCGTATCTCGCGTCATTTTGTATTAATATGCAATTTTCAAAATGAAACTTTCAAACCACAGTAGAGTTTTTCTAAGCATAACATTGGCTGTCAATATATATTGTCCGGAAGGACGAAATGGCTCTATATAACTGCAAAATGATGTTCAAGTGTCCGGTGATAAAAAAGGTGGCAACATATGAAACTGTCATCAAATAAAACTGAGTAAAGGACCAACCGACTGACGTACCGGAAAGACATATTAGAAAGTTCTTACAAACAGCACATTATGTATAGGTTCATGGTTCTATGGTATTTTAATATGTGAAACAGGACTATAATGCATATAGGTATGGTCCTTCAGTAAGTGATTTAGTCAGTTTTTGTTTTTTTTTTTTTATTCTATTCAAATTGCAATATTGATGGAATTATTATATAGAGCTGCACTTATGACTTATCGCCTTCTATTATTTAACTCTTCCCAATTCACTTTATCTACACGAATACTGACTCCATCATATTCACACAGATGGTAGGTATACAGGGTGTCCCGTTACTCAAAGTCAAGCGGGTAACGGGTGATAGGGTAGGTTGTACCTGTTCTGAAAAAAATAAGAAAAAAAATCTATCTTGCTTGGTTAAGTAATAATAGTAATATTTAGAAAAATACTGAAAATCGATACCCTAGACCACATTTTTAGGTACTGTGGTCACAAATTTCCGAATTTTGACGTGTTTATTTTTTTTATGTAATCCTTAATAACCATGCTATTGATTTCAATCACAAAGTTAAAAATAAATATTGTAAGTTTCGTAAGAAAAATAAAGTTTGACTGAGTCATGTTTCAAAAAAAATTTTTAAGCGAACTTTGACACTTCATATTTAAAAAAAAATGTACTACACTACCTTGGCAAGTTTTTTAAAAAATTGGCGCGTTTCGTCAAGATTTCAAAATGGTACAACACTTGCTGCTTATTCATTCGTAAAAAAAATTTTTCACTTTTTATTTGCTAAAAACACCTCAGTTCACTTCAATCACTTTTACCAGAATAATGCTTTTTTGTACTCAAAAATCCATTTTACCAAGGTGTACGTGACATAAACAGAGGCACTAGAATCAGACACTGTTTGCCGTCAATAAGAGTGAGACAGATCTACATTACACAATATGGTACGCTACGATATACGTTCGGTACGGTACGTTCCTTGGTTTACTCGCAACTTCTCACAATCGTGCGTTTTTGTGATACCCTGGACTCGATTATTGTTGTAAAAATTTTGTCAGTTATTATCTAGAAATAGGAACTAAAAACTTCCATATTTTTCGCCAACATTGTTCTGCAGATATCGACTCTGGGAGCTTTTAGTCACGAGGTAGCAAACTTTGTACACGTTGCACATAGTACGGGCTGAAGTAGTTCTGTTTTAAAATTCGATGAGCAATGCTTTTCGGTATTCCAGTGGATCGAAAGGTACCCATCACCTATGACCACCGGGTGTTCATCTATGCACACCTATCATACTCGCAAGGACGATTGCCTATAGTACTCGTATGGCGGCGCTGCAGAAGGGAGACTCCAAGGACATAACAACGAAGTAGTTTTAAATTAAATTGAATTGAATGTGATTCCAGCGCTTGATCAGTGCGATTGAAAGATCTACTGGAATACCGAAAAGCATTGCTCATCGAATTTTAAATCAAAACAACTACCACCCGTGACCCGAACCATATGCAACGTGTATACGAAGTTTGCTCTCTCGTAACTATACGCTCCCAGTGTTGATATTTGCTGAACAATGTTGGCAAAAATTTGTGAAGTTTTTAGTACCTATTACTAGATAATAACTGACATAATTTCCACAACACTATTCGAGTCCAGGGTAACAAAAGCGCACGATTGTCAGATGTTGCGACTAAAACAAGGAACGTAGCGTACCGAACGTAGATTGTAGCGTATCATATTGTATAATGTCGATCTGTCTCACTCTTATTGACGGCAAACAGTGTCTGATTCTAGTGCCTCTGTTTATGTCACGTACACCTTGGTAAAATGGATTTTTGAGTACAAAAAAGCATTATTCTGGTAAAAGTGATTGAAGTGAACTGAGGTGTTTTTTGCAAATAAAAAATGAAAAATTTTTTTTACGAATGAATAAGCAGCAAGTGTTGTACCATTTTGAAATCTTGACGAAACGCGCCAATTTTTTAAAAAACTTGCCAAGGTAGTGTAGTACATTTTTTTTTAAATATGAAGTGTCAAAGTTCGCTTAAAAATTTTTTTTGAAACATGACTCAGTCAAACTTTATTTTTCTTACGAAACTTACAATATTTATTTTTAACTTTGTGATTGAAATCAATAGCATGGTTATTTAGGATTACATAAAAAAAATAAACACGTCAAAATTCGGAAATTTGTGACCACAGTACCTAAAAATGTGGTCTAGGGTATCGATTTTCAGTATTTTTCTAAATATTACTATTATTACTTAACCAAGCAAGATAGATTTTTTTTCTTATTTTTTCCAGAACAGGTACAACCTACCCTATCACCCGTTACCCGCTTGACTTTGAGTTACGGGACACCCTGTATATATACGCTTTTATTCTAAAATCCTTTGTTAAGCACTTTTATCAAGTGCAAGATAGGTTTAAGTGAAAATATATGAATGAATAATTTTAAATCATTCTTTTGTGTTGAGGAAACATTCTCTCGACGAATATGAGTAAGTAAGGTATATTTATATACTATGAGTAGATATAATCTGAGAGAATGAAAATTGAAAGGATCTAAGCTTTGCTTAAGAGCTTACTGGAACTTGTAGAATTGTAGGTATGTGTATTTAAAAATTAGTCCATAAGGAATTATGTTTGGCTAAATGTTTCAAAGTATGTAAATATATATAGAAAATTTATGACTTTGAAACTCTATAAAATAGCTATTTAAAATTAAGAATATATTTTTTGCATTAACGTACTTACCCTGAGACCTATATAGGTTATACCATTAGGTATTTTGTTTGAAGAATTTTGTGTAAGTTGGGTTTTGGGGAACAATAGTATCAAAATGATGCTTACCTGAAAAGAGAAAGATAGTTTTGTTAAGATTTTTAAAAAATTACATAAAGATTTTTTTTTTTTTTAATTTTTTTTAACAAAAATAAATTGTATGTTATAAAAAATAAATTGTATTTTGGCGAAAAAATTTTTTTTTTTAATTTCCTGAAAAAATTGTTTAAAATTTGTAGCTGAGGAGTAGAGCTAAGAAATTAATTTCAAAAAAAATAATAATTTTTTGAAATATCGAATTTTTAAAACAATTATTTTTTTTATTTTTTATAAGTAAAATTATAAAAACTTATTAGATGCTTTGACACAAAGAAAAATTTATTAAAATCAGTTGAAATGATTATGTGAATGTTGAAAATCAACAGAAACCAACGACTGAGTCGGAAGAACCTGCTCTTGTGTATTCATCTAATAAATGAAATACATAAATTAGTTATGGGACACTATATTTTAAGAAACCGGCCATAAACGTAGTTTAATTTATTCAAAATAGCTTTAACGGCCTTTAAGTCCTACAAAAATTGGCGTTTCGTCCTGGCGATCTCAGTAGAATAGTATATAGAATTTGTATTATTAAAAAAAACCCTCTTATGTAAACTAGCCAGGCCCTGGGCTAAAAACAAAAACTTCCAATTTAATGATTAGGAATTCTAGTCTTGTTGGATATAGTTCATACTAGGTATTCGTCACGAAATCTATGTAAGATGAACTGAACTTAGCAAAAATTGCGCATTGACAAAGGCCCTCACTAGTCAACTGATGAGTCCAAGTGAGATCGCCGGGACGAAACGCCAAT
Organism: Epistrophe grossulariae; assembly: GCA_929447395.1. Classification (NCBI taxonomy): domain Eukaryota; kingdom Metazoa; phylum Arthropoda; class Insecta; order Diptera; family Syrphidae; genus Epistrophe; species Epistrophe grossulariae. Next base: position 149,335,769 of record OV839566.1, on the reverse strand, counting down.
TTTTGTAGGACTTAAAGGCCGTTAAAGCTATTTTGAATCAATAATTCAACAAAGTCCATTAAAATAGTGCTAAGTCTTCTACTTGGCTGATGTATTTCAGTAGAATAGTATATAGAATTTGTATTATTAAAAAAAACCCTCTTGTATTTAGTTTAATTTAATTTAATATTATGTGAGTACGCACAAAATAAAAATATAGTGCTGTGTTGCATCTATAAATGGTGGAAACGTACCTACAGTTTAAACTGAAAATAATGTTAAAAAATCAATATAAATAGAAATAAATGAATTAAAAACTTTCTAAAATTGTTTTAATATCAACGCTTTGCACACCATCTTATTTCTTTAACAAATTTTAATATATGAGAAAAAATATTTTTTAAATCGTTGGAGCGGCTTTAAAAAAAAAAAGTTTTTGTATGCATAAAATTTTGTATCTACACATTTTTCAGACAACAAAAATTAGTACACCAATTTTTATTAATTAAGAGTTAAAAAATCAAGTTTAAAAAATGTTCGAAACATCAAATTTTCAAAAAATAATTTTGAATTTTTTTTAAATCCAAAACTTGTTTTTTTTTTGAAATTTTTATTTGCAAAATTATTTAAATTTATTAGAAGCTCAAGTGTAAATTCTTAAAAATTGGTACAACAGATCCCCTTACTGCATGATTTTTTTTTTTGTTCATGAAAAAAATATATGTGATAGTTAATGTTAATTAAAAAGACACGTGTTTCGGGAATTTTGATTTTATTGAACAGAAATTGGAAAATTTGCAATTTTCCTGTTTGTATCATATATGGCACACTGAACAGAAAACTAACAAAAATTATTTCAATCAATTATTTATTCAAAAAATTATGTAGATGAAAATAACGTCAAACACTTTTTTTTCATTCATTCAAAGGTGTACTTGACATTTTCGGTTGTTTTCTTAAGAGACACGTTAATATGTATCAAAAAACGAATGTCGATAAAAAAATATTTAACTTTTGTTCCCTTGTTGCATGTTGGCTCATATATAGACCAAAGCAGGCAAGCCATTACTGCATGGTGTGCCATATATGATCCAATCAGTTGTATCAACTTATAAGTAAATAGTACTTCATAAAACTGAAAGAACTCACATTATCAATAATATTTATATATTATTTTCTTTACTGGTACCTAAACATAATTATTGTTTCTATATTTTTTATACAATTTTTAATTCCTCAAACACGCTTCTTTTCTACTGAAACCGGTTTGACGAGTTTGACGAAAGAATTTTTTTCCGCAACTCGTTCATAGATGGCGCTTATTAATAAAATTTAGAGCGTCTTCGTACTAATTTTGTATTGTATGCACAAAACAACAGAATTTGTTGAAAACTCAAAAATATTCAAACTAATATGGTTTGGCTCATATATGAGCCACCATGCGATAAAGGTTTAAACATGTAGTCGAAAAACGAAAAAAAAAAAACGAATACCGTTAATATTCGATAGTAAATAGCATGGTTGATCGTTTTGACATTATGTCATACAAAAAATTTAAGTAAAATCGTATGAGTAGTTTTTGAGAAAAATAAGATTTTCCTTACCGGTTTTTAAACACTTGTATGGGAGGTGCCATTATTTTTGGTTATAAAAACAATTTTTGTTTAAAATTTAAAAAAACTGCTGGTTGCCCAGTTTAATAATAATCGACCAAGTCGTTTTTGAAATAAGAAGTTTTCAAAAAAAAAAAACAAATTTTTTTTTAAATAAAAAAAAACAAAAATTTGAAAATTTTGGCAAGCAATAGCTACTTCCAAAAATTTTTAGAATATTCTCCATAAAAAATTGATTAAAATCAGCTGACTGCACTTTTTTGAGAAAATCGAAAATAAGAAAAATGACAGTGATACAATTTATAAACATTTTTTGGATTTTTTTTTTTGTATTTAAAATATTTTTTTTGTGAAACAGATGTGGGCACGTTTTTGGCAAAAAACAAGATTTTTATAAACTACTAAAAAAAATTCTACGACAGGTACCGTTATTTTTGGCCTTAAAAAAAAGGAAACACACATACGTTAGCCAACCTGTATATAGGAGCGATTTTCAAAATTCGCAAACGTTGCGTACCTACGGTGTTAAAACTAATTTTAAGATTTTTTTAAATTTTTATTTCCACCGCTAGGGTTCGCGCGTAACGCAGAATAAAAACGTACGATTTCTTGATTTTGCTGTGTTTTTAATTTTTTTTTCTATGTACAAATTTATGGTAGCATTTTCGCTACAAAACACTTCCTTATTGCTTTTGTGTTAAAATTCTTATTTATTAACTTTTTACCGTCCATACCGGGGAAATTTAATTTCTCTTAATTTTAAATTTTTTGAATTTTTCTATCAAAATATTTCTCCTAAGAAAATACAATAATTTGAAGATGACTGTTCATAAAATGAAATTGGAATATTGTCAGCCAAAATTACAATAGCAAATCAAATTTTTTGACAAGTTTTCCAGGCTATTCTGCAGTCAAACTGTAGAAAGGGCAGTCAAATTGGCTACCCACACAGTTTTTTGTGATTTCACTAACAGAGACGGGTTGATTAAAAAAAAACATTAATTTCGCGAAAAGAACAAAGATTATTAAAAGAAAAATCGTTGAAAAATAAAAAAAAAAGAAATTAAATTTAAGGACCCAATCCAAATGTTTTTTTCCATACAACCGCGCTCCACCCTAATGTGTATATCGCAAGTAAAAATGGTTCTATGAGAGTAACGGTTAAGTTGTACTATACAATCAAACTTTTTTTAAATAACACGGTATACCTACCTCTTTTTCCACTTTTCGTAACATATTCCATAAAAACTTGATCAAAACCAGAAAAAATAAAATTAATGGGAGATGCTATTAATAACTGTTTTTCATACATTTTTTTGTTCCCAAAGGTGACCTTAACCTTTTTAAATTAACTGATTTTTTTAATCTGTGGAAACACGTTAGTTTTGTTCCTTCAAAATATTCTAAGAAATTGTCGGAAGAATGTCCAAAAAAACGTTACGTATACCTACCATATATATTTAAAGAAAATCGACCATTCCATTTGAGCTCTAGCCGATCAGACAGACAGACGGACAGACATTGCGAGACCCGTTTTTTATTCGATTCATCTATTTGTTTCTTTCATTTTTGTTACAACCCATGTATATTTTTTTTCTCAAAAAACATTTTCAATGTTAAACCAAAAATCTTAAATATTTTAAAAAGATTCAAAAGCTTTTAAAATAAAAATTCAAAAACACACAGAAAAAAACCGTCAAGTATGAAAATGTAAGCGTATATCTCACCCCAAATTTATATAAATACCAACAAAAATCTATAAATATATGTTCTTAAGTGAAAATGTTTTTTTTTTGGAATTTCCCAGGAAAAAATAACACTTAAACATGATATTATAATTATTCTCTCACCACTTTTCTTCGAAATACAAAACCAAAATCACAGAATATTTTCGTCTCAATATATAAACATATACTCATATATCTATACCTATATAGGACGTCCGCACACATAAAGTGCATTACTTGACTATGTCAAGTCAAACAGAATTGATCGTCTCCTCAGTTGGAATAATTCTCAAAAGGGAAAATTCAAACCATTTGCAGTTCCACAACATGGTCAACAACACAAAAACAGAAAGAAAATATATAAAAACAAAAAAACAAAAAGCTGACAAAAGAAAATCCTATAAAAGCATTGTTCGAACGGTTTTTGTGTTTTTGTCTCTTTGTTAAATTTTCCAACATCCAGAATGTCGAATGGCTGTATACCTACTATATAAGGGCTCAACCGAAGCCCCAACCGACGTACAATATACACCAAACAATCGAACACTTTCAATAATGGCCTGCCTATATATGTATGTATAGACAACAAACCAGGATCTATACACAAAAAGCACATAAACCAAAGTGTTTGTCCCAGCGACCCATTTTGATCTCCTTCTCCTCCTACTTTTCGGGATTTCGACATGGAATCCACTTTATTTCGCTCCAATTCACATCACAACAATCCAACTACATGACACACAATTTCGATATTGATTTCCCACGCGATATATAAGAAGACACACACAGGATAGCACTAGGACCGCAGGTTCAGGCAGGATCAGGATCAAAAGAAAAAAAAAAAAAAAAACAACAACAACATCGGTTCTTCAAAAATATAAATTTCGGACAGTGTGAAATTTGTCTCTCTCCCTTCTATGTCTGCTATAAAAATGGAAGACTTCCTTTTTATTTAGACATTATCCTAAATATCGATATTGTGTTATATTCCTATTACTATTAATGATTTTATTTGGTTTAACTTTGAGACAAGGATATATACTTACATACCTACTCGGCGTGGTCCTTCAAGAACAGCATCAAACAACAACAACAAAAAAAAGGACAACACAACAAATTTCTCTGGAAATAAAGGATGTCCTTTGTATAATGCCTAGCTTCGAAGTTGAAGCATCAGCCGCCCAACACCAAAGGACCGTCATTGGACATGGATACTATAAGGACCAAGGACGGAGGTGAACGTGTTCAACATCGAAGGGGCGGAGAACTTCGGTTAAGTGGTTCCAATCATGTCCTTGTGTTATAATAGGACATGGGAACGCATTAAATGAATGTGCACGTTATAAACATTTTGTGTGAAGTGTCCTGTTTTGTCTTTTTCATATTGGGGTTGGTTAGGATGATAGCGATGGCGATGGTGATGATGCTGATGCTGTTATACGTGTGGTGATGGGTGTTATTGGTGGATCCCATCATCATCATCATTGACATTATCATCGATTCGTGGATGGCTCTTATGAATGAGAATAAATAAATGTAGGTACTTATAAATACACAAACAAAAAATATGGGATATCATCAAGGATTTGAAACGATTTTTACCGTACGTTCAAATACACTACTCTAACCTTAGACATATATATACTTTGTATTCTTGATATGCTATTGTATGTTCAATGTTGATGTCTGATATTTATGTGAAACAGGACATATGTTGCTATTTGAGATAAATATTTGCTAAAAGGATAATTGAATATTTCTGTTGTTTTGTGAATGAACGTAGATTGATTTGATTAATATACTGTAACAGATTTTTTTTTCCTGCAAAACGAATACAGTTAATTCTTGCATTTTAAAACTATATTGATGCCGGATGATGGAAATAAAAAGACAAATACATTTGAATGAATGATTCGGAAAAACTGGATGACAATTATTAAGTGTTTGCAAAAGGAAAGTGATATTGACATTTGTTCAGTTTTTTTTGTAATTAAATCAAAACAAATGTATGAGTGTTCATATGTGGAGACGTATATATTTATGGAAATACTAAGGTTTTAATTATCAAAACTTTAACTTTACGTCCATGTTTTCGTTCACTTTTGCTTTCGTGAGTAAAAAAAGTTCCCAATTTTAGATCGGTGAGTGAAGAGAACTCCCGAAAAAACTGCTGTAAAAATCAATACAATTGTACTGTTTTCAATACCTAAATTTGGCTTTGTTGAAAAACACAATCTTGAATGTGAGAAAAATGAGTCTTATACACCATTACCGCTGCTGGACAATTTTCTTTATGAAATATTTTTTCAGAAACTTTTTTACCATCAATAACCAAATTAACCATTGAGAAATACTAAACCTTAAAAAATGCTACACCTAAAAATGTTTGTCAAAGTTAAAACTTACTTTCAAACAGAATGAAACAAATTAAGCCATTAAGACATTCTTAGAAATAAATATTTCAAAATAAATAATGTTATTTGCACCCCAATTTACCTTATATGTAATAGCTTAATTTAAAAAAAAAAAAAAATATTAAGTCTTATATAAAGTCATCCTTGAAGACAATCCTATAAGCATGCGTAGGTATAATATGACCTTTAAAAAAACAAAGAGTTTTTTTTAAATCGGACATAATTTTGTTTTTTGTCCACCCCAATTCACTATATGTCTAATTAGTCTTTAGTCATCCGACAATACATCCAAAAATAATTGTACTTTTTAAACACAAAAATGTTCTTAAAAATGGATAATTTTTTTTGTTTAAATTTTAAACCCCATATTTCACCCTATAAATAGCTAAATTTTAAATAAAATTTTTTTGTCGCAATATTTTAATAATAAAACTGAGCTATTTTGCAGAGAAAAAGTGTTCATCTGATCTGATGGCCAGTTGCGCCAAAATCCACTAAAATCAGCTTTTGCTAAAATTCTTATAAAATTTATCGGCTTGATAAATTTTTCGAGTTGCACCAATGTATTTCTCTGATTTTTTAGCTAAAATGCTGTTTGCGCGCCATCCCTGGATATTGTCAGCTAATTTTTGAACTGAACGAAAAAGTTTCACTATAGTGTAAGTAAATATAGCAATATGAGAGATGACACCTGGTTTAAAATGGAAGTGAGTGATTACCTTTTTGAAACATGTACCTATTGTAGCTGGAGAAGAGTCCTATCCTTTCTTGTTTCACCGCACACATTTTTCTTACGGAAACAAAATTTTTGCCCACCATAATGGATTTTAGCTGTTCATTTTTGTTTTTATTTATTTTTAATTTCCAACGATCTATTTAATGTTGAAAATTTTTTTTTAATTGTAACTTTCAAATGTCCTATCAAAAGTGAAATTTTTTTTTGATGATATTTTCGTTAAAACTCGCTTTTAAAATTTAACTGGAGGGAAATGGCATTTTGGTTTATTGGCTTGTTTATCGACCTTTTAAAACTAAAGTTGGTAAATTGATAAATGCCATTTTAAAATTTAACGAAGCGTTTGGTGCAATTGGCCATGATGAGAAAGAAAATTAAAAATAGGAAATTTTGTTTTCTTGGTTTTTTCCTAAATCAACCTATAAATGAGATTTTATAAATATCCTAAAAAACCTCACAAAAAAAAATTAAAATCTTATGGCATTTTTTTTTTTCCCATTTCATCCTATAAATGCGGCTAAGTATAGAAAAACATTAAACGATAAAAAATAAAAATAATTTTTAAGATTAAATTATTTTTTTTTGTTTTTCCCCCATTTTACCCTATATATGAAATTTTTGGGCAAGCTGTAAAAAAAAATTATTTTCCTTAATAATTTGGCTTTTGAGTACAAAACTGGGGATTTATAGTATCCTGAGATTGTCGATATCTCAGAGAGATGTGTGTTGCCCATACACTTAAACTTGGTTATTCAAATGCATTGTTGTTTCAAAATTTCAAAGAAAAAGTTAAAGAATTTCCTGAAATTTAAGGTTTTAAACAAACTAACATTTATATTTATATACTTATTAACAAGATAATTGCTTGATTTGTTAAAAATTGTATTCGTTGCTTTTAAATCATAGAGCTTATATTGATAATCAAAAACTATTCTCTCAGAATTAAAATCACCATATAACTGTTTTGGAAATTTCTAGCATTTGAATATCAATATTCAATAAATTTTAGTTTCAAATAAAGCGAATCGAACAAATTAATGCAAGATTTGCATTAGGGGCCATTTGTATGTATAATAAAGTGTTGGCAACCCAAATAAAAAAAAAAAAACAATTTGACAGCTGATAATTTATTGTTAGTAAAAATAGACGAATATTTCATACAAAGTCGTCAGTGTGAAGTTTTATACATTTCACTGCTTTTAAATGGTGTCCCAAAATTTACATATAAGATTTGAATTTGGCGCCATTTGTGTAATAAAATTTTGGCAACACTTAGAAAAAAAAAAACAATTTGACAACTGACAGTTAAGAGCTAATAAAAATGGATCATTACACGGTTAAAAATTTTGGTGTACTTTTTAATATTTTTTGGGTTACATATATGACAACACCAAAAATGTATTATGGTTTAATACATTGCAAATATTACATTTTAACTTTGCAATTTGAGGAAATTTCTCACTAGGAAATTTCTCACAAAGAAATTTCTCACAAGAAAATTTTCTCTCAAAAGGAAATTTCTCTTGAGAATTAATGCAACACAGAAAATATTATTAATACATACTCGTAATATTGAGTGTGTATTTTTGCAAGGGTACCTATTTATCTTTGTATGTCAATTTATTATTCTTATTATTTTTATTATAATAATAACATTCTTTTCTCCATCGTTTTTCACAAATGAGAATAGAAATCTTATTTCGATTGAAATTTTGTCTACTAATTAACATATTGTGCCTCGAAAAACTGCAAAGCGCCTTCAAAATAATGCATATTTAAATTTTTTTATTTTTATTTTTCTTGCTTTTTAATACAATATTAATAAATAATTTTAATCTTGGTTGTATTAAAAAGCGACGCAGTCTGTTCAATATGTTCATATTCAATATGGCTGACAAAAAAGAGCATCGAAGCAAAAAAAGGGCGAGGAGGTATTAGAATGAAATCAAAAATGATTAGAAAAATTATCATATTTGAAATGGCGACTGAGAGAGAATTTTTCCCTCTCTACAAGGGATATGTTTTATTCTTTTGGGTTAAAATCGACTCTTTTTTGTATTACAAATGATATTTTTAACAAAAATATTAGAATGTAATAAGAATTGATTAGAATTTTTTTTAAATATTTCCCTAGTATTAAAATGTAATATTTGCTGTATTGCATACGGTTGTAATACAAGAGCTGTATTAAAAAATACCCCAGAATTTTTAACCGTGTACATGAGAGAACAACATGTTTTAAGTGTTAAACAATATTTAAAAAATTATAAAAGCTTGGCGGCCACCAGTTGAGACTTCAGGGAGATTTGATCAATTGGTGATGCTAAACAAAAGTAATGCGTGTTGGTGAGAGTTCAAGAACCTCAAAATTTTCAAACTGTGGCAGCCAAACTTTCATTATTTTTGAAATATTGTTCAACAGTGAAAACATGTTGTTCTCTCGAGTAATGCTCCATTTTTATTAATCCTAAACTGTCAGTTGTTAAATTGCGTTTTTTTTTTTGTAGGGTTGCCAATATTTTACTTTTACAACACAAATGGCGTCAAATTCAATTCTTACGTACATTTTGAGACACACTTTAGAAACTGTGAAATGTACCTACAGTTAAAAATTTCATGCTGATGATTTTCTAAAAAAAAAAATCATTTTCACTCGAAATGTGTACGTGCGTTGGTGAAGGTCCGAAGTGAATATTATGAAAAAATCATTTACCAAATACCAATATTATGTTGTTGACAAATTCTAATTTCGGCGTCTTACGGTGACTATTTTGTCTATTTTCATATTTAAAAAAATTTATTTCATATCGGATTTATGCGTGAACTGTATTTCTGTCTATTATTCCCAATGATTTTAATCTTATTTTACTATACAAATTGATCCAAATTATTAATTGGTTTTCTTTGTCAAGTATATAAACTCATCATCATCTTTTCCTTCTATCAGTAAAAATATCGGCAATTTTTTGATCTTTTAAGAACAGGTAAACTATATACAGGTATAGGCATTTATTATTTTCTCTTCTATTCCATTGTCCTTCTGCAAAAAAAAAATTATGTATATCTCAGCCAAAAGACTGTGCAGGTGAAAAACAAAGACATCAAAAATAATTGGTTTTCAATATCACTTTTGCCATAAACCGACATCATCTTCTATTTATATGCCTTCTAAGAACTCTCTAATCCTTATATGGCCTTTCTAAATGTGTGTCGTTTTTCTAAAGTGTGTTCCATTGTTTGAGATATAGAATGACACATTTTCGTTAAATGGTTGTCTACACAGGACTCTCTATCTTCCTACATATAAATATGTATCTATATTCCTTAATCTGACTTAAGTCACAAGAATTAAAACTTCTTGCATGTCCTTTAACAAAAAAAAAATAGATGGAAATAGATAACAGGAAGCACTTAGTACGTATACGTTAGAATACATTTTGAGGTTCTTAAATTCAACTAAAAAAGTATCAAAGGTTTTTTTCAAAATGGAATAGGTATATCCTTTTGGCATCATGGATATAGAAACAGGAACTTATATAGACAAATTAAATTTCCGATTATCACCAATGTGAGTGCACATTATTTTGGATAAAGTATACTGCTTTACATATAAGATGAGGACTTTTTTTTTGCTGTCTCCCTCTATATACCTAGCTGGGAAGTCAGGACTCAAATAACAAAAAACAAAACTTGGGTGCAGCAGATCCTTTTGGGAGGAATCGTGACAATAAAATGCTCATTCTCTTTAGAGGAAATAAAATAAATACTACTTCCTACGCTAGCTATAAAAAACCATGACGTGAAAATTCGCTTTTCCTTCTTTACCTATATGTACTTTCGTAGGTATATTCTTCCGCATCAGTTGGATTTTTAGGAGGCATCATTTTTTAAAAACAAATACAAGATCTTTCCTGATGATCTCGAAGGACAGACATCATCGATACCGTGACTTGATGCTGTTGTATAGTCTATTTGATGTCGTGTGTCTTTCGTGTAGGTTTTTATATACCGTTCCTTTTTTTTATCAGTTGAAGTTGAGCTTTAAGCAATCGAGTCACGTAATGCAAAGTGCTATACTGTGTCTGAATTATAAGTGCTAGTGCTAAATGTTTGTGGAAACATACCTATTCCTACATACTAAAGGATAGTCGTCCTGTCCTCATCATCATATAGTAAGTTATCGTCCTTAGCCATTTTGTATTATGTTTCTTCTTCAATTTGATGTCGTTTTCTGTTGGGGACATCCTATTTCTGTGTGTTGGTTTTTCGTATTGCTATAATACGGGTATATGACGAAGACGTAATCGGCGTTTGGTCCTTTTTTTAGTGTTCCTCCTTGGCCATACATATAGCTGGTATAGGTACCCATAAGAAGAATGTCCTTCTAGATTACCTATATACTCCTACTTCTTTGAAATGGTTTTCGGTTTCTATAAAGTCTCAAATTCGAGTGGTGGCGTGTTTACATGAATTTTATATCGTTTCGTCTTGTTTTTCTATCTTGCAATGGAATACATTATTCAAGAATAAGCAGAGACACACTAACATTAGTATCATATATATATGTATGTACGTATAGGTACACATTGAGAAGTGTAGTTAAATGGAATTGACAAACATGATGGTTGCAACAAGAGCAACAAGGACAATACCTCTCTACCTTCAATGCCACGTTTTAAGATACATATATCCACATAAATATATTGTATATGTGTAGGTGTATTAGGTATAAACATACCTTCTTCAAATCCATTTGACAAAAAAACAGTTTCGAAAATGAATGAAATGTCCTTTTTTGCTTTTTCCAAATTCCATACGACAACGATGAAACATATCTTTACATACGTTGTGTGTCGTGACACTTTTTCATGTTTTAGAATTTTCGATTTGCTTCGTCCTTTTTTTCATTTTTTCCAAAGAAGCTATTTTCGTCACCGTTAAGTTAAGTTTATTTTTTTTTTTTTTTTTTTTTTTGAATGTCGATAGTGTTGTCTATACACGAGAGAATGTCTTAAATTTTAGATCACATGTCATGGAATATCTACATCCGTTTAAACTGCAAATTTTAAACTGTTTCGTGATGTTTTGGATTTTGAAACAATGTCTATATACCTTTGTCTATATAGGAATAGGTTTAAGAAGATTCTTAACGGCGACGGTGAATATTTGAAAAGGTCGACAAATGGCTTTATTTTTGGATGGAAAAATTTAAGTTGTCTTTACAATGGATTTGGAAGGTTAAAGGGATCTAGGTATATATTGTAAAAAAATCATGACTTCTGTGTACTTTGTGTAACTGATTTAGAATAGAATTTTTAGGCAGTGTTTTTTTTCAATATTGCTCAACTTGAGGCAAACTCTCCAAGTTGGTCAACTTAAGAGTTTATTTCAACTCGATAGTTGAAACGTAAGTTGAAATTTCTTTTTATTCACTAATTATTTTCTCAACTCCGCAGTTAGAGATCTAAAGTTGGCCAACTTCTAGGCTCCAAAATTCAGAAATAGAGAAAATTCGTAACGCGATGCACCCGACCTTTCTTTCGAATAATGAACATTTGGAAGTAAATCCTTGAAATGAAAGGGCAAATACGAACAAATAATATACATTTTTGATAACTTTCACCAAGTTTTAGAAAGTAATTTTTTCCTATGAGTATACCGCAACTTATGAAAATTAGTAAGGACTTCCAAGTTACAATCCTACCTCAACCCTCGGACTGTTTTTTTTACATGTTAGGGGTATTCATAACCCCTTGAGTGTAAAAAAATAAAAACAAACAAACAAAATTCCAAGTTTGCTCGATCAACTTCTACTTTTTCCAGGAGTTGAGAAACCAAAAGTTGATCAACTCTATGAGTTGAAAATCGAAAGTTGAAAACGGAAACTTTGAGTGAATAAAAACAAATTCACAAGTTGAAAATAAAAATCCTCGAGTTGTGTTCAACTTTGAGTAAATAAAATTGGCCTTAAACTACTAGGTATGCGTTACTTATATTTTTTGTATTTTATTTTGCTTCGTTTCGATTTATTTTATTTTATTTAATTTAATTTAATTTAATTTAATTTAATTTAATTTAATTTAATTTAATTTAATTTAATTTAATTTAATTTAATTTAATTTAATTTAATTTAATTTAATTTAATTTAATTTAATTTAATTTTATTTAATTTAATTTTATTTAATTTTATTTAATTTTATTTTATTTTATTTTATTTTATTTTATTTTATTTTATTTTATTTTATTTTATTTTATTTGAATTTGTTTTGTTTTATTTTATTTTATTTTATTTTATTTTCTTTATTTTATTTTATTTTGTTTTATTTTATTACATTTCATTTCATTTCATTTTATTTTATTTTATTTTATTTTATTTTATTTTATTTTATTTTATTTTATTTTATTTTATTTTATTTTATTTTATTTTATTTCATTTTATTTTATTTTATTTTATTTTATTTTATTTTATTTTATTTTATTTCATTTTATTTTATTTTATTTTATTTTATTTTATTTTATTTTGTTTTGTTTTGTTTTGTTTTATTTTATTTTATTTTATTTTATTTTATTTTATTTTATTTTATTTTATTTCATTTTATTTTATTTTATTTTATTTTATTTTATTTTATATTATTTTATTTTATTTTATTTTATTTTATTTTATTTTATTTTATTTTATTTTATTTTATTTTATTACATTTCATTTCATTTCATTTTATTTTATTTTATTTTATTTTATTTTATTTTATATTATTTTATTTTATTTTATTTTGTTTTGTTTTGTTTTGTTTTGTTTTGTTTTGTTTTGTTTTGTTTTGTTTTATTTTATTTTATTTTATTTTATTTTATTTTATTTCATTTTATTTTATTTTATTTTATTTTATTTTATTTTATTTTATTACATTTCATTTCATTTCATTTTATTTTATTTTATTTCATTTCATTTCATTTCATTTCATTTCATTTCATTTTATTTCATTTTATTTTATTTTATTTTATTTTAAAATCTGCATTTTACTTTTAAAAAAATTATCCCTTTAAACAAAAACATCACACTTTCCTAGCTTTGAATATTAAATGCGTGAAATCCATGAAACCTGACACTCAACGGATGCAACATATTGTAGGTATAATTTCATCACTGTTATGGACCAATCAATTTACGATTATCATAATAATTATTTTATCCAATAAAACATACACTGAAAAAAAAATCGTTTGTAATATCAATAAACACCGTTTATTGACTGTTTTTTCATTGTCTCAATAAACTTTTTGTTGATACTACGAACATTTATTGTTTAAAAAATTTGTATTCGATAAACGATTTGTTGGCTCAACAAAAGTCCGTTTATTGAAAATTAAAATTTAAAAATTAATAACCGGTTGCTAGTATCAATAAACTTTTTTTTTGGCACAATAAACTCATACATTGCGCCAAACAATTTTTTTATAAAACTTCTTTTTTTACTTTGATAAATGCGTTTATTGGCGCAATAAACAATTTATTAAATGGCAATAAACATTTTAATTGATTTTAAAATTTTTGTTTATTATCGTAATAAACTGTATATTGGCTCAATAAACTATTTATTGTCCCAATAAAGTTTTAAGGAGTAGCTAAATACTTTATTTTTTTCAAATTATGGTCGATTCTCATAAAATTCACAGTCTGTTCATGCTGTGATTTTTATATAGAGTCGGTAAGCATTAACCATAATTTGCATCTTAGATGGGTGCGACAGCATAATATTACGAAACTTGAATAAAAATTAAAATTTCAAGTGACCTCAACTCCAAAATGCGTTTTGTAAAATGCTGTCGCACCCTTCTAAGGCGCAAATTATGTTCGAATCTTAGCGACTCTTATAAGAATCACAGCATGTACACAATGTGAATTCTATAACAGTCAATTATAATTAAAAAACAAAATAAACTTATTAACACTTTATAGGGATAATAAATAGTTTATTGGGACAATAAATAGTTTATTGGACCAGTAAATAGTTTATTGGGCCAATACAAAAAGTACATTGCCGCAACTCACCATTTTTGTAAAAAAATAAATAATTCAATAAATAATTTCTTGTCTCAACAAACGTTTATAGGGCCAATAAACCACTTTTTCTTGTATCAATAAACGTTTATTGGGACAACAAACCACTTTTGCTTGTATAAATTAACGTTCATTGGGTCAATAAACGTTTATTGGGTCAATAAACGCTTTTGCTTGTATCAACAAAATGTTTATTGGGCCAATAAACAGATTTAGCTTGTATCAATAAACGTTTATTGGGTTAATAAACCGCTTTTGCTTGTATCAATAAATATTTATTGGGCCAATAAACCGCTTTTTATTGGCCCAATAAACCAGTTTGTTGGACGAAAATTGAAAAATAAATTTATTGTCCCAACAAACTTTTTTATTGTATTTACGTACCTTTTTGGTTCAGTGTACAGTTAATAAGCATATAGCCTATAAAAAAATCTGTTTCCCATCATGTCTGTTATCTGATTTAAATATTCAAATTAATTCTTAATAATTTGTTATATCTATGTATATACCTACACTTTTATAAATTTTTCTATACAACATTTTATATTCACTTCAGAATTATTTTTTTAAACCTATATATGTATGTTTATTTGTTTGTTTTTTAACGAAAAGAAATTCAATCTAAGACATTCAAATGTATATAATTCCTATTTCAAATGTCACATAAATTTCAATCGCAAACAAGACTGCACGAGATGTGTCACCATATAAGCCATATATAACATCTTATTCTCGTATCTCTACATACGTCATGTTCGACATTTCTCCAAAAAAAAAAAAAAAAAAAAAAAAAAAACAATCCGTAGATACTATTTTTGTCAATGTGCAGGAATAGATTGTTATTTTCTATTTATTTTTTTAGGTATACAACTACCATCCATCTGGATGCAGCACCTATTTTTGGTGTTCTTTTTGTAATTTCTGTGTGTAGTCAGAGCGTGGAGGCGTGCCAATCCAAACAAAATTCACTTGTTGGCTATAGGGTGATTCAGTAAAAAAAACTGTCAGAAACATTTAATTAAATTAACAATTAGATACTGAAGAGTGAAGGGAATGACAATTAAATGAAAAAATTGAGAAGCATTTCTGAAAACATGTACTAATATGCACTTCAGATAAAAAAAAAATATTACGAATTATCCCACAGTTTAAAGCAAACAAATGTTAACTTTCCAGTTTATAAAAAAATTCTTTCTGATTTTAATTTTATAAAATCGTTTTTTTTTTTTAGTACCTATGTACATTGTACATACTTTGATTTGATTATTATTTGAGTTTAATTTGTTTTCCACATAAAACCTTCATCATGAAGAATAAATTTTTTTGTTTGATTTAAAAAACAAAATTACATTTTATTTTGAAACATCCTGTACCTATACTTGTGCAATTCATAAAAACCCAAACCACAAAAGAGAATTGAAACTGGTTCTCACGTAAATTTAAGATAGATAAATTCATTGAATTTGTGAATCTGAAAAGAACTCTTGTGGTTTTTTTTTATAAAAAAAGTAGGTATAATTATTCATAAGTCGTAGGTAAAATATAAAACTTAATTAAAATTTTTGTATTTTGTACATATTAGGCTTGTTTTTTTCCAAGCCCGAAGGCAATTGGATGAAAAAAACGATTCAGGGCTAATTTACATGTTAAATACATATACAACAACTAATCCACAATGGGCTTAGCTAAACCCAGATAATTTTCGGGGCTTAACTTAAGCACAGAGAAAAACTATATTACCGGCGGGAATTATACATACTATGTTATCGATAGTTTGTATGGAAACTCCATTTTTTGTCCTATATTATAGAGTCGCTTATACCCTATACCGTTTTTTTTTCAACCAGTTCCCTCCGGAATTGGAAAAAAAACACACCTATTATGTTTGTCTGCTATATCACAAGATGTTAGAAAATATGTTTTTTATACTATTTTAACAACGGAAGCCTTTTTTATCAAATTTGCTTAGAAACATATTTCAACTCCAAAGATTATATATGTAATAAAATAATTTATCTTGAAATTTTATCCGAAAACAGTTGCACGATACTGAAATTATACAATATTTTATTATTTTTTTGCTGATTACAATAATTTGTGGGTTATTTTTTATTTTATTCCTTAACTAGATAAAACATTGCCTGAAATTAATGTTGGTAATAAGATTGGGCGAGCGAAAAGGAAAATGAGCATAGCCATATGTTTTGATAAGATTGATTGATACGATGATTTAGAAGTGCAGCCTACCAATCCAGCTATACGTTAATTCCCCCTAATTGTCTGAATACAGCTGTATGGACTTTTTAAAAATCCGAAGACGGTTAGTGCATTTTGATGGGTGGTAATGCAGAGATGATTGTCAAGTAAGCATTGCCAGCGATTATTTTGAAAAAAAAGGAAGTTCGACAAATTGTTTTTTATGACGAGAATTTTACTACAAATTTACAAAGTTTTAAATTCATTTAACCCCTTTAAAGGGATTATTAAAAAAAATAAAAAAACAAACTCGACAATTTTGTGTTCTTTCGTGACAAATTTACGACAGATTCACGACAATTATTCACACTGCCTAGGTATTTGTTTTTTAGTTCATTTTAAGGGAAGGTAATGCTTACTTGAACCAACGATTTTTTTGAAAAAAAAAAAACAATTTCGACAAAATGTTTTTCTTTTAAATTTTAGGACAAATTTACGATATTTTTTTACATTTTTTTTTTCTTCTATTTTCAGTTAATTTTACGGATTTTTGAGGGATGGTAATGACCGCCATATTATTCAATCGATACATCCTAGATTAAAACTTACATCCAGATATAAATCATACAAATTCAATATAAATACATCCAGATTTAAATTGTAATCTGGATGTATCGAGTGAATAATATGGTCGTTAGTATACAACTGGTGAATTAAATTCAGGCACAAAATCACGGTCAAACCGTCTCACGGTCTCACTTGCGAGCCTTGAGCAATAACAATTTAAATTTTAACATTTTTTGCTGGGCACCAAAAAAGCGCGGGTTAAATAATTCTTTATTTAATTTTTTTTTTAATTACATATTTTCACAACCAATGATAAGAAAAAAAAAATTATTATTTTGTCTTGTCGTGAAGTTTTCTTATGAAAATATACAAATTTTATTTATTTATTAAATTAAATTTAAAAAAATAAATTAAATTGTTTCAAATTTACCCATGTTGACCCATTGAAATTCAGTATGACCATTGACCTATACAAAACTTATCTATCAAGTTTGAAATGGAAAGGGTTATGGCAGATGCACAATTGCTTAATGCTTATATTATTTCGAAATCCAATTGCCTTGCCCATTTCACTGCTTTTATAGGGTAAATTAAAAAGACTTAAGCAATATCTTTATTTCCAATTAATAAATATAGGTACATCACATTGTTTTTTGTAATAAATATGTCTACCCCCAAAACAAAAACAAAAAACATGAACCATAATTATTACATTAATATAAATGAAAAAAAAAAATTTTAAATACAAAACACAATTTAATTTAATATAATTACCTCCTTTAAAATTACAGCAGGGTTGCTCGTAGTAGGAACTCCATGTATTCTCATAGGAACAAGTAACATTGACGGTGAAAACCACCAACACTGCTATCAATAGCAGTCGGAACATATTTATTGCGAAAATATTTAATTTATTTCTGTATTCCACGAGGCAAATTTTATGCGTGCGGCACACACTTTTTATTTATTTTTTTTTATTCTTTGTTGTAAATAATTATTTTAATATGGATTGATATGTTGATGTTTTTTTTTAATTTATTTATTTTTTTTATTATTGTAACATTAACACAAGTTATGTTCTTTTAATTTCACTTTTTTTATTGGATTTCCGTTAACACGTTATTAATATTATTTTTTTTTAACATTCAATATAGGAACAACGAAAACCTAAGGGACATTATAGAAAATATATTTTTAATAAATTTCATGAATTGTGGAATTATTATTCATTTTGTTTTCGTATTACATATTATTAAATTTTCCGTTGAAATTATTTATTTTTTTCTCAATAAATATGTAATAGTGGGCCTTATGAATTTAAACTTTTAAACGTATTCTAAAGAAAAAAATCACAACATGGATAAACGTTAATGATTAAACAAAAAAAAAATATACCTAGGTACATGTATACAAAAATTCAATTTTTAAACTTCGAATTATTACCTACATACCTACCTACCTTATTTAATCAATATTGAATCAAAAAACAAACAAATTTTAACTAGGTATTCAACCTATACTAAAATTTTAAATTTATTTTATTTTTAAGTATAAATTTAAATATTTATTTTAAATTAATAAAAAAATTATTAGTTCTTAATTGTTTTTTTTTTTTTTTTTTTTTGTAGAAATTCACTTGGTTATTGATTTCCCTTTAAATAATAAATATATAAAAACAATACGATAATATTTAATTTTAAATCAATAAGCTACATGACGTGTATTTAACAATTATTTTCAATATTTATTTTTTTATATAGGTACCTATTTATTTAAAAAAAAACGTTAATCTTAAAGTGGATATTAAAAGGCGTTTAGCTTATCCTTATCGCATTTTCTACTTAAAAAGACTAAACCACATGTCGGTACCAGCTGCTGCGATAATTCTTGGTAATACAAAAATAGCTCTTAAGACCGACTGACGTCATAGAGTGAAGATTTTGGAGAATGATAAAAAATAAAAATATTTTTTATTATTAATTTCTTTTTTCCCATTTATGTTGCAGAATTCTTTTTTTTTTTTAATTTTCCCTTTGAGAAATACAAAGGAAAAGAAAAGAACTCTCAATTGCATTATTATAATGTTTGCGGAAAACAAAGAATAGAAAAAAAAATATTGTAAAATTAGAACGGATGTAATGTGTTGTAAAGGTCTGGAATTGGATGCTGTAGATAATAATGGCATATTGGCGGGAAAGTAAGTGTGTATGTGATGATAACGAGCAGCACAATAGAACGGAGCTAGCTAAATGCAGGGTAATAGAGTTAATAATGTAATTTTCTTTTTGTTCAGAATTAAAAAAAAAAAAAATAAATGTGTTTATCGTATTTGATTTGAATTAATTTTTAATTTTGCAGAATTTGTTGATATTGCGGGAGGGAAAGTTGAATCATCAAACAAATGGATATTATAGACCTAGTGATATTGAAATATTCGTTTTGAGTGATGATGACCCACAAGAGCTTTTGAAGTGTTTTTCTTTAAATGATTTTTATTTAAAATAATGGGATTTTAACTTTCCTCACATGTGGGGTATAATTATATGGAGTATTTGAAAGTGATTCATTTTTGAATACTTCCATCACCAAATCCAGGGAATCGATAGAATACCATTACCAGGCAAGCTGATAAAACATGGATAGCCAACAATATATATACAGTAAGCTATGACAGGAGAGAGACTCCCATATACTGGCATTACCTAGGGACCTCTATAAGACTTCGGCTCCGACCACATCATTCATTTTAAGTTATAGCCTGGGATATGTGCTTCTGAATTGAAATTACTGCCTTGAAAATAGGATTTCTGCGTCTCATTTTTCATATTTAAATCGTTGTCAAAACTGGACAAAAACCCATGAAAAATTCTTCCTACGTAATATAGGCTTGTTCGTCTACTTCCTATTTCCTAAATCTGTCAATTTATACAATTTTTTGTCCAAAACTCATAGGTGTAACAAAAATAAAACTGGTAGAAACTGTCAGTTTTGGGCAAGTAAACGAACAGACCTGTATTGTTGAATTTACACGAATGACAGATTTTTGTCAACATTTCTGTCAAAAAACTGTTTAAATGAAAAATAACAAAATGTATATTTAAACGGGGCGCCAGTTTAGTGACAGCATTCAAACTTAATGTGCTCTTGTTTATTGTTGTTCCATTGTAGGTATTTTGAGGTGGTTTAAAGTTTCAAATGTAAACACAATGACATTCACCAGTCCGAGCTCAATTTCCCAATACAAACAGGGTTTAAGGTAATGGAGAAGATGTATAGTATTGATTCTGTTTAGATTGAGACTTTTCACTACGCCATGACGATGAATTTGTGGGTGAGATCGATGAGCACTGAGAAGCTCTCTTCTTTTCACCGATCTTACACACAAAATAATTGTCATGGAGCCTGTTTAGATTGTGACTTTTCACAACGAAATGACAGAGTCCATACCTACTTCATATCATCTCCATTATATTAGACCCTATTTATATTGGGAAGATTGAGTCCAGACTGGTGAGTGTCATCGTGCAGTTTACATTTGACGTTGTTTAGATTGGGAAGATTGAGGCCGGTATCACGGTAGTTCGTAGACAAGAGAAGTGTGGGGTGGGGGCTTTAGTGAGGCACAAAGAAAACATAAAAACCGGACTCATGAGTCATACTTTGTTGCTGTTTCAATCTGTGGAATGTTGAAATTGTTGTTGTTTTAATGTATTTTGAGGCGCATCAAAGATTCAAATGTAAACACAATGACACTCACCAGTCCGGAATCAATCTTCCCAATCTAAACAGGGTCTTTGAAACTTTGAACCGCCTCAAAATACCTAAATTGGAACAACAACCATTTTAACATTCCACACATTGAAACAACAACAAAGTAGACCCATGAGTCCGGTTTTTATGTTTTCTTCGTACCCCACGAGAGTCCTCACCCTAATTCCTAATCTAAACAGCATCCCAGTGCATTCAAAACGATATTCTCGAATACCTAATTATTTAAATAATTTCCTCATGCCTGGCAACATCTTCAATGTATAAAGGTAAATAACAAACCAAAAGGAAAATATCTAACCGTTCGGGCTTCTTGCTGCTAGATACCTACAACAATAACAACAACAAAAATCAATGAACTTTAACAATTCACAAATAAACAATACAACACCCCATCATTTTATTTTAATGAAAACAGAAATTAAAAACCCCTTCAACTCCATGTGCTCAATTAAAATTATATTTTATCGCTAAATAAGCAGAAATGATTCAACTTAACTTCACAGTTCACACACGCATCCAATATCCCATAAAAAAAAAAAAAAAAAACATTTAAACCAAACGGACCGACAGACGAGCAGAGCAGCGACTTTGCCTTATTGTTGTTTCTTTCCTAAAATTAAATTTATAGGTACTATGTGTAAATACCTTTATGTACTTCACAACCGTTGTCTGACGGACATAATTTTACACAAGAAAAAAAAAAAAGACAGAAAAGACACAACCAGCACCCAATCCAATCCAAACGAAAATC
Source organism: Epistrophe grossulariae (assembly GCA_929447395.1). Lineage (NCBI taxonomy): Eukaryota > Metazoa > Arthropoda > Insecta > Diptera > Syrphidae > Epistrophe > Epistrophe grossulariae. Next base: position 149,313,959 of record OV839566.1, on the reverse strand, counting down.
AACCACAAGGGCCACAAAGAAGAGATAAATTCATTTTAGAAACGGTAGATGGAGAATTTTTAGAGGAAATATCTTTTAAGTATTGAAAGATTTGAAAGAAATTTTATTCTAGGTTTAAAAAACACTTCAATAGTTTTTATTATTTTACAAATTATAATAACAAATGTATAAATTATTACAAGTAGATCACCAAAACAATATTGACAAAAAATACACCGACGATAACTCAAAACAACAAGAAGAAAACACCAGCGAATTCCTTGGTATTTTTTTCTTAATTTTTTTTTTTTATCCACAGACCACAACCAAATAACTAAACAGCGGCGTCAATCGAAGGCAACATCGCGGCGATCACTAAAATAAATGAAATGAAAAGAAAACGTATGTAATTCTTTAAACTCCTATCTCCCTCTTGCACGTTTTGTTGATGTATTTCTCAACTATCTTATTCCTATTAAACTCACCAAGTGCGATTCAATTCCAGTAATCGAAGTTGTTTACAAGTGCGTAAAAAAGGATGGATAGATGATTGAGGTGTTCGATTGAGGGCAACCAAAAGAGACAGTTGATATAGTTTAATTGGAATGATGAAACGAAGCAAGTGCAAGTTTCATTCCTTTCCACCATCCACCCACACGGAATGGAACAAAAAGGTTTGTTGATATTTTAATTTTATTGAAATTAAAAAATAATTTTACAGTGTAACAAATAATTTAGTTTGTTTTTTAGTAAATTTTATTCAACAATTGAAACTAAAATATTGTGTTAAACTAAAATTATTGAAGAAGAAAAAAAACGATCATAATTCATAATAAATGCGAAGCCGGATAGGGGAAATAAAATGATCATCTTCAGAATCGAAAATGTGCCGATATTCTTAGTTTCAATTCGAGTCAGTTCATTCTGCATATAGGTACATTTACTTCGATACGATGTATACTTATTCATTATCAAGTTGGATTGGAATTTGAATAGTATAAATTTCGAATCAAACCCATTTCAATTCGACGGACTTAGGGTCGCAGTGTAGTTTAAACTCGCATTAACTCTGCATATGTAAACGAGGTTATTACTACATAAGGTGCATTGTTTTTTACCAATCTCCCGGAGGGAACTGGTTGAAAGAAACGATATCGTGGATAAGCGACGCCATTAAAGAAAAAAAAATGGAGTTTCCATACAAACTATCGATAACAAGTATGTAATCCCCGCCGGTAATACAGTTTATCTCCGTACTTAAGTTAAGCCCCGAAAATTATCTGGGTTTAGCTAAGCCCATTTGGAATTAAGTAAGTGAGTAAGGTATTTTGTATGCGTAAAAAATAATCTACACAGCTATGATTAAGCGCATTTTATGTCTTAATTATGTACGTACTTCGTACACACATCCAAAATATTTTTCCCGAATTAGCCTACCTATTTATCTAACGTTCAGGTATGCCAGCAAAATAAATCGCAATTACCTACTACCTGTTAGAAACAATTAATGATAAAAAGAGTGTAACAAGAAGATTTAATGTAACTGGTGCTACCAAGTATGATTTTTGCGCATGAAATTAATAATATGTACAATTAGTGTGACCAGGGGCCTATTTCACGGAACATACAACGCATACATTGTATGAATGTATGTACCTTAAAGTAGTCGCCAAATTTTGCTCATTGAAAATTTTGAATTTTTAGAAAAACTATGCGTCAACTTATAGAAAACGCATAATTTAAACAAAATTTAAAATTTACGACAACTCATATGGGGCCTATTTTACGTCACATACATTTCTGTGATGTATGTGATGTATGTTCTGTGAAATAGGCCCCCAGATCTATCCTCAATGAAAACAGAACATATTTTCTTCCACGAACTATTGAACCGCATCTTACCTTTGATTGTAAAAGTTGTCCCAAAATTCACGCAAGGTGTTGCCAGTAAAAAACAGACAGTTTGACAGTTGAAAATGGAGAGCTACATGAAAGAACACCGCCTTATCCATTATAAAGCAGCAATTTCAAAAAATAATTAGGGTTTGTCGTTGATTTTTTTAATAAAATTATTTTCAGCGATGAAGCTCATTTTCGTCGTGATAGCTTCGTCAACCTTCAAAGAAAATACACAAGTGATTGTTGAGAAACAAATACATCCACAATGTTTCAATATTTTTGCGGAACGGTCATGAAAAATATAAACAAAAGAGAAGGTACATTTATGCCAGCAAAGCCGAGAAGGCCACTTTCCCAGTATTCTTTTTCAGAAATATAACCCTATTTAATATTTTGGATGTTTAATGAATCAATACAAAATATAAAAGCCCATGTTTTCTATCAAAGTTATTTCTTATTTGAATTAGAATGTCTGTTCTCTTTAAAATTTAGTTGTAAAACGCAATTTAAGACATTTTTTGTTTTGGATTTAAGAATGAGTGAGTTTAAAGTTAAATTTTAAGTTTTGAAAATACTTTTAAGACCGTGTTCATACGAAAATAAATTTCTTATTGTTGTTTTGTTTCACAAAAAAAATAATTAAAACCTAAAAAACAGGACAAATTGCTTATCTTTTGAAAAGGATACCAGACAAAAGTTTATTAGGTCTAAAAGAGGACGTCTGGTCAGCCTATGTACAATCAAATAATTATTAGGTGACATTTTTTTCTCTAAATAATCTATATACATAAAATAATGGTGCGTTGCATATTTGTCAAGCAATAAACTCCACCCAAGGATTGCTGAGATATCATAGTCACAAAACATTTCCCGACCTATCGATAAGACAAGACATAAAATTATGCATAGTGGAGACATGTAAAAAAGAATACTTTGCGAACACAGCCACAGAAATAAAGAGTGTATATGTATATAAAAGTGGCTAAAGCGTTTTATTGGTACCTACTTCTAATGCTGCGCTAGCTATAAATTAACAAAAACACGCAGCTATTGCAATCATTTGTCACTATCACATGGACAAATGGAATGGGATTTTATTTATTTTTTTTGTTCATTTTATTTTTTCTTTAACTTGAACTAAATTCCCATTTTTACGGGAAAAATAAACAAAATTAAAAAAAAAATATGAAAAGCCAAAAGATTAAGTTTGAAAAAGGAAACCAATTACGGGTGTGACACAGCCATTAAATTTTAATTTCGGGTTCAGTTCAATTTCTTATTTAAATGACCAATATTTTCCCTATACATAAAGTTAAACTTTCCCACATTATAAATTTTATAAAATACATAAATAATTCTTTCTGTAGAAATGAAAAATATTATTAGATTATATTAAAGAACATTAATTAATGAATCACCAAACCATAAAATTATTAAATATAACCAAATATTGACAAAAATTAGGAACTGCGAATCAGTTACGAGTGTGACACAGTATTTAAATTATAATTTCGAATTCAGTGCCATTTTCAATTTAAATGATCAAAAATTATAGAAAAAATTTCGACCAAAGGGTATAATTATACTTTAATTTACTTAATTGGAATGCAGGCACGTAGGTTACCACAATTAAAACAAAAAAAAAAAACGATAAACTAATTAAAGTTTCAAAAATAAATCCTCATTAAAAATTGTCCTTATATTTGCCCTATAGACCAGTCATTCGTCCTTTTTTTTTTTTTTTTTTTAATTCAAACCATTCCCAGTGTTAATAGAATGATTCCAATTTACTTCGCGAAGTAATTAAAAATATCCAACATGCAATTTTGTCATTATTTTACAACACACACACAAATCCATGCTCAAAAATATATAATGTATATCCTTCTATCTATACATTATCTATAACTTTGTGGCAGGACCAGTGTTGCCATGTTGGCATTATTAATGCTAGATCTAGCATTAAAGACGAGTAAAAAGCATTATGAAATTTGAAAATTATGCCGAATGCTTTTTTAGCATTATCCGATTTTTTTTGGCATTCTTGAATGCCATTTTTTGGCATTCTTGAATGCCAAAAGTTGATTTTCAATCATTGATTCATATACATGAAAAAAAATATTTTCAAAATAATATATTTTAAAATTTGTTTGCAAAATATGCGCATTATTGTGATCTAACCTTAATAATGTCATATTGAACTCAGACAAAAAAAATGGTGGAATTTAAAAACTGAGTATATTTTCGCAATAAAATAATCTACAAAAAACATCTTGAATGTTTTTCAATAAAACTGCTAGAAAAAAAGTTATAACCCTTTAAAGTATTTTTTTTTGTAAATGTTCGTCGATTATTGGCTATATCTTTTTTATTTTCAATTCAATGGTAAAAAGTGTCTTAACCAATATTGTAGAGAATTAAATTGTCTACAAAAATAATCTAAAATTTTTTTTTTCAGACTTTTATTTCTCAAGATATTGAGAAAAGGGGCTTCTTACCCCTTTTTCAAGTTAGCGGCCAAATGGGGGGGGGGGGGTCCAGCCCCAAAAATGATTTCGTATACTCTAACTAATGCACTCTACACATTTAAAAAAAAACGTTGTCCTATACTAAATGCAAGGTCAATGTAACAATATGAAATATCCAGAAATATAATCGAAGAAGTCGGAGGCTCAGTCAATTATGAGAAAAGAAGTCAAGAAGATATCTATGACGAGCTTTGGGTTGACGCATCAAGTACCTTTTTTATTTCCAAAAGCTATGAATTTAAAATGTGATATAAATTACTTCTGACTGAATTAAAATACTAACATATACCTAAACGTAAAAACAGAAATATTTTTTTAAATAATATTATTTCAATATATTTAAATAAGATTTCTTTTTTTATAGCATTTATGATACTTATTTATGAAATAATAAATTTTAATTTTGCATTATTACAAAGTTTTTTTCTTTTAATCATTGAAATATAAGATTGTAAGAGGGAAAATTTTCTACGAATGGATTTTAAAATCTAGCATTCTGTTTTTTGAGCTCCCATACGATTTAGCATTATGGAATTTGAAATCTAGCATAATGAAATTTGAGATTATGGCAACACTGGGCAGGACCACAACAACAATGAATGTACTCATCCAGTGAAAACTAATCAGTGAACTATTTTATGCCGCGCTTTTCGTCTGCAACTTTTTTTTTCTCCACACTTGTAACCCTGTATACGTATATACGCTGGTGATGTACAATGTATAGGTACATACATCAGGATTGTGTGTATTTGTATGAGGATCCATTGAAAGGAATAATTCCCAAGCCGGGCATCCTTCTGCTGTCCTTGTAATATTTTCCTCAAATTGAAACAAATAATCCCTGTCAAATTGGGGGGGGGGGGGGGGGGGGGGGCTAGGTATGAGTCGGAATGGGTGTGTCTCGAGTCTCGTCTCGCACTTGTCTCGTCGTCGCTCGTCCTCGAATAATTGTGTAGTGCTGCTACATACATACATATATAGGTATAGTCAGAGAGACAAAGTCGTCTGGTTGTCTGGTAGCACTGAGTTGTTCACAGTTGCACCATAGAATCCAGGAGCATAAACAGAAGCATTCCCTGGAACTGGAAGAGTGTCCTTTGTTATTGCAAAATCCGCGGATTGTTGCATAGAACATTTGTATGAGGATTTGCGTGCCGCCATTTAGAACAAAGTTGTGAAACCTAAACAAAGTGAATTCGTAGGGGAATATACCTATAGAGGGGATTTTATCTGAATGATGGGGTTTGAGTTAAGGGTGTTTGTGGAATTTCATTCATATTTCCCATCAGATTACAGCGGCAATGTCTGCAATTTGTTAGCCTTCGTGCTATATATATAGATATAGCCTGGCAGTGGTTAACGAATGAATGTTAAGGTTACGCTTTGAATTGTCTAGTTATACCCTACCTCGATTGCTTACTCTTCTCCCTTTTTGTCTGAGTGTTGTTATTGTTTTTTTCATTTCGTATATTTCAGGATTTGTAGGTAACAGCTGCGTTCAGATTTAATAATATCGGCACAGGAGAGATTTTATGGAGTACATAGACTTGACTCCACCATCATCCTACATTTTTTTTAACAGAAGTTGTATTATTTGGATGCAGCACTATTTTGAGGAAATTTAAAACGATCCGTGTATATACGAACCGAAAAGCCCTTAGGTCGTCGTCAATTGTGTGTTGTTGTTGCTTTGGTGTTATTTTTTTTTTTTGAGAATAAATTGAAAAACTTTTGCAATTTATGACAGACGACGGAATTTCGTCATCGTTGGCGATGGAATTAATAATTAGAGGATTTTTTTTTTGCTTAAGGAAATAAGGTAATATAAACTTTATGGCAAAGAGTCTTATGTAAATTTTGAACTCTATAGGGTTATAGTTAATGAGGTTTCTTTTTGAGAAATTTTTAGCGGCGTAGCGGTCGCGTGGAAGGTCGAGAATTGTTGTCAAATTAGTTTTCTCATAAGAAAAAAAAATTTTTTTTAACTGTCCTTTGACAAAAACTTTGTAAAACTTTTTTTTTTTTGTAAAAAAAAATAATGAATATAGGTTATTGACTTCAAATTATGTCAAAAATAACCCATTATTTTCTAACAATGTTAAGCAAACATCAAGGGCTTGCAAAATATTGTTTTTCTTAATTTTTTTTTAAATAATTAAATAAGAAATGAGTTCAAATCAAAAAATTCTTTTGTTTTAGAAGAAAATTAATTTTCATACATACATGAGGATTAACAAACCGAGAGTTTGCAGCAAATTATGGATGTGAATGATGGCAAAGGCCAAAACCACGGCATCCAAGACTTTCATATTTGGATTTAAAAATTTAATAAGTCGAGAGTCTTTTTAATTTTGCAAGGTACATTATCTTATAAAATATAATAGAAAACTGGTGCTATTTCGTATTGAAGAAGATACGTTATTTCAACATGGAATTTTTGAAAATAATAAAATTGTCAAGATTTTGACATGACCAAGATTGTCATTATTTTTTAACAAATTCATCATACAGATTTTAATATTTTCTCTTATAAAATTAAATTTTACTACATAGACTGTTGATTTAACGTTTTCTATAGTTATTTTTACAATATTGTTATTAATGATGAACTAGATGTTGTCTTGAGTTAACTAAGGGATTTGTATGTTTCATTTCAACATACAACATCGTGTTAATGTTCTTAAACTATATCTAAGTAAATGAAAATAAAATGCAAAATTGGGTCGAACGAACTTGCTCTTATGTACGATCCCACTGCGGTTTTAAAGTCTGAATAAATTGGAGCTATTCATCTGATTAAAAAAAAAATAGTTATGATAGCCTATACTTTGTGCCGCCTGCTAAAAACGTAGTTTAGTTTAAGGAATTATTATATGGGTACATAAAAATGAATAATATTATACAGCATTGTAATATGCAATATTATCTAAGCTTGTTAGAAGCTCTAGTGTAGTTAAAATCGGTTCAACAGATACCATTTTTAATCGATAGATACTAATTTTTTTCCAATAATATGGTATAGATGGTACTGATATTAGTTTATACACTAATTTTAATCAAAATTATTTAAGCCGTATTTGAGAAAAATGAGATTTTCCTTGCCGATTTTTAAAAAATTGTATATGGGAGGTACCGTTATTTTCTGTGATAAGAATAAAATTTTTGTTTGAAATCTGGTAGATGATGTTAAAAAACCTGCGGGTGCCAATTTTAATTAAAAATTGACTTAGTCGTTTTCGAAACATTAAACAAAAATTTAGAACTTTTTTTAAAAATTAAAAAAAAAAAATTAATTTTGAAAATTTATGGTAAATCCCTATACAATTGTCTTCAAACTTTTAGAAACATTCATAGTCAGAAAAATAAGATTTTCGTTATTTGCAAAATGGCCGTTAAAAGCTGTTTTGAATCAATAATTCAACAAGTTCAAATAAATTAGTGCTAAGACTTCTACTTGGCTGATGTATTTCAGAAGATAGTATATAAAGAATTTGTATTATTAAAAAAAACCTTCTTAAAAAAAAATTGTACGGCGGGTACCGATATTTTTGGTCCTAAAAAATTTAACAAATACGTGTTGGCCCAAGTAACATCGTTGGAGCTATTAGATGCAAAACTGTTCTTTTACAGCTCTTAGCTAGCAAAATTGAAAGGTATTGCTCAGTAAAAGATTATTTAACAGCTCCTTTCATTTTATTTAAAAATTATGTTCTATAATTGAAGTTTGAGAACACTTTTAGCTCTATTAACTTTATAACGCATCAAGATTTAAAAATATGCTCCATAACAAACTTTACACGTCTACTATCGTGCAACCTGTCAATATCAGACAATTAGAGACGTTATACAGTTGCTAGCAACACATCCCCAAAATACTAACGCATTATCTTCTGAAATGTAGAAATTTAGCATTTACAAAGCTGTACAAAAAGCGGCTGTAGAGCCGAATTACTAATATTTGCAACCAAATACTTCGTGAAGCGCATGCGCATTTTCAAATTTAAAAAAAATTCTATAACAGCTGTATATGAAACCTCTCTAAAAAAAATTCTATAGCGCTCATGTTATAGGGTGTTCCATACTAGAATACGAAGAAAATAATTATTTCAAAAGAAAAAATTAAACTAGTTTAAAATAAAATAATTAATTTCATTCTGCATGATGTGTCGTTCTCGTCATATTGGTTGTTTTTTCTAAATGGCGGGTGAGTTATAAAAACTTTATTTGATGACAATTTCGTTTCTAAAAATACGCTTTGAAAATTTTATTACGTACTTATAAAAATATACCGAGGACCTAAAATACATTTTTGGAATAAAATATTCTTCAAATAAAAATCTTCGTTTATAGAAATAATTCTTTTTTATTTATTATCCACCTGCCGAAACTTTCAATTTCTGAAACACCCTTTATATTTCATTAAAAAAATATAAAAACCAGAAAAATGCCATCTTGTTAACACTAGCTCCAAAAGTACAGAAAGCAAATCTTTAAGTGATATAAGAGCTAGATATCAACAGTTATCAATATTGTAGCTCTATAACAATCAAAAATATAGCTCAAAATGATTTTACAGCTGTAATGAAGAAACCTTCTTTCCTTATGAAAATATGGCGGCGAGAAAAAAAAGTAATGCAATATTTTCTTTTATTCACTAAAAAAAAGAAATATCTATCCACGCGCTCTCACTCAAAATCAAACTAAATTGTATTTTTAACCAAAATAAATTTATTTCGAATTTGAAAATTTTTTTTTTTTTAGAATTTTAAATTTTTTTAGTTATTATTTATTTTTATTTGACAGCTTAAAATACAAAATTTCGAAGGCGCGTTGTAATTTAACAAAGTACCCGCATAACGTTTGAGAAAAAATTTAATTCGCACTTAAATTAAGCTAACATTTCACCGAAAAATATTAAATTCCTTTATTATTTATTTTGGTAGGAAATTATAATTGGCATATCTTAGAAAATTATACATTATTTATGCTATCAAACGATTCACTTATTCTATATAAGTATTAAAGCGTGCCTGCATTTATGTTTGGTTTTATATTTATTACTCAAACCAATACGAACAAACATCTTTCAAAAGATGCTCTTTAAAGGTGTATGACATAGACCTTCAGAGTCACTTGCCACTAATAACGTGCTTCTTAAGAGAAAAAAAGTGCTCTCAAACTCAAAGAATTAGCATGCAAATGCGCTCGACTTAAGTTCTAAATGTGTTTCTAGAGCTCATTATTAAAAAAAGAGCTTTAATATTAGCTCTAGAAGCGTTGCTAAAGCCTTTAAAGAACTAAAAATGTTACTTGGGGGGAGAATGCCCAAAGAAAGCACCCCATAATTTTCCATATACAATATACATAGTATATACATATATTACATACAACCTGAAAACAGTTTTCAATTTACAGTTTATATGTCTTCCCATTTCAACATAAGCATTACATCCTGGTAAGCTTTAGAATTAAATATTTTTCAATTAACCGAATAGCATTGTTGGTTTAACAATATATCTATGTAGTTATATATTATTATTAAAATTACTAAATCTATTTAAATATACCAATATAATTTGTCTTCTATTTAACCTGATACCTATTAGTTTTGATAGTCTCCGTCATTTTTTTTTTTTTGTTTTGTATCAACAATGGTTTCTGGAATCTTATCGGTAGTCGTGCTCTTTAGATCGGAATAAAGTAACCATAAAGGAAACAAAAAACGACAAAAGTTTCATAATATGTAATAAAATACACAACAGATCTTATTAAAAAAAAATTATTTTGGGCCAAAATACATTGCGTGAAAAGTTGGTTAGCTTTTTCACAGGTGAGTTGTAGTTGCAGCACAACCGGTAAACTACACAGATGAGAATTGTAAAAGTTACATTTTTCTATGTAAATTCATAATTTGTTAGCACAGACTTAATATAGCTATACCTGTTTAATTTAACAATTATTCATTTAAATTGAATAGGCAAGTGCTATATCGGTTCAGTTTTAGACAACCAATTTTATTTGACTAGATGTTTACTCAACTAGATTCAACTGTTGATTCAACTAGTCAGCATTTAAATCTTGTAATTGGTTTAAAATTTAAGAAGAACAACCATGTTGAAAAAATACAACCTGATGCTTTGTTACTATCTGGTTATTTCAACCTGATATTTACTCTGAAAGTATCGTGTAGACATGCTATTTCCAGTCATTCCTAAAAAAAAAAGATGTTGGATGCAATTTCCCGTCATTCCCTAAAAAAAAAAGATGTTGGAAACTTTTGTTGGAAGATTTTTTTTTGTCGAAAAATTCCTTAGAACTTTTAAGACAAAATTGTAAATTTTGTGTATTAAAAAATTTTCCAGAATAAAGGTAACTATGTATTCCAAATTTTAATTTCCCATAGAATTTTTAGAAGTTTTGTCATCATCATTTGTATTTGGTTTTGTATAGTGACATAATAAATACATAAAGTGGTCACACTAAAACTCATTGAGAAGCAAGGCTTATTATCAAAGACAATAATAAATAATTTTACAAATAATTAAAGCTTCAATAAGCTTTTTATCATTCAATTAAATTTATCCGGATTTGTTCTCACAAAAAAAAAGTAAGAAAAAGATTTATACAATAATTTTATTTAATTATCAATTAGTTCTGGTACACATGGTTGTGAATTTTTGAGTTTCTTAGAATACAAGTCACTGGAACAAGAAGCTTAATTATGCAAATTAATGTTCTCCAATAAAATACATGATAATAATAATTCTTTCCAAGAGTTTAAATTTGAACATGACAAAAAAAAAAACTTGATCTGCTGAAAAAACAATTCAATTTGAATATAAACTAATTTGCATACAAGTTAGGCTAAAAAATACCAAAAATTTTGTCTTTTATCTTAAGGTAGATTTATGTGTTAACAAATCTAGTATATCTACCTATTTAAATACATATATTTTTTTAATTCTTTTATTTGATTATTTTTATATTCAGAATGGACTTCGACATCATTTAAAATTAATATGTATCACATTTAATTTTATTCAGAATTAAATAAGTTGTATCTCATAGCGAACATAATATAATTTTTGCACTAGTAGATCACCAATTAAAATAAGTCGCTCAATGAAAAGTGCAGAATGCTTTTACATACATAGACATCTATAAATCTAAAATCTCCACGCAAACACTTTTGAATCAGCATTACTACACTTTGTAGAAGTAGAAGAAAACCCATCCACCGAGTGTCTACCAACCAACATAATTAGAATAGCTACATACATAGGTTCCTTCTTCTATTTTGTATACTAAAAAGACAAGGTTAAATCAAAATTAATCACAGTTCTGATATAGTTGTTTCTTTAATGTCCTTTCAAATATCCTTTTGCAGTCAAAATGAAACCCCCAATTACATTTGCCATTTCCAGCATATCATAGTCCTTTTCTCCTTCCATCACGAAAAACCACTTTATTGTATCCTTTTGCATAATGAGCAACGCAGTGTAGAACTATGGTATAATACCCTATACCAACTATATGACTATCCTTCTTTTTAGGAACGTGCCACAGCTATATAGAAAAGTGCCATATATCTATGTATATCCCGTTCTAATAATATCGTCCCCTTGACGTTCGTCAAAACAACCATATAATGAAAATTGAAATCCACTACTATGACAGCATCATCCTTTAAATTTTAATTAAGAATTTCCTTGATGGTTGTTTGAAGCACGTCGCGTTTATATATGTAGATACCTATTCCTATTCCTGTATATAGTCTCAACGGTCCTTACTGGGTGGAGGGAGATTGTCTATCTATATTTTGCTAAATGCAAAAAGGTACATAATGCCACTTATAGTTTGTCATTATTAAAAACTTCACATACCTTAATAATGATACCTTTACTTAGTGTTTTACCTATACCTACGACCTATGTATGTATATATACGTCTCCTTCATCCTTCTTCGTTATATTATAACAACTTCAATCTACAAAACTAGTATAAATGAAGAAAAGTTTTTGCGAGGTATTTTTATTTGTGCGTGTACATATACAATGTCATTTTACAATGTTTTATGAGTTTAAAGGTGAATTTCACAGCTCCGGGATCTTAGCACCTCATATATGGGATATTCGCAAAAAAAGTATGCCATCTAAAAGGTCACTAATTGGTCATAAACGGTCAGCTATTTTCAGAAATTGGTCAGACTTAGAAAACTTGTAATCCAAGCTTGAACTTTTTCAAGGTCATTAGCGATTTTTGGCACCTCATTTATGGGATATTCGCAAAAAAGTTGAAAGGCCACCGGATCGTAATAAAAGGTCAGCTAGTTTCAGTAATTGGTCAGGCATAGATTTTTTTATGAATTAAAAAAAAAAAAAATTTCAAGCTCACAATATAAGACTTTTAGCACCTCATTAGTGGAATTTATAAATAACCAATTTCTGAAAATAGCTGACCTTCTATAACCAATTAGTGACCTTTTAGATGGCATACTTTTTTTGCGAATATCCCATATATGAGGTGCTTAGATCCCGGAGCCGAATTTCAGTAACAAAAATTTTATGGATGGGGTCACACGACATAAGATTCTATGTAAAACCAAAATAACAATAATTAATGATCCCATATATAATCTGTCACTCCTTGGATTTGATCATAATTTTAGGCGCGAAATCTTAACATCCCATTATGTATGGGATATTCAAAAAAAAAATATTCCATCTATAAATAGTCACTAATTATTGGTCAAGAAAGGTCAGTTGGTTTCAGTAATTGGCCAGCCAAATGATATTTTTAGTGAAGTTTGAATTTTTTTTAAAGGTGAAGTACCCATTAGGAGAACAAGTTGATATGTATGTGTATATGACATGCCATTTGAAAGGATTTAGTCAGCCATTTTTTTTTAATAGGATTGTTTTAACATTGAAAATGTTTATAGTGTCGTTTTGAGAAAAATATGGTGTTACCAAAATAATTAAATGAACAAATGAATATATAACAAATGAACGAAATGAACTCTAGCGTATAGGGGGCTCAGGATCGAATTTTTGGTTGGTGTTACCAAAGAAAATACCAAAATGAACCTTAATACACAATCGATGAATCGTACCTACACGTTGATCGTCGCCAACCGACGAGCTTCAGTGGAGGATAGTTGAATTTGTATGAAATCTTAAAATCACTGGATTTGAGCGCACTTAGAAGCCTTTTACTCAGGTCATAATTATCGGATGCTTAATATTAAGATAGATAATTAAAGATAAAATGACAGGCTACAAATCTGCATCAAAATGTTTGCAAAAGCTTACAAAATTTCATACTAAAAACGTGAAAGATTGGCTTTTGAGAACTAATTTCATCACGGCAAATGACGTGAGGAACAAGAAAACAAAAAGAAAAAGAAAAAAACGTACCCACAAAGAATATACATTGCTGTAAGGGTGTGGGCAAGACGTTGGTTGGAGTGGAATGTGTGCAATAAAAAACCACCACTGCATTGTGGCTGGTGGCAAACACAATTTGGCTTCGCATCGGGAACAAAAATTATATACATACATAGCTACATTATTAAGTAGGTTAGGAATGTCTGTAAAATGTTATGTTGATTAAATTGTTGTAGGTATTCTGCAAATATTATTCGTAATGGTACGATTAGGTTGGTTTGGTTGGCTTATAACTTCTGTTCTAACAATCGGATATTTAAAATAAAGGTCTTAAAATGAAGGTAAAATATCAAATTAATTTATTCAGTTAAAAAATAATTGAAATAACATAAAAGTGTAGGTGAAAAACGTTTAGGTTTAATTCATCAAAATAAATAATTGCAAAAATTGAATAACAAAATTGGCTTCGCTAACAAAATTCATATACCTACTTATCTATATAGGTACATACATTATGTATGTAGGTAGGTAGGTAAGTAGAAATGGCGATCACGAGCAACCTAGCTCGTTGACCCAATTAGAGCTAGAGTGCGCCGTTTTGTTACCATAACTCGTTGGACCTGTGGATGTAAATGGTTTGGAATGTCTCAGAATGGCTCAGAGACGTAAGAAGTTTGACCCCTTAGTATGACATTATGTATGTACATTTATATAAAAGGATTGATTTAGTTGTTCTGCGGTTGCCTTTTTACTTCTGTACTAATAATCGGATCTTAAAGATTAAGGTTTTGAAATAAGTTAAATAATAGGCTTCAAAATTTTGTGTGACAAAACTTGACTTCATTCTTAATCAATTCGATTGTTGAACCTAGAATATGCACAGAGACCTATACTTGAACCTCTATGATTATAACTTATAACTTTAGTTCTATAAGGGCCAGATGTTGAAGGTTAAGGTATTTTAATTAAGGTTAACTAGGCTAGGATTAACCTAGCGAAGCAACTTAAATATAATACCTAATCGAAAAGGGTTGATTTGGTATCTTCTGTTCTAATTATCGGATCTTTAAGGTTAATGTCTTAGAATTAAGGTAAAATCTCAGGCTACAAATTTATGTGACAAAACAACATCTAAACCAATGCGTTTTTTGAACTTGACCAACGTCTAAACCAATGCGACTTTTGAACTTGACCTACGTCTAAGCCAATGTGATTTTTTAACTTGAACTATACGGTTAAACCAATTCGATTTTTGAGCTTGACCAACGTCTAAACCAATGCGATTTTTGGACTTGACTTACGTCTAAGCCAATGCGATTTTTGAACTTTACCTACGTCCAAACCAATGCGATTTTTTAACCTAAAATATGCAAAGATACCTACTTGTGAATCTCTTTAATAAACTTACAACATTAGCTCTAAGGGCCAATTGTTGAAGGTTAAGGTATTTAAATTAACATTAATCAGCCTAGAGGTAGGATTAACTTAGCGAAGCAACTTAAATGTAGTAATCGAAAAGGGTTGACTTGGTAAGCTTTTATTTTCTGTTCTAATTATCGGATCTTTGAGGTTAAGGTCTTAAAATTAAGGTAAAATCTAAGGCTATAAATTTATGTCACAAAACTTTACCTAAGTCTAAGCCAATGCGATTTTGGAACTTGACCAACGTCTTAACCAATGCGATTTTTGAACTTGACCTACGTCCAAACCAATGTTATTTTTGAGCCTGAAATATGCAAAGGTACCTACTTGCGTTTCTCTTTAATAAACTTACAACATTAGTTCTAAGTTATTGAAGGTTAAGGTATTTAAGTTAACGTTAATCAGTCTAGAGGTAGGATTAACTTACCTAAGCAACTTAAATATAATTTAAGGTCTTAGAATTCAAGTAAAATTTCCTGCTATAAATTTATGTTACAAAACTTTACCTATGTCTAAGCCAATGCGATTATTGAACTTAGAATGTTCATAGGTACTGCAATATAATTGAATTTCTTTAATAAACTTATATAGATTAAGATCTAATGTTCAGATGTTCAAGGTTAAAGGTAGAACTATAATAGTCGGATGCCGACCTAAGTGGTCGTACGAAATGAAACGAATAAAAAAAATTCATATGACGTGCCCATAATTGAGTTTTGCTTGTTTCGACCAATTTTTTACTTTTGCTTCCGGAAGTGAAAGCGCTCACCGACCGCTCCTTGCGTAAGTGGACTTAGACAATTTTTTTCCAATATCTTCCGACTATTACAGTTCTACCTTAAGGTCCTCAAATGAAAAAAAAACGATTCAATTCGGTTGTCAACTCAGCTGTCAACTTAATTGGTGCTTTGCTTTTCATATACACAGATAAAAGAATACAACTTAGCTGTCAAAACCATTTATATTGTCTTAAGAAATTACACGACTCGAGTTTATTAAATTTATTAAAAGATGAGTTCAAAATGCAAAATATTATATAGAATACCTAAAAACAATTAGGTAAATCAGATTTGCATTGAGTTTGAGCTACACATCAAATTATTTATAGATTTGGTCTCGCGTTAAAAAGGGTTCGCTTTGATAGTAAATCAAATAACTTGCCTATATATAAATAGTTCAATAAGTTGAGAGACTTGTAAATCAATTTGAGCAAATTTGAGCAAATATTTGAATTTCTTCAACATAAACGCCGTGATTAAATAAACTGAACTGAACAACATTAATTTAACCGCCAACTGGGATTCGACATTAAAAATATCTACATATTGTAATTTCAGACTGAAGAATGGTTTCTTAGACATCTTCAGAAGTTTTGGTGCAACTCTAGGATACAAATTAGAAATCACCAAGATTATTCATGTTTTTATTTTATCGAGCTAACACAAGTCATTTTCAATGTCCCCATAGTTACTCTATGAGTGAAATCTGTAAATTTTTTTTTATGTTCTATTGTTTATTAAAAATGTGGTACTAACAATCACTTTTAAACTTAAATTACATACTTTTATTTCGAATATCCCACAAATTGGGTATATGACAATTTACAATCTCCATGACCTTGAAAAAAAAAACTTTAAAAATGTATCAAATTCGCCAATGATTTTCCAATTGCTAAAACTAACTGATCTTTTGTGAATAATTTGTACTGACCTTCAACCTTTTAAATGGCATAGTTATTTTTTTGAATATCCCATAAATGAGATGCTAACATTCTCGGATTGGTGATCTTGTTGAAGATATGATTGTTGTTTTTTTGTTTTCCTATAATTCTTCGTTGTTAATTCAAAATGATGTGTTAGCAATCTCTTTCGACCTTAAATGCTATATATTCTTTCTTTCGAATATCAAACAAATAGGGTACTGACAATCTCTTAGAGATTGAAAATTCTTTAAAAATCACCAATGGCTGATCAATAAATGAGACTTACTGATATTTTGTTAACAAATAAATTAACCTTCAACCTTTCAAATGGTATACTCCTTTTATGAATATCCCAGAAATGAAATTCTAACATCCTCGAATAGGTGATCTTGATGAAGATAAGGTTGTTTACTTTTTTTCTTTTAATTTTTTGTTGTTAATTCAAATTGAAGTGCTAGGAATCTCATATGACCGTGAATGGTATAATTTTATTTTGAATATCCCACAAATGGGTTACTGACAATCTTTAACATCTTGAAAAAATAAAAAAATATGAAAAGTCTTTAAAAATTGCTGATTAATTGTTAAGACTTACTGATATTTTGTGAAAAATTCTACTGACCTTCAACCTATCAAATCGCATACTCAGTTTTTGAATATCTCAGAAATGAGATGCTAACATCCTCACATTGGTGATCAATGATGAAGATATACATAATTGTTTATTTTAATTTTTCGTTGTTAATTCAAAATGAAGTGCAAACAACCTATTTTTTTTCCTTTAATGGTACCTATATTTTTATTTCGAATATCCCAAAAATAGGGTACTGACAATATCTATGACCTTGAAAAATTAAAAATAGCGTATGTCTGGCCAATTTCTGAAACTAACTGACCTTTTGTGACCATTTAGCTTCCATATTATTTTTTTTTTGAACATCCCAAAAATGAGGTCCAAACATCCTCTATTGAGTGACCTTTAAAAAATATTTTATTTTAGAATTATAAAAATTAGTTTAAAGATGACTAATTACTGAAACCATTTACCTTATGTGACTAATTAGATGATTAGATTAAGTTGGAATCATTTTTTTTCGAATATCCCATATATGGGATATTCAATACCCCAGAGCCCATAAACTGCCCAGGTAACCTTAAACGATATACGATGCTAAAAAAGGATTGGTACTCTTAAACGAGCATGACGATTCGGTTCAAGGAAAATATGAATTCGTACTGAAATTCGAATTCTTACGTTGATGAAACCTGATTTTGTTGATGAAATCTTTTCACATATTGGTAAATTAACTATACGTAAGAAAATTTTCAAAGCAATTTCTTAGCTAATTTTAATTGCGCAGTTTTTTGGTTTCAGAAATTATTGACAAAATTCAAAAATATAAATTCGTTTTCCTTTTAAACTTCGATTATAGACTTAATATACACACGTTGATATCACTCCATTTCTTGATAATTCCGCTAATATTGTAGTATTTGATGTGTTTTATTGAGTTCTTAATGTGTAAATTAAGAAATTTTTCACCTTAAGAAAAATTTTCATATGAAAATTCTACCAACTCAAAATTAAAAGATAATTTCCTTTTCAATAACTATTTGGCTAAAATATTTGAAACATTGTGGAATTGGCACAGTTATTAGCTTAACAAAACGCGCCTTTATTAGGCGTTTTTCTTTTTGAGTGAGCTCACCACTGAGCAGAGTCTGAGTGAACAGAGTAAGTTCTGAGCAGAGTATGTTCAGAGCTCTTTGATTTAATTATGAAACAACTTGAGCACTGAACTGTCATGATTAGAAATTATTTAATTATTATTATTATTTTAACTTCTCCACTAGAGCAACCACCCTCTTCCGCCATTTTTATTGTTTTGACGATGTTTTTTTTTTTTTTAATTTCCCACCTTTCAAATGTCATCTCGTTTGTGTTCAGCATTTTACTCCGTTTACTCTAATATTTTATTCTGAACTCACAGAGCGTGCTCTGAAAATGCTCAGAACTAAAAAAGAAACACAAATTTGAAGCTCTAAACGATCAGAGCTAAAAAAGAAACACAAATATTTTCTTGACAGTTCTGGCTTTGCTCTGAACTCAAAAAGAAAAACGCCTATTGTATCCAGCACGTAAAATTGGCGATTTGATATATTTATATTTGTTATCTATTAAATTAGGTCTGTTCGCGTACTTGCCCGAAACTGCCAGATTCTACCAGTTTTATTTTTTTTTTTATATGAACTTTGACAGTCTTTCGGGCTAAAACTGGTAGAAATAGGTAGGTTTGGGAAGTAAACGAACAAGGTTATTGTATGATTATGAAATTCACCTTTCAAGGTGAATTACTCGCAAGTGGGATATTTTCTATCAGACACGTCGTTTTCTCCTAAATGTATGCTTCTAATTACAACGATTTTCATTTTCTGCCTTACCTGCTGCAACTATTAAGTAGAAAAAGATTCCCTAATGTTAGAGTTATCGTATAGTTGCTCTCTCTCCTTTCCATTTTCAAATTTAATGTTTCAATTTTACGCGCCGTTAAAAAGTGGTGACTCCAGTTGCTTTGAACGTCAATGGCATAAAACATAAGGTGACATGTGCATTTAATCATCAATGGGGAATACTATAGAAAGAAAGAGTACATACATATTTATGGAAATTATTATGCGACTTGGCCTTGCCTTTTAGTTTTAATCTTTTTCAAACTTAACGAGTACGAGTACCTATACCTATACTCGTACAAGAGAAAGGTCTTGGATGTGTGTTTTAATTCTAGCCGTTTGTATATTATGTGTCCATTTAAGTTCAGGCGTTGTAATTACTGTCTAGAGCATCATGGCCAGGCCATGTCATCATCATTATCATCATAAGCATCGACTAAAGGCATTAGGCGACAACGACAAAGAATGACGATGACGATGACGACAAGATATACAAACTCGATCTACCCCTTTAAAAGGTTCTCTAGATATTCAGTTTGGCCGAAAAAGTAAAACCATAAGGAATAGAAACTAACTACTCTATAGCAGGGTGGTTGTTTTTTTGGTTGGATAGTGGTTTTGGGGATGATGGGCGGCCACGATGATGGTAACGTAACGACAACGGCGACGTATGCCACACTTTATATGTCGCTCTGGATGCTGTGTATATAGGTATGCCGTGTAGTATTCTGCCACGTTTTTTGAAGGTGTCGACATGAAGGAAGAAAATGTATAAAGCTTGAGCGCACAATGCACAGAACAAAGGGTAACCATATATCCAAAGCAGCAGGAACAGCAGCAGCATATAAGCAGCAGAAGGACCCCAACACCAAAAAAAAAGGGACAAAACACTTTCGCATAATGGTCGCAACTATACCATCATTATGTAGCTTAATTAAGTGCTTTTAAGTCCTTAGACATGGGTTATGTCTCTCTGGTTCGAATAAAATATCGTCAGGGAGCGAGTGTTGATCCCTGTAAGTGATGTTTTTACTGTATTGTGTGTCCTTGGCTATATATGATGGTGCGGTGTTGGGGTTGTAATTTTGCGGAAAATTTCAAGTGGCGGATTTCGTTGCAAGCAACTCTATAATAATATTCTCTGATGATGTGAATATATGTAAAGCTATGTGTGTGTGTGTGTGTGTGTGTATGAATAAACATATAAAGGGTGTAAGCCAAAAATAATTTTTGTCAAGTAATCCTCTGTTGAAAGGATAAATTGAACAAAATATATAGTAGTGGTGGTAGTTATATGTTTTGACAGAATCTATCATTGAGGACTTAACTGGCTTAGTTTGTAATAGAAAATAGTGTAAATATAAATATAAAGTTTATTTTGATGTTGATGATGTTTAACTAAAAATGTTATGGCCTTGAATAAATGAGTTTTAAGTTTTCATAATCAAAGGAATTTTTTTATTTAAAAATATTTATTTTTCTTAATCAGGTAAATTTTATGAAGAAGACAAAATAGTAAGTTATACAAAAGTATCTTTCTATATTGAATGAAAACCTTATCCAAAAGTTGATTTAAGTCGGTTTTTAAAAAGAAAGAAATAACCCATGAGGTGTTTTTACCTCCGTACAAGTGAGAGAAGAAATTTTCAAAAACATTTACTTAAAACAGAAAATATGTATTGTAGCGGATTTCGAATTTGTCATTCTATGCTTTTTTTTTAAATTCTTTACTAAGTTCATATCAAGTTAGCACCCCCTCGAAAAGTGGTGTAAAACTAGTTATAATGAAAGGTTTATTGCTCAATAATTTTCAGTTAGTTTTTCGTTTATTATACATTGGTAGTTTTAATAAATATGATTCGTTTGGAATTTTTTTTTTATTTTTTAAAATTATGAAATAAAAATCAGAAAGCCGGGAAGAAATCCCAAATTTTTGTAGGACTAAAGGCCGTTAAAAGCTATTTCGAATCAATAATTCAACAAGTCCAAATAAAATAGTGCTAAGTCTTCTACTTGGCTGATGTATTTCAGTAGATAGTATATAGAATTTGTATCATTAAAAAAAAACCTTCTTATAAAAATCAGAATTGTTGGTATAACAATACTTAAATTTTCACAACTAAAGGGTCTTCCAATAGGGACTTCAAAACTTTGACAGTTGATAGTGGTCATATTGTGGAAGCTACATCTGTTAAATTGGCTGTTATTTATTATGACTTTGGCCTGCACCCGTACAAAATTCAACTGACCCAGGAACTGAAGGTAAACGACGTGTGTTCATTAAATGGCCCTAATTTTCATAGAAAAATCATCTTCAGTATGATGAGGCCCATTTCTGGATGAATGCATAGTATGTCAACAAATAAAATTGTTGAATTTGGAACGATACCAATCCACATGAGATCGAAAAGCGTCCAATGCATCCCGGAAAAATCACTGCTTGGAGTGGATTTTTCATTATAATATGTTGTTTCGATTGGATACATGTTTAACTACAAGTAAAGCTAAAAACCAAAAAATTCAAGAAAACTAATTTTAAATTAACGCAACTATTTAGATTTTTTTACTGCGGATAGTTTAATTTAAAGGTTATAATTAATTTAAATAATTTACAATAACTTCTTATGAATTTAGTAAAAAAAAACATAGAAAATATTAAATTTAAATAATCACAATTCATTCATGACAAATTATTAAAAAATAAGTAATTCAACATAAGAAATTCTAACAAATTTTTAAAGGGGTATTTTCCTTACTTCATATGTACTAAGCGGATCAAAGCATCTAAAACATAGAAAACGTAGAAATACAAAACTTACATTGTCACAACTATAATGAAAGTTTATTTAACGGCAAATTATTTACCAATTCAACCATTCAACATAAGAAGTTTTAACCCAACTTACGATATTGACTATTAGCAAAGCAGCAAAAAATCATAGAAAACACTGAACAAAAACTTCGGAATTGAAAGAACGACTTAATTCAACGGCAAATTATTCATCTCACCACTTTTCGATTGGCGAATTTTGTTTTGCTTGTACATACTAATTGATATTCAAGTCTGTCTGCACTGAGTTTTTCTCTTGTGGTTTATAATTAGGTGTAAAATTATTGTTTTTCTAGATTTTTTGTATTCCCGTTTTGTTATATCGCCCTTTTGATATTTCGCCGTTTCATCAGCCCAGTCAATATAAAGCCATAAAAACAGCCCAATTAGGAAATAATCGCCGGAAAGCTGGATTTTGGTATAAAGTTTCCTCATGGTGTTCTTAAGAAAAATTCCCCATCGTTATGAGCGCCGCTAACAATTTTACGGTGGTTTTTCATGAATAACTCCCAAATGGTAAGTTGTACAGAAAAATGTTAGTTACCAATTTTTAGCTTAGAAAATTTCCTACAAAAAACATTATCATACTTTTTTTCCTAATATAATAATAACCGTTTTCGAAATAAACCAATGGGAAGAGTTAAGGGTTTTATTTTTCTGTATAGTGGGGGCCGCGCTTAGTTCAAAAATTGTACATTTTGTGATAAAATCATCAATTTTTTTTGTTGTCGATATATATTATGCGAACATGATTTTAAGATATTGGCCCACTCTATTTGTCCACCCCTTTAGGTGGGAGGAAAAATAAAAACACAACGGCAACACTCAACACTCAACAATATCATGTTATAGCTTTGTTTAAAGCCAGTGGTTCGTTCTTTAAATATGTTTATAAATGACGTTATTTTATTGCTAAGTTTTTGAATAAATGATTTTTAAACTCAAAATTTTGAACATAACTTTATATATCAAAATCCAGCTTTCCGGTGATTTTTTCCGAATCAAATGCTTACTCAATATATTTTATATATTTTTATTTAATTTATTTGCCAAAATAGAAAAAACAAAAAAAAAATAAACCTAATATTGACGATTTTCGCGTGGTTATTAATGTTTAAACAAAAGAAAAATTAACTGTAATCTCCATTATATTTTTTTTTAATTTCATAATTTAATTGTTTTAAATGCAAGATACAGTATATCTTTTTTGTAAAGTAAAGACAATTTTTACCTTTAACAATCTTCACTTTGATTTTTGCAGCAGATTTGCTTTTTGTGTACCTATACCTACATTTTTCCTATGGGCATAGAATTCTTTATTTTGTTGTACACAAAAATTATAAAAATACATAACTGTGGTTAGTTGGTACATACACAAAAAGAAAATATAGAAAATAATGTCCAAAAGGTTTAAATAATTTTTAATTTAATTCTGAATTTAAAATACAAATCTTTAAATAGAAACTTTTTCAACCGAGAACGCAAAGCAAAACTTAAAAAAAAAAAAAAACATTCTCTCAGTGATGGCTCAAGAGATTTATTGTATGCAACCAAATATTTATACATATAGTACCTACCAATAGTGGTTGTAAACAAATTCACATAAAAGAGAAAAAAAAAAAAAAATATAAGTCGACATAGTATTCTCCTCGAGCAAAAACTATTTCAGACACAAGGAACCGGAAATTCCTTTGCCATTAAGAAGTGGTTCATATATAGAACCTACGTGTGTATGTACATATGCATATACTCTAACTCACTTTAATATAATATAAAAGACTGCTCACATAATTTTGCAGGAGAAGAAAAAGAAGAAGATTGGTAGACGAGTACTAAATACGTGTGTAATCTGAGAATGGTGCGGCAGCGGGACATAAAGTAATCATACCATGAAAAATGAAATACTATTCTTGCCGCTTATTTTCCTAAATCGTTTAAAACGGAAGAGTATTATGAAGAGAGAGAACATCTATATTAGTAAGCACACTTATAATAATACACATATGTACATATGTATGTACAAGAAAACAAACATATTTCAAAATTTGAACTTTGACATTTTGATCCTTGCGAAAACAATGAAAAATTAAAGTGTTATTTAATCTTAATCCTAAATGGAATTTTAAACCAAACTCCCATCCCACCCCCTACTTAAGTGAAATTTTGAAGGAAGTGGTTTAAAAATAGAACGTTTCTATATGAATTCTATCATTTTCTACTTTGATCGGTATAAATATGTAGGAACTTCAAAAATTCCATCCAAATACAAATTTAATGGAAATTAATGGCTTTTTTCATGTCTCCAGTATTCTCAAAAATTCATACAAAGTATATAAATACAAAAAAACTTTGTTAGAAGAAAAACTATAAAGATGGTAGAAAAAAAACAAATTTCAAGAGAGACAGAGACAACACGACAAATTTTACATAAAAATAAAAAAAAAAAAATACATTAATTTTACTTTAAAAAGGACAAAAGTTTGTTTTCCGTTGGTGGGTGGCAGCCGTGGCCGTCACACAAACAGAACTCGAAACAAAACGGGACATGAGAAAAAATAAATACTAAAAAAAAAAAAAAACAAACCAATATACAATCAGGGAAAATACCAGAAAATGAAAATGAACAAAATAATGTCCCTAAACAATGGTAAAGTCGCCGGTTGATGCTGCTTTTACTCCTGTACTCTTACCCGGTTGTTTTTTTGTTTTTTTTTTGTTTGTTATTTGTTTGTTGTCCTAAAAAGTTCAACTGAGAGAAGTTGCTGCCTCCATCAATGTGTTTCCTGTTGAAAGGACGACAACAACGATGCTAGTATATTAGTCGTACTACATATTTTGAAATAGCATAAAAAACAACAAAACAAAACATGAAAAAAGCTAAAATTCATTTTGTGCTTGTTATTATGTAGCTATAGGAGCCAGAGAACTATCTTTATATTTGACTTGATATACTTTTATTTGTTTAGCGCAGTTGCATTTAAATTTTTCAACTGATTTGCTTAGTAAATATATAGATGAAATTTGGTCTAGAGTCATAAGAATATTTTCATAAGCAAGTAGATAAAAATATGGAAAATATTTTACTTGTATAGGTGGGTAGGTATATATTATGTGTGTCCTGGAAGTAGTTTTTGGAAATTTAAATATTTACTCACGTTTAGGTTGAGGCCATCTAATAAAAAAATTTTATACCTGAAAGAACGGTTTAGTCTTTTCCTCGTGTTAATCGTGTTTTGGTATTTTTTTGTTTGTTTCCACACATTTTCATGAATAAGCACACTGCATTATAGGAGCCTATAGGCTTTGTTTTTAAATCCCCAACTTGATTCTTTGAAAAATTCCTTATTTAAGTAATATTAGGCGTTTTTTATTATCAGAATTGAATATGGATCATCAAACAACATACATAACAACAACAACACATGAACCTGCTCTTTATCGGGTTCACGTTTCATGATCCGAAAACAGTCTGCTGATTCTCGCCACAGTGAGGTTGTTTTATTTTCACAGGATGATCCATATGGATCACGGGTCATAATAAAAAACGGCTATTATTAAAACTTATAAGAAGCTCTTGATGAAAAAATTTACCAGATAAAATGAATATGTTGTACTAAAATAAAATAATGGTTGTATTTAGAAGGAGGTATAAGTACTATTAATAAATTGCTTAATATGTAAAATTTGTTCCTGTTACAGTTGACTCCCTCTTATTCGAAATTTCTCTAAGACAAATTTCCCTCTAGCTCGAATTTTGTCGCCATATTTTGGCATTCCAATAAATTTGCCATAAAAAAAAACCAAACTGATCGTAATCGAAATTCCTGGGAGTCAAAATTCCTGAGTCTAATTTTTCGAATCGAAAATTTTGGCATATCTCGACGTTTTAAGGTCCCAAAAATACAAATCCATCGTTTTTAGAGATATATCTGTATATGCGTGTGTACGTTCGTTCAAACGTTCGTGATATATTATTTCGTTCACTGTATCTCAAGAAAAAATAGAAATATTGACTTCAAATGAATTTTATTTTACAGATAATAACGTCCTAAAGTGCAGTGCAGTTCTAAAAAAAAATCAATTACCGGTTTTCTTGGTACAGCAAAAAAAAAAGTTGTAAAGTGTCATTCGTCTCGAATATCTCGAGAAAAAGAAATGCAAAAGACTTCGGCTTAATTTTATTATATACACGTAATGAAAAATTGGAAAGAAATTAAAAAACAATCACCAAACATTTTTTTTTTTTTTATCAAAAAACATGCAAAATTCTATACACCATTCTACATTTATTTAATTATTGGTATGATTGACAAAAAAAAATCAATTGACAATTTTTATAAGCAAAAAAACTGCAAAAAAATAATAAAAATTGGTCATTGTTCCGAGAAGATAGGTTTTTTAAGTTTAAGCTTCGAAAAGCTATGGCTTCACCTAAAGGAAACCTTAATAGTAATTAGTATCTTAAATGTCGTTAAAAAATTCTCACACAATTCCAGTAAGAAGTGTGAAGCTAAATACATAGCTTAAAATTGACAAAGCAGAAGTTTTATTAAATATATTATTTTCCATTATTTGTATTTAGCTATAATATATCCTTTCGAACTTCGTTGTCAATTATTACAGTTAATGTTGCTTCAAGTTGTTCGCAGCCTTTTAACTCCACCTTCTTTGAAATGTCGGAAAGAAATCCGATATTTTGGCTGAGAAATTGGTACTGCGCAAAGTGCTCATCAAGAGAAAATAGTTGAGCGTCGATAACGTAAAAAAAGAAATCAGCTTAAAATTTAAATTTTGGATCGATTGTTTCAAGATATTTTTCAGGTTGATAACGGTGGCTACGAAGCCTCCTTGAATTAGACACAAAGAAATGCACTTGATTGTTCATTTTCGTAGAAATTTTTTTAGCGTCCTTTTATACTTTTTCAAACAAAGATTCCTAAGAACGGTTTATCTGAACGTATATACTGTTATAATTTATCAAAATCCAACAAACAGGTTAAAAAGTCCTTTGATTTTGATTGAAGCATTTTCGAAAGGATATTTATTGGCATAAAAACTCGTTACAATTTTCTGTTAACAGTACTAAAAAGCACGTTTTTGAAGAATGGTCCAGCGCTTCGGACAACAACGATGAACGAAGAAGTTATTGAAGTAGATGGATGTATTAACCTTTTTCGCTTTGAAATTATTGTATTGATTTTGCCGCCCTAGTTAAGTGCCGCCCTAGGCAATTTCCTATTTTGCCTTCAGGCAGGTTCGGCACCGGACATAGTTAAAGATTGTAGAAACATTCAATTGACAGTTTTTTTTAAACAAACTAAATAAAAAAAAATTGTTTGTCTCGAATATATCAACAGTGAAAACTGATTTCGACGCCAGGATAATTTATTTTATAAAACATTCTACTGACAGTTTTCTTTTAACCAAAAAATGCAAAACAAAACTACAAAAAATAAGGTCTTCGAAGATCTTGAACCAATGGGAAGTTGCCATATCACACCCGGCTTCTGTTTTATTTAATTTTGTAACCATATTTTTAGATTCAATTAATGCCTTTAATCAAAAAAAATTCTAATATTAATATTAATTGAATTCGAATTTTACCAAAAATCCATATAATTTGAACTAATTTTAATATCCCGTGAAAAATTTGACTTAGAAGGAGTCGGCTTTAGTATGTAAATAATAACTATTTTAGCTCCTAGAAAAAACATCAAAAGAATTTACTTAGCGATTTTTAAGCAATTATAAAAATAAAAAATAAAATAAAAAATTTGATAAAAGTCACATCAAAACCGCTCGGTGCCAAATTGAATAAAAATTGAATTTTTGAATAAAAAAGTTTAAAACTTTTTTTTAAATTCACAAATATCATTTTTTTTTAATTTTGGTATACAATACTCAATAGATTTTGAATCTTCATCTATAAAATAATTGATCAAAATCAGATGAATCATTTTCGAAAAAATCAATGGAAAATAAGAAAAATCATTCTATGGGAGGGGCTCTTAATAAACATTTTTTTGAAAACAAATTTTACTCATTAAAATTAACTGATTTTTTCTTCAACTCTGAAAAGCCATTTTTGAGAAAAATTTGATTATTCAAAAATGCTAAAAAAGAAATGCACGACTGGGTCACACGAATTTGCTCGACCAAGCCCTTAAGACAATATATTGTACTTTGTTTTTAAAAGAAGTACAAATTATTTTCAAATCATTTACATAATTAGAAATAATAAATAAAAATTAAAAACCTCTGAAATTGTTTTGATATCTTAAATTAATTCCAATTTGGAATTTTTTGGAGGTATTTTCTAAAAATAAATTTTTTATATTTATACATATAAAATTTTGTTAATATTTTTAAGAACAAAAATTGGTACGCAATTTTTAGCATTCATTAATGAAGAATAAAAAAAATAATAAAAAAACAAAAATAAATTACCCGTTTCGAAAAATCGGATTCTCGAAAAATAATTTTCTTGTGAATGAAAAAAATTTCATTGAAATTGGTTCAACAGATTTTGAGACAGTCGAAAACCAAAAAAATGGTTAGGTATATGAGAGATACCATTTTTAAAAGATAGTTACACTTTTTTTTTCGTATAATAAGGTAGATCGTATTGATAAAAATCAAAATTTAAGGAACCGTTTTTGAGTTTTTTGAAAAAAAAAATGAGATTTTCCTTGCCACTTTTTAAACACTGGCTCCGTTAATTTTTGGCAATTAGAATTATTTTCATTTAAAATCTGCTAAATTATCTCAAAATTCTGCTGGGTGCCAAGTTTAATAAAAATCGATCAAGTCTTTTTCTCAAAAAAATATTTGAAACTTTTTTTTTTAAATCAAAAAAAAAACCTCGCAGCTGCAAAAATGACATTTAAACAAAAAAATTAAAAAAAAAAGAAATTTATTTCAAATAAAAAATCATTTTATCATGATTTGTTTTGCTTATCTATCAAGAATATGTAAAGCCTTCTAGGTTCTAAGAATTTATTTTTTACTTCTTTAATTGTTTTTTTTATTGTTTCTCTTTAACGATTGTTTTGATTTTTCACTTAAAAGATTTTGACAGAAAGTCAACGATATGAACGAACCTATTTATATGTTTAAAATTGATGTTAATTTTAAAACTTTTAACGTTTATCCATTTTACCATATACATACTACCTTTAGTCACTCTGGCGTATGAGTGCTATTTTTTTTACATTTCTTTAAAATTACATTTTCGGATAAATCGAATTTTAAACTTTACCCAATTGATATTAATCTTTCATTCGATTTGTTTTCCATATTTTAAAAAGAAGAAGGAAAGAAACAAAAATAAAAGCAAATTCAGCTTGAATTAAATTTCCAAGAAACCTAGAGTCATCGCCCGTGGTCGTGGTCGTGGCAAAGCAACATGATATTTCTCATTTTATTTCATTTTTTTTTCCACAGCTTCGTAGGATTTTCACTCTATAACATGACAGAGCCACACAAAAGACAACAGTTGCCTTCAAGGATAATGCCGCCACTAATAATTGGTTTTCTTTTTTCTCATTTCGTTTGCATCGATATACAACCAACTTTGACAACACGACAAACACACATTAAGCAGAGCTGTAAAACACGGAAAGAGACAAAACAAACGAGAAACACGACATAAGGACGAAAAAAAAATCTAACTTCGAGAGAACCATCAGCTCATGTATAAAAGGTATGCAGCAAATAAGGTACAACAAAAACAAATATAAAATGTTATCATGAGGAAAGCCAAACGCGAGAACGAGAATTCTTTTTTGTACGCGCATGCACCGAACAATTTTATGCAAACGGAATAATAGAGAATAATAAACAAGGTGTAGTATAACGGTATACCGGTCTAACGCCACTTGTGATGAAAACCAAACTGAGTCGGTGAAATCGCATTTGGGAAATATTGTCCTTGATTTTCCAGGATATAATGCTTTCAATATGTGTATATGTATAGTTCCTGCAAATGGGGGAATAGAATTGAGGTTCTGCTATGCTATGGACTTTGCTGAGGCTTGTGCTGAGCTCACTTGATATGGAAGTAGGTATAGAAAATTTCGGGGAGAAAAATTGAAAGTGGTTATAAAATGTGAGAATATTTCTCTATGAAGTTTTATTGGAAAAGAGAAAAGGAATATTTTGAGAGCTATATTTTCTCATCAGAGAGTTTATATTTTAACATTAACAGAATATACCATATAAAAACTGCTTGAAAATTCTAGCAGTGGCATCAGTGCATTTTGTGGAGAGAAAAGATTTTTGAACAAAAATATTTTCCAACATGATGACCGTGACTCGGAATGAACTAGGAAGTGAGTGCGATGAAATATTGAAACAGCTGGTTGTTATTTTAAAGTGAAGTTATGAGTTCCTTAGGGATAACAATAATTATAAAGTAAGTATGCATGTATTTTTTTTTGCTGTTGAGAAAAATGAACTTTTATAATATTATTGCCGATTGAGAACAAAAATAAACTCGTTACTTAAAAATATGAATGAAAAAAAAACAGTATTATTTTCTATGCACAACTATGTAGGTTTCTGATTGAAAATACTTTGTAAAAAATATTATAACCCTGAGAGCCGAAAGAAAATATTTTTCGGTGATTGTATACACAGAATATGTCAGAGGCGAATTTAAACGTCTGTCAAAGTTCACGTCATAAAAAAAATAAAATGTGTAGAAATTCGCAGTTTTAGATAGAAAATCACAGAGTTTCAAAGTAAAGGAACCCACCTTTTATTTGTAAATTATGTAGGTACTAATTTAATGACACGGTGAATCGTGATATCGAAATAGTCTGGCAAGGAATTCTAATGGCATAAGGTGGTGACGGGGATTTTAATTTGTAATTTTTTTCGATTTTATATTTGCGGTAAACAAAATTTCATTTTTACATTGATTGTACAACTTTTAGAAAAATTTGTACACTCACTTATTTTAAGGGTCACAGAAAAAAAAAAACAAATTACGGAATAGATCACACTCGATTTATCTCCCGAATATTCTGTAAAAGCTGTACGATAGATAATCATTTGCACCCATTTATCTCTTTTCGTTTTAACATATTATCAATGGCAATTTTTTTTCCTTACATACAAATTAATTAAAAAATTTATAACATAATTAAAAATTAATTAAAAATTTAAAGTTAATTAATAACAAAACTGACAAAAATTGTAATCGTTTGTATGTTTTTTAGTTCATTCATTCACGACTGGATCCCACAAACTTGCTGTTATGTACGAAAACACTCTGGATTTTTAGGCTGAATATTATAAACATTTTCATCTGATTTCAAAAGATTTGGAGTTCAAAAATAAATTTGGAAAACAAAATCATCTACGAAATTTTATAAAATATTGAATTTTTTAAAGTATAATTTTGATTTCTTTTTTTTATCCAAAATGTCTTTAAAAATTTTGATATACAATATTATTAAGACATATTAGAAACCTCTTGCCTAAAAAAATTAATTAAAATGAACTGCACAGATAATAAAATTGTAGATTGTAAATTTTAATCAAAATCGTAGGAGCTGTTTTGGAGAAACATAAGATTTTCTCAAATTTTATGGAATTTTAAGTGTAAGAAATTTTTTTTAAATATTATTAAAGATTCTGTTCAAAAAATTTTGGTGCCAAATTTAATTAAAATCAGCCAAGTAATTTTCGAAATATTTAATTTAATTTATTTTTTCGGAAATTTTTGTTTACCTTTTAAGACTTATTGAAAGTTTTCCTATACAAAAATTTATTTAAATCAGTCAAATGAATTTCGAGAAAAATAAAAATCAAAAACATTTTCTAACATTATTGCGTACTAATTTTTTTTTTTTCTTAATTTTTTTTACAAAATTGTAAATATTCAAAAATTATGTTTTAAAAAAACCGCTCGAACGAAGTTCTCATAAATTAAGATTTGCTTATAAGAAATCAGATGGTGTAATCAAGTTCGTAAAAATTTGTATAGGTTGTTTTTAACAATTTATTTCTTATTCTATTGATTTTTTAACAATTTTTCAGTCTAAACTGTAAGTTCCATGCATTTGTGCAACACGGTGCGTCAAATATTGTTCATTTTTACATATGTATATATACTCACATAATACCACCTTAAAATTTACTATGTTGGTATAAAATATATACGTTGCCATAGCTAATTTATTTCTTTTAAACGCAGATGAATTATAGATCAATATACTATTCACACTTTGGAACCACAATTTGATCGCACATAAGAGCAAGTTTGTGCGACCTAGTGTTTTTTTTTTTTTTTTATTTTATGCAACTTATAGTAAAATTAAATAAATATAAAGAGTTTCAATTCAAAAAAAGTAACGGACATCGCCCCTGGAAAAGCTTTCCCTTACATTTTGGTATTTAAATTTTGTCAATACCATTGATACTTATTGAGAGCTGCAAGACTAAAGAAAAAAATAACTTGGGATGCAGCGATCTTCAACTTCATAAAATTAATATTGTGCATAAAAATTATGAAAAACAATATTTTTTTTGTTTTAAAAAAAATGTATTATTATTTATTTAATATTTCAAAAACGTGTTAATAATTTGTATAAATTTCATATTTTTACTTGAACATTACTTATAATACTTAAAATTGGGTTACCAACATTTTTTTTAAACTTAAGCTTGGTCGCGAAAATATGCAGAGTTTTAAGTATTTAAATTGGATATACATATGTATGTATGTACCAAAGTACTTCTCTTTACATCCAAAATAGATTTCACATATGTAAAAGAACAAGACAAATCAAAAGATCTAGATCTAGATCTAAATTATCTTGGTCAAATCAACAAATAATCCATAATAAAGTCTCCACCCTCATCATCAATAAATATAATTTACTGAAAACAAAACGTTTCCGTTCTTTATAAATAAAATTGCATTCAATTGCATTTATGAAAACAGATTTCAACACATAAAACATAGACTTGGAATTGAATTTAGTTTTCTTTGCTTGGAAGAAGAATAAAGAGAGAAAAAAAATTATCCAATTTGTCTAGAAATCGATCAGAAAATTGCATCTTTATTGAATATATATGGCAGATATTCTCTAAATCAAATCACCTGGATTTCAATTCATTTCCCCACACCACTTGCATTGTTTCGATGTTAAGCAGGAGCAACACATTTATACGTAGTTAGGTAGAGATACATTATATAGGATATAGAGAATCTTTAAACTCAAACTCAATCCTTCTAACAACAAGCTTTAAATTTATTCAAGACAATTCTATTTCATATATATGTAGGTGGTGCTTTGGCTGCTGTTGGTCTTTTATAAAGCTGTAAGATAGAAATTTCATCCTACGTACATATATTTATAACATCATTGGGAATAATATTATACTCGTAGGAACTATACAGCATTCGGGTACACACTATCTTCTTCAAAATAAGGATATAATCACCTAAAAGTCCAATTCATAGAGATGTATGTATAAATACATATGTATAATGTATAAATGTATCTAAATTGTACTCTATACACACATTGGATTATCCCATATGTTATGCTCCAACTGTTTTATGAATATCTGAGAATTTCACCTTAATTTTATTTTCTTCTGATTTTTTAACTAAAAATGTTTCAATTGGGCTTAAAAATTATAATAATGAAAGTCTTAATTTGGAGATTGAGTTCTTTAAAAATTATTATAAAATTGAATTTAAAATAACCTATGGACAAAAATTATAAAATACAAACGAAACTAAACGAATCGGTGATTGTTAAAACAACATAAGTAACACAAATTTTTCGAAATCACTTTTATTATAGTTTTGCACTGCTTAGGGGTAGAGCTATAGGTTGAGAGCAAAACTAACATAAATTTATACCTAAAACACACAGAAATTCAAGCGCGAAATCGACATTATCAATGCGGCCGCGTGGTTAAAATATAAGGTTTTTTGTCTCTCCTGTAAAAAAAAAAAAATGTCACTTATGTTGTTTTAACAATCACCGATTCATAACGACGACGACGGAATTTGTCCTTAATTTGTTTCAAAACATTTTTCAAAATGAACAAAATTCAAAAAGAAACTCAACTTAAATCTTTTAATAAAAAACAAACCTAATTTCAAATTAATTCATTAGCCCTTTTTCGAGATACATATTGATTTTTAAATTTTATTTTTAAGTCTAATTTTTTTTCTTAAAATTTTTATTATTTTGATTTACAAGAACCTCTTGTATAAAATTAAATAAAATATCGGTTAAGTCGTTAAAGTGAAAGTCGAAAAAAAACAAATCTATGACAAATATAGCTAACGAAGACCTAAGCTTATTGAAGGTTGGTAAACATAAAATCGCTAGAGCTGTTTTAGAGAAAAATAACCTCTTTTGTAATGTTTGTATGGAAGCTATCGATATTTATAGAGGAAAAAATGTAAAATTCCCAAAACAAAAATCGCTTAAGTGGTGTTGGCTGAAGTTCACTGTAGTTCACACAATTACGTGTACATTTTTTGTGTTGTATGGTCGTAATGTTAGGTCATGATGTGCAGGTTTATTTTAAATCCCGGGGTAGATGTTTTTTACTAATCTTAAGCATACCTTTGTAGTATCTTATGCATATCTAAAATTAAAAGTACGTATACGCCACAGTGTACATTGATTCGTAATTTTGATTAAACATATTTCACCATTGACCAATAGAGCATGGATCGATCTAATTTCAGCTATTATTTCAAAGAAAATAGGTAAGACTGATTTTTCATCGATGTTTTCTTGAGTGATTTTTGAAAAACCTGGTAAAGTCAATTTAATTATAATTTCTGAATTTTTAATGATTCTCAAATATCTTAATTTAACAACACGCATTGGTCAATTTAATGGCATATTTTTTCAAGAGAAACGTTGTAAGATATGATTGTCATCGTCATCGTCATCGTCATCGTCATCGTCATCGTCATCGTCATCGTCATCGTCATCGTCATCGTCATCGTCATCGTCATCGTCATCGTCATCGTCATCGTCATCGTCATCGTCATCGTCATCGTCATCGTCATCGTCATCGTCATCGTCATCGTCATCGTCATCGTCATCGTCATCGTCATCGTCATCGTCATCGTCATCGTCATCGTCATCGTCATCGTCATCGTCATCGTCATCGTCATCGTCATCGTCATCGTCATCGTCATCGTCATCGTCATCGTCATCGTCATCGTCATCGTCATCGTCATCGTCATCGTCATCGTCATCGTCATCGTCATCGTCATCGTCATCGTCATCGTCATCGTCATCGTCATCGTCATCGTCATCGTCATCGTCATCGTCATCGTCATCGTCATCGTCATCGTCATCGTCATCGTCATCGTCATCGTCATCGTCATCGTCATCGTCATCGTCATCGTCATCGTCATCGTCATCGTCATCGTCATCGTCATCGTCATCGTCATCGTCATCGTCATCGTCATCGTCATCGTCATCGTCATCGTCATCGTCATCGTCATCGTCATCGTCATCCTCATCCTCATCCTCATCCTCATCCTCATCCTCATCCTCATCCTCATCCTCATCCTCATCCTCATCCTCATCGTCATCGTCATCGTC
Organism: Epistrophe grossulariae; assembly: GCA_929447395.1. NCBI lineage: Eukaryota > Metazoa > Arthropoda > Insecta > Diptera > Syrphidae > Epistrophe > Epistrophe grossulariae. The sequence continues at coordinate 149,278,164 of OV839566.1, read as the reverse complement.
ATCGTCATCGTCATCGTCATCGTCATCGTCATCGTCATCGTCATCGTCATCGTCATCGTCATCGTCATCGTCATCGTCATCGTCATCGTCATCGTCATCTTCATCGTCATCGTCATCGTCATCGTCATCGTCATCGTCATCGTCATCGTCATCGTCATCGTCATCGTCATCGTCATCGTCATCGTCATCGTCATCGTCATCGTCATCGTCATCGTCATCGTCATCGTCATCGTCATCGTCATCGTCATCGTCATCGTCATCGTCATCGTCATCGTCATCGTCATCGTCATCGTCATCGTCATCGTCATCGTCATCGTCATCGTCATCGTCATCGTCATCGTCATCGTCATCGTCATCGTCGTCATCGTCATCGTCGTCATCGTCGTCATCGTCATCGTCATCCTCATCCTTATCTTCATTTTCTTTTTATTAATTTTTTTTTTTATTAAAAAAATAATTTTTGTTTGTATTTTAAAGAAGTACCAGATTGCAAAATTGTAATAAAATCAGTTAAGACATTAGAAAAACTATAAACTCAAAAATTAGACCTGAAATGCAGTTTTCTTACAATCACTTTATAAGAGGTACAAAGTTTAGTCAAAATCGTTGAAACCGTTTTCGAGAAAATTAAAAAAAAACTAAAACCATGTAATGGCAGCTGCCGATGTAAAATTAAATAAATTGGGTGGTGCGACAGCTCATTTAGAACCACGGCCTAGTGACTTAAACTCTCGACCATTGCTGTGTGCGTGTTATTAACAAGAATGGAATGGACCTACAATTTTCTGCCGAACCCAAACGGCTTAGATGAGAAGAACTTTTTCATGACAAAGGATACTCATGGAGGATTTGTTAATTCCTCACAAGAAGCAGTAACCCAGGAAAAAACATTTCTGTTTTAGGTGGCATAGGCTGGAAATCGAACCACCTTTGGCGTAACAGTATTATACAATAACCATTACGCCATTATAACACCGTTTTAGGTGAGCTAAAATAAAAATTCGAATTTAACAATATCACGTAAAAATACTCTGTACCAAATTTATAGGAAAATCTGTCATCCGTTTATGATCTAGCTCAAATTACAGTGGACGCACGAAAGCAGGAACTCATAGGAACGCAGAAACGAACGAACGCACATGCGCTTGAACTCACGGACGCACAGACGAACACACCGACGCGACGTGAGACATTACGCAAAAATCAAATTTTTCGGACTTCTTGATCATCGTAGTTTTAATTTTGTTTACAATTTCGAAATTTTTGGTTTTGCATGAAACCAATACTTGCCCATTAAATCAAGTACAAAAATGTTAAAAAATCTCACAAAATTTGTGTATATCAGAAAGTACATAATATAAACATTTTTGTAATGGATCAAGACAATATGTTTGGAATTTCATAATAAAGGTGAAAGTCGTGATGAACACACATTCAATTTTCTTTTATGGCGATTAAAAAATCGCAATCGCAACAAATAAATGCACTTAATTGTGGTTTTCTGCCATTCGATTTTTAATCGCAAATAAATTCATTAAATATCTTCTAGGGTAAATGGACGCATTTGCTAAAAATAAATGGCAATGTTAATAAACAACAAAATTTGTTGGCGCTTTTTCGTAACGTTTGGTTATAGGAACGCGGTTTCTATTGTGTCGCAAAAAAATGAAGAAGTTTAAGCTGTCTCATTTGATTCATTTTGATCTACTTAAAAGAGACTCAAAAATAGAACTTATTTTAATTTAGCTATTAATGGCATTTAAGTCCTATAAAAATTGGCCTTTCGTCTCGACAATCGCACTTCAATTCAATTCAACAAAGTCCAAATAAAATAGTGCTAAGTCTTCTACTTGGCTTATTTCAGTAGTATGTATAGAATTTGTATTAAAAAAAAAAAACTTCTTACATATATAGAACTTATTTCATTTTTTTTTTTGCGCCGATTTTAAGTCGTGTATGCATTGATTCACATTTTAAAATGTAGTCTCATTTCTTGCGACTAAATAACCGTAAATTTAAATTTGGCATTAAAATATCACTGTCATAAAATTTAAAGTTACACAATTTAGTTCTACACGAGCAGTCACGCCACCCAATTTTTTTTTTTTTTTGAGTTACATTAGAACTGTAATCCAAACCTTTAAAAACTATCTGTTTGGGAAAATTCACCTTAATTCATTTCTAGTCTGAAGAATTGTATCATTCGCTCGATGTAGTCGGTGTTTTGCAGTTATTGCATTATATCAACCTGTATGTGTTTCACCATATTGAATGTGAAATGGAATTCACTATTGCATTTTCCCAAATACCGGAAACACTATACAACGGTATCTTCTTTTAAATATATATGTACATTCGATATCTCTCCAACCCTTAAAATTTTATTTCTTCATATTGAAGGACTTCCACAAGGAACTGCTTTACATATTATATACAGTGATATATATACAACATATTAGTAGGTATGAAGATGAATGCAGATGAAAGCGAATGCATCAGCATCTCACAGATTCGCTGGCACATCACATCACACAGAGAAATTGCTGCATTTCTTGCATTTAGTTTCAGGTCAGGTTTCTTTTTCATCTGACAAGGATTGATATCATAAACATATTTGCTTTCTCATCATTTCCAGGACTCTCTGATGATCGGGTAGGTATACATATAAAAGGACGATGACGACGACCGCTTCTAATTCATCCTTTTGACCGCATTAGAATTGAAATCTCAGTTATACCAGTTGCCTGTTTGTCTGATGCTTGGCTGCTTAGACTCTTTGCCTCTGACAGAAGCCAGGCAAATTGAGATTGAACTAATTTTGGTGATTGATATTTTGCAACTGTATCTGTGGCAGGATGTATCTATACAGGTACATTCATCTCATGTACGAAGTGATTTTCCTTTTTGAAAAAAGAAACTATCAATGCCATAATATGGAGAGCAGATATAGAGGCAGGTGGTATATGTATGACAGCTGAAAGGCAAGTGTATTTAATTGATATATACACTCTGTCAACGAGTTTGAAACATACACTCCTCCACACCACACACATGCACATCAAGAGTATACCTCCTACCTATAACATTATGCTATTTGCACAAAGGACACATAGTCACGATATATGTACATATATAGAGAAATAGATTTGAAGGACATCAAGGCAAAAGGCTAATTACTAGACTGCAGTTGACAGCAGAAGACATGCCCTAGCGCTGCTGCTGTTGCTGTTGCTGCTACTGCTGCTTTTGGATTATTGAATATCCTGCTGCTACCTCAATCCTTTCGCTAGAAGGATAATCAAAAGCAACCGACTCTGACATGTCTGATAATTATATTTGGAATTTTGAAATTGCAAAAGAGTGCATGCACCAGAAGGCCATATAGCATACCTACCCGATAATATGAAGCAAGAGGGTTTGAAAATCTATATGTCCCATCCACTTCCTCCCTGTGGGCTAAGCCATAAGTGCTCGTATACATATGTAGCTTTTACCTGTATTCCTGATGGCATCCAAGGACAACCATATTAGAATGTTAATTTGCTTACGACATTTGCATTCGGCAATTAACCTGTATCTAGCAATGATGGTCAGGTCAGGTACTTTTCAGCTCGTTCGCCTTTGTTATATTATGTCGACTCTTTTACCAATCTCTATATACACAAATTCAAAGTCTCATTCAAGCCAAAAGGATTCCTCATTTTCCTTCTCATATCGTATTTGTGTGCAGATGGCATTTTGCAATTAAATTAGCAAATTGTTGCAAAGGCAATTTTCGAAAGTGAACTGAACATCGCCATATATTGACTGAATGCAGTGAGAATTTGCTGCAGGAATTTGATAATCATTTAAATCTTGAGATATATTCCAAGATCAAAGTGACCAGAAACTTACCTGAATTTGAAGTTAATTTTGAATCAATGCAAGAGGAATATAATATAACTTACATGGATAGTGATGACATCAAATATAATGATTCTTACCTGAAAATAATCCAAATGAAAGAGGTAGGTATTAATTATAGATTGTTAATTCATTTTTAAATAAAGAAAATTGTTTAAAGTTCAAAATAATATTGCATCTACATACATACATAAAACATTTTTTTGAAAAAAAAAAATATTGGTATCAGAATACAATATAAGCTTAATTTGTACCAAATATATAATGTTAAGTCCTTTATGACATAAAACATTTGTTGAAAATTTATGGTGTAAGAAAAAAGTCACTTTTGGAATTACAATTACAACTATTATTATTTATTGTATTTTTCATACTAGAAAGTCAGTTTATTAGACTTGACCGTTCTTTATTCCGTCAATTTCATTGAATTTCTCAACAACAACTTCTAAGACTGAGTAATCTGATATGCGTAGGTTCGATCCCTATGGTGTGCATGTAGAAAGTTTTTCAATTAAAATTAGATTAAGGAGACTGATGATACGGCTGGGCAGTGGGCACCCCTTGAAATAGCAGTATCTCCAGCCAAATAATTAATTAAAACGAATTATAAAATTAATTCGTATACAATTGGTGGTAGCACCTTTAAGTTGTTGTTGTTGTTTATTCAGAAATTCAACTAATAATATTTCCGTTAACTTAAACCAGAGCAACGTTCCCAAAAAATATTGGGAAGAAAATTTGTTAAAAATTGAATTAAAAAAAGTACGTATACGCCCCAGTGTACAATTGTTATATCGATGTTCTTCGAGAAAATAAAACTACGAAGTACATATCTATGACATACTGTTAGGTTAGCAAAAGTAAATTTTCAAAAATTGTGGTTCGACTTTTTGAAAAGTTGTAGTGAACATGGCCATTTTTGAAGAAAAACAAAAGGGAAATTGCACCAAATGTTCCCTTAAAAATTAATTTTAAAAACAAAATCATCTACCCATTTTTGAAATATCGAATCTTCGAGAAAAAAAAAACAAAATATTTTTTTAGAAATCCAATATTATTTGTTTGAAATTAACATAAAAATTTCGAAATAACAAAAATTAAAAAAAAAATTATTTTAGCTTATTTAATTTAGATCGGTTAAATTAAACAGATAATGAGATATTTGAAAATCAAAAAAATGGTTCTATAACCATCTATAACTACCTGTTAAATGGTTCAATGGGTTCCATTTATGACCATTTTTTGATTTTTTTTTTCTTTTTAAAGGTAGAATAAACAATATATGTACATAATATTAAATAAAAATTACTAAATTTTTTTAAATGGACACGTTTTTGAGAAAAATAATATTTTTATTAATTGATTATACAGTAGACGCTCGATATAGTGAAGTACATAATTAAAACCTGGCCTGTTCACTTATTTCGAGATTGTTCACTATTTCGAGAGAGAAACTAAAAAGGCTTTGCAGTGTGATTTTGATACAAAATTGATTGTTTTTTTATTTATTAAAGCGTAAAATAATTTCAATTGGATAAAAAAAAACATAAATATTTTATAATATTATAAATAACATACAATAAACGTTATTTTTCATAAAAACGAAAAACTTCATAACTTCCGGTATAAATTATTTTTTTTTTTTTAAATAAGAATGAAATCACTAATTCGTTTTGTTTGCTTCTCAACTTTAAATTAATTTGCACTGCTTTTCTTGTAAATATTTTATAAATACCTTTAAAAAAGGTCCACAATGGTGCAAACGCATTGCTGCTGGCATAATCTTGTTAAATATTGAAAAAATTAGTTCACTATATTGAGATACCATTTGTTCACTATTTAGATTTGTCTGTATAAAATTTTGTATGTTCACTATACTGGATAGTTCACTCTACCGAGATTCACTGTATCGAGCGTCTACTGTTGTTGCTAAAAAAGTTTGTAGGACAGGAACCATTATTTTTGGTTTAAAAAAAAATGAAAAAATAAATTTGAAAAATTCAGAAATTCAGAAATTCTTGAAAGATTTCCAGAAAAGTCTGTTTTTTAGGAAAAAGAACCAACAAATTGTATATAAACATTTCTGGTGTTTTTTCCAAAAAAAAATTCTGGCTCAAATTCAGGCTAGAAATTCTTAAAAGATTGACAAAAAAGTCTTTTTTTTTCAGGAAAAGTGACCATCGTTTCTGGCGTTTTTTTTTTCCAAAAAAAATGTTGGTGAAATTTCCGGAAGCCTTCCAAAGTACATGATGCAAAAAATAGCAAAACAAAAATGTTGACTGTAAACCATAAAATCATCCAAGCACATTAACATTTACTTTCAGGAAACCTCAAACCCTTTGAGATCTGGAACTGATAGACCAACTCGCTGATATATATTCAGAAGACGTACATAATATACAAAAATAAACAATATAAATTTTATCACCATCTGTTTGGTTTCAGCAATAATACAAAATTAAGGAGCGGTGTAAAGTTAGCATGACAACTTTAGAAAAAGTTAATTTTTACTAGCCCAGAAATTGCCGATTAATTGCCGTAAATATGCCGTGAAATCAAAAAAATTGCCGCTCTATTGGTTTTCCCAAAAAGTGTTGTCATGCTAACTTTATATAAAGTTAGCATGACACTTTTTAATTTTTGTTCAAAAATATCTTTTGAATATGCCAGATGGTGCAAATTAATTGCCGTAAATATGCCGTGAAAACAAAAACTTTGCTGCACTCTTGGTTCTCCTGAAAACGGTTGTCATGCTAACTTTATATGTAAAGTTGGCATGACATTTTTTTATTTTTTGTCGAAAATTATTTTTGACTATCCAATAAATTGCCGATTAATTGCCGTAAATATGCCGTGAAAAGAAAAAAATTGCCGCTCTTTTGGTTTTCCCGGAAATGGTAAAAAGGGTTACCATAATTTTTCATATAAAGTTAGCATGACACTTTTTTAGTTTTGGTCAAAAATTATTTCTGAATATACCAGATGCTGCAAATCAATTGCCGTTCACAAGCCGTGAAAAGAAAAAAATTGCCGCTCTTTTGGTTTCCCCGGAAATGGTAAAAAGGGTTACCATAATTTTTCATATAAAGTTAGCATGACACTTTTTTAGTTTTGGTCAAAAATTATTTCTGAATATACCAGATGGTGCAAATTAATTGCCGTTCACAAGCCGTGAAAAGAAAAAAATTGCCGCTCTTTTGGTTTTCCTGGAAATGGTAAAAAAGTGTTGCCATAATTTCCATATAAAGTTAGCATGACACTTTTTTAGTTTTGGTCAAAAATTATTTCTGAATGTGCCAGATGGTGCAAATTAATTGCCGTTCACAAGCCGTGAAAAGAAAAAAATTGCCGCTCTTTTGGTTTTCCTGGAAATGGTAAAAAAGTGTTGCCATAATTTCCATATAAAGTTAGCATGACACTTTTTTAGTTTTGGTCAAAAATTATTTCTGAATGTGCCAGATGGTGCAAATTAATTGCCGTTCACAAGCCGTGAAAAGAAAAAAATTGCCGCTCTTTTGGTTTTCCTGGAAATGGTAAAAAAGTGTTGCCATAATTTCCATATAAAGTTAGCATGACACTTTTTTAGTTTTGGTCAAAAATTATTTCTGAATGTGCCAGATGGTGCAAATTAATTGCCGTTCACAAGCCGTGAAAAGAAAAAAATTGCCGCTCTTTTGGTTTTCCTGGAAATGGTAAAAAAGTGTTACCATAATTTTTCATATAAAGTTAGCATGACACTTTTTTAGTTTTGGTCAAAAATTATTTCTGAATATACCAGATGGTGCAAATTAATTGCCGTTCACAAGCCGTGAAAAGAAAAAAATTGCCGCTCTTTTGGTTTTCCTGGAAATGGTAAAAAAGTGTTGCCATAATTTCCATATAAAGTTAGCATGACACTTTTTTAGTTTTGGTCAAAAATTATTTCTGAATGTGCCAGATGGTGCAAATTAATTGCCGTTCACAAGCCGTGAAAAGAAAAAAATTGCCGCTCTTTTGGTTTTCCTGGAAATGGTAAAAAAGTGTTGCCATAATTTCCATATAAAGTTAGCATGACACTTTTTTAGTTTTGGTCAAAAATTATTTCTGAATGTGCCAGATGGTGCAAATTAATTGCCGTTCACAAGCCGTGAAAAGAAAAAAATTGCCGCTCTTTTGGTTTTCCTGGAAATGGTAAAAAGGGTTACCATAATTTTTCATATAAAGTTAGCATGACACTTTTTTAGTTTTGGTCAAAAATTATTTCTGAATATACCAGATGGTGCAAATTAATTGCCGTTCACAAGCCGTGAAAAGAAAAAAATTGCCGCTCTTTTGGTTTTCCTGGAAATGGTAAAAAAGTGTTGCCATAATTTCCATATAAAGTTAGCATGACACTTTTTTAGTTTTGGTCAAAAATTATTTCTGAATATACCAGATGGTGCAAATTAATTGCCGTTCACAAGCCGTGAAAACAAAAAACTTGCCGCTCTCTTGGTTTTCCCGAAACTCATAATAATACTTTTTATGGAGCTTATTGTGTTAGTGTTGGTGTTCGGTGGCGTATGTGTAACATTTTTTTTCAATAGAAAGTCAGATGACTGAAATGTTTAATATATTTATAATATTATTATGAAGGTAAGTACCTACATATAGTACCTATACATTTTAAGATTACAATTACTACCTATTTAGATCTTATGTTCGTTTATTTATGCGCCTTCTTTTTTAACCCCATCAACCTACCTATACTTTTAATTTGAAAATTCGACCAATAGAAAGTCGTTCACCTTTTTTTTAAATTTTGCTTGTTAAAAAGCAATTGAAAATAGGTCATATCTAAAGTTTTTGCGTTCGCGAGTGTTTTGATATTTTTAGTTAAAGAGTGTTTATAAAATGGAAAAAATTAATAAAAGAGGCAAACGTGCCCAAATTGACCTAATTAAATTTGAACAAATTATTTTGACCTAATTAAATTATTTTGAGTGTAAAAAACAAGATTGTGAAAAAGGCACAATTCCATCATTTTTCACAATCTTGTTTTTTACACTCAAAATAATTTAATTAGGTCAATTTGGGCACGTTTGCCTCTTTTATTAATTTTTTCCATTTTATAAACACTCTTTAACTAAAAATATCAAAACACTCGCGAACGCAAAAACTTTAGATATGACCTATTTTCAATTGCTTTTTAACAAGCAAAATTTAAAAAAAAGGTGAACGACTTTCTATTGGTCGAATTTTCAAATTAAAAGTATAGGTAGGTTGATGGGGTTAAAAAAGAAGGCGCATAAATAAACGAACATAAGATCTAAATAGGTAGTAATTGTAATCTTAAAATGTATAGGTACTATATGTAGGTACTTACCTTCATAATAATATTATAAATATATTAAACATTTCAGTCATCTGACTTTCTATTGAAAAAAAATGTTACACATACGCCACCGAACACCAACACTAACACAATAAGCTCCATAAAAAGTATTATTATGAGTTTCGGGAAAACCAAGAGAGCGGCAAGTTTTTTGTTTTCACGGCTTGTGAACGGCAATTAATTTGCACCATCTGGTATATTCAGAAATAATTTTTGACCAAAACTAAAAAAGTGTCATGCTAACTTTATATGGAAATTATGGCAACACTTTTTTACCATTTCCAGGAAAACCAAAAGAGCGGCAATTTTTTTCTTTTCACGGCTTGTGAACGGCAATTAATTTGCACCATCTGGTATATTCAGAAATAATTTTTGACCAAAACTAAAAAAGTGTCATGCTAACTTTATATGAAAAATTATGGTAACCCTTTTTACCATTTCCAGGAAAACCAAAAGAGCGGCAATTTTTTTCTTTTCACGGCTTGTGAACGGCAATTAATTTGCACCATCTGGCACATTCAGAAATAATTTTTGACCAAAACTAAAAAAGTGTCATGCTAACTTTATATGGAAATTATGGCAACACTTTTTTACCATTTCCAGGAAAACCAAAAGAGCGGCAATTTTTTTCTTTTCACGGCTTGTGAACGGCAATTAATTTGCACCATCTGGCACATTCAGAAATAATTTTTGACCAAAACTAAAAAAGTGTCATGCTAACTTTATATGGAAATTATGGCAACACTTTTTTACCATTTCCAGGAAAACCAAAAGAGCGGCAATTTTTTTCTTTTCACGGCTTGTGAACGGCAATTAATTTGCACCATCTGGCACATTCAGAAATAATTTTTGACCAAAACTAAAAAAGTGTCATGCTAACTTTATATGGAAATTATGGCAACACTTTTTTACCATTTCCAGGAAAACCAAAAGAGCGGCAATTTTTTTCTTTTCACGGCTTGTGAACGGCAATTAATTTGCACCATCTGGCACATTCAGAAATAATTTTTGACCAAAACTAAAAAAGTGTCATGCTAACTTTATATGGAAATTATGGCAACACTTTTTTACCATTTCCAGGAAAACCAAAAGAGCGGCAATTTTTTTCTTTTCACGGCTTGTGAACGGCAATTAATTTGCACCATCTGGTATATTCAGAAATAATTTTTGACCAAAACTAAAAAAGTGTCATGCTAACTTTATATGAAAAATTATGGTAACCCTTTTTACCATTTCCGGGGAAACCAAAAGAGCGGCAATTTTTTTCTTTTCACGGCTTGTGAACGGCAATTGATTTGCAGCATCTGGTATATTCAGAAATAATTTTTGACCAAAACTAAAAAAGTGTCATGCTAACTTTATATGAAAAATTATGGTAACCCTTTTTACCATTTCCGGGAAAACCAAAAGAGCGGCAATTTTTTTCTTTTCACGGCATATTTACGGCAATTAATCGGCAATTTATTGGATAGTCAAAAATAATTTTCGACAAAAAATAAAAAAATGTCATGCCAACTTTACATATAAAGTTAGCATGACAACCGTTTTCAGGAAAACCAAGAGTGCAGCAAAGTTTTTGTTTTCACGGCATATTTACGGCAATTAATTTGCACCATCTGGCATATTCAAAAGATATTTTTGAACAAAAATTAAAAAGTGTCATGCTAACTTTATATAAAGTTAGCATGACAACACTTTTTGGGAAAACCAATAGAGCGGCAATTTTTTTGATTTCACGGCATATTTACGGCAATTAATCGGCAATTTCTGGGCTAGTAAAAATTAACTTTTTCTAAAGTTGTCATGCTAACTTTACACCGCTAAATTAAGGAACTAAGAAGATTTTTGGTCTACCTCAACAACAACCCAATTTTTCGGACGTTGGCAAAAAATCTGTGGAGCAAAATTTTGTTTGTATGAATATAATTATGTACACTGCTTTCTTTAAGCACTCTTAGCCATCTTCGAATGACGGATTTTGCTGTGTAGTTTTCCTCTTGTTTTTTTGTAATTGAAGGCTTGTTTACTAAAATTGAAACTTAAATAATTAACTTTAACATAAAATATTATGTTTAAGCTAAAGAACAAATACAAGACATTAAGTTATACTTATTAAAATCTTACAAACCGCACAGAAATGGTAATTCTATCTGTAACCTCTGTAACCTTAATGAAATCGAAGATGTCAACCATTTTTTGGCCGTTTGTCCAATTCTACAAGAACTGCGAAGACTTTATTTTACAAAGAGCTTTCTCACTCACCAGGAAGTGAAGCAAATTTTAAACGGAGAGTGCGGTTGGAATGACCTATACAGTTTTATTAATCATGCCTTAGGTTATCGTAAGAGTTTTTTGGATTAAACTTTAAATGACTAAAAATAATTCCATTTATGTAATCTTAAATTTTTAATATATCATATTCATGTAAATATTTTTATTTTAAGTTTTTTTCTTTTTTTATTTATTTATTTTTCTATTAAATTATCACGAAAATTAAACTTTCTGTATTTAAACACTCGTTAATGTCAATTTCAGGCAGACGGCAGATATTTTTTGCCATGCTAATGTTCTTTTATATCTTTACAATGTAAATATTTCGAGTTATTTGATAATAAAGAATTTATAATAATAATAATAATAATACTTATTAAAATCTGTTTGTATTTCACAAAGTATAAATCGTATTTATATTTAATACGTGAAAAGCAGATTAATAAAATAATAAGATCAAATTTACTCTCATAATTATAATTTTTAATAAATAATATAGTTAAGATGAACCGTTATAAATATGTAGGTACAAGTTGAAGCAGATTTTCCTTTTCAAAATTTCTTCAAAAAAATACAGCAAAAAAAAAACAAGATCTGGATTAAACTGCTTTTGGTGTTATATGCGGGTATAGATAATTTATATTAGTCCTTCCTTACCCAGCATAATACCCATCATTCTTAATTCTATTCACCTCTCGACTAGGAAGATATACAAATGCGACTAACCTAGTCTTTAACATTGTTTACCTATCCAATTATATCCTTTTTTTTTCCAAGAAGCTATACACTCACTTTTTATTACTAGCTCCTCTGTGTATAGATGTACCTACTCTTTTTCAGGAAATCCTCAAAGACTTAGCACTAATCCAAAGCTCTTTTCCATGAACTCGAATCTTTTTTTTTGCCCCACTCACCTCAGTGAATTTTCATTCATCAAACCTTTATATGTGAGCGTTGTACTCTACATACCTAGGTATGCCCCGAGTTGATAGAGTAGCTCTGAAGTGGTAACGTTGAATACAAAAGAAGAAGAAGAAAAAAAAAAACAACTAACTAACGGCAAAAACCGTAGAAATATAACTTCCAAACTAAACCAAAATCCAACTCTAGGACTCGACACGAGAATATCCCATCAATCAACTACAAATTTACCTTTTGGAACGAAGCACGTCCTTTTTTTTTTGCCATCGTCTTTTTTTTTTGTTCTGGCATAGATATTTTTGGTGGTGCTTCGGTTTCAATTTAACTGATGTTGTCTGCTACGTGTGTAACTTTCTCACACACAGGATGTATCATCAAAAGCAGAAGCAGCACCAGCATCGCATGAACAGCAAACAAAAAAAAACGGATTACACTCTGATGCAGGTATAGGTACTTCAAGCCTCTCTATATACGCACATCAAGCACCCAATCTTCTTCCTCGCAACGATGACCAATGATGAAACTTTCAGGACCAAACAAATGTAAATGGAATTCATGTTTGTTACAACAACGACGATGCCGACGTGCTAAGGAAGAATAGTCACACACGACGAATGTAAGCAAACCTAAATGCAAACGTGTTCCTGACGTACGGTTGTGGCCAGAACAAAAAAAAAAAAGACCAGCGGAACCAAATTTCACAAAATAAAAGAAGAAATTCCTAACAAAACGAAACGACTGACCCCCAGGCAAAATAAACTCAAACAACTCACATGCAGGACTCAAGCGAGTGGCTCTTGATACAACACAAAAAAAAAAGGATATCATTTCCACCTATCTGCATTTTTTTTTTTTTTGCGTGTCTGGATCTGGACGCGGACTGGAAATTATTTATGAATTTCATTTTCCAGTTTTGCCAACGTCAGCAGTAAAGTGGACGACTATACGATGACAACAAGCAGGACCTCGTTGGTCATATATAAAAAGGTATCTGAAGGAAGAGGCTTGAGGCTAAAAAAACCTTCTATCCTTGCAGCAAAGCAAGATTCTAAATAAAAGAGCCCAGTCATCAGAGAATGCGGCTATCGCGATCTGTCTCAAGGGCTTGCCGGCTTCTCAATTTCAATATCTATGCTATAAATAATACAACTTTAGATTGTCTGGACTGGTGTGTCAGTTAGTTAAATGATTTTTTTTTTTAAACTCAAATAACGCCAAATATAAAAAAGGCATGGATAGATGATGGAGAAAGTTGCGTTTTCATTTTAAGCAGTTGTTCCTCCTTCGGTTATAGGTACTGGAATAAAAAAAATTAAAATTATAAAATATAAATTCTGGATCAAGACATTACTAATTGTTTCAAATATTGCTGGAGATATAAGATTGTGTAAGGATATTTTTAATAAAAAATTATTTGTATTTTTTTAAATTTGGTCGAGTGATGATCGAAACATAAAGAGATGTCCCAAATTTATGCAAGATTTTTTTTTTAGGTTATTTTTTTTTTTGATAATAAAATAAACAGGTTAGGGTTATGTATATGGAAAAGCACAACAGACAAAAGGTCTTCACAACTTTGCTCTCAAATACGCATTCTTTTGTCAATATTTTCCATCACCATTTTGCTTAGATCCATTAACTAACCCTAAGCCGACAGCTGTCAAATTGTTTTTTTAGGGTTGCCAACACTTTACTACAAAAATTTAAATATGTATTGCTATAATTTTGGTAGACCCTTTTGGGACACCACTTACTGGAGCCACCGAAAAATAAGAAAATTTTCTCAAAAAGCTTCGAAATTCTATTTCGGAAAGCTGGTTGGAAGAAGCTTGTTAGTTGAAGCCTTGGTCCACTCCGGACTGTATAGCGCTACCTTAAGTAAGTATAAATAAGTAAGTTTTATCAAAATTACTTCGTAGTTCTGACATTAATCCCTTTTCAAAAAAAAATCACACAAAAAAAAATTTTACCAAATTTTGAAGCTAATTGATTAATCCAATGTACAGTGAACCGTAAAGTTTACATATGGAGTACACATTATAACAAAAGATGGTAGGAATGGAAAATGACGAAAAGAACTTTTGGACTGTTTCAGTATTGTAATGTTTAAGTTTGATTAAAATTTCGACAGTAAACCAATTCTTGCTTTATTAGATCAAGTATACAAAACTAATAAGGTTCCTCAAAAAAAAAAATAAAAAGGAGTTTTAATTGATAAAAAAAAAATAAAATTGTTTAAAAACACAAAATCAGTGTTTTTGCCTCTCTGGGATTTTGTACACATATAACTTGAATAACACAAGGATATATGATCCTATTTTATTAAACACACGTCATTTTGTCGTTTGTAAGTGCTTTCGATACCAAATTTCTTTGTAATGATTCAATTTTTTTTTTAATTTCTTTTCTTTTAGAAAACAAAAAATATGGTGACCATATAGAGGAAAAACATTTTTTTGGTTATTTTTGACCCAGTAAAATAAGAATTTACGCTTTAAAAAATTCTTATTTTTTGTTGTTTGATATTTTTGACCAATTTTTCGTATAATAATATTTTTAAGTTTTAAATATTTATTAAATTCATATCAGGGCTATTAATTTTGTGAACTGAACGGTCCCAAGTTATTTTTTTTTTTTGAAAATGTCCCAACGGACCCAAGTTAATTTTTGTTTGAAAATGTCTTGAAACCTATCAGTTTTTTTCGAAAGAAATATGACATCTAAAGTGTTTGGTAAGAACAATAAATTTTGGAAAAAAAAAACATTTTTTGATTTAATAAAATATTCTGCACATAACCGCTTCGGTAAAGTACTAGGCGCATTGGCAAGTTTTTTTCTTACAAAATTTATTTGTACACGTTTTTTTTAAACTTAATATTATTTGTGTAGGTATATCTTATTTTAAAAGCTTGAATTCATATGTCTTTAGAAAAACTGAATTGGTAGTGACTTAAATCACTTTCAACTATTTAACCATTTGAAATCAAAACAGTGATGTCAGATGAGATTTTTAAAATCCCACCGGATTCGGAAAAAAAATCCCACCTTTTTTGTACTGGAATAAAAAACAAATATCGTATTTTTTCTGCCATAAATATATTAGCTGTGTTTTATTCATTTCTGCATAGGCAGCGCATCAAAATTTCCCTTGGAAAACAAAAACAATTTGATTGCTGGCGAAAAAGAAGTCAGTAAATAAAAAGATGGCTGTGCTGGCGATAGAGCTTTCAATTATTAAAATGAACGTATTGAGTGAGTGATCGTTTTATTCAGACTTGTGCTGCGCTGGCTATGCAGCAATGAATAAAACACACCTACTATGCAGGTACCTTAATATTCATATAAAAAGTGTTCGTGAAAAGTTATAAATATATGAATGAATATAGGCTTAAAACGCATTACATACTTATGGATAAGGTGCTGCAAAGTTGTTTAGTAGCCGAGGTAAGTACATAGCTATAGTTGCTTCATACTTTAAGAGCAATCCAACACAAATAAAAGTTGCTGACAACTTTAGTTTCCAGTTGGGCGCCATTCCTCAAAACTCTCAAAATTTCATATTATGTACGTAAATATCTTAGAGCTTCGAATTCAGGGATCTCATCACTTAAAATGTAATTGATCGGACGATACCGATTCCACCATTCAGTGGGGGTCCAACTACAAATAGAAAACTTAAAGATGAATAAACTTGCTTGGGCTTTGTGCTACATTATCTCTGTACGTGAAGTTAGCACCGCCATTTTCGATTTTCAAAAAAAAAAGTTGTCTTCGGCATCGAAAATATCGGTCTTATAATATTGCTCAATTCACGTTAAAAATTGGTTGGCCGGAGAAGTTGTTATGCGATTTTTTTATTTTTCGCTGCATGGCAGCACATATTGAGCTTCAAACAGAACAATTATAACTTTTTGAAAAATAAATTCGTGCGTTAAATTTGCAAATTTAGGAAAGTAAAAAAAAAATATTTACTACACATGGCAGCACAAGTTGAGCACAATACAGCACAACTTTTTTTTTTGTAAATCGAAATGGCGGTGCTGACTTCACACAACATTTGTGTTCGGTCGTAAAATGATTTTTTTCATCTCTTCAGTTCTTAGTATCATTTTTTGAGCACCAAACAGCACAAGTTTAAGTTTTTAGAAAAACTTAATTTTGGAAAAAATGTCATACCTACTCAAAATTTGCAAATTTGCAACATTTTCAAAATTATTTAATTTTATTTATTTGTCGCAGCACAAATTGAGCAAAATACATCAAATTTTGTTTCTTTTAAAATCAAAAATTATGGTATTAACTTCACGCTAAAAAATGGCTAGCCTCTGAAAAATCATATGCTCGCTTAGTACGACTTTATGTACGGCACATGGCAGCATAAATCGGTACTAACTTTACGCACATATGTACATTATTTTTGTCCTTATAATATTGAATAGTATTTTAATATGTTGCTTTGGAGAGGTATTATTATATTACCCAAGTCTTTAAAATTTAACATACCTACCTCGAGCCCTTAAACTAAGTTTCCTTTATATAAAAATGTTACGCAATCTATTGTAAGTAGGTATACTGCTTTTTCCACCAAGATGTATTCGAAGTTCTTGAGGTAACTTGTTCATTACACTTGAAGAAGTCTTTAATCAAAGTTTTATAAAAAGATATGGGTTTTCTAGACTTAAGTAGGTCAAAAAGAGACCACATACACCTCGAAGAAAAATAAATATTTAATAAATACATAAATTAATTAATATAAAAAATTTGGTTTAAATGCTCATGAGGGAGGGTCCGGACCCGAAACCTCCCCCGTGGATCCACCACTGAAACCATAGCTATTTCTACCATATTCATAAATAAAAATTAAAATATATACATAATATCTTCAAAACAATATCGTTTGATTATTTAAGTTTTACCTTATGAGGTCCCAGGAGTTTGGCAAAAATATTTTTTTAATGCAATAAAAGATTCACTTCGTTAAAATTTTGTACCATCATAATAAAAATAGGGCATCGATACTGGGTAGGTAAACTTATTGATTTACAACGAAAATAATCATTCAAGCTTTCTAAAACTTAAAATATATAAGTACATTATGAATACGTATAATACGTATAGTATAAAAGTATAATATAAAAGAAATTTAAAATACAAACACAAATGTCAAAAAGAAAAAAATAACAGATGGTCACCCCATTTATTAATGTGATAATACTATACATAAAAAAAGAACAAAAAAAAGCCTTAATTTCTTGGTACGCCAACATAAATATATCAACGATTATTTCCTCATTCCCATTTCTTCGTGCGTTTTATCCTTGTTCCTTTAAATAAAAATAATAATCAATTTAGGCTCGAACACCATGATGATGAGAAAGGTAAAAGGTAATTTTGGTTTTAATTTTTTTTTTTTCTTTTTGTTTTTGTTTAGGTGAGGCTCAGGAGTAACGAACCAATATATCAAAGAAAAAAAAAACGATTTTGCATACCGTTGTGAGAGAGAGGTGTTTTAGAAAAAATTTTGGCAAGGATGGGTGCGACAACGATGTTAGGTAAAAAAAAATCCAACCCCTAATTTTGTTTCCTTCAATTTTTTTTTTTTGTTTTTTTTTTTTATAAAACATATTTATAATCACCAAAAATTCTTTCAAATCAAATCCGAAAGAAAAAAAAAACCGAAGAGAGGGAGAGAAAACACCATCACGCGGTGAAATATGAAAGAAACTTGATGGAGTCTTCTTTAAGATTTTTTTTTATTCCTTTTTTGTTGTTGTGGATTTTTTATACTTATACCTACGTCTGTTCGTCCTTTTTTCCTGGTAGTTGAAGATAAGATGGAAAAAAAAAAATATATATCAAGGCATTTTTCGCACGGATGATGTTTGATTATCGCTCTTAATTTAAATGAATATAAGGACTCCTTTGTTGGTGTTGTTGTTAAGTTTGTTGGGCTTGATGATAACGGTATTCTAAGAAAATTAACTTTAAACAAGAGCAGACAAAATGCTGATGCAAAAAAAAAAAAATAATAAAAAAAATTATAATAATAAAAGATTGAAATAAAAACAAATTGAGAAAAATTTCTTTTTCGTTTCATGCTAATAATAATTGATTTAATATTAATGGATGAACTACAAAAAAAAAATATATCAAAATTTTGTTGTGAAGTAATCGGATATCATACCCATCATTGAAAGAAATGAATAAAAAAGCCTACATTCACCCCCATCATCATTGTCTGACAGCAGCGGAGGCGGCGTCTGTAAAAAGCGATTGGGGATGGATGGAGGCGCATTTGGTGTTGAAGTGAAAAATTGGCGGCTGTATGAATTATATTATGCAAAGAAGTTGATCGAAAATTATAATGATGGATTAAGGGGAGTACACATAAAAAAAAAACGATTTAACTTCATTATGAGAAAAAGGTTAAAGATTATGTTAGATGTTTGATGTTTTATTTTTTTTTTTAAGGCAAATTTAATATGATGAGGAAATTTATGATTTATTGAATATAATTGTAGATAAGATTATAAACGCTTATAATTTTTTTTAGGATACAGAAAGAATTTGAAGATTTTGAAGAGATCTCGAGGCGCAAAAGACTTCGGTCCATTTTTTTGTGAAATACCACATTCCCGGTATGTGATTTTTTCACACAGAAAAATACATCTCAAAATTTACAACTATGAATTTAAAAAATAATTGTAAAAGTCCAATTTAATGATTAGGAATTCTAGTCTTGTTGGATATAGTTCACACTAGGTATTCGTCAAGAAATCTATGTAAGATGAACTGAACTTAGCAAAAATTGCGTATTGACAAAGGCCCTCACTATAGTCAACTGATGAGTCCAAGTGAGATCGCCGGGACGAAACGCTAATTTTTGTAGGACTTAAAGGCCGTTAAGAGCTATTTTGAATTGTAAAAGTCTGTTTTTAGAAAATTTGAAAAAAAAAACTAATTTTTTACATCGATGGACAGTGAGTGCACTATTAAACAGACGAACAGACAGTCGGTCGCTATGATGAAAACCACTTTTTTGGAGACTTTTCTATCATCGTTATGTTAAAAAATAAATAAATTGAGTGGCGTGATGCCTCGTGTTTAACCAGAGCTTAGTGACTCAGAACTCCCAACCATTTCTGTGTGCGTGTTACTGGCAAGAATGGAAGGGACCAACAATTTTCTTCCAATACCGGTTAAATTGCGAAAGCAGTTCTTCATGGCTCTTGGAGGATATAACAATTCAACGCAAGAGGCAGTAACAGTGAAAAATATTTCTGTTTTTTTTTTTTTTAGGTGGCGTAGTTTGGGAATCGAACGCAAGACCTTTAGCTTAACAGTCCTATATGCACTATAATTATCGATCGTTATGTTAACTTTGATTAAAATCTCGATTTTTTTACACAAAGTAATAGATATGAGACTTGTTTTCTATTATAAGGTTACCTTTTGGGATACTTCAGTGACAATTTGAAACCTTTTTGGACACTCCGACATCTTTTTCAGAAATCTAGCAATCCTTTTGACAATATTTAAAAAAAAAAAGAAATTGTGCGAAAAAGTTCAAATATTTTAAGTTAAAAGCTTTAATGATGCTAGTTTTGAAAATTTTACCTTAAAATGAAAAACTCAGCACTTGTTTTCTTCTCGGACAAATTTTTGGAAACTTATGTAACTACTGTCCTCTAGTAAATAATGAGCTAGTAAATAATGATCATTTTTTCTCTATAAGGTTTTAAAATCTGTATAAATTATAGACTTATTTTCTCCTGTTAAAATACTATTTTA
Source organism: Epistrophe grossulariae (assembly GCA_929447395.1). Classification (NCBI taxonomy): domain Eukaryota; kingdom Metazoa; phylum Arthropoda; class Insecta; order Diptera; family Syrphidae; genus Epistrophe; species Epistrophe grossulariae. The sequence goes on along the minus strand of OV839566.1, from coordinate 149,257,925 downwards.
AATGAAGATAGGAGTGGAAAAACATTTCTACAAGATTAACAAGAAAAAATAAATTTTTAAATATAATAATAATTTAATAATTTATTATAATTTAAATAATTTATTTTGCTTTGATTGATTACCTATCTATAGAGACATTATAGCTTCGAAAGTATTTCAGTGAAATTTATTCAAAATCTAATTTGCATGCAATTTGGTAAAAACAGGATTCTATTGGATGCCATTACTCTCATTCGTGCCAACCGTACATCGTCAATTGCTAATAGAAACATAATTGGTAACAACACATCCCCTTGTCTACTCCTTGGAGTATCACAAATTAATAGGAAAGTTGCCCACTGTGCAAGAAGAAACACTTAGCGTTGTTATAGCATTCCTTGATAATAACGACTATTTTCTCAGAAATACCTCTCATGATAAGTAACATGCAGATGCATTCGTGATTAACCCTGTCGAATGCCTTCTCAAAATTCACAAACATGAAGTAAAGAGGCAACTGGTACTCAGTTGATTGTTCAAGTCGCAGAGTGTTAATGTGATCGACGAATGATCAATCACTGCAAAATCCACCTTAGTGCCTCATGAAGAAGTCCATATAAAGCTAAAATTTATTATTAAGCTCCCTTATTTCTTGAACATAAAGTATGACGCATATGCAATAGTTTTGATAATTCACCTACTATCACGTCCTTTTTTAGTACACCCAGAAAAATTGTTGGTTTAAAACAAAGTGTAACTCGGTTAATTTAAATAACAAACATTGTTAATATACAACCTACAAACTCAACAATTGTTAAATTATACAATTCAACTTGATTAAACAAAATTATTTAAATCTACCCATTGATTCTATTGAAGTGTACCTACTAAATTTTACTAAAGTATAATTCTAGGCTAGTTTGTTTCCGGTTTCAATGATCAATTAAGTTAGCTCATAGTAAGCAATCTATACTCAGAGATGTGTGAAATTAATTAAACAGGTATATATTTTTTTGATTTAAACAAGCTACTCGTTTAACAGAAAAGATCTTCAAAATTGTGAATCCTATAGATAACCAAGTTTCTCCATTAATATAAAAACTTTTAAGGTTTTTATTTTAAACTATTTATTTTAATCGATTCAACTACATTAGAATTAATATAGTGAAATATTAAAGTTTTATTATCGACTAAAACATTTTTTTTAACCCACCGAAAAACGCTCTTGGTTAGTAATTATTTTTCTGCGTTTTTTTCTCTAAACTGAAGACGATCTCTGGAAACTTAAGCATTATTTTATTTTTATTATTTTATTAAAGGAAAAGTAGTTAAGCTATGTAGAACCAGAAACCACACTTGGACCATGGACTTTTAATTCTTTTTTATATTAAGGATAATTCTATATAGTGAAATAATAAATCTACATAGTATATAGCCCTTTAAACGTATACCTACCATTTTCTGATTGCAGAACTTTCATTTTGTCATGGTACCTACAATATTTAGGTATGGTATATAAGGATAAGAACATTCTATGTAGACCAAAAGGCCTGCTATTTATAGCGCTAAAAAACTTCAAATATCCTTTCATCGATATTAATGATAATACCTGCGACTGAATAAAAAAAATTCATGCTTAGCCTGATAATACTCTTAAGGTTACTCTATGCCATTTCTTCGAAAAGTGCCGATGAAAGGTAAATAGGATAAAAAGCTTTGAACTCCTATTGAACATGGATATGATGTCCTTACCATCAATATCCTTCAGTACATAGTTTAAATACCAGACAAAGAAGAATAATAAATTATTATTAGGAATAAAATCATTTAATCTTTTCCTTTTGTATGTACTTATATAGGTATATTTGAGTTCCTTTATTATTGTCAATAGTTTCTTCCTTTTCGTCCTTGTCATCATAGGAAAAAGCAAGGAACGTAGTCGTTGTCGGTCGATTTTTAAGACTTCTCATTCCTATTTTACTATTATCTTTTTTTTTATACAATGGAACTTTCTTGGTTTTGATGTTTCTACTTTCCAAAGACCATCAAAAGATGCTTGGAAGGACATCATCAGGTATAGGAAGGTATGGTAACCGTCATGATGATAATGAAAGTGAATTCAAAGAATACCTTAAATCAAGCCAACATATAGGTACAAAAGAGCCAAATCGGTCTGTTTGCTTTAAGTGTTGGGAAATAAGATGACAGAAAGAGAGTGAGAGGGAGAGATAGAGATAGAGTTAAAGAAACATCACAAAGACACGTGGTCGAATTCTAAAATCTCAACTTAAAAATTTTTCTTTATAGCTTTTCTTAAGTTTAATCGTCTTTAGAAGGAAAATAAGGCAAGACAGGGTGGTTTAAAATTTTTTAAGGATGAAAGAGCGTAAGGTCTAAAGAAATTTTCTCATCAAGATGAACTTGCTAAATACTTTACCCTGCAATTATTCAACTGGAAATGCTTGTGTCTGGCAAAAATTTGAAAACCACCGCTGCTGCTACACATTAAATAGAGGTAGGTAGCACAAGTTAGTCGAAGACGTATAGCAAAAGAAGGACGACAAGAAAAAAATAATTTGTTGCAAGACGAACAAATTCTCAGTATATATCTAAAGGAAGTGCAGAGATGAAAATTTAAAGAAACCACACCACTATGGATGAAAGGAATAACATTATGGCAAAGGCAGAAGAAATCAAGTGGTAAAATATATTCGTACCTATATAAGATGGTTTGAGGGTTAGCCAAGCCAGCATCATATTATAAAACTATAGAAGAGAGGTTAAACTCTTTTTGGTTTTGTGTTTGGTCGTACTAAAGGTATGGATGAAGGAAACAGTGAAATTATGATGAGAATTCATCTGAGGTCAATAGGCGTGTTTTTTTTGCAAGCCCGGGGGTAAATGGTTGAAAAAAACGACAGCGGGGTTTAGCGACGCCATGAAAGTAAAAAAAAACATGGAGTTTTCATACAAACTATCGATAACATGTATGTACTTCAGTAGGTAATACAGTTTTTCTGTGCGCTTAAATTAAGCCCCGAGAATTCTCTGGGATTAGTTGTTGTTGCATTTAACATGTTAATTGTTTAGCACCGACGTCATTTTTTTTCATCCAATTCCCCCCGGGCTTGCAAAAAAACAAGGCTAATATGGGAAGATGATTTGATTGGAAAAGTATTTTATCTAGTGCCTCCTATCTTTAAATTTGAATTAAATTTAAGAGTGCCTGAGATGTTATCGATTTTTTTTCATTCGTTTGAAATGCCTATCGATGCAATTATGTATAGAATATAACATCGTTCAAATGTCCACCGAAATGTCCAATTTTCCATGACTCTTGCGCATAAATCAGGCTGAATTTCACCGATGGTATGGGTTATGTTGGTTTTGAGCGCCGCTGTGGTTTGTGGCTTATTCGAATAGACCTGCGATTTCAGAAATCCCCACAAGAAGAACCACGATCCCGATGACCAGTTCACATCACCTCCACGTGAGATAACTATGCCCTCGAATCGCGCTCGTGCAGAATTTACAATGTGGCGTGAGCTTTGCGGCACGTAGCTCCACGCTGCTCCATCTTATTGAACCACAAGTCGTTGGTGTCCATATCATTCACACCAAATGACCAAGTGACTTTTTTGGAATGTATTGGACGCTCTTGGATCTCATGTGGATTGGTACCGTCCCAAATTCTTAAATTTTTTTTGATGACGTAACCATTCGTTTAGAAATATGCCTCATCGCTGAAGATGATTTTCCGATGAAAAATAGGGTCAGTTTCCAATTGCTCCAGAGCCCATTCAGCGAACACACCGTCGTTGTCTATGGTCGTTTACCTTCAGCTCCAGGGGTCAGTTGAATTTAAGACGGATAAAGGTCAAATTCACGACAAAAAAGTCGTAAAGTTGTGGTCTTTGAAAGGCCGAGTTCTTGTGAGCGACGCGAAATCGATTGCATCAAATTCTCCTGCACACTCTCACGGACAGAGGCCATGTTTTCGTAAAATCTTGCAACATAATGTGTTGGCTGATCGTTTACTAAACCAATGGACTCAAATTTATTAAACATACTGCGAATAGTCATATCGGTAGGACCATTAAAGTGATCGTAAAATGGGCGAAGCGCAAGGAACGTTGCAGAATAAAAGAATACCAATTTTGATAAAACAATTTTATCATTTGCATGTATTGCTGAATGCTAGTATATCCATCTATGGTGATTTGGCGAAACACACTGAATAAATAACAGCCAAATTGACAGATGTAGCTTCAAAAATATTGCAACTGTCAAAATTCGGAAGTCCCTCTTGGAAGACCCTTAATATACCGTCTATAGATAAGTAATTCAAAATAATTTTTAAGCAATAATTAAATTTAAAATAAAAAAAAAAACAAAGTTCCTATAAGAAATAAAATAAAAACTGAAACTATAAATAATTGCAAAAAAAAACTGGATAACTTCTGAATCAGAAATATATATGCATTAATAATAAATTCAACAAGAAACTTTTTCTATACAAAAAATTAACACGAAAAATTTTTTTAACAAGAAAGAAAAAAAAAAAACATTTTTGTTTGCTTTTTCCAATATTTTTAAATTAATGAAAAAATAAATTTAAACAAAAATATAGTTATGATAAAATGACAATAATAAAATAAATATAAATTGGTAGGTATGTCGCATTTTTACCTACTATTATACCTTTATTCTTTATTTTATAAAAATTCAAACAATTAAAAAAATATAAATGCACTTTCACAATCGATTTAAGCCCCAAACAAAATGCATTCGTGTTGTTTATTTGATTTCTCTTTTATTTTATTATTATTAATTTCACCTGTGGGTTTGAGCTCGACAAAATATATACCCACGTATGTGCAAAAACAGAAAATATAAAAATAAAATAATAAAAAAAAAAATATATCAAATTAATCCGCGGAAAAGAAGCTATTGTGGTTGTTTGTATGGAAACGTTGTTTTATTATTTTTCTCTTTTTTTTAGATTAAATATATAGATACATTTTGTATAGTTTTTGTTTTTTATCTTGTGCAAAACCTTAAATACCCATTAAAGGCCATCAAAAAAATGACTTTTCAAATATTGTGCTGTGTTTAGCGCCCTCTTTACCATGGTCACAAAACTGCCTTTAAAACAAAAATAGGTGAATTGACCACTACCGAAAAAAGCCACAATTCGATGGAGATAATTTCAAAAGACAGAATCCCTTGATAAATTTTGAAATTATTTCTGTTAAGATCTGGCTTTATTTTTGCCTTTTCATCTGAAGAAGTGCATTTTCATCATTGTGGATTTGACAAAGAAAAACCAGAATAATGCGATGTACTGCAGTGAAAATATAGCCAGGGAGTTTTAAAAACCACAATAATTACAGTCTACACTCTCAAAGCTTAAAGGGTGACAGTGCAGCCCTATAAGAGAGGAAAATGATTGAATGGCCACTGTGACTTAAGCACGTTACATAAATTTAATAAAGGATTTTGTCTTGCATGCCTTGGATGAATTGAAACTTCATGACTTGTGGTTCTTACTAGATAAGGCTGATATGGATGAACTTTTTGGGCCAAAGATTTCTTCTTGTCTCATCTCGCTATAAGAGGAGAAGTAAACTGCTCCAAAAGCTTTTTCTTGATTTCACATTGTGGGATTTTTTCTTGTTGAGCTATTTGACATTGTCCGTGACAAAAATAACCTTAATTCGATCAAAATGGTCTAAAGAGTGCCATTTTTGATCGGAAAAATTTTTCAAGTCATTTAAGCTAAAATTCCCAAAATTGTACAAAATGGAAAAAAAAAAATTAAAATTTCCCATTCAATCTTACTGATTCATTCCAATGATTTTGAACAATGCTTCGCTGCAGGCTTGTAAAAGAATGCATTCTTTAATGAATCCACATTTATTGAATTTAACTAAAAAATTGCATTCATTGACTTCATTTTGAGATTTCAGACTTCATATTATGCAATCACCATTCACTTGAATTAAAAAGATTGCAATCATTTTTATTCCCATTCATTTAACTGCAATCAATTGAATGCGATCTTTTGGGAATTCATGCATTCTTTTGCATTTTTTTGCATTCTTTTCTTTCTTTGTATTGCCATTAACCTGTGGAAACTGGGGGAAAAGTTTAATGGGACCAGTGCGCGGAGGGTTTATGCAGGGAAATGCAAAGAATGAAAAGAATGCAAAACAATCCAAAAGAATGCAAAAGAATGCATGATTTTCCGTCTTCCGAAAGATTGCATTCAATTGATTGCAGTTAAATGAATGGGAATAAAAAAGATTACAATCTTTTTGATTCAAGTGAATGGTGATTGCACAGTTTGAAGTCTGAAGTCTGAAATTGAAATCAATGAATGCAATTATATTATTGAAATCACTAACGATTGCATTTACAAAAGATTACATTCTTTCGCTTCGCTTGCGCCATCTACCCTTAATAAGGAATTTGAGTTATTCACAGGAAAAAAAAAAAAAACATTTCCACATAGAATTGTAAACCAAACTTTTTGTTCACTTGATGTTTTTAAAATAATTCTCTTTTCTATAATCTTTTTATTGTGTGCTACCATTAACAAAAAAACCCACTTAAGAGAACCTCTCCAGGAACATTGTTCCTTCTAATTTTGAATTCAATAAAATAATTTTATTTGTTGTGTCTGAAAATCCCTATAGAGTGAGCTGAGCATATAGAGTGAGAATTCAATAGAATTATAAACAAGTTGATGTACATTATACCTCTACCTACCTGGCCGACCACAAATCCCAACACAGACAGACATTTATATACGGTGGCAAATGTTTTAATGGATGGGATAGTATACCTATACATTCTACCACCCCAAAAGGAAATGCAATCCAAACCACCCCTATATATACCCGAAATAGATAATATATACTAAAATCGAAACAACAGAAATTCAAAATTATTTTAATATCTCATCTATGAATATTTCAGTCTGTGAACATACATACATACATTAATATTAAGTTCTGTGTCTTCTGTTTGGGAAAACAAGAATATAATTTTAATGCAAGGACAAAAGCAGTTCATGCAAATAACAATTTTTTGGGCATGACATGATGATGAATTTTAAATGCAATTCTTGATACCTGTGGAACTTATATACAGTTTTGCAACCCAGACATAGCAATTTACTGTTTTATCGTTTTATTTTATTTACTTTTTTTTTTTTTAGGATTTATGGGTGGAGGGTGAAGAGAATTTCGATTTCGATTCGTTGGAAGGGTTTGTTGGCATTTTGAGTACTTTAGTTTTAAGTGCTATTTGCTGTTGCGTAAAAGAGCTTTGTGGTATTTTACCTCCGACTGTATAATATGTATAATATAAGGATATCCTTTGTTTTATGTTTTAATTTTGAAATAAAATTATAGACTGAGTTCAAAAAGTGGTTCTAAGCTTATTTGATAAAATTTGTTTTTTTACCTGACAAAAAAAAATTATTAAAAGGCATTAAACTTTCGGAAACATTTACCTAACTGAAAGTATTTTTATATTCAAAAGCTCAGTACTTTTAAAAAAGATAATTTTATTAAGAAAACAGTGGGGTCATACAAAATTACTGACTCATTTTTTTGTTTTTATTGTAATATATTATTATTTTTAGTTTAATTTAAAATAAATAAAATGCATAACGATACATAATGTAGCATCACATCACTATGGGATAAAAGAAGTAAATTAGTTGCAGTAAGTCCATTTTTTATGCCAAAAACATAGTTAGTTTAAGGTAGAATTTATAGTAGGTATTTATTTATGTGTAGAAATTCAATTAAATTCCAAAACCCGGTTAGGAATTTTCAAAAACAATTATGATTTTTATTATTTATTGTATTATTCATACTAGAATATCAGTTTATTAGACTTGACCATTATTTATTCCGTCAATTTCATTGAATTTTTTGAACAACAATTTAAAGGTGCGACCACCAATTGTTTTAAAGAATAAACTTATAATTGGTTTTTTTTTTATTTTGGATGGAGATATAGTTATTTCCAGGGGTGCCCACTGCCCAGCCGTATCATCAGTCTCCTTATTTGTGGTGCTGAGCTTTAATCCAATTTTATTATGAAAAAATTTTCTACATGCACACCATAGGATTTGAACCCACGCATATCAGATTAGCTCAGTCATAGAAGTCATATGCACTCCGCATTCCACTGCTTATGACGCGACGTCACAGGTCGAGATGTATTGTTTGTTTGTTTATCAAATGCATTTTGAGCATCAGCATTTTTCTGTCATTTTAGTATGAATAATGCAATAAATAATAATAATAATTTAATAGTCTGGTCTGTTACCGATCTTCCAACCTCTCCCCCTTGGATACGTATACTACGAATTGTAGTCTATCGAAATAAGGTATGGAGAAAAATGGAGGCGGAACAAGACAGCATACTCAAAGGCGCTTATAAAATGCTGATCCTCCAAATGTTGTTGTTCAAAAAATTCAATTTTGATTTTTGTTTTGTTTTTTTTTTTTTTTCAAAAAAACCAAACCCCAAATTTTTATTTGTGGACAGTTGGAAATTAAGTGCCTCAAAACTTAAAATTAGAATTTTCAATGATATAGTGATATGTTTAAAAAAAATCTATACTTAGTCGTTTTCAAAAAACTTTAGTTTTTATAATGAATAAGTTTTGAAGAAATATTTTGTGAAAATTTTTGGTATACAATAACTGATATAGCCGCAGATCGCGCTAAATTTTAGTTTCCATACGAAATTCTCTCCAAAATTTAGCCAAGCTAAAATTAAGTAAAGCATTTTAGCTGAGGGCCAGTTGTACAATAGTGGTTCAGCCTCGGTTCAAGATTTTAATTCACCGATTTTGGCGGATTAACTAAGGTTCAACGCTGGTTCAAGTATTTAATTGGTTATTGTCACACACTTTAACAGTAAACCACTGTTGAAACTCAATTAATCCGCCGGGATCCATGGATAAAAATTGCTGAACCACGGTTTAAATATTTGTACAACTGGCCCTGAGAGGTACGCAGCTCCAGCTAAAAAATCAAATGTTTGTTTCTTACTGTACATCACTAATCTGTCAAAATTTAGCGCACGAAATAATTGTCTGGGACATTATTCTCGAGCTAAATTTTGACTGGTTCTGGTATTTTTTAATTTTGTGTGAACTTTGCTTTGTTTTTACAGCTAGATTGTTGCTGCCTTCATGCAAAATGGATTCCGATTTGGAAGAATTTTTACAAGAATTACCACAACCAAAAAAAATAATGCGTGGTAAAAATAAAATTACGTTCAGCATGGAAGACAAAAAAACTGGCTACTCTTGTAAAGGAACACCCTTCTATATGGTCTCTGGTCCATCGCTCCTATTGCCACAACTTGTGCTGCTGCACAAATCACCAAATCTTCAATTTCCCTTGTATCCATTTTGTTTCTAAAATGTAATAATACTTGAAATTTTTCAAACAAACTTTCTTAAATTGAAATTTTTTTTCGGAGAACAGGTGTTTTTGACATATTCTACACAATGCCCTTATGCCTGTTTGATAACTTTTTGTTTCAACAAATATCCCAAAACTGATTTTTTTTTTTCTATTGCAAATTCTGAAATTTTGTGAAAATTTGTGCGAATTCGCAAGAAATTTCACGTTACTAAACAGACCATTTATTTCAATCACATATTCTCCACAACTCTCTTATGTCAAAATTTAGCTAGGGTTTTAGCTGATGTTTGGAGAGAAAAGTGGCAGCTTAAATTTAGTGCGATCTGTGTACTAGGCTTATACTAAAACTTATTTAAAAAAATTTCATAAAAATTTTTATTTAAATTAGTTAAATTATTGTTTTTGAGAAAAGCGAAGGTTAAAAAAAATATGATTTTAATGGAAGCTTCCATTTTTACCTAATAATTTTTTTGAAAAAATTTATTTTCACCAAAATGCATCTATTAAAACTAACTTTCAATCTGACACAATTTGTATACCCTTGAGACCGACATAATTGTGCCTGTCTGGGCCCCAAGCTGGCATTCAAATTCAAATTTAAACTAACAGCTTTTTTCTGACAAATCTCACTATGATACCTCAACAAGCCACAATCAATAACATCACAAGGTGAGTTTAAATTTATTTTATTAGGTTTTCGTATTCAGTGGTTAGTTGTTGCACCGGTACAACAACTGTGAGCCTCACAAGAACTATTAAAATTGTGATCTTCATTTGAATAGCTCACAACTCACAAGTTTGGCATTTCATAATCACGAACAAAAATTACCTATTTAATGAGTTCGTTCAACAAAAATATAGAACTTAACAGGCACAGTACAAAAATTCACCTTGCTGTGGTGAGTTTTTATTTGAGGATTAACTGAGAATACCGAAAGTGATAAAGAATCACAATAAACCTCACAAGTGATTGTATGACTTATGAACCCTCACAACGAAAGAATAGAGTTTAAAAAAAAAATATGTATATTTAATTTTGGAGTGTTGTTGTACTGGATTTGAGCACCTCTAACAAAAAAAATTAGTTTTTCGGACCAGTTTTATATGCATTCTTGTGAACAAAGTCTACTAATTTGTTGTATAAATTGATAACTAATAAAATTTTAGGAAGGTTATGCTATAGCGAGTATGCAAATCGCTTCCATATACAAAAATCTCTCCAAAATTTTGCCAAGCTAAATTTAATTAAGCAACGAATTTTAGCCGAGAGGTACCTAAATACGCAACTTCAGCTAAAAAATCAAATGTTTGTTCCTTACTGTACACCACTATGCTGTCAAAATTTAAAGCACCAAATAATTATTATAACAGATTCTGTTATTCTTGAAATTTGTGTGAAATATAATTCGTGAAAATAAAAATCGAAATAGAGGATTATTTGGGAACAAACAATTTATCTCATGTCTGTGAAATTGCATAAAAATTTTTGTCTATAGACTAACGAGACTATACAAAAAGAACAAGCTATTTTTCTCTTTTATTTCGGATTTAGCAGTTCAACAAATAATGGGTGTAATCCGATGCTAACTTCACTATTTAGTTAGTATGTATACAGTACGATTTTTTTTTTTTTTATTATTGAGGTCTTCAAAATTTGGCTAATTTTTTTGTCTAGAACCTGCAAAAAAAAAACTATTTGAAATAATAATAATAAATTAAAGAAGAAATAATAAGTTGAAGAATCCATTTTATGTGCTTAGAATTATTTAAAAATAAATTCTTTCAAATGGTTGAATATAATTTTTTCTTAGAGAACAAACTGTCTTCTATATAAAATTTTCTTCAGTCTCCACAACACTCTTATGTCAAAATTTAGCTAAGGTTTTAGCAGATTTTTGGAGAAAACAGTATAGAAGTATAAATTAAGCGCCATTTTCGTACTAGGTTAGGTTAGGTTTCTGTGGTTGTCAGCAGAACGCTGGACACACTTAGACCATTGGTTGGCCCATTGTGATACCACAGGAATCTAGGAAACTTTCTTCCTACTCGTTGAACCATTTAGAGCTTCTTACGAAGCGAGCGAGACTGTTAATGTCATGACTTGCCAGATCACTAGGATCATTGTAGTAGAATTCTCCTAAGTGGAGCCTACGTCTTTGAGTAAGAGCAGGGCATGTACAGAGAAGGTGAGGAATCGATTCTTCTTCTTCTTCGTCCATACAACTCCTGCAGAAGTCGTTAGAAAATACACCAAGCCTTGTTGCATGCTTGCCTATTAGACAGTGTCCAGTAATGACACCTATGATGGAGCCAATGTGCAGTCTGCTTAGAGATAACAAGTTCCTAGAGCGCTTCAGATCCAACACAGGCCAGATCTGTTTTGTGGCCTGACATGTGGCAATATTACTCCACCTAAGATTTGTTCTCTCTATTGCATCTTGCTTTAGCATAAGTTTACAGGTATAGCGATGGGTATACCAATATTTGTCCGATTCGACAGTATAGGTAGTGAAGTTCCACTTTTGGCGAGTTCGTCTGCTTTGCAATTGCCTGGAATCTCCCTATGACCCGGCACCCAGCAAAGGTGAATGTTGAACTGCTGTGCCATCTCCAAGAGAGATGACCGGCAATTGAGGGTAGTTTTTGAATTTGTAGAGACAGAATCCAGAGATTTAATGGCTGCTTGGCTATCCGAGAAAATACGGATATCTGTGGTTGATATCACGTTTTCTTTGAGCCAAGACAGGACTTCTTTTATCGCCAAAAGTTCCGCCTGGAACACGCTACAGTGATTGGGGGAGACGGAAGGAGAGACTTAGTTTCAGCCTATCTGAGTATACACCTCCACCAACCCCGTCCTCAGTTTTAGAACCGTCAGTATTTTCGTACTAAAGGCCTAACAAAAAAATATGCCTGATTGGAACGCACAAATATGTTCCTGTTGTTAACAAATATAATGGAGCTACATCTTAACTAAAAATTTCAAAAATTAAAAAATTCATAAATATTAAAAAAAATTAATATTAAATTTTTGTTTGTATGCAAATATTTTCAATATTTTTAAATAAAATATTGTTTGAATTATTAAGAAGAATCGGATTGAATTATATAAAAATCGGTCAAGTCATTAAAATATACCCACTTTTTCGGACTTCTCCATCATCGTAGTGTTAGTTTCAATTTAATTCAACCTCGAATTTTTTTTTACACGAAACCTATATACTTTCTATCTATAGAGAAAGTACAAATATATATTTAATTAATGATTGAATATGAAAAAGGCCTGACTGGGCTCGGGTATCGGACGGAGGTTTAGGTAAACAAATTTGTAGGATTTATTTTTAGTCCTAAAAGAATTTAAAAATAATTATGTCGGGGGAATGCTTAAAAATCTCTATATAGTAGGTAATAATTTAAAAAAACAAATTGACTTATGCAATATCCATTCAGACCGTGGCCGAACGGGCATATACGGACGAACTGATGGACAGAATTGCGAAACGCATCTTTTTCGTCCATCTTATTATCTTAATGTTCAAATTTGATGGATTTAGTTTACGAAATCATAACTTGTAGTAGCCCGTGGCGTTATGCGGTTAGTGCGTTAGACTGTAATTCCAGAGGTCTGTGGGTTCGATTCTCAGCCTCTTTTATCTAAAAAAAAAAAAAAAAAAAAAAAATGCAAATGTTTTTTTTTAACTACTGCTACTGCTTCTTGAAAAGAATTAAAAAAAGACACATATTATATCTCATCATGGAAAATAGTCTTTCACCTTAGAAGTTCTGTTCGGCAGAAAACTGTAGGTCCCCATTATTCCTGCTAAAAACGCATTAACCTATAGGAATGGTGGTTGAGAGTTGCAAGGCCCTGGTTCTAGACCACCTGTTTTTTTTTTTTTAACTGTTGCCTATGCTGAAATTGAATATCTAAGTTTCATTTCAGCAAAAGGGCTTTAACCATTTAAAACTTCATGAATTTTTCCATATATATAAACGGTTAAAACGTAACGCCTATTTCCTTAAAGTCGTACCTATACCTCACCTACACAAATTTCCGACTAAATTTTTTTCTGCATAAATTTCACCATATCTACATCCATATTGTAAATTGCCTTATGAATACAACATGCACTCAACTCAGGCATAAACGAGTACACATGTACCGCTATAGGTCCTTAAACGCTCATTCCAAAATAATGTCAAAATATGCGGTTTCCGAAATGTTCAATTTGCGTTCAAACAAGAGAATTATGAATTTATTACCTGGACCTCCCTCAAATATTTGTGCATTCTTGGTGAAAAACAACAAAGACCACATATGTGTTGTTTGTCTTTGTATCGTCCTTTTTGGCCGAAGGACATTGTCGAGTCCTTTTGATGGTGTCGGCTTTCGTTTGTATACAGCACAGATATAGTCTATATAAGTATAGTCACAACCTATTGCATAGAAATTCAATATTCTTCCAGTCAACTTACCCTGGTTTTGCTGAATGAAGTCTATTCATTGACCTTAAGGAGGGGGGGTTTTGATATGGAGGTGAAGTGCAGGGTGTATATCCTACCATTGACTGCTCCTCCTACGCTATATATACTATTTCTGATGCACTATAAGGTGCAAATACCATGATTATGCTCGACAAACAATGAGACGTTGTACCATGATGGACATTAATCATAAATTTTACCTTTTACTGTGTTATATTTCTTCAAATACACACACAAACTCGTTAGGAATTACACATTCATATGTGAACAGATTATGCTAACTTTTTCCTTATATTATGCATAAAAGATAAAGGAGCAGAATTCAGGTTTAGGTTGGGAGTATTGTGTGGTGTTGCACATAAGCAAAAGGAATTCGATATGGTTCGACGGTTTTCGGATGTGTCGTTTCTGAAATATAGGAATTCCTGTCGCCTGCAGTATATACATAGGAAAAGGACTCTCTCTCTCTCTGTTTGTTTATTTGTTTGTTTTCTGCTTTGGTCTTTATGTGGTCCCAAATGAATTGAATTTGAATTCAAAATTCAGAAAGTATTTCATTTTCAAAGGAGAATTTGTAGGTAGGTACTATAAGCTCCCTCTATCTTTATGTGGGTATTCTTATATTGTTTGATATATATGGCATTTGGTTTTGTTGAAAGGACTCTTCTTATATATAGAGAGTGAGAGAATCACAAAATTAATAAATACTAGCGCACTGCAAGATAATCGAAATACCTTTCTGTTCTGTTTCATATTGAATATTGCTTTCCAGAGGTGCTATATACCTATCCATAGTGTTACAAAAATTCAAGGACTTTATATGCTTAAAGCCAATACAAAAAAAAAAAACAAATGCAATGTGTTCTAATGCCATACAAAAAAAAAACTCTGTTTGAATTTTGCGTTCATTTCCCCGAGGAAATATCTACTAATGAATTGTTTTGAAAATATCCAAACTTTCTAAGCAAGAAGCAAGCTAACACCGACACAAACTTCAAAACACATTCCAATCAGTCAGGAGTGTTGTAGAGTTGTTCCACCAGGAGTATCCCGCTTATACCACCCACACACATACGTATCTAGGTTGTAGATAATTCAAAAATTCTGAAGCAACTATACTCTGGCAATCAGTGCAATCAGCCGCACTGTCAATTCCCTGTCCATCATCACAATCAAGTATATGAATTCCGTACAAAATGATGCTGCATCCTGGATCCTTATACCACAAATCCCTGTCATATCTTAGCATTAACTATTCAACATTTTCACAGAATTACTCGACACGATTCGCAGTTTCTCATCATTTTGTTGCATTTCTAAATCGTATAGGTAGGTATATGTATGTATGTATTTCCCCTGTGTGAGGAGTCGCCGTTGTTATCGTGCGTCGTCGATGTTGGCTTTGCTCCTTGGAGCAAAAACCGAACCACAAGGACGCACATACCTATAATACGACGAAATATTTTCCCAAAATGCATAAATGCTATGCATTCGCTAAACTAAATTATTATATGCTCTACGACGAGTCATGTATGGCAAAAGTTTCAAGTGCCCAACACATAAGGAAATTGTTTGTAGGACTTGCAAAAATGTCAGGAGTGTCCTTTCTGATTAATCTGATGTGGCTGTAGTTCGTTATAGTAGTCGCGAAATATATAACACGAATAACGGTACATTCATTCAAAATATAGATTAAACATACACACATACACACTCACTCTCACACAAACTTAAATACAGAAAACGCTCTTTCCACATATCCAGCATCCAGGTTCATTCTTTGCAATATGGTGGTATTTTTGGATACATTTTCCACCTCATCATTCATTTTTTTTTTTACCTCGATGCTATACTTTCCACATCGAGGGACCATATGTATACCTATGTTCCTCTATGAAAAGTCCCATCGACCACATATACTCTAGCTCTGAATCGAGGGAAAGATTGGCATCCTTGCATTTTAAGTGGTGGTTCCGCGTGCGTTTTCAATGACAGACAGAAACAAGAACGGCATCATATATACACCTACATAAGTATACAGATAGCATTTGGTATTTTCGCCTTTTAACCATTTGGCATTAATTTACATTTCGACGTATGTTGCCACATCATTGGGCTATCCGAATGATGTCACGTTGTTTACTATAGAGGGTTTTCTATGTTTAAGCAACCCCTAGAGAACTCTAAGCTATGTATTGATATGAGTCCACTTTTATCTGAGTCATGCCATTTGAGGGAGGTGGTGAATGTTGTCTGTTCTCTGATCCTTCATCTAGTTTGATAGACTTGATGCAAGAACTTTCACGGAAAGGCTTGATCGAACATAATGATGCAATGATCAGTACTTGTTGATGAAACAGCGTCTTTTCCAAAAGATTAATAGTAGAAAAAAAATGAATGATCCTAATCCTAAAGTGAAATTTTTTTTCTCAAAATCAAACTTATATTCAATTCATTGGATTCTTGGAAAGTGACTTCAGTAACTATATTTTATAACAGTTTGAAGTTCATACCTATTTATGCAGCCTAACATGCCCTACAACGCGCCGGTGTCATACGTAGGACATCGAGAATTTTGTTTCAAGACGTGCGAAGCGCATTAATGTTTGCATACTTTTAATGGTGAAAAAACTGTTATACTACGAAACTGTTATACTATATAACTGTTATACGGTATAACTGTTCTACTGTATAACTGTGTTACTGTATAACTGTTTTGATTTAATATTTCTTTAGTCCCGTCCAACATTTTTAATTAACTTTTTATATAAATACCTTTATGATTCGACATTTGGAATTTAAAAAAAATCCAATTTATAACAGTTGTAACAATTTATTCCCTTATTCATTTATTCATTCATTAAAAATGTCTTGCTTTGAATGACTTGAAAATAAAAACTCTATCTGAAGTATGCCCACTGGCGGAGGCCGCGGATGGTCTTGCCTCGGTGGGGACTTTATATACGTCTCCGCAGTCCCATATAAACAATATTGTTATAAACTGGCAAGTCCTAAATGCATTACGAACCTTTGAGAATGCCAAATTTAAACCTTGTTCCACCAATCATTGCGGGAGTTTTTTTTTTTACTTTCACAAAAAAAAAAAATATCAAAGACCTTCAAACCTATAGATAACTAAGTCAATTTACTTTTTCTGAGCACTTAACCTAATCGTCCTTGCTTTCCAAAAAATGTGTAGGCATATGTATGATAAATACTCCTCTATAGCTAATGCTGAATGTCTGTATAATGAAGTTAAAAGTGCACTGCACATACAGTCAAATCTAAAATTACATATAATTTACATATTCCTTACCGTATGCCGCTGAATGATCTCTTTCTCTCTCTACCTCTCTCATTTTTTGTTCTTTATCTAAAATCTGTTTCATCTATGTCCATTTTTGTGTCCTCATTGAAAATTCCCTTTATGTCTCAATATATACACGTGCGTCATGGCTATAGTATATACGTAGACCAGGGACCATGATTTTTATGGCCACATCCATCAAGGACTCGTTTAGTAGCATGGTGATGTCCTGTCCTGTCCTGTCCTGATGACCGTGTCCATGCAGTACTTTTTATTTATTTTTATTTTATATTTTTGTGTTGGTTCATCTCTATCCAGCTGTGACATCGTTGAATTTTAAAATGCCCCCATAATTCGCTATCAAGCAACGTGTTGCAAGTTTACATGTATCTTTATATACAGGGTTACCTCCCCTCAATAAAATAAAGTTCAAAAAATTCTATACGGTAAAAACGCATTAGCAACATAAAAGCAGACCACCACTAGACATCAGGCTGTCCTGTTTTCTGCTCCTCCTTACTTGCACTTACATTTTGCAAAATGAAAGTTGGAAGGAGCTTTGTTTTGTCCTATAACCCCCCTACATTTTATAAATTGCATAGAAAAGCTAAAGCTAAACCAACCCCCAGATGATGAAAGACATGGAGATTAATTCGACAACTTCAGCAAAGTGTCACCTCGATTCTTCATTTTCACCGACTTCACGTTGTGTGGATTTCATCACAAAGTTCTGCGCTCGATCTTCACTGCTAAGGGTTCAAAGATTTATATATCTAAGGTACCATTATCTAACATTTTACACTCTAGATGTATGTACCTTATTCTTTTTGATTTTGTATATCAAAGCAAAGAAGAAATCGTAAATTGCTTCCTGTACTTATATGGAAAATAAATTGCCCACAATGGACAAACGTAAATGGATATTTATGAATCCTTTTCACTTCAACAGAACGCGCGGGGTTCAGAGCTGCCGCATTCGCGCTTAGACAGGACAGCGAGAGACACCTTAAGTTGTAAATGTTTAGTCATTATTTTAAGGGGGATTTTTGCAGGGTTTCTTTTTTATGTTAAAAATGCTCACACTTTTCTTGAATAAGATATTTGGAATTTATTCAATAATTCTATGAGATATTACATATAAATATATTTAAATTTTAACTATTGTTTGAGCTATTTTTAAGAACGACTTTATTGATTTTGATAAAACTTCATACATATGTAATAATTATTGAAGCAATTTTAATATGCATATCGACGGTTAAACTGCAGGATCTCATGTGTCGAAAAATTTACAAAAAATATTATTAATATAAAAAAATTGGAAACATTAGAGCCACCTTTTGGTAATTTTAGTGTAACAATGTTGTTCAGAAAATTTTACAAAAAAAAGCCAGAATTCAAAATCTTTTACTATACATTGCAAAATTTGGTTGTTTTAATTTTTTTTTTATTTCTGGAAAAACATACAAAAATTAATTACGAGTTTTGCACTCTTAAACAATCGATATCTGTATTTCACTTTTTTGACAAAAAACTTGTTTTTAATAACAAAAGAGCAACTTTGTGCGACCCAGACAATAGGCATGTATATGTATATTTGTTCTATACCTACAAAAAACTTGACCTGTGATTAGTTAAAAAAATTTACTTCGGAGCGCCACCTATTGCTAATTTTTGTCAAACTACTAAATTAAAAAAAAAATTATAATTTGTACTATGTAGGTATGAGACGAACCACAAATATAAGAAAAGTGGGCGTGGTAGTAGGCTCATTTAAAAAAAAAAAAAAAAAAAACTACACGAAAATGGTTATGGCTCAAGGGAGATATTTTTTATAAATTTCCAACCTTCTACGAACGTTATTATGTGTAAGGATAAAATTCTAATATACTAAAAGTAGGCGTAATTGTGTGCGGGACAAATAACACATGTCATGGTTTACTTTGAAGAGAACTTTTATTACGAAATTGTAAATTTTAATAGACTTTCAGTAAAGATTAATCTAAAATATGAAAAAAGTGGGCGTGGCAAACCTCTTTCCAAATCCACAATAACTAAAAACTTTTAAAATGACAGCGAAATTGGTTCAGTAGTTACAGACTAACATTAATTTTTGTAAACATGTACATTGTACATAGCGATTACTAGCTGACTCGTCCGGCTTTGCATGGAATTTTTCATCAATTTTATCATTTTGAAAAGTAAAAATAAAATTTTTGGTGGGCTTCAAAGCTTCAAACAATTATTTTGCATCGTTCATTAATTTTTATACACAATTATGTAGCAGTTTGAGAGCGTAACGCCATATTCTGTTGACGATTTCTTTTTTCATGAGGGACAAAATTAGCCGATTATCAGTCCAGTAATTATTGTCATTCCTTAGAATGAAAGTTTTCTCTTTCCCACCTACAAAATGGAATATCCTGATATGTATATATCACCAGCCCTGGAAGTATGCAATTTCTGGTTTTCACGATTTTCCAGCTTTTCCTATCGAAATTAATAAAATTCAAGATGGCGACCACTGGTTAAGTTTTTTGGAAATTGAGGGGTAGTAAATCTAATTTGTAGAATTCTTATAATATCATCGAACCTTAGTTAAAATTTCAATAGACTCTAATAATATATAATGCAAACTTAGCCCCTTGTTTAAACTGTTTTTCTATATCATAATGTTAGACTGATAAAATTCACCTTTAATTGCAAAAATGTAGATTCTAATGTCTTATTGAAACTAAACTAAAAAAAAATATTACAAAATTACCATAAAAAGCTCTAAATTACTAAGTAAAGGACTACAATGTTCCAAAAAAAATAAAAAAAGAAAACTTTTTTTTTGCATATTCCTCTGAATATCCACAAACCTTTAAACGTATGCTGATGTGGCTACAAAAAAAGTGTGGCTCTTCCAAAAAATATGTCTTGTTTCATTGGAATTTAAAAAAAAAAAAAATTAAAAAAAACTTCATTTTTATGACTTTTTAACACAAGTCGTTATGCCAAAGGGCGTTGCAAATTGTTTTGTTTTTTTTTTTTTTGTCTCAATTTCAACATCGCGCACACAGGACCAAACAAGAATAAGACAAAGGAACATAATAAAGAGCACCTGTTACAAGGAAAAGAAGAATACCTCCTACCTCCGATGGTTTTTGTATATAAAGGGGAATTTATTCTTTTTGAAGTTAGGTAAATGGGATTTTTTTTTTGTTTTTATACAAAGCTTGAAACTATAAGACACCTTAGGGGACAGTGAGAGATTTTAATGGAATAAATTGACAAGCTGCTGTTGAAAACTCTATATAGTATCCTTATAATCGTATACTGATTAAGCCTAAGGATAAAAGTGTTATATATATGTATATTGTACACAGAGATGATATAATGGGTGTGGCGGTATTATAGTCCGTCGAGATCTCTCTAAGTGCTGTATGATGTTGCATAATGTTTCGTTGTCATTTTGGTTGTATTTACATATTATACCATTTCTGTGTAATAATGACTATACTGGACTGAGGGGGAAGGGAGGTCAGATCATTGTGTGGTCAGTGTGGATATATTGTTTGAAAGCATCATCACCTGTCTTTACACATACATACATACATAAGGTGAATTGCACTTGTATATCGAAGTTCTCCCTGGGGGGCATGTGGTTGATATAATTTCAATTACTTGTACATTTTGTAGTTTAGGGATTTAGATTACAAGGCCGAGTGTTGTAAATTTTCGAAAAACATTTTATTGAGTGTTAAAAAGCATCGAAGTAGCCTGGAGCTTATTTCATCAATGGGGTTTTTAATATTAAAAAAAATAAAAACTTTTCCACAAATCCTTTATAATTGAATGGAAAAAGAAAGAATAAATTGAATAAATTGAAAAATTGAATATTTACACAAATGTAAGAATTAAAGACCATCTTAGCACGCTTGCAATTTCAGTCGCATGATTATTCAACCGCAGATTTTTCATCATTTTTGCAAAATGATATCAAAATTCATCTTATACTTGATTAATAAGAATTACATAAAATATTAGTCCAAGAAAATTAAACTTTCTTTTTTGAACTCAAAAAACTTAGACAAAAAAAAAAGGCAAAACTTCGAAAAAATTCGAAAAAGCTCAATTTTATGTGAGAGCTTCAATATTATGTCTTATAAGTAATTTCCAAAACAAAAAACCTGAATTCGTACCGGTGCTTTAAGTTTTAAAGGGGGCGAAGATCAGTTTTAAACTTATTGCTCGAAAACTGTCATTTTATTTGGAAAAAAATGTAAAAATGTTAAGGTAGAAGTTGAACGTCATGCAATTCTACACAAAAAAAAATCGCGTCTTTTTTTCGTACAATCAAAAGATTTTGAGAAAAACGTTCGGAAAATAAATCATGGTTTACTTAGTAAATTAGTCAGAAAAATGTAAAGAAATATTTCGATGGGTAACACTTTTTTTAAGTTTTGTATTTGGATATAACATCCACAGTAGGTGTAGTAGGGATAAGGAAAAATCCGACATTTTGATTTTGTTAACATTTTAATAACTATAGAAAAACATATATAGGTACAATGTTTAAACATTTTTTTTTTCAAAACAACTGATACTGATAATTCCAGAAATTAGCACACAAAAATTAGAGTCCACCCCCCTTTAAAAATTTTAGCACTCTTCCGTAGTTATATAGTGTACTTTTTGGAATTCATATAGATACTTAAGACATGAAAATAAAAATCTCCATTAAAAATTCAGCTTTGTCGGAACTTTTTTATCCGAAGTTTGGTTATTTTTTTTGTCTTATTTGTCTAGCTTTATGAGAGCAAAAGTTGTTTCACAGACATTTTTACTTGAGATTTTGTTCTTTATGACAAATTTTACATTCGTTAAAAAAAATGAAATCAAAATTTTGATCAAACTTGACATCACGATGAAAGCGAAGTTCAAAAAATTGGGTCACGAGTCTGGCAATTCTGTTTGTCTGTCATTTCAACTGCAGCCTTAATGGGTGGATCGTTTTTTTTTAAACTTGGTAGTGCCTAGCGTTTTTTGGACATTCTCCTGACATACACTTTCTTCATTATTTTTAGGATGCAAAATAACGGTACCTTAAATTTTTTTTAAACATTTTTGAATAATCTTATTTTTCTAAAATTGGCTCCACAGATTTTTTTTTTTAAATCAGTTTATTAGGTATGGGCTATTTCTTAATGAAAAATATTTTTCCAAAAAATAATTATCAATATAAAACCTCCCATAAAACAATTTTTTTGTTTACACTTTGCTCTGAAACGTTTCAACTGATTTTGATACATTTTGTTACGACGATAGTTTTAAAAAGTTTAAATAGGTATAGTTATTATCGTAAACCAAAATTTACAAAAAAAATCATACAATATATATATATTTTGGATTTTTACAAAATGTTTCAAAATTTATTTCTGAAATCTGAATATTTCAATTTCGATTTTTATCAAACTTTGGCACAAACGGATTTTTTAAAAAAAGCTATAAAATACAATAAAATACAAATACAAAACAAAAATACAACAATTAAATAAGCTATAATATACAATACAAAAATTATTGTTATATTAATGTAAAAATTAATGGTACCTTACATAAAACAGTAATTTAAAAACCGTTTAAGATAATAAACCATTTTTTTTCTCAAAAGCGACTCCTACGATTTTGATTAAAATTTGTATATGTATAATATTAGTATAGATACGATCCACCATTTAGCAGAAAAATAATTTTACTTGAAGCCATTTTTACTAGTATCTCTCATAGAACCACTTTTTTTTACTTTAAACTTTCTCATTATATCGACTGCGGCGGTTAAAGTTCACAACAACATAAGTCGTTTTTGCATGTTTTTTAGAAATCAAACAAAACCTGCCAAATTTTGTATGGCGTTCTATGATAAGGATTTTTTGGATTAATAATATTTTTCTTTGTAATTTTTCCTGTACTCTATTCGTCGATATGAATTGAACCGACCTAAATGAGCTTCTAATAAATTCAAATAATATTGCAAATCAAAATTTTCAAAAAAAAACAAATTTGGATTTAAAAAAAAAATAATTTTTTTTAATTCGATATTTCAAAAATGGGTAGATAAATAAAAAAATTATTAAAAAAATTGTATGCTATTTTTTTTTCTTAAAACATTTACAAGATTTTATATACATACAAACATAATGTACAAAATTAATACAAACAAAAACGTTTCAACGATTTTTTATATTTTTTTTTCTTAAAATTTAAATCGATATTTCTCACAGAAATAAAATTCCACGCCAAAAACATTTTACAGAAAAATAATATTTTAAAGGAATTTTTTAAATATGTAATATGTTTTTTTTTTTTTTTTTTGTAAAAAAAACGTTAATTTCTTTAAAAATGAAGTTATGACAGTTAATCATAGAATCTTTATATTTTTTTGTTCATTTTCTTCTGTTTTGAAAAGTGGTACTGCTGCTAACTTGACTGTTAAGTTAACATTACCGAGGGTTATTTAAAAAAAAAAAGTCTCGATAGTTGTTTTTATTTCAAGACAAATTCACTCGACGTTTTATCAAATTATTTAACCATAAGAATTTGGAAGTGGTAATGCTGTGCTATATATACCGTATTTGTTGTTTTACCTTTTGTTAATTTTTCTTTTTCTTTTTAATTTTTTTTTTTACAGAAAAGACAAATCACTATGACAAGTGTATAACAGCGCCCATATACAAAGTCCTGTAACCACTGACTGATTCCTATAATCCATTATCAATTGGAAGCAGATCGCGATTTCAGCAAAAAAAATAAATTAGTATAAAATATAAAAATCTTCAGCGACGAGGTTTATTTTTGGATGAACAGCTACTACGTCAATAACAAGCTAAATTGCAGGTTTTCAAACGATTGGCATTCACCCGAACTTCACAAAGTGGCAACGCATTCACAAAAAAAAGTCACTGTTTGGTTTGCGGATTATGGTCCAGCGGTATCATCGATCCGAACTTCTTCAAAAAAGACAATGAAATTGCCATTACGCATCAACGGAGAGCTTTACCGATCGATGATTACTTTTTTTTTTGGGCCAAATTGTATGTTTCGCGATGTGAACGACATGTGGTTCCAACAGGACGAAGATAAAGTACCACACAGCTGATGCCACAATGGAAATTATTGATTATCTCCCGTATAGAGATGACTTGAGTCTTAAACTGATGACCACGTGTGATTTGACCTCGTTAGGATTTTTTCATGTGGGGTTTGCGTAAATCGCATTTCTATACAAATAAACCCGAAACGACCGGAACCGGAGCCCTCAAAATCAACACAATCCGTGTCATTGCTCAAATTCAGCCTTTTTTGGAAAACAAAAAGGGGCTTAATTTCGTTCATCATTCCAGATCTCATCGTATATAAGATCTATCATCTGTAATATTTGATTGAAACATTGAGATCGCTTTTTTTTTATACGAATTTCTGTCTTGCTGTATCGAGAGTCACAATTTCCAAGTAAAAAAAAAAAAAATGCTATATATAGGTTTTCTGTTACTTAAATGTAAGTGGTTAAGGTATAGGTATAGGTGGGTGTATATTTAACTTATCCCTCTTCAATCGTGAAAGAAATAGAAAGCCTTCTATGAGAAATGTATTTCCATTCAGGTAGAAAGATTTTTTTAATATTAAACAAATATAATTTAATCAAATCAATTTCATAACCAAAATATTGAAATTTACGAATATCTAGGTAGTATATTTATTTGAAGTGGAAAAAATGATAAAATACTTGAAAGGGTTTAAGACAAATAATTTCTATACAAAAAAAAAAAAATCAGGAAAACGAATAAAAGTTTTTGAATTGAGTTAACCTAAAAGTGTTGCACTTAAGAGGACACAATAAAAAAAAAAGAAAAAGGTTCGACAGTTTTTTTTTGAAGATATTTTTTTTTCACAATCACTTTACTCCTTATTCATGGTGAAAATCGTTTCCTTTTCATTAGGTGTTCAAAGAAATCGGTTATATTTACTTAAGTTTTTCAATAGACTCTCTTCCCTCGATATTATAAGATTCTGGATATTATTTGTGTGTATAGCTAGATGTCTACCTTTATAATATAAGAAGATACGAATATAAGAAGAAACCCCAAAGTCTCTTTACATATATATTTTCTCCACTTTTCGCATGATAAATTGACAAATTTATTTGGGTCAAAGCCTAAGCCCATTCATCATATCAAAATTCCCATTCATTTGCCATTTGGCAAATGTGCGAGCTTCCCCCCTCTCAACTCATGAATCAGGACCAAAAAGGACGAAGGGTATAGTTGTGTATATTGTGAAATTAATGTCCTGAGAACAAGAATGTCTTTGGGTTCATTTTCATTTATATATATATAAATATTTTCCATTTGCATTCATAATCATAAAATAATAATAATACGATATTGAGTTCATGAGGTTGTCCTCTTCCACTTAGCTACACTCAAATTGAACCTCATATATAGTATACATCTTTGCCTCTTGTTCTTCATTCTCAACTTCATCTTTATTCCTATACTCGTGAAGCAATTCCACAGCTAAGAGATAAATTGGATGAGTATATGTATATGTATACCCATATTCTTTCTTGAATGTGAGAATATTTTTTTCTTTCAAAAATTGGTTTTAAAATTTTCTAAGGTGACACACCCATACAGCCAGGCAGCGGGACGTTGGAAAAAACAAGAAAGGTAAATTCGGAACAAATCACAACCATCGAATTAGGATTTAACGAACCGTTTACGTTGAGTAAATTAACCGAAAGTAGACGAGAGGAGCTTTTTTTTATGTTTTGTATTTTGTTTGTGCTGCGTCAAGGACGATCCTGTGATAAAGAAGAGTTCTGTCTCTCTTTATTAATGACCCCAACAAAAATTCAAAGAAAAACAAGGACAACACACAGAGGTGCGGAGTTGGAGTTAGGTAGGTATACAACTTTAAATATTATTTTGTTTCTACTTGTTTTTGTTTTCTATATAAATTCAGTTGATGTGTCAGTTTTTGTATTCAAGTGGTGTTTGAACATAATTTTTGGAATTTTGAAGGACATGGCTTAACATTGCTGTGGGACGAAATAATGTTCATTCCCATACTCTTCTGTACATATTTCCAAATTCGATTCTATAAAACTGATGATGACGATGATGATGATGAATTTCATGCGGTCTTTGGGCAAATACCACAACAAGCAAAAAGTGGAAAATGATGTTTTTTTGTCCCCACCTCAAAATGTCCTGACTGAGAAAGAGAGGAGGTGATGGGTATTTTTTTTTTTTTTTTTTTTTTGAGTTGAGTAGGGTTTCGGAATGTTTGTGATAAATGAAGTGTTGAAAGGATAGTTGTTGTTATAATATGAGAACTATGGGTGGAGATTTTGTTTTATTTTATTTAATGTACTTTGCTTGTCTTTATATTGAATAAATAATTTAAAAAGAAATATATGTATTTGAGAACAAAAATTATCCAACATCTGCTTATTAATATAACTTTAAATAAATATTTACATATAGGTACATACTTGGAATTTTGGAATGAAAAAAAAATAAAATACAAGATTAAATACATATATATACTAAAATGGCGTACCTACCATTTTATTTTTTCAAAATAAATGTTTTCAAAATTTTATATATACAGAATTAATTTTTTTTTAAACCGCTCCAACTATTTTGTTAATTGTTTTTCTATTAAATTAAGATTTAACTCTTTTGTATAAAAAAAATATCGAAAAAAATATTTAAAAAAAAATTGATTTTTATATACAGTAGACGCTGGATATAGTGAAGTAATTAAAACCAGGCCTGTTCACTATTTCGAGATTGTTCACTATTTTGAGAGAGAAACTAAAAAGGCTTTCCAGTGTGATTTTGATAAAAAATGAAAACGTAAAATAATTTCAATTGGGTAAAAAAAAACATAAACATTTTATAATATTATAAATAACATACAATAAACGTTATTTTTCATAAAAACGAAAAACTTCATAGCTCCCGGTAGAAATTAGTTTTTTTATGTAATAAGAATGAAATCACTAATTCTGTTTGATTGTTTCTCAACTCTAAATTGATTTGTACTGCTTTTTCTTGTAAATGTTTCATAAATTTCTTAAAAAAAATGCTGTAAACGCATTGCTGCTGGCATAATCTTGTTAAATATTGACAAAAAAAAATGTGTTTACTATATCGAGATACCTTTTGTTCACTATTTAGAGTTGTCTGTATAAAATTTTGTGTGATTACTATACTGGATAGTTCAATCTACCAAGATTCGCTATATCGAGCGTCTACTGTATAAAATTTAAAAAAAAAAAATAAAAAAAAAAATGGAACGCAATTTTTTAGCTTTTACTAATGCCGAGTTACAAAATTAATTAAAAAAAATTATCATCTACCCATTTTTGAAATATGGAATTTTGGTATACCTACAATATTATTAGAACTTATTTGAAGCTTTTGGGCAAAAAAAATTCATTTAAATCAATTCAACTGGTAATGAGATAGTTGAAAATCAAACAAATGGTTCTATGAGAGATACCACTTTTAAACGATAGATATTTTTTTTTCAATAATATGGTAGATCGTACAGATATTAGTTCACAAAATTTTTATCAAAATCGTAGGAGCCGTTTTTGAGAAAAATGAGATTTTCAATACCGGTTTTTAAAGATTTGTAAATGGGAAGTACCGTTATTTTTGGCTATAAGAATAATTTTCATTTAAAATCTGCTAGATAATGTTAAAAAACTGCTGGGTGCCTAGTTTAATAAAAATTGACTAAGTCGTTTTCGAAATATTAAGTTCTGAAAAAAAAATTTGGAAACTTTTTTTAAAAATCCAAATAATTATATTATAATTTTTTGAAAATTTTGGTATACAAAACTTTAAAAACATTTTCAATATCAGTTGAACTGTTTGCGAGAAAGTCGAAAATTAAAAAATTGGTTCTATGGGAGGCACCATTTTTAACAATTTTTTGGAAATTTTTTTTTAGGTATAAATTGGTTGCCTTTTTGTAAAAAAAATAAATGGTTTTTTTTTTTAAGTCGTGAGCACTGTTTTGAGAAAAATAAGGTACTAGGTAGTGTTATTTTTGGTCTTAAAAAAAATTTAAAAAAAACTTTGAAGAAAATCGACCGACCTGTTTAGGCTGCAGCCAAAAGGACAGATAGACAGACGGACATAATTGCGAGACTTACTTTTTTCGACTTCGCTATAATTGTAATGTCAACTTTGATCAAAATCCCGAATTCGATTTTTTTAAGGAATCCATAACTTGCCATGTAATATCTACCTATATGTATATCGCAACTAAAAATAGGTCGGTACCAAAGTTTAATAAAAATCGAACAATTTGTTTTTGAATTATTAATTTCTCAAATTTTTGAGAAAAATAAGATTTTCATTTTTTGGTAAAACGAATGGTATCGTTACTTTTTGTATAAAAAAAAAGAAAAAAAATGTGTTGTATGGGAATGACCAAAAAACGCTTTGTATACCAAGTTTAAAGAAAATCGAATCAACCGTTTAGGCTGCAGATGACAGGACAAAAAAGTCAAAAAAAAAGTACTACGATTGACATTTTTTCTGATCATATATTATAATGTTCAACTATGTAGAAATCATTTTTCTTGTCAAAAATGGTAAAGGCTGTTTTTCGATTAAATCAAAAATTTCTGAATTTATTAGTGAAAAACCCTCTAAACTTTAATTCAACCTAATCAACTGAACTGGCGTGTGCTATCATTTTAATATGTGTATTTTGATGGTTGTTAATCTACCTGTGACCAAAATTTGCTGAAATGAGGTAAATGAATTATCCATTGCTAACTCTCTGTGTATAATCAATCCTTAACCCACAAAACTTGTGTATTCAAATATCAAATTTATTGTTTTTGCATACGAGTAACTTGACCGACTTCACAGAAACGAAAAAGAAGGTTCAGTGTAGTATGTATGTATTCCATTTTATATGAGTTATTATCAGAAAATTCCTTAAAAATGTTGTCTAAATAGATCCATTTTGTAAAAAGGAAAAAAAGAAACCACAAACCACCACAAATAAATGACGAGAGTTCGGACCAAACAGAAAAATATTTCTATATCCTCCTTCTTAAAAAATTCAAAAGTAAATATATGAAAAGATTATGCCTTCGTTCACCTCAATATATATTGCAGTTTTAATGCAATAAATTCACCTGATGTGCCCACAAAAATTAATATATATAAATGAAAAAAAGTATTCGTATGAACAACGGATCAACTATACTCAGTTTTTAGCCATCTCGCTACCCCCCCCCCCCCCCACACATACAGGAATACAGCAACAACATAGAATAGGTATGTAATATGTATATTTCCCCTTAACAAGTTATGCTGCTGCAACATCGGTTCATATTTCGTAACGTTCACAATTTATTGTTCGTCCTTTTGCAGGGTAGATTGGCGGTTTGTTCTTTTTTTAATTTAATTTTTTTTTGTCGATGATTGTTGTTGGAAATAGTATAGTGGTTCCGAGTTGGTAGTATCCAATTCCATATATATAGAAATGTGTTTTGACTTCAATTCCAGACCTTGAGTGTCCTGTTTCGTGTTGCCAAAAAACAAAACATCATCCTTTATAGCTCTTCTCGCTCTATATGTTGAGAGTGCCGAAAAGCTTCCAATTGCGCTGACCAATTCGACTCTTAATTTGAATATTTGATGACTTTGCCATGGAATAACTGTTTTGTGTACATACATACATAGGTACAAACAGAGTGTTCATATTATGTTTTTTTTTTTTTTTTGTTGCGGGTTGGATGCTTGGATATAGAATTATAGGGTGTGGCTTTTTGTTGAGCCATTTTCAAAAATGCTATAGTTGTATGTATATCTATGGGATATGGTGTAGATACACGAAGAAAAATAATTACTAACCGAGAGTGTTTTTCGTGAGTTAAAAAAATGTGTTAAAAATTACGTAAGGTGTGTTTTATTCATTGCTGCATAGCCAGCGCAGCAAAATTTCCCTTGGCAAACAAAAACAATTCGGTTGCTGGCGAAAAAGAAGTCAATAAAAAAAAGATGGCAGTGCTGGCGATAGAGCTTTCAATTATTGAAATGAACGTATAGAGTGAGTGATCGTTTTATTCAGACTTGTGCTGCGCTGGCTATGCAGCAATGAATAAAACATGAATATAGTTCACTATGTTATTCTAAAGTAATCGACTCGATTAAAATAAATTGTTTAAAATAAAACTGAACAAAGTTATATTAATATGGAGAAACTTGGTTATAAAATTCAGAATTTTGAAGATCGTTAAACGAGTAGTTTGCTTAAATCAAATAATTATATTATTTAGATAATTTCACACATCTCTGAGTAAATTGGTTACTATGAGCCGTTTAATATGTTTCATTAACTAACTTAATTGGCTATTGAAATCGAACAAACTAACCCAGAAGTACATAGTTTATAAAATTTAATAAATTTTAACCGAATCTGTGTATAAATTCAAATATTGATATTGATATGTAGATTGTTTGACTCGATTAATTTAACTAGATGAGTTTCCAGAGGCCTATTTCACGGAACATACATCACATACATTGTATGAATGTATGTACCTTAAAGTAGTCTCCAAATTTTTCTCATTGTAAATTTTGAATTTTTAGAAAAACTATGCGTCAACTTAGAAAACGCATAATTTAAAAAAAAAATCAAAATGTACGCCCACTCTTATGGGGCCTATTTTACGTCACATACATTTCTGTAATGTATGATATGTATGTTCTGTGAAATAGGCCCCAGGTTGTATATAACGGGTGATTTTTTAGCTGGTTTGGTTTTGGCAACACTGGTTTTGACAGCTGACGTGTGTTTAGTACCTTGTGTCACTGTCAAACAGCTTCAGTTTGGTTTGCAATTTAACCATGGATCGTCTTACAAATGAACAAGGCTTGCAAATTATTGAATTTTACTATCAAAATTCGTGCTCGGTTCGAAATGTTCATCGCGCGCTGCTTCCATTTTATGGTCGGCTCATTTTTGGTTGAATGGAACGTAAATAAGCACAATTGCCGCATTTGGAGTGAAGATCAGCCAGAAGCATTGCAACACCTACCAATGCATCCCGAAAAAGCCACTGTTTGGTGCGGTTTATGGGCCGGCGGCATTATTGGGCCATATTTCTTCAAAGATGATGCGAATCGCAGCGTTACTGTCAATGGTGAACGCTACCGAGCGATGATAACAAACTTTTTTTTGCCCGAAATGGAAGTTCTTGACTTGCATGATATGTGGTTTCAACAAGACGGTGCCACATGCCACACAGCACGCGAAACAATGGCGCAATTGCGAGGCGAGTTTGGTGAACAGTTAATTTCACGTTTCGGGCCGGTCAATTGGCCGCCTAGATCGTGCGATTTGACACCATTAGACTATTTTTTGTGGGGGTATGTCAAGGCTAATGTCTATAGGGACAAGCTCGCTTCGATTGACGCACTGGAAGCCAACATCCATGCATTCATTCGTGAGATACCGGCCGATATGTGTGAAAGAGTATGCCAAAATTGGACTCAGCGGATGGGCTACCTGAGACGCAGCCGCGGTCAACATTTGCATGAAATTATCTTTAAACATTAAATTGCAAGGTTCAAACTATCGATTCAAATAAATATTTCATTCATTTTTTCGAATTTTGTGTGTTTTTTTTTTTTTTAAAGTTCTAAACCTCTTAAAAAATCACCCTTTATTAACAATGTTTTTTATTTAACTTAACCGAGTTTCACATTTTTTTTAACTTATTATTTTTCTACGTGTATATAGATACGTATGATATGTATGTATGTATGTCCATTTGTATTTGGTTTGTTTTAAATAAATAAAATCATTTGCAGTTGTATAATGAAATATTTTGTAGCAGCAGCGTTGCAAAAACATATAAAATAAATGGATATTGTGTGATACAGTGCAAC
Organism: Epistrophe grossulariae; assembly: GCA_929447395.1. Lineage (NCBI taxonomy): Eukaryota > Metazoa > Arthropoda > Insecta > Diptera > Syrphidae > Epistrophe > Epistrophe grossulariae. The sequence goes on along the minus strand of OV839566.1, from coordinate 149,225,718 downwards.
ATATATAGCATCTTTGTTATACACACTGCACATTCAAATTTCTCTAAATTGAAGTTAAAAAAAGAAGAAAGGTTAAAATTTGGAAAGTTGTGGGCAAAGTTTTTGATTTTTATTAATTTATTTATTTTAATTTAAAAGGATGCAAAAATATATTAGACATATAGTCTTGTTTTATATGTAATTTTCAATTAGAATTTCATTAAATATTTGCTTATGTTATTTTGTCACAGGGTGATGCACAAATATAAGGCGGTTTTGAAAAATGTAAATATTCGAAGAAAAAAACTGGTGACATATTATAAGATGTTAGAATCTGTGGCTGACCGTAGTAGATTTTTGGCCTTAAATTGGGTCACAATTTATATAATTCAATAATGCTATATGGCGGATTATGTTCGTCCGCAATAATTTTCTAACATAAGGGATGACTTAGGTGTGGTTCATGCAATGAGACTTACTTAGATTGACTTTACAATTTTTTGCATACAAAATCCGTGTTAATATTTTTCAAATCATATCATATAAGAAAAGTTTTAAAATTTAACTCTTACAACTAAACAATTTAAAAACCACCAAAACCTTAAATATTTTTTTTTTAAGAACCAACAGTCTCCGCAGCTACGCTTTATAATTATTGTAATTTTGTATATTAAATTACTTCTTATAATAAATGATAATAATAATAATATATTTTTTGTTTTTTACATAATTTCCTATTTTTTAAAATTTATTGATATAAAATATATGGTGGGGTAAATAAAATTTGTCAAGCAACAATTTTAAAATTTGTATCATTCATATACCTTCATAACCAAATATTATTATGGTTAACTAGCTAAGTAAACCCTGCTAAGCTTTGCAGCGCCACCTATTGAACATTTTTGTTAAACAATCAAATTTCAACTTTCTAAAAATAAGTACGGACAAGGAAATAACTCAAATATAAGAAAAGGGGGTGTGGCAGAAGGCAGACTTTAAAAAAAATTCACATGTCGTGGTTTAAGCTAAATTGACTTTAATTACAAAATTTCAACTTTCTAGAGATGTAAGAAAAGGAAAAATAAAGATATAAAAAGTGGGCGTGGTAGTTGATGGATTTCCAAAAAAAAAAAAAAAAACAATATGCCACAGTTTTGACTCGAGAGATTTGCCTATAATCTTTTAGCCTTCTAAGGATAAAATTCTAATATAAGAAAAGTGGACATGGTAGTGGGCGTAGTAGTGGAAGGTGCAAATAACACATGTCATACTTAAAGTTGAACAGAGAAAATTACAAAATATTAATTTTCCAAGGACATTCTACAACGATAAAACTAAAATATAATAAATGATTTTATAAACCACTGTTAAATCTATCTCGCTGATAATAGAAATAGATTTTTTTTAATTTTCAGTGAAATTGGTAGAGTATTTTTCGGGTTTATAAGCATCTTACAGACAAAAATTAATTTCTCTACATACGATAAAAGAAGAAGATAGAAGATTTATCAAATATTGCGCAGTAATTCGTGTAGAAGATGGTATTGAGAGTATGTGGTCCATTTTACTTAAATATTTAAGTCTTCTCTAAATTTTGTTATTAGTAGGGCCCATTGTGTTCGTAGTATTGAATTTGTATGTATTGAATATTTTGACAGGTATTCCATGCTGCAGCCCCGTCGGTTTAACCACGATATCTAGAAAGCAATAATCTTTAAAACAAAAATCTCGAAAATAAAAATCTCGAAAACAAAAATCTAGAATTGAAAAAATCTCGAAAGAAAAATCTAGAAAGCAAAATCTAGATATGTATGTATATACAAAAATCAAAAAAAAAAAAATCCCGAATTAATACATTAATTTTTAAGACAATGGGTTAAAAATGGCACCCGCGAATTATCTCAAAAATTCATAATATATTAATTCTACGATCCATATTGTCTCGCAATATTTTTTGACTGTATTTTGAGCAGTAGCTACCTATAATACTGTCTGATGTTAGGCTCGCTTTTTGCCATTAATACAAAATTAATTGATTTACAACTATAATGCTGCCATCTATATGTCGGTTCAGGAACTCTGGGAATAACCTTCGTATATATGTATTTATGTGAAGTGTGAAGTACCTAAATTAAAAAATTTCTCTTAAAATATGTGATTTCATATTAACCAAAACAAAGTTTTCCTTATAGGTATACCTATACAGCTCGATTCATTAAGATAAATCTAAACATAAATTACCTTAAAATCACAAGAATTTTTGGACCATTAAAAAAAAAACATTTAGATACCTTAAGACTGAATATTTCTATTTATTAAAAAAAAAATATATACAAAGCACAAACCTTTAAATAAACATTTCCTTAAATTTTTTGTAAAAAAAAAAATGTCCATTTAAATTTCGTGTAATGTGGCACGTCGGAAAACAATTTTGTTATACTTAAATTCGTAAAATGCTTTTTGGTTTTTTTTTTTAACAAGAATTCAAGAGAATTTTGCGTTGATTTTTTTTTTTTATATTTTATTTTTATTTTTTTTAAGTAAGTATGACGTGCAATTTCGTGTACCGTTGGCGTTGTAATCGTAGTCACTGCCGCACCGCCACCGTCGTCGATTTAATTACAAAGAATTTTACAATAATTCAACGAACATCCCTCCAGGGGACATTCACATCTTATTTAATGGTCTGATGATGATGATTAAAAGAAGTGTGCGGACAGGCTTTGCTTGTTAAGTTTATTTAACTTTTTTTTTGTTGTTGTTCGTCTCATCCCTGAAAAAAAAAATTGTATTTACAATTCAGGATGAAAAGGAGGACGATTTCAGTTTGACCATCACAACCACCACCACCACCAACATCGGATACTTAAAGAACCATTATATAACAAACAAAAAAATATAGGTATATGTATATACCTATAGGATGGTTTAGATTTTTGTTTTTGTTGGTTTTGAATTTGTGGAAAAAAAACAAGAATGTATTTTTCTTAAATCTGTACAAGAAGGCGGAGATTTCGCAATTATATATCCTGATTTTCTAATTTAAATGAGAATAGCCTTAAGATGATCAAATGATTTGGTTTTATAGGTTTTTTTTTTTTTGCGTGCTGCCTAAGGGTGGTCGTGGGAGATATTTCTTTTAAGTTTTTATTTTTCTTGTGATATATAAAGGTATAAAGGTACTATGTACATAATTACATATAGATGCATATACCTTTATGGCAAGTTATGCGGATTCTCTTGAGATATTGATCAAATTTTTCAGAAATGGACGACGAAAAAAGCGTGTCAATCAATACTGCCAATCAATACTACTCGATAAAATCTCTAAAAAAAAATCTTGAAAGCAAAATCTAGATGTAAGCGTTGCCGATGTGGCACGATCGTGCATTTTTGGCACTTTTTAATTGAAGTGGCACTGTGGCACTAAAAGATTGAATATGGCACTTTCATTTTTATATAGTATAATAAAATATTTGACAAAAAAAAAAAACTATAATTCTTAGAATGGTTATATACATAAACCACTTAACCCGCACCCACTCTACTAATCTTCATCTCTTCAAATATTATCTGTTTTGATTTAATTCTTTTTGTTTGGGAAATTGGTCATTCCTGATTTGTTTTTTTCTTTAAAAAATTGTGTTTGTGCTTAAAAAAGTATTAAGACAATATTTGTCCAAAGGTTTGTCAATAAAATAGCAAAAATTTTGGGGAACACGCCATAGACGTTAAAAAGAAAAAAAGATTAGTGGAAGTCGCACATTTAGTGCGTAATTTGGAAAATATAATAAAGACTAAGTTATGTAATGAAATTTTTTTGAAATATATAGAATGACATTTCTTTTGGTGGCACGCAGTGGCTGGAAATGGCACTTTTTGCTGGCAGCGGTGGCACTAACAAAAAATTATTTCCGGCAACGTTTAAATAAATGAATCAAAAAAAAAATCTCTAATGCAAAAATCCCGAATTAATATACATATAAATTTTTGAGACAATGGGTTAAAAATGACGACCGCAAATTGTCTCAAAAATTCGTAATATATTAATTCTAGATAAGTTATTTTTCTTTTGATTTATAAAACGCACAAAATTTCAATGAACATTTATTTTCTTAAATTTTTGACTTTAAAATCAAAAAATCGATTTCACAAAATTAATAATTTTAAAAAAGCAAATCTTGCAGAAGGAGAGCAGCAAAGTAAGATTGTTATGTGTTATATTCAAAAAGATCAAAATGCGACGCAACCACTCCGACAATAAAATCACATAGTGCGACGCAACAGTTAAAAAATTTAAAAATCTTATGTTCAACAGATATTTTGACCCAGACTGTGCTGTGAAGCTATAGTGGACCCTGCTATATTTAAGAAATATAATTTCAGCATTAGCGAAAGTTCCCTCAAAAATAACCAAAATGCCATTCCCTGCAAAGAACACACTAACGAAAGATTTAGGCGAATGACAGATTTAGGCGAATGACAAGATTTCATAATTTCGACCATTTTCTTAAGATTTATAACTTCATTGTGTTAATCGTTTTTAAAATCATCCATTTTGTTCGTCTAATCGAGACATACCTTTACCTTACGCTGGTTTTGCGTCTTATATAGATACTGTGAGAATAATTTTCTTCATTTTTTTTTGACTTCGTGTAAACAAAAGCCGTTCATTATTTTTGGGACAGATTTACAAGACTGTCCAAACAGTCTTGTAAACCCAGGATAAACCAAAAACCATCTGTATACGTTTTTATTGAGTTAATAATTTTTAGTTTTATTTATAACTTATGCAACGTTAAGTATTTAAAAAATATTATTTTTCACTACACTAGACGCACAAGCAGGTAAGTCCTATTAAACTAATAAAAAAAGTAAGAAAAACGTCGAAATAAATTCTTTTTTGACATTTCAATCATTCAACAGATTTAACAACATTAATCCAACTATAAACCTGACTTAACTATTAATTTAACTAATTTAACTTCACATAACTTCTTAAAAAGTAAAAAAGTAACGGTACCCGTCATACAAAATTTCTGTGCTGTTAAGGTTCCTAAGTTTTCAAAAAAGTTTTTTTTTTAAATTCTACATTGATATTGTACCTTTACCTGTATTTCAAATTGGGTGTATTTTTTAATCTCGATCAAAAAAAAAATTGATCTTAAAACAAAAAAATTACGACACATTCAATACAACTTAAAAAAATATTCTTTATTTAAGGAAGTTTAAATTTTATTTTTGTATAAAAATAATTAAATTTTATAGGTATAAAAAATAAATTTGTGATTCACTTGCCCCAGTCTCCCTTACACTAAAAAAAAATGAGTTTTAGGGCCAGTTTCACAGTGCACATCATAATAAGTGGCACTTAACAAAATAATTGTTAATTCATTTTTTCATTTTGGCACTTTAGGCGAAGTTTTACTGTCTGAGTAAGAATATGGCACTTAGGTGGCGAATATTGGAGACTTCAGTTTCACTTATTCCGATAAGTTTACACTGTTTTAGTTTTTCCATAGCTATTTGGCACTTATACGAGACTTAATTCTTCTGAAACTGGGCCTTGGACAAAGAAATATTGTATTTATCCAATACCAACGTATATAACATAGGTATTTTTCCAAATGTTTATGGCTGCAATTATACCATTCACCACTGCACCGTCGCGCCGCGCCGCGCCGTAAATAGTTTTTTTTTTCATCCGCTTTGTGTGTGTATTTCTATATTCGTTAAACATTTTCATTGCGATAAAAATAAAAACCAAACTCAATTTATTGATGTGATATTAAATTCACTATACCTGATAATAGAAATTTCCACAACACAAGATCGAACTTCATATTAAAATAAGAAAAAAAAAAAAGAAATAACAAATACTCGAATTTATTGCCATTTCGTTTACAAATCACCCTGACCTAATTCAATTCTAGTACCTTACCTACCCAGTAGGTATACCTAAGCTATTACTGCATTTTTGTAATTTCACAATCACACTTAATTTAATACCCCAACTATTATTTCGATCATGAATCAAAATGTGAAGAAAAATGCTTTCACCAAAAAAAAAAAAAACTATTTCATGGCAGAAGAACGATCTATGTATGTATATCCTTTGCGAGAACTGTTTTCCAAGTGATTTCTGCAAATACCTTCGAATTGGTTTCATTTCTCATTCTTTTGCCTCATAAACTTTTCATATCAACTCGAACAATTGTCCACCACTTTCTTTCTCAACAACGAAGAACGACAATTCAATAAACTTTGCTGCAGCAATAGTTTTACTGCTACCTATAACCACAGCTTATAAAAAAAAAAAAAAAAAAAAAACAAAAATAATAAAAATCTAAAAACCTTCTATACTCTCGCCCAAGGCAATTCAATTGATGAATTTCAAGTTCTCAGAAAAAAAAAAAAAAATAAATGACAAAAACACAAAAAAAAAAAAACTAACTAACTTGCTGTGAACGCAGTGTTCTCAATTTCCACAACTGTCGTCAGTGACATTACCCCCGGGGTGCAGCAGAGCTGTAAATTCTTGCATCGTCCTTCTTCTCTTATGCTATAGCTGCGAGAGTAGTGAAAAATAAGATTTACTGCCAATTGAAAATGTTTATCACCTTTTTTCTTGCTCCAATAATTTTTAAGAATATAGCTTCTCACCCACACACACACACACATAGACATATTTAAAAGGAAAAATTGTTTGCTTCTTAAAAGTCGCGCGAATATACCACCTACAGCTATAGTTTACCTATATACAAGGTACATACAAGTTGACGTAAAACTTTACCAGAGGTACCTACCTTAACACCTGGAAATAACTCATTCAAAGCGCACTTACTTATTTTTCAAAGAAAAAAAAAATTTAAAAAAAGGACAAAATCAGTTACAATTTTTATTTTAATTTTTTTTTATACAGGGTTGTATTTGGTATTAAAAGCACTAAAATAGTATTTTTAGTACAAGACATAAAATACAAAATTTTAAGTACCTACTATGAGTACATTAGTAGTTGAAAATGGAAATTGGATACTCCTCTGTTAGCTTAAATCTGAAAAAATTAAAACGAAAATCAAATAAATTCAATTTCAAACAGTTTTAAGTCCTGAAGACAGCCCTGGATTTTTCAATTAAAAACACAAAAATCGGATTTAAAATAAAAAAATATTTGTTATATTTCGATAGTCTCTTTCAATTTACATAAAATTTTGACTGTCAGAAAGAAGGTTATGAATATGTAAAAGTTTTTGGCAAGTATACTACTGGTATTTTTTAGAACACTACCCCTACTATTGCTAATAGTACTCATACCATTACTTTGATTAGTTCCACGACATTCTTTTTATATATTTAATGAATAGTTAAAAATAAGGTCAAAATTGTTTTTTTTGTTGCTTAATTAGTAAATTTAGTAGGTATTAAATGTATTTTACTACAATTGTTTTTTTAATAAGTTAAAATTTTTTATAAAATATTCCTTGTCTTACATGTCCATCCCTGTTTAAATAAATCGATATAAACTGTAAACAAAAATAAAACTAAAAATCAAATCTGGGAAAAAATTGTTTTTCCTATATGTATTTAGAAGTGCGAGAGAATATTTTATTTGATTTAATTTTTATACATTCAGAGACAGAAACCCTATAGAGACCATTGAAACGGAAAACGTTCTGTTTCACTCGACAAACATGTTCAATTGTATATTTTATCTATGGAGTGTTGTAGGTAGGTTTGGTATACCAATATACAGCTTAGCGGCCCTTGGTCTATATAATTTATTGTTTCAGACGGTAAATATTCGGCGAAAAGAATTTTTCCACGTTAGTTTGTCGTCCTTTCTTTTCAAGGGATTTCTGTCTCGATTCGCTGCTGGGGTACTGCAAGGTTCAACTTTACATTCCTTATTTTTTTTTTGTGGTTTTTATTGTGACTTTGGTGCAACTTTTGGGTGGTAAACATCGCTTTTAAGTTCAAGTGTAGAAACAAAATTAAAAAAAAAAGGAGGAAGATAGGTATGTGCATTAAAAAGGGAGGGGCATCACATCCTTGTTGGTAATAAATTTCACTGCCAGATGATAGTTTTCTTTTGTGTCATTGCACATTCTGGCATCTACTGAAAAGGTTGTAGGTAGGTAGATATGAAGTGTGCACCTGCACCATACCATTGCCAATATATATAATAGTACATTTCTTAAATTGGATTTACGGCCGATTGAATTTATTCACTTCTCATGGCATTGGATAGTTCGTATACAAGAGTGGCAACACTATCAGAACAAAACAATCAAAATCATTGTTGTTCATTTCAAGAAATGCAATGCAATGGTATATGGATGGCATGGAGTTGGTGATATGTTTTATAGTAAATGGACAGTTCCGTTGTATAGATTTTTTTTTGTCCATTCTGGTAGTTTGAATGAGGGCCTGAGGTATATAGTGGCTCGAAGATGGAGTTCAACTCTCTGAAATGAGATCAAGTCATTTATGGTTTGAAACAGCATTGAAAGGGTGTTAAAGGTGGTAAAGGTATTAGGTATAGCCACTTGCACATATTTAATCAACCGTTATAATATACATTTTTAATTGCAAATTTAAATGGATTGTGATATTTAGAATGAAAAAATCTAATTTTTATTAATAAGGTTTATCATCATAAGGAATATGACAAAAAAAAAAAATAACTAAGAGCTAAATTCGCAAATTTTTGTATTACCTACAAGATTTTTTAGTAATACGATTATTTTAAATATTTAATTAATTAGGGTTCAAGTTACAGGTGTTTTTATTTTTACCGTCAAAATTCTCATTCTAATGCCAAATTTTGAAAAAATCTGAAAAAATAAATTGGGTTCATAATTTTGTATGTGCCCAAATTTGGTTTTCAAAATTCTGTAAATTCTTAATTTTGTATTTTAAAATTCTTAAAATCCAAAATTCTGTATGAAATGCTGTTTTTTCTTGATATTATTTAGTTTTTTAGTGTACATATTTCATGATTTTAAAAACAACTATACGATTTTTATTAAAGTTATCATAACATGGTTAGGTGCAAAGCAATTTTAATAAAATTGCATTTCATATTTTGGTTTAAAATTAAATACATATTAGAATATATAAATATTATAGAATTTTGAAAAAAAAAAAATTAAGTAAAACTCGAAAAAATAAGGGTTTAAAAAATCATTTATTCAAAAACTAAGCAGTGAAATACCTTCATTTAAAAACATTATCAAAGAATAAATTACTGGCTTTAAAAAAAGCTATAACATGATAAGTGTTGCCGTTGATTTTTTTATATTTATTTTCTAGTTTAATTTATTTTTTTTTAATTTGCCCCTCATACCTAAAGAGGTGGTTCATTAGAGTGGACCAATATTTTAAAATCATGTCAATTTAATGTACCAACAACAAAGAAAATTAATGCTTTTATCTCCAAATTTTTGAACTAAGCCGCCCCACTATATAAAAAAGGAAAACCCTTAATTTTTCCGTTTGGTTTATTTCAAAAACGGTTATTTTTTTGTAGGAAATTTTTGAAGCTACAAATAAGTCCTTAGCATTTGTTTTTATACAAATTACCGTTTGAAAGTTATTTCTAAAAAAATTATTTTGAGGGGCCTTTAACCCCCCGTTAAATTGTTAGCGGCGCTCATATGGGGACTTTCTTAAGAACACCATGAGTAGGCTATATACCAAAATCCAGCTTTCCGACTATTTTTTCCGAGTCAAATGCTTTATTGACTGGACCATACATTATGCATACTAAAACTTTAATATCCCATTTGTGGGATATTGGAAAAAAAAAAATATGTACTATAATTGGTAACAAAAAGTAAATAAGTTATAATTCAGTCATAGCCAATTTTTATTGAATATTTAAATATTTGTCAAGACCATAATAAACACTATAACCTCATGTGTGGGATATTCGACAAAAAATATGCCGTTGGATTTAGTAATTGTTATTCACTAATATTTCATGGATTTTATGGATTTTTATGGATTTTTAAATTTTTTTCAAAATCACCCATTATAGCTGGTATTACCATCTTATTTGTGGGATATTCAAATATAAGTGTGCTATCCAATTGGTCGCACAAGGTAAGTTAGTTGCAGTTATTGGTCAGCCATTAGCGGTTCATTATCAATTTTTATTTATAACCTTTTGAATGACAAACAAAATTTTTTGAATATCCCAGAAATGAGGTGCTAACATCTCCTAAAGGGTAAACTTGAAAAAAAAATTTAAACCAATTACTTAAACTTACTGGCGCATATTCATAGTCGTTTTTAGACCCCAGTTTATCTTCGCCTGGAGTTTATCCTATCTAATTTACATTGGAAAAACTTCAGGCTAAGATAAACTGGGGTCTAAAAACGACTATGAATATGCGCCACCGACTTTTTAGTTCCAATTACTGATCTTTCAAATAAAATACATACTTGCTTTCTGAATATCCCATTAATAAGATGCGTAAGCTTCATCTGTGGCTTTGGAAAAAAAATCATTAAAAATCGAATATGGGTGACAAAATACTGAAACTAAGTGAAAATTTTGGGATCAATTAGTGACCTTTTACTTTTTTTTCGAATATCCCACACATGAGGTTCTAGTGTTCATTATGGTCTTACAAAAAATGTATACATTCTCTAAAAATTGGTTATGACTGAATTATAACTTATTGAATTTTTGTAACCTGTTGTTAGTTTTTTATACCAAGAGAAAATTTCTTGTTATTCTAAATTCTGCAATTATAGAAGTGTTTAATATATATATGTTTATAGAAGTATATGTATCATACCTGTTCGAAAATTTTATATAAAACCAATGAAGCTATTAAAGAGCAATACGGATTTTCTTTTAAATAAGATATTTTCATAAAAAAAAATATTACCCTATTAGACGACACACTTTATTTTCGAATATCCCACATTTGGGATTTAAGATCTCAGAGCGCTATAATTAATTGTTCCACATAATATTATCAAGTGTATACCGAAAAAATAAAGCAATACTAGTGGATAATTACCGATATACAGCACTGTAAGAATTATCTATCATTTTGCTGCCCCGCAGGCTGCACCAGATGCTCTAATTAATAATATTCTACTACCAAGTTGTATGGCAAATAAAAACTTAGATAAACATATTTAATTATTTTTATTTAAATAACTTCATATACGCTCGTGTGTAACTTGTCCTTTGATGTTCACATTGCACTTCATTTAATGACCAAAGTTATACATGTATGTAGATTATGTAGGTAAATATATCTTTTCCATCTCATAATTTTTTTCAAGCTCATATTTCTTCTTATATATGTAACTACCGAGAATGCACAAACCATGTTGACCTATTTTTTTTTTTTTTTTGTATTTATAAATGAAAAGTCAACAGCATACAAGGTTACTTACATCTTTAATATGTTAAATAAATTGGAATTCGTTTGGTACAGCGCAACATCACAGGATCACTCGCACACTCCCATGTTTATAAATACATATACCTACAGGAAATGCAAGATGATGCTTAAACTTTCATGTAAATCATGCTCCTTATACTTATAAATTGTAAGGTATGGGATACGTTCAAAGAAAACATCCGATAAAAGTTATAAATTATTTAAATCCTGAATTTTCTTAAAAAAAAAAAAAACTGTGACTAACATCGACAATTGAGAATTCTAGAGAAGGAGGCAGGTACGTATGTATATTATAATGTGATGTGTTCGTGCAGCAGATAATATTTCCGCATCAACGCTAAATAAACTTCAAATCCGTGCCAAATGCAAAAAAAAAATCACATATATTAAAACAACGAGAAGGACATACTCTTGGAAACTCCCAAGCCGCCCGGTTCGTTTTTTTTTTAAGGAATCAAAATGATGAGGAACACCATCATAAGGCTTCAAAGGTGATGCTTTTTAACATACACTATAACTAAGGTATGCTGATGCACATCATGAATAATTTATCAACTTACAAAAACATAATGTAAAAGTATTTTGTGCCTTGTATAGTTGTTATGAAGTGTCATTTCCAGGTTCAGAGAAGACCTTCAGCAATTATTTTACATTCATATCTTAAAAAACTGATCAAAAGTCCTTCAAAACATGTTTTATGTTTTTTTTTTGTATGTCAAGGCATTGCCAGTTATACAAGTTGAAAAAAAAAAAATTAAAAGTAAAAAAAAAAAAAATACTTAACAAAGTAGAACAAAACTAGAACACACACTTACCTGGTGACAATTCCTCGGTAATCGCTCGAATGGAGGACATCATAGCCAGCAGGACAACGACAATGATGCTACGGCCATAGCCAACGGCAAATGGCATAGAAGCGCCTTTTGTATTCCAAGTTGCAGCTCCCATTGTATCCACTGCTGTCATGTAAAGCAAGTGTTTTAATTTTCCTTTGCCAAAAACTGCAGGAAGACGAGAAGGAGAATAAGTAGGAGGAGGTGGAAGGCAATCAATGGGCGGTGGTTGAGGTGGTGTTGGACAACAATGAGAACTATGTATGTATAAACAAGGACGACTTATTCAAGAGGAGCTCTCTGTGTTTTGTATATACGTATCTCGCCTTGTCAGAGTGTTTTTCTGTTAGTTAGTTCAATGCGTGATCCTTGGCCACTTGTGCTGAATTGTGGGTATATATATACTGCTATAGAGAATTTGTTCTTATGGAACCAGGACTTCTATTGTGGATGATGTAATTTTTGTTTATATATCCTTCGGACGAATAAAGAGCTCAGGTCCAAGCTGGTTGCGTTTTCGTTTCTTTCAATGTAGCAAAACCAAATTGCACTTCAAATGCACACACAATTCAAGGCAGCAGTATATAGAAACAGCAGCAGCAGCAAGTAGCAGCTAACAGGAGAGTATTTCCAAGCTGACAGCTTCCTGAAAACCATAAAAAATATGTTCTTAAATTTTGTGTTCTTCCTGTTTTTAAATGTCTTCATATATAAACATAGGTATTAATCTGTTGTAAGGAAGCTTATACAACATTTATATACATCATGAAAAAGTTGTTATGTATATAGCTGAGACACTGCAGACGAGGGGTTATGGGAATTTCAATTCAATTGGCAAGGATTTGCCTGAAGAAACTTAATAAAATTTTACAAAAAGATAAAATGTTTGTAAAAAAAAAAATTAAAGACAGTTGACATACTCTCATCAAGTTGTAAAACCTTCGTTATACCAAAACATGTAAACCTGTATATTAAATTTATATATACAAAATGCATTCAAATGAAATATTTGCTTCGTATGTCAGGATTAAAATATTAAACGACTTGATCCTGTGTCGACTTCAAGACAATATAAGATAATACCTACTTTTTGTTTATAAAGTATATCTTATGCTCCTATATATAAGCCGCGGCAATAAACGAGATGAAAATCCAGTTAAACCTTTTTTGAAAAAAAAACAACAACAATTTTTAAAAGAGTAGGTATATTAAATAAGAATGTTGGATGATGTGTTATGAGATTGATGAGGATGATTTTATAAGTCGTGAGTTTTTCAGTTAAAAGAAACACGCAGTTGAACATAGAATATAATATGTTTTGTTTCAGGATATCAAACCCCAACATATTTAATAATTTTTTAATTTATTCACAAAGTGCTTGTGAAGATAAAAGCGAATATTATAATATTATATGATTTTTCTAAATATTTTGTACAAAATTATTCTATAGGCAAAAATAATTCTCCATTTTTCAAGATAGCTGGAGAGGATTTAGAGACCAAGAGCCTTTATATATGTATGATTTGATAGATCATGAGTTATTATTAACATGGGATTTCTATTTAAGCGATGTTTTTTTAGTTTGTATTTAAACATTGATGACTTAGGTTAAATTAACTTTATGTGGATATTTGTTTGTGTATATACCTCCATTTCCTAAAAAGAAATTAAGACATCCATTCAAGAGATTTTGAAGTAGAACATAGAAGAAGTGAGATTCCCAACATATGGTCGAAAGATTTGATGCAATTGGGAGTAAATATAGCAGATAGTTTTAGAAGAACCCCATTTGTGGGATATTCGAAAAAAGCATGCCTTTGGTTTTAGTAAAATTGGTATGCGATGTGCGTTTTCGTTAAGATTTTTAAAGTTCTATTCACAATCACCGATTTTTCGAATGTGTTTTTAAAGTATTGTTCAAGATCACCAGCATTAGAGGATATAAGAACCTCATTTTTGGGATATTCAAATATAAGTGTGCCATCGAAAAGCACAAAAGGTCAGTAAGTTGCCATAGTTGGTCAGCCATATGCGATTTGTTATAATTTTTTAGTAATGATCTTTTAGATGAAATAATAAATCTTTGAATATCCCACAAATGAGGTGTTAAAATCCTCCAAATGGATGAACTTGAAGAAAAAAAATTTAAAATTAGTAAAAATTCCACTATGACTGATCAATCACTAAAACTTACTAAATTTGTATGACCATCTCACTGGCCTTTCCGGTGGAATACATTTCATTTTAAATATCCCATATAAATCAGGATCTATATACATAGTTACTTTTTATGTTTTTTCAATTACTGAAAATAACTGAAATGTTTGTGATCAATTGGTGGTTTTTACGATGACACACACTTTTTTCGAATATCCCACATTTGGGGTTTAAGATCCCCAGAGCCATATACGTCACTTATACAGACATAATAAAATATTGGTCATGAGTGAAATGAACTTACAAAAATATAAGACAGTTGCAGATGCAGTTTGCAACAAAATAAATGATAAAAATTTTGTAAAAAAAACATCCATATCATTTCGATGCCTGTGAAAAAATCATTCAAAATCTTATATGGCTGACCAATGACTGAATATTTTGTGATCAATTGGTTGTTTTTTAGACGACACACTTTTTTTTTTTGAATATCCCACATTTGGGGTTAAAGATACCAGAGCCCTATATATGCCACTCATAAGGACATATTATAAAAATATTGCTCACGAGTAAATTTAGCTTACAAAAATATACGAAAATTGCAGATTTAATTTCTAGGTTTTTAGGTTTTAAAAATTTCTGTAAAAAACATTATGTCATTTCTGTGCCCCACCATTTTGCTCCCAAATTGTATATGATCAACAAAAAATAAACATTTTTAATTATATTTATTTAAATAAAAAAATTCCAAAAATGGATTACAAATTTAGCTATAAGGGTAAAATGGGTAAATTTTTTTTATTATTTTTAACGAAGTTCTTCAAAAATCAATTAAACGCTAGATATTTTTCAAAATATATGTAGGTATAGGGTGAATTGGGAAAAATTGTGTTGCATTGTGTTTTAAAGATTAAACTTATAAGGCTTAAAATTTAATATTTCTCAAAACATAACTTAACCTAAAGAATTGACATTCGTATTAAAAAATAACATTATTAAGTCGAATCTAGGTATCGAAAAAAGTTAAATTGAATCAATTTTCATAGCAGTGGTTTGTTTTTATTTCGGGAGTTCAACTGACTCACTTAGCTTAAAACTTGAGCTTTATTTAATCACAAAAATAAAAGTGAACAAAAACTGGGTGAAAAGTAAAAATGGACAAAAAATTCCTCGTATATATTATATAAATATAACTGTATAAATCGCTAATGAAGTACCCCAGAGCCTGAGTTGCTTAAAATTCGAAATTAGGCCCATTTCTATATATACAGTCTATATTGACACCCGACCCAACTAAATACTAAGGACTGCAGTATTTGGTATGCAATTTTCGGAAATTGGTGCAGAATTGCACAAGGATATTACTTTTTTTCAAAGTTTTTCAATGCTTAACTTTAGGTATAGCCTTGAACATTTTCTTGTTCATTTCCCCAAGAAACATGGAACCTTTCTTGTTCCAAATAAATAAAAACATTTTTTTTCAAACCAACAATGAAAAAATATGTTTCCTTTAAAACAATCAAGATATATGTCTATTATATGTAATGTCACACCCTTTTCCAGTTTTTTTTTTAGTACATCCTTACAACTTCCTCTGTCATTTTGACCTCTTTGTTATGCCATATCTTCAATGACACCCAATATAATAAACCCACACACATCATAACACTCAACACTTGGGTACATGAAATTCCTGTTAAAAGGTTTTCATAAAAGTTCCTTCACATGGATATTATGATGATGAACGAGACGGCGGCGACGAGACGTGACAACACATCAGAAAGTCCAGTCTTCATTGACATGAAAAATTATACAGTGAGTTTTCGTTTAATTTTTTAAAAGCCAAGGAAAACATTTTCATCGATTATACAATGACATATGGTTGGTTTGGTCCATCGACATATCCTTACCGATAACCTTTAAATTTAAAGGCAAACAATGATAAAGGGGGATATGAATGAGGTATGTTGGTTTAAGAGGGAAACAACTTCCCACCAAGCAACGTTATTATTACTACATAATATTATATACACGCAATGAGGACAGAGACCCCGACATCTCACTTTGATGAATTGGCGCGGGTAAACAATTTTGCGTTCTCGTCCCTACTTTTGGTAAGTCAAAAAAAAAAGGAAGTCCCTATCGTCCCAACCAACCCAACCCACCTACTTTTCATTTCTAGAAAAAGAGCAAAGTCATTGTGTAGCACTTTTTCATTTCGTCATTATGGAACGACAAATGATTTTCTGTGTTGTTCAGTTGCAATTTAACGGTTTTTCGTTGTATGCTGTTACATTTTTTATATATATATTTCTATAAAAACCAATATAAAAATAAACCAAAATGACATACCGGAGACGAACAAGGACGACCAACATCGACCAACGCAGCAGGACGCTCCAGAGCTTATAATATATTTTTTTCTTCTGATGATGTACACATACATATAACGGGGGAACAAAATGGAAAGGAATGAAAAATTACTTTCAATTTAAAACTCAATTGATAATAATTGGTATGTGAAATTGTGAACAATCGGGTACTGACGGTGATGGATGTTCTTGACACGGGTTCATATTACCGATGATTAAGGATGATGCTCATACCCTTGATTTGTGCTTTGTATGTGGGTTCATGCTTCCTGACGTCGCGTCGCGTCGTCGTCGTCGTCCTGAGGAGTCCATGCTGATGCTGCCCCACCATCAGCAACGCATTTTATGAGAAAAGTTTTAACTTTGAAGTGGAAAAGCTCACCGGGGATATACAATAATATTTGAGCGCTGCTTTACCATCAATCCTAACAAGAAAAAAAAAAAAAAAGGATGGTGGGCAAGAAGAAGAATGATGCAAAGAATCCTTGCAGAGGATTGGATTTCATTTGTAAATGATGATAAGCGAGTGATGTTGTATTTTTCATTTTTTTTAAATTTTATTTGGTTGAATGTTTACTTAAACGTCTTGTCGTCTTTGAGAAAAAGAAAAAAAAAAACGAATTTAAATGTATATATAGGAAAGTTTAATATTATGATGACTTTTGGTTGGAATTTGATATTTTGACACATTGGAAGATGAAAGAGACTGAAGGGAAATCTGACAAAAGATCAATGAAGCCATTCGTGAGGTAATTTTTTATAACTTACATAATATAGGGTTGTTTTTAGAAATCTCAGGTTTTTTTTATTTTGTATAAAATCTTTTATTCGAATGTTCTATATTTCGATTGTGCTTTCGATATTTAAATGTCTATATATGGAATGATTTTGGGGAACATCTGAACTCGAGTAAATACTGAATTGCGAAGATGTACCTACTTGTTACCTTTTGAGTTTGCTACATTTTTATTTTTGTTCTTTTTTTGCATTCTCAAATTAAAGGATTAATATCTTGTAAAGGGTGTTTTTTTAAGACGTGTGGTTTTCAATCTGGCAATACTTTTTTCGTAGTTGGTCTTTTTGACAGCTGTCACTTGATTTATGCTCAGTTTGGTTCGCCATTTCATAATGAATAGAGTTACTCCTGAACAACGTTTGCAAATTGTGCAATTTATCACCAAAGTAATGGTTCGGTTCGCGCGTCCAATAATCGCCCAGCAGAGTCGGTAATTCGCCCACTGGAGTCGTTTACTCTAGTAGATAATGCGCATCCTCAGAGTGCGCACCGAAGACACTATTGCTGCTGTGGAGCAGAGTATCGAAGAAGACCCGAATGAGTCCATCCGCCATCGTGCGCAACAATTGGAGCTGGGGCCTCTTGGGCCTCTCGGCTGGAATTTATTCGACCCAGCCGCGACGGCCACTCGCCCGAAATAATTTTTAAAACATAATGGCAAACACTTATCTTTATAATTAAGCTAAATGCTTGGCCATAACATTAAATTATATGCGTTTTATTTCTTCTTGAAAACCACAAGTCTAAAAAAACACCATTTAGAAAAAAATATCGAGGTTTTAATAAAAACTAAAGTGGATTTCGTCATACCTTCTGTCGGTTTATGCGTCTGGTGCGTCGACTGTAATTTCAGGTGTAGTGTGATAAAACCCGCGGAAATAAAGCTCATGGGTCATATTTCCTAAAATAAAAGGAAATATTACCCTATTTGGGTATTCCCCCGAATTGGCGTAATTAGGGAGTCAGCCAGCCAGCTGATAAGCCACCATCAATTTCCAACTATATGGCTATAATGAGCACTTTTGCAAGCCTGTGTATGTAAGCTTCAAATTCGCTTAGATCGACTCAATCCCAATTTCTGAAATTAGTGACGGAAAACATTGGCCGCGAGGAGTTGGTTTGACAGTAGATTAGGTATCTTATCTTATTACTTTAAACGAGCAATCCTTTTATATATGTATATATATAATATATTATTGGGTTCTCGAAAACGGCTCTAACGATTTGTATGAAATTTTCACAGTTTATTTCAATGAATAAGAAAAAAAAATTTTGATTTTGTAAAATCCGCCTACTACCACGCCCTCTTTTCCTATTTCTTTGTTTCTCGGAATTGGTCGGAAACAAATCTTTTTCTCGGAAACGACCCAAAGGATTTGTATGAAATTTTCAGAGTTTGTTTTGATGAATGAGGTTAAAATAATAAAAATAACTCTGTAAAATACACCTACTGCCACGCCCACTTTTAATGTTTCTTCGTTTTTCAGAAACGGCTCTAATGATTTTGATGAAATTTGCAGAAATTGTTAAGATCAATGAGAAAAAATTTTTTAATTAGTTTGAAATAACTCCGCCCTCTACCACGCCCACTTTTTTTAATATAATGGGATCTCAGAAATGGCTGTAACGATTCGGATGAAATTAGCTGGGAGTATACTGATGAATGACAAAAAAAATTTGAAAATAATTTTGAGAAAATCCACCCACTGCCACGCCCACTTTTTTTTTTTTTGGTTTTCGGAAAAGGCTCCTACGATTTGGATGATATTTACACAGTTCGTTCAGGTCACCGGGTCAAAAAATTTGAAAGTAATTTTAGTTAAATCCGCCCACTGGCACGCCCATTTTTCTAATATAGCTAATTTTCGGAAATGGCTATAAAGATTTGGATGAAATTTGCAGGGAGCAGTGTAAAATTGTATGTATAGGCGAAATTTAAAATTCTTTATCTGTAGAGTGCGTTTTATTGGTATACATTTTTAGCCAGCAGTGCAGTAAAATTTCCCTCGCTAAACAATAGGTGTGTTTTATTCATTGCTGCATAGCCAGCGCAGCACAAGTCTGAATAAAACAAATCACTCACTCTGTATACGTTCATTTCAATAATTGAAAGCTCTATCGCCAGCACAGTCATCTTTTTTTTTACTGACTTCTTTTTCGCCAGCAATCAAATTGTTTTTGTTTGCCAAGGGAAATTTTGCTGCGCTGGCTCTGCAGCAATGAATAAAACACACCTAATATAAAAAATCCAAGAAGTGTCGATATAAATATGTAAGTCAACAAAATAGTGAATATAAAAATGGATAAAGAAAGTTGAAACTTTGAAGATGAAGATAGCGTGTAGAAAATTATTCATGACTTGTTGTTTTTTACTTACAAAATCGATATGTTCTATGATTTCGTAGTTATGAGGAGACACGGAAACAGAAATACTTTTTGAACACAGCCAAAAGTTTCTAAAGCGTTTTATTGGTACCATGGTTGCTGCACTAGCTATAAATTACCAATTAGACACAGCTTTTATAAAATGTCTTTGTTATTTTGGTGTGGCGAACGTTTAATTCCCAAAACTAACGAATTTCAACCAATTTTAGTTCAATTTTATTATATTACCTAAATGAATTTTGGGAGAACATTGGACTAAAATTGGAAGAAATTGGCACTAAACAGATTCTGATTTTTCTAGGGATGGGCAATGAGTTTGGAGCTGCCCATCCTTGTCCCTCCCTAACTACGCGCATGCGTTTTAGTTCCCGCATACAATGTTTTTGTGTTTTTCGAATTCTCTTGAAAATATAGTTGAACCGAATTTGACATTTCAAAATGCAATTGAAATTCAGTAGTAGCCTGGTGGGGTAATGGTTAGTGCGTAAGACTGTTACGCCGAAGGTCTTGATTTCGATTCCCAGCCTATGCCCTCTAAAAACAGAAATGTGTTTCACGGGCTAGTGACTCTTGCGAGGAATTGACAAATCCTCCAAGAGTATCTCTTGTCATGAAAAAAGTGCTTCTCCATCTAAACCGTCCCCTCTATTCCTGCCAATAACACGTACAAAGGAATAGTTGAGAGTTTAAATATACTTATAGGCCCTGGTTCTACACGAGCTGTTGCGCCACCCAATTTATTTATTTAATTGAAATACGGTCTTGAAATATGGTCTTGACGTTTTTTTTTTTTTTTTTTCAAACAAAAAATTGCTTTATTTTTAGGTTATTCTCGTATAAATTTGTAATGTGTAAACCTATTTTATCAAAATCAGTAACTTTTAAATAGTTTGAAGAAAATTGAATTTAAAACCATTTTTGGTAAAACAAAATCAAATCATGGAAAAAATCAATTTTTTTTTTACTTCTGATTTTTTAAACTCAAATCCTTCTCAAAAAATAATTTTTTCTTAAAGAAAACATATTCAATGCTCAACAACAACAAAAAAATCTTTTCCTTCTTCCTATATATACATAGATTTCATTTTAAATCAGAAAACCCCAAGGGTCACATTTTATATACAAGAATTACAAAACGAAAATAAAACTCCATTTGTCTGTAAAATTAATTTAAGCCTGATAATCCGTTAGATTCCGATTTGTCACCATTTTAACAAACACAAGAAGCCAGTAAGGGTATTTATAAACGATTTTATTGCATGTCTTCAACTCCAAAGTGTATAACGAGTATGTATACAAGTTTAGGTATAGGTAGGTATATCCTTTTCCGGTCCGTCCGCCCCTTAAAACATAAACAAAACCAGCAAAAAAAAAAAAAAAAAAACAGGAAACAATCACATACACAAACACAATTAATGTCAAGCACATTTTGATTAATCAGAATGTCTGGCCACAAATAGCCATAGCAATATCGCACTCATTCAAATGTAACAAATTGTTAAAAGGCAAGGATAAATGTATATAATATGTACCTATAGCAGCTATACTCGTACTCATATAATAACGACTATACAAAACATAACGAGGACAAACACGTATATACATACATATACATACATATACATACACCTACAACAACAATATTGAAGCTTGAAGCTTTATATAAGGTTTGGTTGACGACAGGAAAGGAAATTCTCTTCCAACTCATATCCGAAAGTTAACAGTTAACAGTCAACAGGGATTTTTCGATGGCAATGCATATTAACACATCGTAAAATATTAATGCCCCCTAATTAGTGTGTGTGCTTTGGGTATTAACAAAATCGGCATCAGAATTAATTTTCCACCCAAAAATTAAAACCCCTTTTATTGCTTTTGGTCGCTTTTGAATTTCACAATAATAATAATAATGATATGTCCGACAATAAAATTGGGTAGATAATCAAATATAATATAGACGAATGTCGTTATGGGTCATTGTCCGGTTAACAGATGCTCATAAACGTGGTGTTATATGTTGTTTGTTATAGGTTTAAGTTTCTTCTGCTTTTAAAGATAAATATTATTGTACTCCAAATTTATAAGCAACTGCAGCTATAGAATAGGAATCCTATTCTAGTAAATTACTGTAACAACTTTGATGTAATTAAAGGTATACCCAACCCTAAACCCGTTGAGATATTTAAAGGTTCGAAAAACGGATTAAAAATTTAAAAATGCATTATTCTCGGGATCTGTTAACTTAAAGCCAATTTTAACTAAAAGCTTATCTATAATTGTGAAATAATTATTTTGAAAAAAATTTCCCAAAAATCCTATTTTATCTAAAAATCAGTATTCAAACCACCAGAGGTTTATACATATGTAGGTATATGAGCCCTAAAATTAAACTTATTCACTTTTAGAAAATATTTTCTATTTACAACTTTTTTTAAATGAATGAATCCATTTTTAAGTTAAATTTATGGCGCAGGGTCATCAGTCCACAGACCAAAAGTCCTGTACTGTGCGAAGAAACTGAGAATTTTACAACTAACGGAATTTTAAGTTTTTGTTGGAGCTTAATGGCGTCGGTTATGTAGAAAAATACCATGAGGATCATATTTGTAGCTTCTTTTGTTTTCCACAAGTTGCAAAATAACTTAAAATACATATACCAGAATGATGTTCAAGGCAAAAGACTGAAAAAGTGATGGTTTTCTGTGATTTTATTATGATAATGAAGGGGTGGAGGGGGCGTGGTTGTGAAAATTTGTTTTTTTCATCTACCAAACTTATTAAGTAACATTTTAAAAATTTATAACTAAATACATGACCTTTAATAGTTTTATCGATTGGACCAATTATATAATTTAAACAAGAAAGTCAAAATCCATTGTTTATGTTCAAAAATGACGGTTTTAAGAAAAAAGTAGTTATGGTAATTTTCAATTTTCTAAAAAACTAAATGACTTAAGACTATCTGGTTTTTAGCACTCGACTAAAAGTTAATAAGAGTATCGAAAAAGATAAAGCAAATTAGTACTTAATAACGTAAAATTGTGCAAAAAAAAATCATAATAACCTTTTTTTTTTATTTTTTTTCAAAATTTTGATTTTGAAAATAATTTTTTCAAAAACTAAGCACTAAACTAACTTAATTTGAAAACAGAATTGAAGAATGGGTTCTTGGCTTTAAAAAAAGGTATAGCATGATATTGTAAGTGTTGCCGTTGTTTTTTAATATTTTTTTTTCAATCTTATGTATTTTTTTTTTTTTTTAATTTGCCCCTCCCACCTAAAGGGGCGGAATTTCGAAGTGGCCCAATATCTTAAAATCATATTCATATAATGTACCAACAATGAAAAAAATTTGATGCTTTTATCACAAAGTGCACAATTATCTTTTATATGGACGCTATGCCGCTCCACTAGTTTATTCAGTTTACTAATGGACCGCTTCGCGGGTTCCCTTTTTTGGGGGGCTTTGTACCGCTCACGCAACTCCGTTGCTCCGATTAGGGTATAATGTCCAGTTGCCAGGCAGTTGCCAATGTAAACAGTTTTCTTATAATAAAATCCTTGGATAATTTTAAAAAAATTCCATAAAATATTTGTGGAATTATAACCCACTTCCTTTCCAAAATTATCCAATATTGACCCAATTTTTCGTTGACTTCTGGCTCATGAGGGTGGGTTATGAGTCCACAATTGATTTGTGGACTTGTAACCCACCCAAGTGGATCAAAAGTCCATTTTGGCCTTGGGACTTATGACCCTGCGCCAAATTTATATCATATAACCAACAACAAAATTTAACACTTCAACACTCTATCCTATTCTTCCTTGCGCCCATTCCCTAAACCATCTCCCCTCGGCCCACAAAAAAAATAACTTAAACATTCATATATTTCCATTAAAAGCACTCAAAACCCTCTTAAGGTTATTATATTTTGGACGAACTGATTCGACAGGATTCTATTTTATATTGACCCTCGCTTGGTCTCTATATATATACATATGAATGAATATTGTATATATCTATCTCTGTATATTTATATCAATTGAAGTAAAACAGAAAATTCATGAATAAACCCAAGGATAAGAATAGACGCAATATAGAAGAAGGAAAAGAAATCCACTTGCTGCACTTAAGTAGTTTTCGAATCTGTTTTTCTTGGAAATCTGTTGTTTTTCCCATTTTCGATACTTGAACAAGTAAAAGTTTGTGTTTACATTCGATATTCAGCATCGTTATTATTATTATCATCAACATCATCATATATAACAATAATAAAATTAATATAACAATCATCGTTATATGGACACACTCAATATTTATTTGTCTTTTACTTAGAATCAAACTTTTTAAGGTTAAGATTTGCCTAAGCTATTCGAATTTGGATTTGCTTTTTATAAGGATTCTTAAGACAACTAGTACTTTTGGTATATAGAGTCCAAGATTGGCCGTGGTTAGGAATCAAAGGGCACGGTAGTGCCCAGCCAAGTTCTAGCACTACACCCTTTTTACATAGGAACAAACTCAGGCGATTTTCGCCTCCCTCTAACTTCAGTACCAATAGAGTCAGGATTTTCAAATTTGGAATATTTGGTAAGCTAGATAAATTCAAGTTCTTCACCAAATTTCAACACTGTAGCATAAGTGGTTCCCGAGATATAGGATTTCAAAAATCATGAAAATCGTAACTGACTGACTGACTCACTCACTCACTGACAGATCATGAAAATTATGGAGCACTTCTCCCGACACCGAAAATCTTCTAATTTTGCAGAGCAATAGTTGTTGTGGTGCATACAAAGGAAAAAATCAAGTATGTGAGGATTTAGATTCGGGGGGCGTGGTATCCGCTTATATACTTTCTCAGAAATTCGATAAATAAAATGGAGAACTTTCGATTGAATGATGAAATTTGGTAAAGCAGCCAGTAGGGAACGAAGTGCATAAAAATAAAATAATTTTATATTTTAGGTTTTCCATTCAAGGGGTGTGGTATCCGCTTAAATTCTCAGAATTGCGATCAATTAAGTGGAGCTCTTCCGATAGCTGTAGATTGACGAAATTTGGTATAGAGCGGTAGAGTTTGAAGTGCATACAAAAGCAAAATAAGATATTTGAGTAAAATTATATAATAATAAAAATGAAAATTAAAATTAAAATACGAGTTTTTATTTTATTTTATTTTTATTATGAGGTTTTCCATTCAGGAGGCGTGGTATCTGCCCACTTTCACAAAATGTTTACCAATTATATCTATAAAGCACTTTTGATTGTTGTAGAATTGTATAAGTTGGTATCTTACGAGATTTTGACCTAGCAACAAAATAAATATCTTTGCAAAAAGGAGTGAGATCAGCACAAAAACATAAATGTTAAAAAAATAGCCAAGTTCTTCTATATAAAAATCTGTATATGTAACAACTCAGCTGTGAAAAGAAGTGAGATCTAAAAGTATGCCAAGTTCTAACTTTATGAAGGTTTAATATCAAATATTTTAAGTAGAGTAATATTGAAACAACTCAAAAGTTATATAAGAGAAATTTATTATTTAATAATTACTGACTAAAATTTGGTGGGTTCACTTGTCAAATTTTCAAAACGTTTTGAATTGTGCGTAATAAAAAGATAACTTTCTATAAATGCCTCACAATTCAACATTAAAATGGTTTTCAATAATATCTAAATATACATAACTGTCGCCTTAAGCAAGCAATTTTAATAACTCCAAAGTCGAAATTTTATTATAAATATTTTGAATAATTTTTACCAACCCAGTTTGCCGAGCCCCAAAGCCCGCAACCCCTTTCGTTATAAAAAGTAGATATGCTATAAATTAATTTATTTAGCCAATCGAACTAGATTTATGGAGAAAAGTCCAAATAAACTTCCTATAATTCATAACAAATCACGATTATTTTTTGAATAATTATGCAGGCTTTTTTAGTCGATTTGAAATTAAATGCAAATAAAACAAACTTTTTTTCATCTTTTTCCCAATGTTTCGTCGTTATTCACGACTTCTTCAGGGGTATTTTATTAGATTTTTTAAAATTTTGCGGGATTTACATTTTTTTTTTTAATTTATTTTTTTTTAAATTTTTTTTTAATTTTTTTTATATTATTTTTTATACGATTATATTATTAAGTAGAATTAGAATGATAAATGTTTATTTCCACAGCAAGAAACTGACAGCTTGGAACAGTTATTCTTGTCTACAAAAATTACTGAAAATTTAAGTTTTGAATGGTAGAAAATATTTTTATTTTTTTTCTTTATTTACCTAGTTCATATTTCCAAATATTTTTAGTAAATTTTAAATGGAATGCTTTCTTTTTGTTAATCCTATTTCACCCTATAAATAGCTAAAAAAATATTATAGAAGTCCATCTTCTAAATAGCTAACAACTTTAAAAAATAATTTTTAATATATCAGAGCTATTTTTATTGTTTTACCATATTTCACCCTATAACAGCCCTGAAAATATCAAATCCTAAAATGTTCGTTGAAGCCCATCCTTTAAGAATGTATAAACTTTTAGAAGCAAAAAGAATATAAAAAATGTTGACAGTTTTTTTTTAAGTTTTACCCCATTTCACCCTACCAATAAGCAAACTTTGTAAAATATGAATCTAAAAAGCCAATCCTTAAGTAAAACTTTTAAAATAATTTTTATTTTTGAGATCAATTGCTTCTTTTCGTCTTTCACCCCAGTTTACCCTATAAAAATATAAATTTTGGACAACCGATTCAAATATTTAGTTTCCTCGTTATTTTTTTACAACAAACCTAAGGAATCCTTTCTTGAGATGGCTGAGATCTCAGTATAGCGGGTGTTGCTTTGATACCCAGCAGATGGCGCTTTAAAAAAAAAATTATACTTACTTTTAAAAAGTACCTATTTAAAAACACACGCCCACTCGAATACAATGTTGTGTCAAAATTTCAAAGTAATCAATGAAGAACTTTCAGAGATCAGCGATTAGGAACCTATAGAATTTTTACCTACATTAAATAGAGAGATATTATTTATATTATTTTAATTTTACTTCTTTTTCAGTACCTTTTCTGACTTTATGATTTCTAAAAATAGTTTTATTAAATTGAAAAATTCTTTAAAAAAAAGTCCTTATTTGGATTAAAAATGCACGCAGCTATCCCCTTCTTTAATTTTCGCCTCCTGAATCTTAATTCATCAGCCTTAAGTGTTCATCTAATATACAAACATATTTAAATTTACAGAAACAAAAATGCAAAATAAAAAGTCAGACAATATTGGCTTATTCCAAAGAATACCAACTTAACAAATATATTTATACGTGTCTACTTACATCGAATTCCCCCGTCCCCCCCCCCCCTATAACTCCTATACCTCCTATTACGAGCCCTTTTTGCCATGCCATATTTTCTTCTTTTGTATTTCAATTCATTTTATTTAGCCTTTGAACATGTATGTATGTATAGGTATTGGAGCATATCTTATCCCTTACACCCCCACATTTACCTATAGGTAACCATTTTTCGCATTAATATTCTAAAAGCCTAGATAGAATAAAATGAACAAATATTCTAATTGCCTTCAAGGATAATACGGTTACAATTCTATATAGCTTATATATGTATAAAGCACAAAATCCAAAAGGGAATGGTTTGGAATTTTAATGGCCTTTAAACTGTGTATATTTTCCTATATTTCCTCCTTCAAATCATGTGCTTTTATGTTATGCCTGCTTGGAGTGTCCTTGCTTAACCATTTTCTTCTATTCGATTTTATCCCTCCTTGCACCGTTGTGATACAATATTTTTGTTGTCTTCTTCTATGTTAGCTTCGTTCGGGAGGAGGATGTTTTCATTTTACAAATCGAAGATGTTTGTTCTAAGAAATGATCCCAAAAGTAAATTGCAGGATGCTCGTAAAATGTTTTATTCTATCCTTCCTATATACAAAAAGTTGAAATAAAATTAAATTTCTTCTTGTACTATTTCGATTTTTGTTTTTCCTATTTTATTTTCTTAATTAAATTTTATCAATTCCATTTTGTTAGCCTGACCTACCGGCTGCTGCTTCAAGTATAGGTATAGGTATGTTATAGGTACCATCAGGCTTCCAGGTAATATAATTTCTACATTTTAATTCATAAAACCGTTAAGAACCCAAAGGAAAGGTGCACTTTATTTGATCAGCCTTTTAATCGATTTAGTTGAGTTGATTTCTGTTGAGTTGATGAGAAACATCGACATCGTTATTATTCGTCTTTCTCCAACTCTATCAGAAGGAAACAAACATCCTGAGCAATAGTAATAAATCTTTTATAGGAAATTTCATTTAATTACCCAACGAATGGCTAGTAAATCACGGGGCTAGTTCCGTTTGAGTGATGGAGGTATACAAGCTAAGAAGTAGGTTGCTTCCAATTATCGTATAAGGATTTTATGGATTCGCCTATGATTTCTGGGATATATGTATATGTGTGTGTCCTGTGATGTGTTGTGCTCGCAGGTAAATTTGCATTTAGCGGTCATAATGAAATGTTATTTTCTTTAGCCCTAGTCTTTAGGATTTATTAAAGGTCACATCGGTCAAATTGAATTTGCAGCCCATTTTTATAGACCATTGCTCAGCGAACATGGGTTTTTACGGCCGTAAAGAGATTTCCATCCATAGGTAGGTACTATCTCTCTATGGTCTATACCTGTGGTCCTTTTTGTGATGTTATATGATGCTATTAAATCATATAATAATAAAAATAAAAGAAAAATTATTTTCGGTTTTAATGCGATGAACCTTTGTCACAAAGGTATATTATATTTATACAAACCAACATACGAGTATATATGTAGGTACGACTGCTCGTACATTGAAAATATAAACTTTATGAAAGATTTTCCTTTTAATAGCTGGAGCTTAAACAAGAAAAGGAGTAAAATATTATTTTATGTGTCATAATATTTTATTCTTTTGGTGTAAGCAACTAAATCCGAAGCTCATTTAAATTTATGAAACAGAATATACCTAAATATTCTTGAGGAAAAATTTATAATATACATAAATTTGTTTGTATCTTTGAATGTTGTAGAACTTTAGAATGGACTTAAGTTCATCATGAACCAAGTCCCAATTTTAGTGCGAGTGCATTGGGAGTTAGTTCATTTGGGAGTTTAATTTTGATTTTGTAATCAAAAACAAATGTGTACAGTAAAAATCTAAAAACACATCCACATTTTTTCTTTTATTCGAGTAATTTATATTTTTTGAAAATTACAAACGTACGTTATAAATTTTCCTTTAATACCCAAATGAACTGTAAAAAACGGGATTGTTGGTATTTTCCGGGATTTTAAAAAGCGGGTTTTTAAAACATTGGGATTATGAATAAGCGGGATTTTAGAATATGGGATTTAAAAAAAATGGTATTTTAGTAGACGGGATTTTTAAACTTTTTTTCGGGATTTTTGAAAAACGCTCCCGAAAATTCACAATTCAAGATCTTCCAAGGTGTTCAATATGCAATCAAGTGAAGGCCAAATATGCGACTTTTGTTCTCGACCTATTCGAGAAGAAAAACATTTTTGAATAATTTTTTATAGTAGTTTTGCCCTGCAATGTTGTTGCTTAAAAAAACTGTTTCTACAAACTTTATCAGTAATTGACTATGTATATATATAAATTGGTAATTTGCCCAAGAGTAGATCAATTCAACCAAATTTTTGATTTTTATACCTGAAATTGATTTTCCCTTTGGAAAATTTTGAACTTCAATTAGCTAAACTGTTTTTTCGTTGGAAAAATTTAGTTTCCACTATGCCTATAGATAATTTTTAAAAAATTTTGGGACAAATTTTTTAAACAGCTGTTAAGGTTGTATTGTATTGATTCCCCTAAGGGTTACTAGTATCCAACCACACTCTCCGCTCCAACCATCTCTCTCGCCTTACTCCTTCTCGCAACCTATAGTGGCTTTATCAACTCTTCCCCCTGCCTCGTTCGTTCATTATAACCCTAATTTTTTCCCCTATATTGATCTTTTTTCATCTCCACGTGATCTGCATCTTTCTATCACATGCTGCAACGTCTCTTGCTCACCTTTACACACTCTGCACATTCTCTCTTCTTCTTGTTTCCAGTACCATCTTTCTCTCACCTCATTCCCTAGCCTGACTATCGCTATTCTCTTTGTTCTATCTGCCTTCTATTCTGCTTTCAAACATTGCGGGATGCCCTCTGTCATTACTTCTTTATCACCTGTTATATCTCGACTCCTTTATTAGTTCCCTCTACTGCTCTCTTCTGTCATC
Source organism: Epistrophe grossulariae (assembly GCA_929447395.1). Taxonomy (NCBI): domain Eukaryota; kingdom Metazoa; phylum Arthropoda; class Insecta; order Diptera; family Syrphidae; genus Epistrophe; species Epistrophe grossulariae. Next base: position 149,195,477 of record OV839566.1, on the reverse strand, counting down.
CCACTCTACTCTCTCGCATCCTGTCGTACTGTCCAATCTTCCTACCCTTCTCATCGTTCCCTTTCTCCATTGTTCCCATCGTGATCCCCTCTCGCTTCAATCCCTCTCTCTTTCTCTCATCTCCTTTAAACATTTGCTCGCTATATCACTTCCTTTTCCACCTGTTTATTTCTCTTTACAATTCCACGCTCTTCTCCCTGTGCTTATCGTTATCTTATCTCTTTTTGTTTCCTCTCTCACCATGTATCCTGGAATTTGCCATTCTACCCCTAGTGTCCATTTTGGGTAACTCTCTTGCATTCTTTCCATTTATTGTCTCTCCTCCTATCCACATACTTCTGACCAGAGTTACCACTGGGATACAATTGTATCCCGGAGGACTAATTTTATTTGGTGGGATTCGGCGATACATTTTTTTTTTAAAAGCACACATTTTTTTCAAAATCATTTTAACTCAATGAATTTTTAGTTTTTTTATATAAAGTAAAACTTTCTTGTATTTTATTAAAATATTTGTTGGGATATGTCTGGCACGAAGGCCTCAAATTCAAACTAAGACCAGTTTTTCCTGATGGACTTTACACGATTTTTAAAGAATATCTGGAGAATAGAATCTTTCGTGTGAGACATGGAAATAAGTATTCTGATTTCAAAGAAATAGTGGCAGGGGCTCCAAAAGGTAGTGTTCTAGGTCCAATTTTGTACCTTTTATTTACACATGATATACCTCAAACAGAAGACACTATTGTAGCCACGTTTGCTGACGACACTGCAATACTAGCAGAGTGGGCAAAACGATCAACGAAGCTACAATAAAATTACAAAACGCGCTTTATAATGTCAATGAATGGACAAAAACATGGCGAATAGCGCTCGACGAATTTAAATCAGTCCACGTGGACTTTACGTACAAAAAAATTGACAGATTACCTGTATTTGTAAATACAACTCGGGTGACGGGTTCCATTCGCAAATGAAGCTAAATATCTCGGTATGACTTTAGACGCGAAATTAAAATGGAAGCCGCATGTAAAAAAGAAATGCGAAGAATTAAACATTTAATTCAGAGAAATGTACTGGTTACTCGGGAAACACTCTATAAGCTTAATATAGAAAACAAGCTGATTTTATACAGGCAGGTACTTAAGCCCGTCTAGACTTATGATATACAGCTCTTGGGTTATACTCGCGTTTCTAATTTAATTATTTTAGTATCTTTTGAAAATAAATTGCTAAGATCATTTGTTAATGCGCCGTAGTAGATTAGAAACGATGACCTACACAGGGATCTCGGGATCCCCACGGTAAGAAATGAAATACAAAATTTGGCGCGAAAGCATAGAAAACGACTTTTAGAACACGCTAATAGAACTATTATCGTAATTCTTGACGAGACAAATTTAGTACGCCGCTTGCGAAGGACTAAACCTTCTGACTTGGTGCGGTAAACGGAAAACCGTTTTTAAAATCGCGGAATACGCAGGAACTATCGCCGGATAGTTACCTGCAACAAGTTGTATAACTTCGTTAAAAATAAATTGTTAGATAAGTTTTAACTTAGTTGCAATCGGGAGGTGGAGGTGGAGGTGGTTTTAGTGAAGTAAGAATCTCACACTCCTATGAGCACGAGTTTTTCGGTACTCATAGAGCCTTTTGAAGGTTTTAACACCTACCCACGAAAAAAAAAGAATAGGTTAGGAAATTGAATAACACAGGACTATTATTTCCTTTCATGTGGTTGGTATATACATAGCTACTATAAATTTTGGAGTAGATTTATTTTTTTTCTTAAAATTGAAGTAAATTTGCTCCTATTGGTATAAGTTTCTAAGGCTTGGGAGCTCTTTAAAATATAAATTCCTATCTACCTATTCCTGTGGTGCTTTATTGCTGATTTTGTTAATCAAAGGATTATTGAAATTTTGTTCGAATGAGTTGTGAAAAACTTCTGGTTTTTCTTCACTATAGTTATGAACAAAGTATCATTACGTTCTAAGTTAGGAATAAATTTGATTTATAGTTTTTTAGTAGGTACATTTGTTATTTTCCAAAATGGTTTTGGTTATTCCTGTTTTTCTTGTCAATGGTTCTTCCAATTTTACTCCAACTTCGCATACAAGTACAAGTATAGGTAGGTACAATTAGTTGCAATAATTAACAAAAATTTACAAAAAAAATTGGTATAGGTAGGCACAAAAATCTAGGAAGATATTAAAATTGTATTTAAATTGAAATAATAGATCAATACTTTAGTAAACCATTAAGTCTTTAACCACAAAAGCATATGCGAAGGTACCAATGTGTATACATTCTATCCAATTATTTATTTTATTTTATTTTATTTTATTTTATTTTATTTTATTTTATTTTATTTTATTTTATTGAGAAACTCCTAAAAATATTTTAATAATAAAAAAAATGTTGAGTCTAGGCGAGGTTTAATAAGTGCCCCAGACATACAGGTCACTGATTAAACCTCGCCTGACTGAATGACACATTTCGCATTTTCTTGCGTGGCTGGCTATTGCATGGACAGGGAACAGACAGCCAATGCCCTCTATATCAAACTGACATCGAATAACAAAAAGCCCACCTCAGCTATCTACAAGAGCTTATATACGTATATAGGTAGGTGTTCGTGTTAACAAAAGAAAATATAAATCAAACCACCTACCCAGACAGTAAATTCATTCAATGCATTAACGTTCCTTGAAATTGTCCCCATTCAGAATCCTATCATGAGACGTTGCCTGGCTCCAACATCAGAGCATATGCCAGAATGAAAACTTCTTTCTTAAAAAAAGGGGGCAAAAGGATATCTACATATATAGATATATATATGAAAAATGAAACAACAAATATTAGAAAAGGGTCGTTTTTTTGACAGCTTCCAGGAAATGAGGTTATGCCAACTGTCAACAGAGGGATTGGTAGGTATATATGGGAAAGAGGTAACAATCACAGAAAAGCAATTATTATTATTATAAATTATGTCGATGCATAAAAAAGGGGAGATGAGATATAGATACGTCCGAATTGTGCGAATTTATATTTCAACAATCATCAAACTCAAATAGCATCCTATTTGAATGAATTCTAAAGTTTTACCTGAATTATCCTTTGGTGAACATATTTTTATGCTTTGGTCGTGTTTTCAATGTTCACACCCGAAAGAATTAACGTCAACAACTAGGTTACAGATACCTACAGAGAATTTTTTTTTCGCGAAGGATAACGGCGAATATTTTAGATTATACTTAGAATTCCAAAAACAGGGATATCAGTGCGGATTTTCAATTGAAGATGAAGGAATTTTAGCCAATTGACGTGCTGAGAAAATCGTTTTTAATTATTGTTTTTATTTTCGTTCTTTTGCTTTGTAGGTAAATATACACAAACCGCACTTAACACTGACTTACACACACACACACATATACACACGCGCAAATCGATTTTGAACGAAGCGAATACATATAGATGGTTGGGTAGGTATGGTACAATCCGGGAGTCCTTGCACAGTGGGACACAATATTGTATGGAAAATATTGAAATATTTACACAACAAGAATGGTTTTCATAAATATATTCAACTAATTCGAAAGGAAATATCCTAAGGATTCTCTTAATCTTATTTTTTTAATGAATAAATTCTGAATTGCTATTGTTTTTAATTAATTTTAGCACATCACACAGAAAATCACCAAAAACCGAACCGACACACAAAATTTAACTGACGAGCCTAGAGAGCGCGTGACATTATGGAATGGAACATAAGGGTGTTTCTGGCGGTAGTTTATATGCTTAAAAATTCGTCCCTTAGTAAATTATACACTGTATGTGATGAGCAAGGGAATGGGAAAAAATGGAATTAAAGACAATGTCCTGAAAATTGATATTGATTTAGAAAATTAGTTTCACTAGTGGAATAATCATTAAGAATCTCTTAAAGATAAATTATGAAGAAAAAAGCAAGCAGAAATTAAAAGGACGTTTTTTTTGTGTCATTTCAATTCAACAATGTTTCACTCGGTTTCATTTCAACAAAAAAAGGGAAATTTTTGACAGGAATCGGTTATTGGTGTCAGCTGCATACGAAAGTTGCTGAGCCAATGCGCATGTGCCGTTTGAATGTTCGTTCTTTTAGTTTTGGTTGGGAATAGATTTTTGTTCCTGCCGTCAGGGCACAGTACAGGCAATTTTGATGTTTGTATCCTTTTTTTTTTTTTTTTTGATTTCCTAGGTAGATTCTTTACCTGCGATAGCGATTCAAATTGCTTTTTCATTTCGGGGAAAAATGTTATAAAGATAAGGGTTGTTTTGATTAGCACATAGCCACATATAGAACAAGCACGCAAGCACCCTTATAGACCTGAATTAAACCTAGTGCGAAAATAATAGGAAGGAAGGAAAAGTAGCTCGTCGTTGTGCCGAAGCTGATGGCGTTGGTGAATGAAATTGATTAAATGCATCAAGCTGGTGTGTTATGCGATCAAGTTGAGAAAAAAAAAAAACTATATACCGGCAAAGACTGGTAATATCGCATGAATTTGGATATATGGGATACCTAATAAGGGGTTCTCCGAATCGAATAATCGAGATGGAAGGGTTGCAATATAGTGGAAAGTGTTTTTAATATATACCTATTTTTTATATTTTAACAGAAACTAGGGATAGGTACATTCATAAAGATTTTGGGTGATAACATAGTAGGTATACCTAGACATAAAATTAATTTAAACAAGTAGGTACGACATGAAATGGAAATCATTCATTGTATTTGTAGTCCTTTATAGATTCTGAACTGCTGTAGTGGATGGAAATGCTTAACATAAGATTTGAGCAAAAATACATTGGGTTAGTGATGTTTATCAAAAAGCCACAATCCCAAAAAGAAAATCCCCAAAACCAAAATCTCCAAACTAAAACTAGATAAAGATAAAATCTCTTGAAGATAAAATCCCAAAAAGAATATGTGCAATTGAAGGGAAAATCGCGCGATTTTATTGCTTGATTCTTGCACTTGCATATCTTGTTTTTATGGTTTTACCTTGGGGATTTTCACAACCATCATCACAATCGGACGAAATTTCCAAAAAAATGAATTCCACGAAAACAAATCCAAAAAGGGGAAAAGCGCGTGATTTCCTTGCCTGACATCACTATTTGCATATCTTCTTTTGTGGATTTTATATTGGGGATTTAGTTTTTATTTGGTTTAAGTTTGGGGATTTTGGGCTTTAAGAATTTTTATTTTGGAATTATGAATTTTTGGCAAACATCACTAACTAAAAATTGTAAGTTTTATCGGTAAATTCTAGGATTTCCTCATTTTCTAATTTAACACAGTAACATAATTATATTAAATTAAAACGAATTTGCATGAAGTTTTATTTCTCCTTTTTCTTATTCCACATTATCTTCTTTTTGGGATTTTCTCTTAGCGATGTTTTTTCAAGAGTTTTTTTTTTAGATTGATATTTTATATTTACTAGAATTTACTAGGGGATTTCGGCTTTTAGGATTTTGGCTTTGGGGATTTTGTTTTTGGGTTTATTGCTTTTGGGCAAGCATGTCCAACCCTTTTAAGAAAAGTTTGAGGTACGAATGTAATAAACAGTGTTAACCATGCAATATATATATAATTATCTAATAATTATTTGTGTGTATTTTCATGAACTAAGAAAATGGAAGAAATTTAAGTTTTTTGTTTTTTTGTTTATTTTTTTTTTTTTTTTACATATGGCCATTTAAAAATGTATCATGTTTATGCCGCCAGTGAAATGCGGCGTTAGACATTTTCCTATATTTTATTTTTGTTTATATTTTTTGTTTGAAAATTACATTCTTTTGAAGAATATCTCGTTGGGTTTCGGAAACATTGATAACACAGAAAAATGATCGATTAAAAACAACGTATAAAACTCGGTTAATTTAAATAACTGACATTGCTTATATACAACCTGCAAACTCACAAGGTTAAATTATACGAATCAATTCGATTGAACAAAATTATTTCAATCTACACATTGATTCGGTTAAAGTGTACTAAATTTTATTAAACTATACTTCTGGGTTAGTTTGTTCGGTTTCAATAACCAATGAAGTTATTATTTATGAAAAATATTATAAAATCGCTTATATAGAAACCAATCTACTCAGAGATGTGTAAAATTAGCTAAATACTTATTTAACATAAACGATCTTCAAAGTTGTTTCTCCATATTATTATTATTTTAAACAATTTATTTTTATCGAGTTGACTACGTTAGAATTAACACAGTGAACTATGTAATATTTACGTTATGTTTAACACGTTATTTTAAACCCACCGAATAACGCTCTCGGCTAATAATTATTTTTCTACATGTTCAAAAAATCATTTTTTTGAGCTAAGGCGTTAAGTCCATGACTTTTTTTGAAAAATCAACAAATTTTTCTAGCTGGTATTCAGTCCAGAATACTAAAAGGCTTGTTTACGAAAATATAGCCACCCAAACATTTTTAAGGGTTGGATAAATTCAGTAAAATCACTTTGGGTCGAAAAAAAATATTTGTCATGCGATACTGGGTAAGTAGCAACTCCCAAATACCGAATTTGCTTTTTTAAAGTTACTAGCGTGTGTCGCATCCAGCCTCTTTTTTCACAATGAAATAAGTACACCCCCCAACACAAGTATGAAATTAATTTGTTCGATTTTTTACATTTTTTATTGACTTTTGACTTTTTTTTAACCTTCCGAAGGCAAGGCTTTCTTTTCCCAGCAACTGGGGTTGTCCATCACCCCACCACCTTTTATTGTAAATAAAACAATATTTTAACTGAAAATTAATTCTTTTTTGTTATGAGATTGTTTTTGAGATTTTTTTTGGACACAGTGGACACCTTGCCTATGCTTCTGTAATTTCGCCGGGGGTTAATCTCAAGGAGGTCCTTCAGTCATATTAAGAATATCGTGTAAAGTGCATCGTAATAGTTGTAATGCCAAATTCTTCAAATAATGACTTCGATACTTGTTGATCGGGAATTCGAGTGTTAAGCATCAACATAAAGCACCATCGAACTTATTCCAGCTTGATAAATCATGCCATAGAAATGGCCAAAGTGGCCAAAAAGAGTGTACGTAAATAGCAAAGGGGGTTACTGGTAACCCCAAGTAAAACTAAAAAGTAAATAATATGTACAAAAAAAAAAAGACTTGCCTCGACATTTTAATACAAGCAACTAACAACCTACAATATAATTAGAGAATAAACCGATCAAGAGGAAGAGAAAATAACAGAAACAAAAGATATTAAGGTTTTTTCAAGTATTGGGGTGATGGGTCACCCCGCTTGCCAACGGAAGGGACGCGTGGTGTCGTGGGTTTAATGCATTTTAAAATCCTCTTTAAATCAATAATGCCTAAATACCTTCATAATGTAAAATAACTATATCTGGTTCCGAACGTGCCTCTAGATAAAACAGGCAATTGCCTATAGGGCGCCACTTGACTTAGGCGGCAGAATCAGTACAATAATTTCAAAGCGAAAAAAGAGTAACACATAGACGGATAACATAGACGGTAACTAATTCACTGAACTTTTTTCGTTATTCGTTGTTGTCCGAAGCGCTGGGCCATTCTTCAAAAACATGCTGAATATTCTAAACGAATTGCTTTGAAAAATTTACCCGATATCCGGTGGTAAAGAAATAAATGGTTTTTTTTCATTGAAATTGCAGAAAGTAAGGAATTCAAGTTTTAAAAGCAACTCAACTTGGTAAACGCGTACGAAAATTCAAGTTCGTATTGTCAACAGTAATTTGGAACGAGTTTTTATGCAAAGAGCCTTCGTAGGCGGTGGCGAAATCAATCTGAACAATCTCTTGAAACAATCGATCCAAAATGGAAATTTAAAGCTGATTTTTTTACCTTATCGATGCTACACTTTCTTCTGAGCGCTTTTTGCAGTATCAATTTCTCAACCAAAATGGCGGAATTCCTCCGACCTGTAAAGAAGGTGGAGTCAAAAGACTGCGAACAACTTGAAGCAATATTAACAGCAACAGTTGACAACAAAGTTCAAAAAGATATTATAGCTAAATATCTTCTGAATGAAATTAATATATTTAATCAAATTTCCGCTGTTAGAATAGAATTTGTTTATGCCTTGCCTCGCCTTGTTTATGTCATGGGCCTATCGAGCAGTAACTAGCTTGGCCCTTGCTAATTTGTTAATGCTCTGTATTCTGTGGGCCTTGCTAGCGGTTCCCATATAGGCCCTAGATAGATCTTCCAAGTCAGGCTGGAGAACTAAAAATTTGGAGAGTTTTAGTCACTAGCTAGGGCCTAGGTAGATTTTTACTGAAACCCATATAGCCCCCACCCCTCTCATATTAGGGGTGTTTGAGACCGCTTTTCTCTTTAACTGAAATGTATAGAATTTAATTTAATTTAAAAAAAAAACTTCACTTTTACTTTCTTGGTTTCTCCGAGATTTGAACTCGCGTTCCTCCAATCAAAGATCCAGCACGCTACCCACCAGGCTGATTTGCGATACAGAACAGAGATGTAAAAATGTTTGCGAGTTGATACTTCACGTATTTGTTATATGGACCTTACACAAGTTAAATTGGTCGTTGGGGAATGCCAATAAAGAGGCGACACTATCTACGACCAATATAACGCCAAGAAAAAGTTCCATGTCTAGGCTACATCAAGTCTAAACTATCTAGGCCCAGTCTTAGTTACACCTGATAACGCCAATAAAGAGGTGACACTGTTTAACGCCAAGATAACGCCCAGATACAATTCCTTATCCAGGCTACACCAAGCGAAAACTATTTGGGTCCCTTCCTGTTTTTATGAGACAGCGCCAATAAGGTGGCGACACTAGCTAGGGCCAAAATGACACCAACAAAAGTTTTCATATCTAGGCTATGTCAAGTTAAAACTATCTAGGCCCAGTCTAAGTTACATCTGACAAAGCCAATAAATAGGCAATTCTAGCCAGGGCCAAGATAAAGCCAGAATAAGATAAATTAGTCAAGATCGCCCAGACTTGCGCCTGTCTAGGCCCAGCACAGGATTTACTATATAACGGCCAATCTAGCTAGGGCCACGCTTAAAAATAGTTTTTCCTAGATAATTTTCTACCCGGGTAATTTCAAACCTTTGTCAATTTAAAACTATTTAGCTTCACACTTCTTACTTGAATTGCATCCAAATTTATTAACGGTAATTAAAATTCTATTTACTATATTCCTGAAAGTTTTGCATCAAGTGAAGCTAGCTTCTCAAAGATTAAAATTATATTTTCACTCAACAATGGCCCTATAAGAGCGATTAACCAGTCTTGCAACTATATTACAATTGAAATATAATTGCAAGACCGCATTGGAGAAGAAAAAATCGCTAAAAAATGTAATCGCAAAGATCAGCACTTTAGTTTAAAATTTTGTTAAAATGTATTTTGTGGCAAAGCCTTTAATTGTTATTAAATAAAACCCTATGTAAATATTAATGTTAACGTTATTTTCTATTTTTATTTGAGGTGGCTAAATAATAATTTGCCTAGGGTGGCAAGAATTTCCAATTTCGGGATCGAGTAGCTATATCTATAATATATTATTAAGCTTCCCAATTCAATTGCCCTTTTAACATGTTTTTCGTTTTCAATTTGCTTGCATGGTTAAATTTTCCAGTAAGTTTACTTTGCCTATATTTCCTAAATTAATTCAAATTACCAAGCTTTGATTTCTTGCTGGAATTATAGATTTGTTTTGGTCAAGAGCACATATATCATTTTGTCTCGAAAAGTTTTGACTTAATTGTTCCGCCCCAAAAAAATATTTGAAGTTCGAACAAATGTTCTTTCTTTACTCATTCTTAACTAATTATAATTTTTTTTATTATTTTAATCCTCTTTCTTCCCCAAAATCCCAGCTTTAAATTCCCTACCATATCAAACAATCCCCTTTATTCAGCGTCCATGATTAACGCCTTCAAACATGGTACCATAACATTTCCTATTAAAGACTTCGAGGCTCTGTTATACATTGTTATCATCATCATCTTCATTGTCGCTCTTACAATCCCTCAATGTTTAACAAAATGTATTATAAACAATTGATTGAATAATTATGCAAATTTCCCTTCAAAGGGAAATATACATGGGAATATAAATGAAGAAGACACACATTGTTGTCGTCTTCGCAGGGATTCGCATCCGGTCCAAAGATGATATATACAAAGGTATGTATGTATACTAGTAGTACAACAATGTACATGAACATGTATATAATATAGCGTTTGGCATATAGCCGGATGCGGATATCCCTTTCGGTCCATTAAGGGTTTTCAAAATTCAAATTCAATCAACTGTTGTTGTCGTATACCTATATATATATGAATAGAATAGAATAAAACAGAATTATCCTATCCCATTCCCCATTCTTAAGTTAACACTGTTGCATATTTTACGCAGAAAAATAAAAAAAAAAAAAATAACATCATCATCCTAGGAGAGAAGACTGGCTTTTGTCAAGGACCTCGTTTGCTTTTATCCTTGGTGTTTATCTCTTAATCGATTCTGTGACAAGGTAAAGAGTTTCTTTTCTTTGTTTGATGATTGTGTATAAAGGTTGATGGAATGGGAGGGAACATCAGGACGACAAGCGACGAGCGACGAGCGACGCACGACAGAAAAGGAGAATGAAAAAATAACAGTCAACAATTTTCACGTTGATCCAAGATCGATTGACAGTTTATGGTTGTACTTTCTTTTTGTGACTTCAAAGGATTTTATCCCAGCCATCAGGCATGATGAGGTGGGTATATGTGGGTATATATACATCAAGGAGAGATGAGAAGAAATCGGGGGCGACATAAGCAATGCCAGCGGGAGAGGAGTTTACTTTGTAAATTCGCTTTTAATACATCTTCTTATATGGAAAAAGGTAAATCAGGATTTTGATTAGCATAAGAAAACGCAAAAGGAAAGATTTACCGTTTGCCGGGAGATGAGAGTAAAAGCGATTATGTTAAGAAATGCGAAGATTGACGGGTGAATGGGTAGAGATTTCAAGGATGCTTTAGAAGTGTTTTCTAAAGCTTATATTCTGAAGCTGAATTTGAATGTTGATATTTTAGAGCACCTACATAGTAGCCTCACCTCCTTTCTCTCTCTCTCTCTTTCTGTCTCTTTCCTCTACCTCACTTTCTATATAGGCACATCAGCAACACAAAATTTGGATAGTGATTACTGTTGAGAAAAGTTATTTACATACTATAATTGAAGCATGAATGGATGATTAGGAAGGAGATTGGAGCTTTATTGTGCATGACTTCCTGCGAAAACTGCCATGATTGATTTACATAAGAATATAGTCTGCGATATGGTGGAATGGCTTTTAACTTTAGATGCTATAGTATAGGTATATAGATCCCTATATTGAGGTAAAATTTCAGAGAAATGTCTATTTCAAGATTTCAATCAAAATCGATAGAAAGATAGACCTATTCCTACTTCAAAAAGTAAGTTTGGAAAGTCTGTGTTTCTTTTTTACCAAAAAACCTAAAACCCACAGGTATGTATATAGGTATTTCATTTGGTCCAACGTCTGATCAAAATTGTTAAAGCCGTTTGAAAGAAATTGGTCCTCCCTTTAGTGATCTAGCTCAGTATAGAAGGCACAGAAGCACGAACGAAAAAAAATGGAAGGTATGAAGCAGTGGGGTATGGTATGTTTGGCAAGAATTGTCTGGCAAACTAACGTTTCGCGGGGGTTCATTTCGCCATTTTTCATTCCGCATTTTGTTTGTTTAGCATTTTCTTGTTTGGCATTCTACGTTTCGCAAATTACGTTTTGTCTTTTGAATGATTTGACAAATCATCCTTCCGCATTTTACATATCGCAATTTTCACTTAGTTTTTTGTTTGATTGGCTTTTTGAAGTTCGGCAATTTCTTAGTTGGCATTTTGATGTTTCGTTTTTTTTTATTTGACATTTTATTATTTCGCTTTTCTTTATTTTGCATTTTATTGTTTCGCTTTTTTTTATTTGGCAATCAATTGTTTTGCAATTTTTTGGGCTTCGATTACAAGTCTTAAAATTTTTTTCTAAAATTCGTTGCTCTAATTAATTCTTAATCAAAAGCTAAAAACTGATGATTTTATGACTTCTATATAGTTCTTGAGAAAATTGAAAATTACTAAAACTATTTTGTATGAGATTTTTGTTTTTTTGCTTGCTATAGCACCCAGCATTACGGCGTGTAAACAGTGAGGTATGTATGGGAGGGCATGCTGCCCCCCTGCAACCTCCCTGCTTGGCACACTATAGGATTTGGGGTAGGTGCGAGGTTGGGTGTATGCAAAGTTTCTTTTGCATTTGAAAAATCTGGATTTAGAAAAACTTTGATTGTACCCTTTATTTCCAAAGTCAACAGCTCTTTCCTAAATAAACGACCAAACAACTAAACGGCCAAATGATCTATCAGCGAAATAATAAAACGGCTTGTTGAAATTTTGCGAAATAATGAAACGGCGAAACGTTATTCCGCGAATAAAAAACTTGGCCAATTAATAAACGGCTTAACAAAAAAAGCTAAACAATAAATTGCCAAATGTTTTTTGCGTAATGATTGAAAAACATAATGAATAAAAAGCCAAACGTAAATTGCCAATTGTGGATTGCGAATTAAACAAAATATTTAACGATCACAGCGAAACAAAGAAATGCCAAATGAATTTTGCCAAACAAGGGTGACCCGAAGCAGTGGCGTAGCGTGACAGGGGCAAGGAGGACAAGGGCCCCGGGGAGCACTTTGCTTGGAGGCGGCAATTTTCCAAAATATCAGGGTGGCAAATTTTAAATGTGTTCGGGAGGCAATTTTCTAGGGGCAGGCATTTTTGAAAATATCAAACAAAACTGGTGTTATAGAGTAAAAGATTTTTGTAGGTTCTATTTTTTTATTTTATTTTCGTTTGGATCCATTGTAGGGGCGACAAAATTCCAAAATATTCAGGAGGCAGTTTGCTAGAGGGCGTCAATTTTCCAAAGTATTTATTATAACAGACGATAGTGTAGTTTATTAGCCCGTGGCGTAATTATTAGTGCGTAAGACTGTTACGCAAAAGGTCTTGGGTTCGATTCCCACCTATAAATGCCACCTATAAAAACATTAATGTTACTGCGCCTCTTGCAAGTAATTGAAGAATCTTCCAAAAGTATCTCCTGTCATTAAAAATTGCTTTGGGTAGAAAATTGTAGGTTCCCTCTATTTCTGCCAATAACACGCACACAGGAATGGTTGAGAGCTGGTTCTACATGAGCTGTCGCACCACCGAAATTTATTTTTTAATTTATATAAGGTGTGTTCCTTTACTTTAAAACTCTGTGCATTTGTGTGAATTTCTACGTCATTTTATTTTTTTTTATATATGAACTTTGATAGACTTTGGTGTAGAGAAATTCACAGAAATGCACAGAGTTTCAAAGTAAAGGAACTAGAGTATAATTTATTTATTTTTTAGACGTTAGTTTAAAAGAATTTTGTATCTTCTGTTTTTATATTTTTCTTCAAATGGATACATGTTATCAGTCCAAAGAAATTATGCTTCACAGTACAGTAAATAATCTCAATTTTCCTTGTGTTTAACACTTCCTAACCATATTTGTTTATATAAAATGCTGTTCTACAACTGCATGTGTCCTTCAATTACTTTACTCTAAAGCTACAATTAGTCACAAAAAGGCAATAAAAAACGAATTGAAATTATTAGCGATTTGGTTTGGTAAACCGGAAGAAGTCTCCATTACCCTAGTCTTAATTTTGATTAAAATTTCCAATTCTTTTTACCCGCAGAAAAATGATTGGTTAAAAACAACATAAAACTCGGTTAAGTAAAATATCAAACATTGTATACCTACAACCAGCAAATTCACCAGATTCAATTATACGAGTCAACTCAATTAAACAAAATTATTTAAATCTACACATTTTATTATTAAACTACTTCTGGGTTAATTTGTTCGAATTTTAATAACCAATTAAGTTCGTTAATGACAAATATTAAATCGCTCATATGTAACCAATCTACTCAGATATGTATGAATTAACTAAATATAATTACATATTTGATTTAAACAAGTTACTCGTTTAAAATAAACGATCTTCAAATTTTTAAAGACTATAACCAAGTTTCTCCATTTATAGGTACAGTAAAACCCGCTTAAGAGAAAAACCCGCTTATCTGAAACACTTTTTTAATCCCCGAGTATTTGTCGACCAATTACCTTTATAACACTCCGCTTAAGCGAAACTCGCTTTAATTTAATATTTTTCTTTGAAAAAAACTCTCTTAAGTGAAAAAATTTTAATAGAACAGAACAAAAAATTTGCTGAACGCTTTTACTTCTTTTTTATTTTTCACCTCCATCAAATTTTCATCACGAAAATGAAAATTTCTGATATGTTAGAACCCTTTTTAGAATTTTTAAATCCGCTTAAGTGCTAATTTTTTTTCACTTATCCGAACTCCGCTTAAGTGTAATTTTTTTTCATTCAAGCGGGGTTCGTTTAAGTGAAAAACCCGCTTAAGTGAAAGAAAGACTGTGACATTTTGCAGTTTCTCCTAAGCGGGTTTTACTGTACAACCTTTTTAGGTTTTTATTTTAAACAATTTATTATTTTAATCGAGTCGACTACGTTATATTTAACACATTTTTTCTAACCCACCGAAAAACGCTCCCGGTTAATCCTTATTTTTCTGTGGGTACACGAAAACAATTCTTGTTCTAAGGAGCAAGAAAAAAAATAAACACATACATACCTACGTTGGATTAAACTTAATCTCACTCTTATCTCCATGCACAAAGTTCTTTAACCTTTCCAGCTTTAGAGGCAGAAATTTTAGTTAAAATCTAATTTCTTGTGTTTTATCTCCATGGCAAAGCCAAAGCCAAAGTCATATTTTTACGTTTGGCCTCGCTTTGCTTTTATGGCCTCAAAATTTGATAACCTATTGCACATTTTCACAACCACAATTGAACAAGACAGACCAGACAGTGATCCTAACAAGGTTGGTTTCCAAAAAATCATACACAAAACCATGAGAAGCACACCACACACCAAAAGTTTCCATCATCTTGCTAACAACTCTCAAAGCTTATAATAGTTATACACCACATGTGAGATACAAAAACAACCACGATCTACCAGCAGATGTGCGAAAAAGAACGGTAAACAGGTTATAACGTATCTATATGTAGGTATACGGCAAGGGAACACTATACATACATAGGTTTGGGAGGATGGCGGACGTCGAGTTATCAAGAATTAATTAAGAAAACTTTATTTTTTTTTTTTGCAGAGCATACGAAGTTTTCAATTTGTATTCTGTCTTTCTATTTCTCCAACTCCAACTCTACATATATCTACATAATATGTATGTATATCTGAATCCCAGACTCTGAATTTGACTCTCGGTCTTGGTAGGTTAGGTACAACAGGCAAGAAGATAGCAGCGGTAGCAGGCACAAAAGACGTTAACAGTACACATACGAGAAAATATTTTATGTCTACGATAGATAGGTATGACGTGGTGCCTGTGCCTATATCATTCCCCCAATCCTCGGTTTCTTGCTTCGGATCAGTACCAGCTTTACGTATAGTTCCATATATCCTTGATTTGGGGGCTCCTTAAAATTATGAGGCCCTTTTCATAAAGATGATATTTATTTTTTTTTTAAGGAAAAAATTAATGGTTTTTGGGATAAGTTCTCCAGACAAATAAACATTTTATTTGATTTATACATAGTTTTTTTTGTTAACGGGTGATTTTTTAAGAGGTTTAGAACTTTTTTTTAAAAAAAACACAAAAAATTCGAAAAAATGAATGAAATATTTATTTGAATCGATAGTTTGAACCTTGCAATTTAATGTTTAAAGATAATTTCATGCAAATGTTGACCGCGGCTGCGTCTCAGGTAGCCCATCCGCTGAGTCCAATTTTGGCATACTCTTTCACACATATCGGCCGGTATCTCACGAATGAATGCATGGATGTTGGCTTCCAGTGCGTCAATCGAAGCGGGCTTGTCCCTATAGACATTAGCCTTGACATACCCCCACAAAAAATAGTCTAATGGTGTAAATCGCACGATCTAGGCGGCCAATTGACCGGCCCGAAACGTGAAATTAACTGTTCACCAAACTCGCCTCGCAATTGCGCCATTGTTTCGCGTGCTGTGTGGCATGTGGCACCGTCTTGTTGAAACCACATATCATGCAAGTCAAGAACTTCCATTTCGGGCAAAAAAAAGTTTGTTATCATCGCTCGGTAGCGTTCACCATTGACAGTAAGGCTGCGATTCGCATCATCTTTGAAGAAATATGGCCCAATAATGCCGCCGGCCCATAAACCGCACCAAACAGTGGCTTTTTCGGGATGCATTGGTAGCTGTTGCAATGCTTCTGGCTGATCTTCACTCCTAATGCGGCAATTGTGCTTATTTACGTACCCATTCAACCAAAAATGAGCCTCATCGCTGAACACAATTTTTCGATAAAAAAGCATTTCGAACCAAGCACGAATTTTGATAGTAAAATTCAATAATTTGCAAGCGTTGTTCATTTGTAAGACGATCCATGGTTAAATTGGAAACCAAACTGAAGCTGTTTGACAGTGACACAAGGTACTAAACACACGTCAGCTGTCAAAACCAGTGTTGCCAAAACCAAACCAGCTAAAAAATCACCCGTTATAATATAGGTACGCTCACTTAAGGGGTTATGAATAACCTTAACACAGTGCGAGTGTTAGGAAAATATAGGATAAGGTTTAAATGGAGACATTGATGCACATCTATTTTGAATTTCTGAATATCACAAATTAAAAAAGGTAAAGATTCCACATTCGTGTAGTGCGGTTCAAGAAAGAATCTCTGTACTTCTCAGATTTAGGTTATATACATGGATTCAAGGGTAAACTGATGGGCATTCCTGGCAGCGCAAGTATTACGGATAAATTGTTTCAGGGGAGGAATGCAACTTGCTATATTTCATTGGAACACTATTTATAGAAGGTAGCAATAAAATAATGAAACATCAAAACAAATAAAATTAGGACGGTGTTCGAGTGACGCGAAACAACTATCGTTTTTCCAGCACTTTTCTGTATTCTGTACAATGGACTCAAATGGACTTGAAACCATCCAATACTATTGAGCGGTCCGAAAGATAATTTCTAATCTAAGGAAGAATAGATTCACCAATACCAAATGGTCGCATTTTCGATAGGTGAGCTTGATGAAATATCAATCTTACTTTCACCAAAAAGATGTAAAGATTTGTTTCACTGTTCGGTAAAATATATCATCAGTTGACTATAGTGCACCTATTTCTATGAAAGCCATATACTGCTGGTCATTAAGAAGATTTCGTTTTTCAAGATATTTCTTAAGCTGATGATTAAACAGCGTTTCCATGACTTTGGAAAGAAGGGACGTAAGTGCAATATGTCAATAGTTTGAGGACTAAAAAGATTCGCCTTTTTTAAGGACAATATGTTGGATAAAATGCGGTTTTCCATCCACTCGGAAAGATACCAGTAGAATGAGATAGATGGAAAAGCTTACACGCAGGAAAATAATTACTAACCGAGAGCGTTTTTCGGTGGGTTAAAAAATGTGTTAGACATTACGTAGTCAAGGGTAAGAATTACATCATGTGAATTCTAACGTAGTCGGCTTGATTAAAATATATAAGTAGTTCAAAATTAAAAACTAAAATAGTTATACTGTAGAACCCGTTTAAGAGAAACCCGCTTAAGAGAAACCCGCTTAAGAGAAAAACCCGCTTATCTGAAACATTTCTTTAATCCCCGAGTATTTGTCGACCAATTACCTTTATAACACTCCGCTTAAGCGAAACATATTTTCAGTTAAATTTAATATTTTTCATTGAAAAAAAATCTCTTAAGTGAAAAAATATTTAATAGAACAGAACAAAAAAAATTTCTGAATGCTTTTACTTCTTTTTTATTTTTCACCTCCAACAAATTTTCATCACGAAAATTGTGATATGTCAGAACCCTTTTTGGAATTTTTGTTCACTTATCCGGACTCCGCTTAAGTGAAATTTTTTTTCACGTAAGCGGGGTTCGTTTAAGTGAAAAATCCGCTTTAGTGAAAGAATGACTGTGACATTTTGCAGTTTCTCTTAAGCGAGTTTTACTGTATATTATTGGACTCGGTTAAGATTTCCAATTTTGAAGATCGTTTTATGTTAAACGAGAAGCTTGCTTAAATCAAATAATTATATTTAGTTAATTTCACACATCTCTATAAGTATAGATTGGCTACTATGAGCGATTTAATATGTTTCATTAACTAAATTATTTGATTATTGAAAACGAACAAACTAACCCAGAAGTATAGTTTAATAAAATTAAGTACACTTTAACCGAATCACTGTGTAGAATGTAGATTGAATAAATTTTATTTAATCGAGTTGACTCGTCTAATTTAACCTGGTGAGTTTGCAGGTTTAATATTAATCATATTAATTTTTCTGCGGGTACGCGGTGGTTTTGCCAGCGTAGAAGAATACCTCTTCAGAACAATTGGTGGGTTAATAGTATCCGGACTAGCGGATTTGTGTACGTCAAGATCTTTCAGTACTCTTGCAACTGTACGAATGTGAAAGAAGATTTGTGCAATATGGACTTGTGAGTTAACAGCGGGGATTTCGTTGAAAACGAGCGTTGGAACCGAAGACGAAGTGGTATTCCGAAGTTTTTTTACAAATGACCTAAAATTTTAATAAGTAATAATTGTTTGCCTTAGTTTTTGGTCATGTAATATTGTGTTCATCAAATATTATGATCTTTACGCAGGTCTTTCTAGCTTGTTTAAACTTATTGCGGGAAACTTATATTTCCCTGACCCAGATAACCTCTTTCATTCGATTTAATAGATTTCACCCTAATCGAGATAAAATTTTAATTTCAGAATATGCCAGAACCCAGAAGTTAAGAACTTTCTCAAATTGAACATTAAATCAATCGACAATTCGATGCTTATAGATTTGCTTTATTTATAACAATTTTTCGCCGTAGAAACGTATTTACAGTTAACTCAAGAAGTTGTTTTTATTTTTTTTCAGTACAAAAATCATGCGGATCAACAAAATCCGAGGATAAAACAAAAAAATTCACTCGAATCGAAAGTTAAGTAACGAATTTTGGTGAGTAAACTCGGGTTTAACTTTAATCTCGAACTGAAAAACTGTGCCTAAAAACATTATGATAAATTTCATTTATTTAGCTTTATTTCGTTTTTTAAATAGAGGATAAAGTTTTTCTTTCAAAGTTTTTCTACTTATATTGAAGCCAAACAAGGTTTAATTCTCGAGATTAAGTTGGTATGATCAATCGTTTATAAGTGTTGGGCGCCATCTTAAAACTAAAGAAAATTTCGTTTCTTTTAATAACTTATTTATTCTTAACTTTTGACTTAAAATTCTTTTAACAAAAGTTATTGAAAAATTAATTATCTAAAAGTTTGTTTGTATTTTATATAAATTTAAGCTTATACGATTGAATATTGATACATTAAAGTGAGTTTATTGAAAAAATAAAAATAAAAGTTTGTTTTTTTTAATTAATTAATTAATTATCAGGCAAGATCATAAGAAGTCTATAACAGTCACCAAGCTTTATAAAATATAAACAAATGAAAAATATTATACCAATACAACTATACTATAAGCAAAAAAAAACAGACATGTTAAATTGAATACATTAAATTCAAGTTTCGAATAAACCTAAATTTGATTATTAATTCATTTGCAGAAGGCCCCAATTTATCTCTATACGGTCCTGTATAGTTGGTAAGTGCATACTATTATTATAGGGTAAAGTCAAAGAGTGCCAAGTTTTTCTGAGTTTTCATTTTCAATTATATTGAAGATTTGTTGCTTCTATTTTACTTTTCATAGTTTTCCATGAAATGAAAATTCATCAGAAAGATAAGATTTTATGTGCATAGGTATATACCTAAGCCACATATCTAAATAATATGTACATACAATGTAGGAACACATATAACACATAAGAGAGAAGTTGCGTAACGTTTATAGAAAGTTTATAGGGTCTGGCCTATACCCTGATCTGCATAGGTTGAATTAAAAGATGTTAAGGTTAAACAGGCGCGTATATACAGGCGGATAAATTTACTTTCTACTTGAGTATTCTTTAAAAAAATAAAAAAGCTTTCCAGCCTCACTCCGTTTGTGAAAACAAAAAAAAACAATGAAAACTAAATATTTTCATGATACAGTAAAACCCGCTTAAGAGAAACTGCAAAATGTCACAGTCTTTCTTTCACTAAAGCGGGTTTTTTACTTAAACGAACCCCGCTTAAGTGAAAAAAAATTTCACTCAAGCGGAGTCCGGATAAGTGAAAAAAAAATTTCACTTAAGCGGATTTAAATACATATTCCAAAAAGGGTTCTGACATATCAGAAATTCAAATGTCATTTTCGTGATGAAAATTTGGTGGAGGTGAAAAATTAAAAAGAAGTAAAAGCGTTCAGCAAATTTTTTGTTGTGTTGTATTAAATTTTTTTCACTTAAGAGAGTTTTTTTCAATGAAAAATATTAAATTTAACTGAAAATTTGTTTCAGGTATCCGGGTTTTTCACTTAAGCGAGTTTGGCTTAAGCGGAGTGTTATAAAGGTAAATGGTCGACAAATACTCGGGGATGAAAAAAGTGTTTCAGATAAGCGGGTTTTTCTCTTAAGCGGGTTTCTCTTAAGTGGGTTTTACTGTATACAGTTTTGTTTTATTGATATTTTTTATTACTTCAAAAAACAAAATTTAATAAGACTATCAACTCGTTTTTTCGATTTTGTTTAGATTATTATTCGTTAACTTTTTCTGTTTAATTTGGATAGAAAATCTAATAACCAACAAAAAATCTTTTAAGTTAAGTTAGTGAAAAGTTGCCAGTGTGACCATTTTCTCAGAAATGCATAGGTTGTTGAATTTAATAGTATTTTCTTTCACGTTATTGTTCACAATCATGAAATGTGTTGCAAGAAAAAAATAAAAATCGAGCTATCTCTTCTTTGCTCATACGAATGCCCTTTAGCCTTTATCTCTGTCTCTATCTCATTTTCATTCATTTCCAACTTTTGCCTAAAGGCTGATGGTAATATTGGTCACTATAAATATTGATTTCTTTTTACATTCATCAAACCTCGTCTCAAAAAAGAATTAGATACCACCAAAAAACTTCTGCTTCCAAGTTTGACCTCTTCGGTATATATTTTCACAGTTAAATAAAATGTGGATGGACAGAATCCTTTCCACTGTAATCTTGTAAATTATTTATTGACATTTACCATTAAATAAAATAGGTTTTTAATAACACATCAGCTTCCAATTGCCAAAAAAAAATTAAAAGTGTTACATCTTAATTCTTCAACTATAAACTATAGTCTTTCTTTATATATGAAATTTATTGATGAAGGTTTTCCTTCCTCTTTAATTAGTTAGTTTTCTTTTTCTCTCTTATAGACATTCCATGATACGTTTACTACATAACTTGGTTTCCTATATCTTTAGTTCGAATTTATTTATTCAAAAAATAAAGTTAATTATTTTGTTCATTCAAAATCTCTTTATTGGCGCTCCCAAACAAAATAATTCTAAGCCACCGCCATTCAAGTATTCAACCGTTACAGTTGAATCGATATACATATGGTATAATATATATAGCAGTTTGGGGTTTCCTAGCCCATCAGGACACTCAAATCAAGAGAAAGATAAAAATGTGATTTCAGCCGACTGCAACTAAATCAAACCTATACTAACCCACCACCGCGCCGCACCACTCCTCATAAAGGTCGACATCCCAAAAAACCACCAGCAACACTATAAGTACTCAGTAAAATATACATATGTACATACATACATAAAGTATACATACACATACATACAGAAGGAAAAAATAGAAAGATACTCCTCCAGGTATGCAATGTGTCCTTTCGAGCGTGAACAAGATTCCCCCCTACTCCCTTTTAGTTTGTCACTACACATATTGGCTTCGACATACATATGTACATACATATGTACATATTTGCGTCAAACAATTGCCAACTTATTTTAATTTTTCAAATTTTTTGAAAATAACGCACTGCATTCCTAAATACATAATAAAAATTTAACACTAATTTTATTTTTCAATTCAATTCAATTCAATTCAATTCAATTCAATTCAATTCAATTCAATTCAATTCAATTCAATTCAATTCAATTCAATTCAATTCAATTCAATTCAATTCAATTCAATTCAATTCAATTCAATTCAATTCAATTCAATTCAATTCAATTCAATTCAATTCAATTCAATTCAATTCAATTCAATTCAATTCAATTCAATTCAATTGAATTCAATTCAATTCAATTCAATTCAATTCAATTCAATTCAATTCAATTCAATTCAATTCAATTCAATTCAATTCAATTCAATTCAATTCAATTCAATTCAATTCAATTCAATTCAATTCAATTCAATTCAATTCAATTCAATTCAATTCAATTCAATTCAATTCAATTCAATTCAATTCAATTCAATTCAATTCAATTCAATTCAATTCAATTCAATTCAATTCAATTCAATTCAATTCAATTCAATTCAATTCAATTCAATTCAATTCAATTCAATTCAATTCAATTCAATTCAATTCAATTCAATTCAATTCAATTCAATTCAATTCAATTCAATTCAATTCAATTCAATTCAATTCAATTCAATTCAATTCAATTCAATTCAATTCAATTCAATTCAATTCAATTCAATTCAATTCAATTCAATTCAATTCAATTCAATTCAATTCAATTCAATTCAATTCAATTCAATTCAATTCAATTCAATTCAATTCAATTCAATTCAATTCAATTCAATTCAATTCAATTCAATTCAATTCAATTCAATTCAATTCAATTCAATTCAATTCAATTCAATTCAATTCAATTCAATTCAATTCAATTCAATTCAATTCAATTCAATTCAATTCAATTCAATTCAATTCAATTCAATTCAATTCAATTCAATTCAATTCAATTCAATTCAATTCAATTCAATTCAATTCAATTCAATTCAATTCAATTCAATTCAATTCAATTCAATTCAATTCAATTCAATTCAATTCAATTCAATTCAATTCAATTCAATTCAATTCAATTCAATTCAATTCAATTCAATTCAATTCAATTCAATTCAATTCAATTCAATTCAATTCAATTTCCTAACATTTGTTACATTTGTAGACCTCTTGAACCGTTTTCACGTACCTATACACAATTAATTTTCACCCAGTTGGCAATTATGTTTATGGGTGCTCCTGTAGAAAAGATTCAACTATGTACAATGTACATACATATATATATAGCTACTCATGTGGTTTATATGGACACACATTCCATCCAATATATTTCTCATATACGCACGAAACACACAGGACAAAAACGCTAAGGGAAATTTGCATATTATTTCACACTTTGATTGAATATGTAAATCCTTGTAAATGAATTCAATTTTACGATCTAAGAGATAAGGCCACGTACTGGATAACCGAATGGATGACTGACTGGATAGATGGATGGTTGAATGAATGGATGAATGAATGCTTCGATGGTTGGATGAAAAGGATCATTGCAATGAATGTGCTTTGTGTATAATAGTGTATGGCTTCGACATCGTTGGGTATGGTAATCTTAGTGTGTCCCGAAAATATGGCAAAAGAACATCGAAAGGACATCATCATCATCATCGAAAGGCAACAACAACAAGGATTCTGAATATTAACATCGAGAAATGACGAAGAAGGCAAATTCTTGAGGCAAATAGAATCGAGAGAGAAGGAGAGAGTTTAATTTAAGTCTGTTTATTATAGAAATAGGGATGTTTGATGGAGGAGGAGGGGGTAAATCAAGAGGAATAGGGCCTTTTCCCCCGCATCACGGCCCCTATAAGACGAATAAATGAAAATGATTTTGAGTTTCTCGCCAAAAATAAGACAAACTTCAATCGGTGCTCGCTCAAGTGCTTTGACTCCCTATATTGTTCCCATGATGATGTTCATGCTATTTTGAAGTTAATAGATATTCGAGTCTCTGTCAGGAGTTTATTTGTGCTTTGTGGGGTAAGATAAACAAACAAGAAACCAGAAACGGAAACATTCAGTGACTAACAATGGGATTTCGATTTTGAATAAAAGGATCAACGAATGTGCCAAACCCATCCGGTACTTTGTCAGAAAATGTTTCTTTAGGAGCATCACATCCATCCCAATCTCATATCTTCAAACCCAAACCCGATTTCAGATATATGTACACAGATTGAATTTAAATGAGTAACCGCACAAATCAAAATGTTAAAGTGGAAACAGTTTATTGGTCTTTTTTTTTAAGTTAAATGAATGAATATATTCAGGAATATAAGAAATATTTAGGTATATTATAGAGGTTAGGGTTGTTTTATTGTTTTTATTTTATTTTTAGAAATTATGTAAATAAAATTTATGGAAAATAAACATTTAGGATATTTACGTAGCAAAATACATATTTTATAAATTTCTCATCGTGGTCGTGCGATATCTCGATCAAACTCCTAGATCACGAATATGCTTTTCTGAGGTTGCTTTGAGCACTTCTTTAGTTCGAGTTAACAGATTTTACAACCATACTATGTTATACTTCTTTACGATCACCTCTTCGAGAAATAACACGGTAAGGAAACTTTTCTTGTAAAATTGCGATTGTTTCGTTGCTTGTGTATGGCACCACATTCACCATTTTTGTAGTGAATTTTAACAATTTTAATGCGTTGTTGAAGTGTGTATCGTTCCATTTTTATTAATTTCGTAAATTTCACTTATCAAATGACTTTTGTTAACAATAAAAAAAAAATGTCTCTTTCAAAAAGCACTACACAATTTTTAAACAATCTCTTATGTAATTTGTAGTACAAACTTATTTCCACAATTCAAATTAGAAATTATTGAGAAAAATTCAACATTAAGTTACAAATAAAGCCCCGGACACAAAGAATCATAGTTGTTAGTGAATTTCCAGATGGACGGCACAACCCATGTGAAGGCCATTATAAGTATATATGAGATTTCAGAGATTTCGTTCACTCAAAAAGTAAGCAAGCGAATCCAAGATTTTTTTTCCTCAGCATTTTGATGGAAAAACTGCGAAATTTTGCTGAGGAATCCCGTTCATGTAACTAAAGGACAAAGGTGCGTGTGCATTTGAGAGTAGCTCTCAGGCAACTCTCGAGAGCACACTCCCAAGTGGACACAGGCTTGAGAGTAGCTTGCGGAGAGTTGACTTTGGCTCTCGACATTCGAATTTTTTGATAGTAAGTCGCAAGTGGACACAAATGTTTTGATCACTATCAGAGATTATTTCGCAGTATTCGAAAACTATTCATATTTTGCGAGTATAGCTGTCGAAAGTTTACATTGCGTAAAGTGGTCTTCAGAGGAAGCAAATCAATCAATAGATAAAGTGGCTGGATTTAAATGATCCCGTTTTTTTTAAATTTTACTTTGGAACACTAATTTATTTAAAATGTTGTTGGCCTAAGTTGGCCTAAAATATGAAACTACATATATAAAAATTTTGTGGAGTTCATCTGATCGACAAATTAGCGATTGGAACCAAAAAAATGTAATGTTAAAAAACATTTATTTATAACGCCGTTCGTAAGCTCTAAAAGAAAACTTAAACTAAAATTTCACAACTTAATAAAACAGGTAAAATAATAACTCCAAGGGAAAACCATGCGCTACCTTCGATTATCTACCCGCGGTTTAACCCACCATTTCTAAATTTCATTATTTCCTTAAGAACAGTGCCAAAAAAGATTCGAAATAAAAAGTAAAGCTAAATTTTAATTATGATAATGGTGTTTGAAATCTACTGACGTCTGACTGTCGTAAAAATTGTAAACCCGTCGCTAAAGCGCATCAAACTCTCATCGCGATCGTCTAGAAATGGAAGCAGTATTCGATGACCCAGGTGTATATAGCTTTAATTTATGTCTGTCAAGTTAGCATTACCATTTCAAAATTTTAAGATTCTAACAATTGGATTAATTGTCGTGAATTTGTCGTAAATTTGTCGTGAAAGAAAAAAATTTGTCGCGCGCGTTTTTTAAAAAATAACCCCTGGTAATGCTAACTTGACGGTCAAGTTAGCATTACCACCCCTCAAAAAAAATTCAAAAAAAAAAGGGAGTATGTCATTAAATGTCGTAAATTTGTCGTAAATTTGTCGTGAAACAAAAAAAAATTTCGAGCTTGTTTTTTTAAAAATAACCCCTGGTAATGCTAACTTGACGGTCGAGTTAGCATTACCACCCCTTAAAAAAAATTCAAAAACAAAATTAAGTATGTCATTTAATGTCGTGAATTTGTCGTAAATTTGTCGTGAAAGAAAAAAAAATTCGGAAATTTTTTTTTTTAATTTCGAAAAATCTCTAACCTTGCACTCCATCAATGAATACAGCGTAACCAAAACTTTGATTTGTACTTTTTAATCCAAAAGAGTTTTTAATAGGAAGTTAAATAAGTTGTGTCAAAAAATAATTTGTCGCGCCTTGATTTGTCAAGAAAATCACCTAAATATGACGAAATACCCCAAAACTGCATTTTTTAAATAAATCCAGCATTACCACGACTTTGGTTAGCTGTACTTTTTTATCCAAAAGAGTTTTTACTGTGGAATTTGTTTAAACAATTGTCGCTCGACGTCCTTAAATAAGTTGTGTCAAAAAATAATTTGTCGCGCCTTGATTTGTCAAGAGAATCACCTAAATATGACGAAATACCCCAAAATAGCATTTTTAAAATAAATCCAGCATTACCACGACTTTGATTAGCTGTACTTTTTTATCCCTGAGAGTTTTTAATGTGGAATTTGTTTAAAAAATTGTCGCTCAACGTCCTTAAATAAGTTGTGTCAAAAAATAATTTGTCGCGCCTTGATTTGTCAAGAGAATCACCTAAATATGACGAAATACCCCAAATAGCATTTTTAAAATAAATCCAGCATTACCAAGACTTTGATTAGCTGTACTTTTTTATCCCTGAGAGTTTTTAATGTGGAATTTGTTTAAACAATTGTCGCTCGACGTCCTTAAATAAGTTATGTCAAAAAATAATTTGTCGCGCCTTGATTTGTCAAGAGAATCACCTAAATATGACGAAATACCCCAAAATAGTATTTTTAAAATAAATCCAGCATTACCACGACTTTGATTAGCTGTACTTTTTTATCCCTGGAAGTTTTTAATGTGGAATTTGTTTAAACAATTGTCGCTCGACGTCCTTAAATAAATTGTGTCAGGGATAAAAAAGTACAGCTAATCAAAGTCGTGGTAATGCTGGATTTATTTTAAAAATGCTATTTTGGGGTATTTCGTCATATTTAGGTGATTTTCTTGACAAATCAAGGCGCGACAAATTATTTTTTGACACAACTTATTTAAGGACGTCGAGCGACAATTGTTTAAACAAATTCCACATTAAAAACTCTCAGGGATAAAAAAGTACAGCTAATCAAAGTCGTGGTAATGCTGGATTTATTTTAAAAATGCTATTTTGGGGTATTTCGTCATATTTAGGTGATTTTCTTGACAAATCAAGGCGCGACAAATTATTTTTTGACACAACTTATTTAAGGACGTTGAGCGACAATTGTTTAAACAAATTCCACATTAAAAACTCTCAGGGATAAAAAAGTACAGCTAATCAAAGTCGTGGTAATGCTGGATTTATTTTAAAAATGCTATTTTGGGGTATTTCGTCATATTTATGTGATTTTCTTGACAAATCAAGGCGCGACAAATTATTTTTTGACACAACTTATTTAAGGACGTCGAGCGACAATTGTTTAAACAAATTCCACATTAAAAACTCTCAGGGATAAAAAAGTACAGCTAATCAAAGTCGTGGTAATGCTGGATTTATTTTAAAAATGCTATTTTGGGGTATTTCGTCATATTTAGGTGATTTTCTTGACAAATCAAGGCGCGACAAATTATTTTTTGACACAACTTATTTAAGGACGTCGAGCGACAATTGTTTAAACAAATTCCACATTAAAAACTCTCAGGGATAAAAAAGTACAGCTAATCAAAGTCGTGGTAATGCTGGATTTATTTTAAAAATGCTATTTTGGGGTATTTCGTCATATTTAGGTGATTCTCTTGACAAATCAAGGCGCGACAAATTATTTTTTGACACAACTTATTTAAGGACGTCGAGCGACAATTGTTTAAACAAATTCCACATTAAAAACTCTCAGGGATAAAAAAGTACAGCTAATCAAAGTCGTGGTAATGCTGGATTTATTTTAAAAATGCTATTTGGGGTATTTCGTCATATTTAGGTGATTCTCTTGACAAATCAAGGCGCGACAAATTATTTTTTGACACAACTTATTTAAGGACGTCGAGCGACAATTGTTTAAACAAATTCCACATTAAAAACTCTCAGGGATAAAAAAGTACAGCTAATCAAAGTCGTGGTAATGCTGGATTTATTTTAAAAATGCTATATTGGGGTATTTCGTCATATTTAGGTGATTTTCTTGACAAATCAAGGCGCGACAAATTATTTTTTGACACAACTTATTTAAGGACGTTGAGCGACAATTGTTTAAACAAATTCCACATTAAAAACTCTCAGGGATAAAAAAGTACAGCTAATCAAAGTCGTGGTAATGCTGGATTTATTTTAAAAATGCTATTTTGGGGTATTTCGTCATATTTAGGTGATTTTCTTGACAAATCAAGGCGCGACAAATTATTTTTTGACACAACTTATTTAAGGACGTCGAGCGACAATTGTTTAAACAAATTCCACATTAAAAACTCTCAGGGATAAAAAAGTACAGCTAATCAAAGTCGTGGTAATGCTGGATTTATTTTAAAAATGCTATTTTGGGGTATTTCGTCATATTTAGGTGATTCTCTTGACAAATCAAGGCGCGACAAATTATTTTTTGACATAACTTATTTAAGGACGTCGAGCGACAATTGTTTAAACAAATTCCACATTAAAAACTCTCAGGGATAAAAAAGTACAGCTAATCAAAGTCGTGGTAATGCTGGATTTATTTTAAAAATGCTATTTGGGGTATTTCGTCATATTTAGGTGATTCTCTTGACAAATCAAGGCGCGACAAATTATTTTTTGACACAACTTATTTAAGGACGTTGAGCGACAATTGTTTAAACAAATTCCACATTAAAAACTCTCAGGGATAAAAAAGTACAGCTAATCAAAGTCGTGGTAATGCTGGATTTATTTTAAAAATGCTATTTGGGGTATTTCGTCATATTTAGGTGATTTTCTTGACAAATCAAGGCGCGACAAATTATTTTTTGACACAACTTATTTAAGGACGTCGAGCGACCATTGTTTAAACAAATTCCACATTAAAAACTCTCAGGGATAAAAAAGTACAGCTAATCAAAGTCGTGGTAATGCTGGATTTATTTTAAAAATGCTATTTTGGGGTATTTCGTCATATTTAGGTGATTTTCTTGACAAATCAAGGCGCGACAAATTATTTTTTGACACAACTTATTTAAGGACGTTGATCGACAATTGTTTAAACAAATTCCACATTAAAAACTCTCAGGGATAAAAAAGTACAGCTAATCAAAGTCGTGGTAATGCTGGATTTATTTTAAAAATGCTATTTTGGGGTATTTCGTCATATTTAGGTGATTTTCTTGACAAATCAAGGCGCGACAAATTATTTTTTGACACAACTTATTTAAGGACGTCGAGCGACAATTGTTTAAACAAATTCCACATTAAAAACTCTCAGGGATAAAAAAGTACAGCTAATCAAAGTCGTGGTAATGCTGGATTTATTTTAAAAATGCTATTTTGGGGTATTTCGTCATATTTAGGTGATTCTCTTGACAAATCAAGGCGCGACAAATTATTTTTTGACACAACTTATTTAAGGACGTCGAGCGACAATTGTTTAAACAAATTCCACATTAAAAACTCTCAGGGATAAAAAAGTACAGCTAATCAAAGTCGTGGTAATGCTGGATTTATTTTAAAAATGCTATTTGGGGTATTTCGTCATATTTAGGTGATTCTCTTGACAAATCAAGGCGCGACAAATTATTTTTTGACATAACTTATTTAAGGACGTCGAGCGACAATTGTTTAAGCAAATTCCACATTAAAAACTCTCAGGGATAAAAAAGTACAGCTAATCAAAGTCGTGGTAATGCTGGATTTATTTTAAAAATGCTATTTTGGGGTATTTCGTCATATTTAGGTGATTTTCTTGACAAATCAAGGCGCGACAAATTATTTTTTGACACAACTTATTTAAGGACGTTGAGCGACAATTGTTTAAACAAATTCCACATTAAAAACTCTCAGGGATAAAAAAGTACAGCTAATCAAAGTCGTGGTAATGCTGGATTTATTTTAAAAATGCTATTTTGGGGTATTTCGTCATATTTAGGTGATTTTCTTGACAAATCAAGGCGCGACAAATTATTTTTTGACACAACTTATTTAACTTCCTATTAAAAACTCTTTTGGATTAAAAAGTACAAATCAAAGTTTTGGTTACGCTGTATTCATTGATGGAGTGCAAGGTTAGAGATTTTTCGAAATTAAAAAAAAAAATTTCCGAATTTTTTTTTCTTTCACGACAAATTTACGACAAATTCACGACATTAAATGACATACTTAATTTTGTTTTTGAATTTTTTTTAAGGGGTGGTAATGCTAACTTGACCGTCAAGTTAGCATTACCAGGGGTTATTTTTAAAAAAACAAGCTCTAAATTTTTTTTTGTTTCACGACAAATTTACGACAAATTCACGACATTTAATGACATACTCCCTTTTTTTTTTTAATTTTTTTTGAGGGGTGGTAATGCTAACTTGACCGTCAAGTTAGCATTACCAGGGGTTATTTTTTAAAAAACGCGCGCGACAAATTTTTTTCTTTCACGACAAATTTACGACAAATTCACGACAATTAATCCAATTGTTAGAATCTTAAAATTTTGAAATGGTAATGCTAACTTGACAGACATTTGTAAAACATACGCCAAGACAGTGTTAGGCAAAGGACTAATCAATTTTTCTTTTTTACACATCATTCGACAAATTACGGGCTAAACGAACCGGTCACTAAAACTTGTCATTTTTTAGCAAATATGCTGATGTAATCGAACTTGACTGTTCTAGAAAATTGTTCAAAAAAAGAAGTATGAATATCATTGTAATCGATTATTAATATTTATATTTATTTATATTATAATTCTATTAAATTATTTAATATAATTTTATATTTAGCTATGTCTAAGAAAGTAAATAAATTTACAACCGAAATATGTGTTATTTGATCCGGTTATGATGCCTATTTTTAGCAAAATAAGGGTGATTTCCATAATATGAATACAAAAACTAGAGTTTTTTGGGTAGAAATAAGAAAAAAATATTAGAAAATTGAAATAATTTTTTTGATATTCTCATTTAAAGTGCGGGATGAGTCGTAGGAACTCAAAGTCTTAAAAACTAAAATTAAACACTTTACTCTTGATCATAGCAGATACAGCATGACCAAAACACAACAGATAATCCACAAAAATGTTTTGGGTTGGTGAGTGAGTTACGGTAAGTTAGCTGTCATATTCTCAATTTATCATAGTTTCAATATAAAATTATTGTACATTTCAAAACATACGTTGTGCATTTTACAATTGTCTTAACGACGATATGAGAGATTTTTGCACTTGTAAAATTTTGGTTGTGGATTATAGAAATTACTGTAGTTTCTTCAGCCTGTTGTAATAAATACAGAAAGGGACTGTCCCAATTAACAATTTTACTCCTATTAATTTTACGCCTAGTCAATCGAATTGTTATTTTCAACGCAGCAAAATTGCTTGTATAAGGCCTTAGGAAGATACATTTGGCCTACTTGGGAAGCTCGATAGGCTTTGAAACAATCATATGTAAGTAAATAGGAGATACTCAATAAAATTCTTTAAGGCTTTATATGCGCTATAATATAACCCAGCGCATTTGTAAGGTTTGAATCTACAGGCTACTTCTACTGGACCTTATCGAAACCTATTATAGAAGGCCTTTTTGACTATGCAAATAAAATAAATCCTTTCCGTGTTAAATATTTATTTTAATTTCATCGTTTGGATGTATTTTTGTGTTCAAGCTATCTTTCCGTCTAAAACGAATTGTGTAGTTATTATTTAAATGAGAAAAACATTTTCTTACTTGATGGAATTTCTGGGAGTTGAACACCAAGGACGTGTTGGTCGAGAGTCGGGCACCTTAAACATGGGGCTAATCTGCTATATATTTGGACAGTATCAAATTGGAACCACTTGTAACCGAAATTAGCTTCCCGAGAACTTGGTTGAAACTTCCTGAACCCATGATGAACTAAACGACTATGAGGGTGACCATATACGTGTTGAAAATTTAATTTTGTATCTGTTTTTTTTTTTTTTTTTAACATCTTGTTTCTCATTACAAAAACAAACAAAGAGATCGCTGGATTTTTATAGGACTAAAGTCCGTTAAAAGCTATTTTGAATCAATAATTCAACAAGTCCAAATAAAATAGTGCTAAGTCTTCTACTTGGCTGATGTACCTATTTCAGTAGTATAATATAGAATTTGTATTATTAAAAACAATCTTCTTATATAAACAAAATTAGTTTTCTTATATGTTTCCACATATCGTTGTGGTTCTATGAAAACTCCCTAAGTCCATTTTTTTCGAAACTGCGATACTTCTTCTTAAATTCGCCGCAGTTAATCAAATATCAAGAGCTAAGTTTTGTAAGTCTCAGCCATTATGTTGTTTTAATTATAAATTCTAAATTATTCAAACTCAAAAACCTCCAAAATGATTTGGGAGTTTTCATATAACGATGACGGTGTAATGTACAATGTACATATATCGTATATTTTTGATGTCTGTTATGTCAATCTGAAGTGATTGTTTTTCGGTGCTAGTAGTTTTTAAATTTAGAAAATATTTGTACACAAATATATTATAACATATCCACCGCATTCAGAAATCAGGAATTATTTGGCTGTTCACAGCTTGCCATAGCTTCCGTTCCGAAGTATCACAATGGTTCATAATAAGTTTACAGCACTTTTTTAAGACGAACTAATCGAAAAAAAAGCCTCTCACTGCACATGCGTTTGACAGGACATCAAATTATCATCGTAATTCGTATCAAGCTTGTATTTACAGGACTTTTACAAATAAAATCACTTGACATCCCTTCACTTCATTGAGAACAACTAATGGAAAACAACACTTCCCGCGAATGCGGACAGGCTATTCAATTATGTTAGTATTCACCAGCGTTGCCACTTAAAAAAAATTGCGCAACAGATAGTTAAAAAAAAATTATAACAATTGAAGAGTATAGAAATTTTTAAAAAAAATACTGCAGTAGATTTGGTTTTCGGTAGTCGAATTATTGTTTTGTGGAAAATGGAATCTCTGCAATTGCAGCAAAGTGGCATCGCTGATATCGAGCTTGTACAACAACAAAAAAAAAAAAAACATTTCATATCACTTCGCTGAGACTAACTTACTGAAAAAATGCCTCCCATCACATGCGCCTGACAAGTGACAGTCAAGTTTCCATCCGGGTTTCGTACAGAAACCTTGTCGAATTTGTGGAATATCGCACTTGATTTCAAAATAAAATAGCTTTTTTTAGGCTTTTGCGAGCAAGCATCTCACAAATTCTTTGAAAGAGCTTTCTAATGAGTCTTTTCCTTTGTTTTGATTTTAAATACTTCTACAAGCATGGAAGCCTTATTAAAATAATAACGAAAATATACACATTAAGACTTTTAGTACACCTGAAATTGCACCTGCCTGAAAAGGCCTGAAAAGAGATGTTTACGAAAATACAGCTTTAAAAATTTCTAACTTCGATGCAAAAACTCAATACAAGTCCTGTTAAGGCAATAACTATGAGATATTGAAAAAACTGAAAACTTATAGAAGGAAAATTCTCTGGTGCCAGGTAAAAAGGGGTTAAGTAAAAAAAATGGCTCTGAGGAGAAAAATCATCAGAAAATAGGTAAACAATTCAATTTTTTGGTCAGGAACCTAATGTTATAACAAAAGAACCATTTGATAATTATTTAGCATCATTAATTTTTCGAAAAAGGAAAATCTGGATTAAAAAAAAATTCAAACTTCAATTTAATTTTTCGAAAACAATACTGACTTAACGTCTTTCTACATTGCACCAGAGAATTTTTGGTTGGGGTAGATTCCAAAATTTAACACTGTAAATTTTACAACAAATTGGCAATATTAATTAATGCTTTATAGTAAATACCATTTTCCCGAGACATTTAAAAAATTAGAAAATCGAGTTATACCTGGTTGTTGCATTCAAGTGGTGATATTTTTTTGTTGACAAATAACTTCATGTTGCATTTTTGTCTCTATAAGACAATTTTACTTAATGGTAGGGGAGGTTTACTTAAAAATAATAAATTCCTCATTCCCGTAGGGCCATATCAAATAAATACCTGATTTTGTATTCTTCTTCCAAATCGGCTTTTGATAATTTTGTTGATTCTATAAATTTGTTTTTGTTTCCACACGCGCTGATTTTGCCTAAATATCAGATTTTCAAAGAATTGTCGTCTTTCATCAAACGCAGCTTCACATTTGATGCATTCAATTGAGATATGTCATTACTTTCCATACAAAGTGGGTATAATAATAATATAAATAAATAAAACCAGAGAAAAATTAATAATATTTTAAAATTTTGCATCGCATCTTTCTAGGATGTTGTCTAACTAAAACCAAACATCCTTAAATATAAAAAGAAAATATAAAAATCCATCCTAGACCAAAATATTTATTCCATAAGAATTCTGGTATTTTTTGCGAGTGGCTCTCAAGAAGGGTATCTAATTTCAGGCAGCTTGAAAGAGCCGTTTAACCGATAGACCCATTTAATAACATTTTATATCATCACGGCAAAACTTAGAATCTATTGACAGGAAAGGAAAAAAAAACTATAAGTACCTACAGGTTCCTTCAGAAATTACTTAGATATAATCGAAAGCTTTCCATGGTAATTTTAAATTGGTTGTACCGACTGAAACTTACCAAGCCACATAAATATGGGAATGAGAAAATTCCGGGATCGAGAAATCTTTTCGATAAGATATTCTCGTCACATGCACTAAATGTGTGCTCCTTATAGTTATATCGTGCGTCGTCGTGGTTCTGATCCGCATGATGTTTCATAGATGAGAAATTAATATCCTTCGCTGAGTAGGTTAAGGAACAAAATATTTCCCCAGGTCAACTTCAACAACTGCGTCTAATATTCTAAAAAGATGGAAGACAGCAAAAATAGTGCCGATACCGAAAAAAGTTCATAGGAGTACTGTTTCTGGATATCGTTTCATATTTCTCTCCTTAGCAACACCACACAAAATCTTGGAAAGACTGATTCTTCGGAGATAAAAGGCGATCTGCACCACTAACAACATCAACTTTACATCCAATTTTGAGGTTCCAGAAAGGGGTTATTAGATTAGAGCCCTAAATAACTATCAGGTTGGTGCAACATGTTTCGAAATATACATAAAAAGCATTTAACAGCTCAAACTACCGACTTTTAAAAGTTTCCAGGTTCACTAATCAAAATTATTTTCAGTTTTCTCAATTCCAGATCGTTCTTCACATAATTTTAAGCAGTCACCAACCAAACGCATCAGAATCCAAGAATTAAATATATGCGGAACAGAGCAGTGCTTCCAAAAAAACTGGCGACTCGTCTGAGCAATCTTTAGAACCATCACAAGCGAAGAGAGACACTCCGATTCACGATACCTCAATGAGACAGCACTATGTACTGGATGAAGGATTTATTTCTATCACCGTCCACCGATGACGAGGGTATCTAATTCTACAAAGACGCAGCGTCAAGCTCTACCACCTTGGTTAGAAGCCATCCTTGCCCCACCACAAAGACAACCGTAGTTGGACAACTCGAGATGAATCTTCTAATATTGAGTAAAATAGTATAAATCAATTAATGACAATTTTTTAAATAATTTTTTTTAAAATTAAAAGTGTATATTTGTGTTTACATTTAGGACCCTTGTGTGCCAAAACAAAATAAAATGTCAATGTAAAATTATGTAAAATAGAATTTAGAACAAATTTTGTATATTTAAGTTCAATAAATAAATAATAATTATTATTTATGATTATAAATATTTTGGCCAACAGAAGATCTTTTAAAAGAGGTTGTGTATAAAACTTCAAGATATACATAGGTACCTACACAGTAAAAGCATCTGAATAGGCTTAGAACTTAGAAGAAAAAAAAATCCATGGCTAAGGTCGGATTTAATACAAAAACCAACCAACTTACATATCTAATAAAAAACGAAATTATCATTTAAATTTATTTGAAATTCCTTTAGGAAAACCTTAAATTTTTAAGCTTAATTAACTTAACATCTCTTAAATGAACTGAATTCACTTCTTCGCTATTACTTCATACTTAGCGAGAATTTGGATCCTCATTAATTTGGCTTATGTGTTTTTCTTATTCGATTCTAAATTATCTCAATTCCCATACAAATTCACATTTCGAAATGATGTAATTTCAACCAAATTTGCACGAAATTTTGTTTGAATTTACGTAATAACTTTATGAACACACCCAAGTGGAATGCATCCATAGTGCAAACCCATTGGAAACCATTGAAAATGTCAAAATTCGATGTAAAGAAAACAGAAAGATAAAGAGAACACAAAAAAAAGAAACTATTAACTGCCATAATAAATTCAAAATGAAATTATCTGTCAAACGAAATAAGCAAATTTGCAATGAAAACACTTTTTCTGTAATTTACGAAATTACCTTATTTCGGCTCCAATGAAAACGTAGTATATCTTTCATTTTGGCTATTTATCGCTTGTTTTTGTTGTTCTTTTGTTTTGACATTTGAGTTTGAGTGGATTCCACTTGGGTGTGTTCGGTTGGTGCGGTTTTCACAAAATTTCATACAAATTCGATTGAAATTAATTAATTTCAAAAAGTGATATTGTATGATAAATGAGATAATTTCGAATCTAATTTGTCCTAAACGTAGAATATAAAATTAGTAATTTTTGAAATAATATTTTCTAGCCGTATATTATGCAATACTTATTCACTTTTTTTTTGTTTTTTTTTTTTTGGCAAACAATAACAAACTCTTGTACTTACAGTTAAAAATGGACTTGGTCAATTTTCGGCCTAAGGGGTCAGTTATAGATACGGTGACCATCCGTTCATTAAAATAATGAACAGTTCTGTATTTGAAGACGATGTTCATTATGCATTATTTTATTTTACAAAAACACATTGTTACGAATGGCAACACTGGCCATTCATGTCTTTACCTTTTCACCATATATACGCCTAAAACTATATTTTGATTTCTTATATAATATAAAAATTATTATGTATTTTGACATGTAATAGTTAGCCTTGAGCGGTCTCTCAACCGAGAGAGATGTAGTATTTAACCCGAGGAAACGGCAACAATAAAAGTGGGTTTTTTTGTATAATTTTTCCCACAACAAAAGTTTCGCTAGTTTCATTTAAATCGGAGTTGGATACACATATACACATATTTCAAATCTTTATTTCAAAAGTTTTTCATTCAAATTTTTAAAAACAATAAAATCAATATCATTGAATTTCTGAACAACC
This sequence comes from Epistrophe grossulariae, assembly GCA_929447395.1. Classification (NCBI taxonomy): domain Eukaryota; kingdom Metazoa; phylum Arthropoda; class Insecta; order Diptera; family Syrphidae; genus Epistrophe; species Epistrophe grossulariae. The sequence goes on along the minus strand of OV839566.1, from coordinate 149,157,625 downwards.
ATTGGTGGTAGCACCTTTAAGTTATTGTTGTTGTTCAGAAATTCAATGAAATTGACGGAATAAAGAATGGTCAAGTCTATAAATAAACTGACATTCTAGTATGAATAATTCAATAAATAATAATAATAATAATAACATTAATATTAAAGCGAAATTCAATGACGGAAAAATAATATTGTTAACTTGCCCCTAGGTATCGATTGAAATAACAAACAAGACATCTAGTACCTACAATTTTATGAATTGCGAAATGCTCCTACAGAAAGAATTGAACTTAGTGAAAACAAAATATCAAAGTCTGTAAACTGTGTTGATTAAGATTTAAGTTATTATTTTTTATAAGACTTATGTCCAATTTCATAAACAAGCACTAAAAGCACTTTTATCGAGAACCCTCTTAAATTTTATCAGGCCCTTTAATATTTTTAGTTTCACCAATCTATAAAAGGGAAATTTCAGGGAATTTTTCGTTAAAATCGAGTTCTCTTCACATACCTGGAAAAATAAATTAGTTTTTTTCTTTCTAATAAGCAAAATGTATGAGAAAAAAGAGAAAGAAGCATTATGTATTGTTGAAACAAATGCCAAGAACTGCAAAATAAATCGGTAAACTTCTTCAAAATAAAAAAAAGCATTGGGCCGCTGCCGAAAGGTTTTTATAAAGTGAGTTTCAATTAAATTTAATAATGAATGTGCATATAAAAAGAAGAGAAAGAGGCAAAAATTACACACACAAAAAATGGGCTAATTGATATTTCATCTCCAAAAATTGAAAATTAAAATTTTTCAAAATTTAACAATTTAATGATACTTTTAAAGTTTAATGAGCCAAAAATGGGCATTTAGTTTATAAGGGTGTTTAAAAGGTCGTTTAATTTAAAAGTGCTTTGGTGAAACCAAAATATCCCATTTTAAGGTTAAGAAGCCTGCTAAATGTTTAAAAGTCTTTCGTGAAATCGGCCATTATTGTTTTAGAATTCAGAGTTATTAATTTTAAGTTTTATACACGCAAAGACTGAATTTCTGCAGTACCTTCTCTTTTTCAGTTAATTCATTCTCCTGTTGACATTTTTTAATTAAATGGAATAATTTAAAATTGAATTGAATTTTGTTTCTTTTTTCACTTGTTCATTATTTGCAATTCTAAAATATGGTCACCGTAGTTATAAACATCACTGAAATCATTGGAATTTTTGTTTTTAAGTTTTGAAGCAGCTTAAAAGTTAAATCAGTGATTATTTTCTCATAACTTAAATGAATTCACTTTGGGCCAGCCTTCCAAATGAAATGAATTTCTTTATTTCAATGATTGAACTACAGACACCACAACATTAATTATTGAAATCTTAAAGTTTAATCATTAACTTGAAAGGTTGAACCAAAATAAAATATCTTTTAAATCAGAAATAATAATTGAGTCATTAGACATGTTCAGGAAAATGAGATCTCGGAGATCTCAGCAATCTCAGTTACATATGAACAGGATTCCTCAGCAAAATTTCTCAGCTTTGCTGTCAAAACTCTGAGGAAAAAAAATCTTGCATTCGCTCGCTCACTTTTCGAGTGAGAAAAATCTCTGTGATCTCATTTTTCTGAACGCCAATGAGCTTTATATTGGGATAAAAATAATCACTGATTTTGCTTTCAAAGTGTCTCAAAATAATAAATTAAATTTTTAAATGATGAGTGAAAGCTACAACTGACACCTAAATGCCTTGTTTGAGACGACGGGCAGCCATTTCCATATAATGTCCAGTGCTATGCAACATATTGGAATTATTTCGAGCTAAATATGAGAAAGGATGTTTGACCAATTATTATTCGTGTTTCTTTTATTTTATTTGGAAGAATTCTTAAAAAAAAAACTTCAGATAAGAAAAGAAACTTTTCAAAATTATTACTGGCTTGATAACAACAGCTATTTTTATAAGAATCAAATAAACATTTTTTTGGTTGCGATAAAAGTACCTATAGGCAATGTTTTATTATTTTTCATAAAAAATGGAAATTTCTTGTGGAAAAACCCTCAAACAAAATAATATTGTGATGGAGAAATCTTATTATTTTGGCGTTATTCAGAATCTGTCAAATGAAGTGTTATTAATGTTGACTTTACTTTGTCAACGGTAGGTACAGATTGGTACTGATAATAGCGATTTATAATTAAACTCACAATTAATATAGTCTGTCAAAGTAAACTTTTTGCAAGAAGCTTATCGTTTTTCGTCGTATGGTTAAATATTTTAAATGGCATCAAAATCTGTGGTATTTGGTGGAAACATGATAACTTCAAAAATAAATTTGATTAGTTAATGAATGCGAATTCTGTTGTTAATAGCAACTGTCAATAAACCTCGTGGAAATCTAACCGCGCAAAGAAGCAGACACATTTACATTAAATCAAATAATTAGCGAAATAAACCTAATTTGGAATCTTTCTATCTATTTCTTGGTCTAGGTTACAACAAATTCATTATTAAGACGTTACAAAAAGGGTACTGGTGACGTGAATTACGCATACTTCTTATCGAAGCTTTGTATGAAAACTCCATTTTGTTTTTGTGATGACATCGCTAATCCCCGTTGTCATTTTCTTAACCAATTCCCCCCGGGCTTACTTTTTTGTTTCCATATAAATTTGGAAATTATGTCGAAGTTCCGAATTTTCTATGCTCGGCTCGAGTTTATTTCCAATTGTAGTTGTATGAAAAAGTAATAATGTTGATCGGCTGAATTTATCGTTTTGGTAGTCCACTTTATTTATGAATGTTTGACGTTACTCCTAGCAATATTCGATTTTATTTCCAAATGAAGGAATGGTTTTTACATAGTAGGTTATATTGAAGGTACTTAAAAATACATACTTATGTTACATATCTAATAAAAAAATAAGTGCGCACGAACAAATATTCGCTAACTTGCTGGATAATATATGCTATTGAATCCCTCTAAAAAGCTGGTAGTCTATTCGGAACCTTGTAGCACGATATTTTTTCTGCTCCTACTTGTTTTGCAAGACTTATCACAATAACATTAAAATAAAAGACGCTCGAAAACAAACAAATGCAGTTTCTGAACAAATTATTATTATTTTTAAAATAAAATTATAATTTGTCAAATCAGCAAGTAATTTTGCTTCGTTTGACACTTCATTTGTCAAAATCGGTGCGGTATGAGAGTCGGGAAGTGAATCGGATTGATTAATTGGTGGTTGACGCGGTGGCGCCAGATATTATCGATATACACTCTTCCGTTATAGAAATAAAGTCGAGCATAGAAAAAGGCAAATTTCGAGCTTATTTTCAATATTTATGGAAATAAAGTCGATTCGGCGTTATTTCTATACACCGTATTTCACGGCATCCTATATGCATCGACACGATTCCGGCTTATACATTTATTTAACTCAGCTTACAAATTTAATAATTATTCGTACATGTTATAATTGAAACTTAATTGATTTAAATTTACTTCGAGTATTATTATTGTTGTTTAAAAAATTAAATAAATTAAACATAAGTGGAAGACAAAAATCGTTCCTAATAAGTCCGATAATTTGAAATTAATATGCATTCGGCCAAATTCCTCAATCTCCTTTGAACAATTTTGAAGTTTATAAGAGACAGAAGGTGCAAAGAGTATATGTTTCCGTTTAAAGTTTTTATCAGTCATGAGTCAAATAAGGAAAAGATTTTAAAAGGTCAAAGATTTTGTAATCTTTGTCAAGTTTATCACAGCTTGAAGTATCACAGTCAAAAGTATCACAGTATACAGTATCACAAGTTAAAGTATAACAGTTGAAGGCACTTTGAAAGAAGTCCGAAAGAAGGTGCGTTATAATTTGAGAGTCATGGCTTGTATAATGTCATTTAACTTTAAATCAGACGGTAAAGGACAAGACTTTTATTTACTTTTTATGAATTTCTAAAATCACTACGGATTCGTTTTAAGATCTCTTTGCACCTTTTGAATGAAATTGAGTTACTTTAAACTTGAAATTCTATTAAAATATCCCCCTGATTCACATTATTTTTTTAAATTAGCTTCACTTTGAAATAGCTTGTGTATATTAGCGGACCAAAATTTATTTCTTCGAGTTGTAAGGCTTTTTAATTCTTTTTTGGTACCAATCAGGAACTGAAGGTCTTAATTTTTGAATAGCGAGATATATTGAGTAAAGAAAACAATCAAACAAAATATTATTAAATTCAAAGACCAGTATTGTATTTAGTTTTATAAAATTAATATTTTTAAATTTAAAAGTGTGTGCATTTTCTAAAATTTCATTAATAAAATTGTCTGATTTTAAAATAAGTGAAAAAGTCAGCGCTGGATGATGGGAGTCTTCAGTCACTAGAGGTTCGCTTGATCGTTATCAATGATGATAAATATTAGATCCAACAGCTTTCCATTGGTATTTTAGTTTTTGAAGTCCAAGAGAATTGTTATATCGCCAATTAGTTCTGAATCGTCCGATTTTAAATTTGCTGTTGGCAACATAACATTTGTATCAAAACAGCTCAACTCAACCAAGCAACGTGGGTAAGAATAAAATCGCGCAAACAAGTAATTTCATCCTGATACTCCAATAAATATTTGATGAAGCTTAAGCAGTGGTAAATTAGAGGGGGGATCAAGGGGATGACCCCACCTTCCACGAGTCTGCAGCATAACCATAAGTTACTTTATCATAAAAAGAATAGAAGCAAATTACACATCATTATATAGCAAAGCGTACACACAGTGTCATCACTCATTAACTATTTTCACTTATTTGGATTCTCAAATCATTGCCTTTTCTCTATCTGTCCAACAAGTACGAGGTTTTCTACGATTTGAAAAGTAGCTCACAAATTCACAAATTTATGATAAAAATTGGGTTTTCTGCGTTATTCAGGCTACTATAAATGTATCCCTTCATTTACTAAATTAAAGTCGATTCTGGAAAACAACTTGAACCACGAATTTAAAAAGGTAAAATTGGTTGGATTTGGTAAGGATCTCGCCAAAGACTTACTCTATGAACATAAAAGGACTCGAGCAGAAGAAGATGCGTTTTCTAGAATTTTTGAAGCTTCAAAAAAATTTCTTAAACAGCTGTTGATTTAAGAATAGAAAAGAATAATTAACAGACAGAAGAATAGCTCCAATCCTGAAGCTTAAAGTATACAGAAAATTAGTAGCGTATGACTTCAGGACCTCCCCAAATATATCTATATAGTAAGAGGTTTTCTATTCTGCTTTTTTTCTGTAAAATATTCAGAACAACAATGTGACGCTGTAATTGCTAAAACGTGGCTCTGATTCTGCTTTTTTTGTATTAATATTTCTTTTTTTTTTTTTATTTTTGGACTTACGAGGTCACACACTTTAAACGTCGATATATTAGAAATATTTTTTGGTACTCTTCAAGAATGACTCATTAGAAATTGACAAAGCAGCTGATAAACTTATTAAAACGAATTTTATCAAACACTTCGTAATGTTGGCCAGTGTTACCGCAGCCAAAATTATTTATGAGTCCTTTCGTATGAAAAAAGAGTCCATTTGAAAGTAAATGAATCTCTTTGAAAATAAATGCAAATTAAAAAAAAATATAAAATTACCAAAGCGTTTTTATTTTATAAAACAAAAATTAAATACATTAATTCATTCATTTACAAATAAATATTGCAATAAAATACAATAAAGTTTAACTTTTAAAACAATGCTTATCTAACATTCTTTGAGTTAAAATGATTGTGAAAAAATGTGTCCTTTTTAAAACAAATTTATCCCCGAATCCCACCGCAAAAAGAAGAATCCCCCGGGATACTATTATATCCCATATGGTAACTCTGCTGCTGGCCATCTGCTGGTCTCGTCGAGTTGAAATTGGGAAGAGATGGGTTCATGACATTATCTCGAACGACAACAATCTAGAATGCAAAAAATCTCCAAAAAAACGTTTTTTTTTTATCTAGAATGAAAAAATTCTAGAATGGACAAAAATATCGAAAGAATATCGTCACCTGAATGCAAGAACCAGCTAACTCAATTTTCGAATTTTTGAGAAAGTCGCAAAAAACTTTTTGGCCTCTTTTTTAGACTCAATTTTTTGCATGATAGTATACTGATAAAATAATAACACCATATTTTGTCTGCGCTACTGGTTGTAGTAAAGGTTACAATTTTCGATGCGAATCGATTCAAAGTAGCAAAAACCCAAACGATTTAAAAAATCGAGTTGGCTGGTTTTTGCATTCAGGTGACGATATATTATCTAGAAAAAAATCTCGAAAAAATAAATCATTCTAGATTTTTTTGAAGGAATTCAAACTCAAATAAAACTCATTATTATATTCAGTTTATTAAACAATTTATTTTTTGGGCCCACTTGTGATAATATAGTTGTGTGATGACTAAACACGGTTATTATATGTTGGCCCGCACCAAATGATAAGTAGAAACTTTGCATATACCCAACCTCGCACCTACGACCTACCCCAAATCCAATAGTGTGCCCAAGCAGGGGGGTTGCAGGGGGGCAGCATGTCCTTCCATACATGCCTCACTGTTTATACGCCGCGCCGTAATGCTGGGTGCTAGCACTGTACTAATTTTCTTTCAAATGTTTTATTATATTCTATGCCTCTAAGAAATTTGTGACTTATGTCCCATTGTTAACAAAAAATATTTGGGTGAATGTTTATTAATTATTATTAATTCTAGATTTTTGCATACGAGATTTCTTTTTTCTAGATTTTTGTATTTCTAGATTTTGCTTTCTAGATTTTTTTTCGAGATTTTTTCAATTCTATAGATTTCTGTTTTCGTGAATTTTACTTTCGAGATTTTTGCTTTCTAGATCATTTTTTTCTAGATATCGTGGTAAACTTGGAAGAGATATTTCATTCGTAGACGCTTAAAAATTAAGTTGATGTGCTAGATGCGCACAATAACCCAGAAGAACATTAATATGGGTATTGTTAAGGATTTTTGTTAGACTATTTCTGCGGAACGAACGTTTTTTAGTTTGAAACGGATAAAATATATAATTCAAAGAAGTAGAACAAAACAAGTGAGTTTTTTCCCTTTTGATCATAAGAATATAACATTGCGGGTTTTTTGTTGTTATTTAAGGACCATGTTAATGGTTTGACTGCTCTCGAAATTCATCGAAAGATTGCAACCACAGCGAGCTAAGTCTGAGAGATGAATTATAAAAAAAAAATTAAAAACTGAATACTCAATTTTACAAGTTTTTTTTATAACCTAATTACTAAAAGAAGAATTAACCTAAAAAAATTGTTACTTCTTTTTGTCACACTAAATAAAAATATACATAACAAAACAAAATTTATGGAATTTATTACCATGTCATACCCCCTCTCGTAAAAAGCTATCTACGTCATCTTAGCTTAAGTACCTACTCGAAGGATTTTTCATAGAAATCATGAGGACTTCCAGGAACAATATCTAAGTTTTTATATTTTAAAGTGACTTTTATGCAGTGAAATTCTTTTTCAAGTGCTGCAGGCCTAGCTATGAAGCAAGACTTTGTGGCTATCAAAATTCCACCTAGAGTCATTGATACCAGTTTTGATGATGGCAATAATGTCAAAGGAACAGGTGGATGAGGAATAGATCTTGTTGCCGTTGGTCTTTAGAGGCCGACCCATAGAATCCGTCACTTGAATTGACGTTGACGAATGAAATGGATATAGGGGTGGTTTTGACATATTTTATGTGCACGAATTTATTAATTAAATTTTCGGAAAAGAGAAACTTCAAATTCCTAGACGTACTACATATTTTTTGGTTATACAAATTCGCAGAGTACTATTATATCTTTTCTTTTGCAAAACTAAACTGACTGTAAGTTAACTAGGGCGAACAAAGAGTCACATAAAACACATCAGAACGAGTTCAGAACACAATAGAACACCAAATGCATTCCCGTCATGGAACAAGCCTATTATTGACAACTGATGCCAACCGCGGACCTGCCGGAGAGAAGAGTTAAAAGTTTAACTTCTTTTTGCGTTGTGTCCGGCGCATGCGTGGCCTATGGCCAAGTCGCTTCAGATAAGAACGTATGTAACGGGTGATTTTTTAGCTGGTTTGGTTTTGGCAACACTGGTTTTGACAGCTGACGTGTGTTTAGTACCTTGTGTCACTGTCAAACAGCTTCAGTTTGGTTTGCAATTTAACCATGGATCGTCTTACAAATGAACAACGCTTGCAAATTATTGAATTTTACTATCAAAATTCGTGCTCGGTTCGAAATGTTCATCGCGCGCTGCTTCCATTTTATGGTCGGCATTCTCGACCTTCTGAGCAGTCTATTCGGAAGATTGTGACCAAATTTCGCACCAAATTTACTTTGTTGGACATTAAACCACCAACACGTTTACGTACTGTGCGTAGTGAAGAAAATATTGCGGCCGTATCAGCTAGTGTGAAGACCGCGAAATGTCGATTCGGCGCCGTTCCCAGCAGTTAGGCCTTTGTTACAGCACTACGTGGAAAATTTTGCGGAAGGATTTGGGCGTAAAGCCTTTTAAGATACAGCTGGTGCAAGAACTAAAGCCAGCCGACCTACCACAACGCCGAATTTTTGGTGAATGGGCTCTTGGAAAGCTGGCCGAGGATCCGCTTTTTTATCGAAAAATTGTGTTCAGCGATGAGGCTCATTTTTGGTTGAATGGGTACGTAAATAAGCACAATTGCCGCATTTGGAGTGAAGATCAGCCAGAAGCATTGCAACAGCTACCAATGCATCCCGAAAAAGCCACTGTTTGGTGCGGTTTATGGGCCGGCGGCATTATTGGGCCATATTTCTTCAAAGATGATGCGAATCGCAGCGTTACTGTCAATGGTGAACGCTACCGAGCGATGATAACAAACTTTTTTTTGCCCGAAATGGAAGTTCTTGACTTGCATGATATGTGGTTTCAACAAGACGGTGCCACATGCCACACAGCACGCGAAACAATGGCGCAATTGCGAGGCGAGTTTGGTGAACAGTTAATTTCACGTTTCGGGCCGGTCAATTGGCCGCCTAGATCGTGCGATTTGACACCATTAGACTATTTTTTGTGGGGGTATGTCAAGGCTAATGTCTATAGGGACAAGCCCGCTTCGATTGACGCACTGGAAGCCAACATCCATGCATTCATTCGTGAGATACCGGCCGATATGTGTGAAAGAGTATGCCAAAATTGGACTCAGCGGATGGGCTACCTGAGACGCAGCCGCGGTCAACATTTGCATGAAATTATCTTTAAACATTAAATTGCAAGGTTTAAACTATCGATTCAAATAAATATTTCATTCATTTTTTCGAATTTTTTGTGTTTTTTTTTTTTTAAAAGTTCTAAACCTCTTAAAAAATCACCCGTTATTTAACCGAGCTGTCAGTTGTTAACGTCGTGTCGACGCAACGCAAGCGACGGATTCTACGGGTCGGCCCCTTTAGTCCGTTGTTCTCTAGCGTTTTGATAGCGTCTTGTCCGTGTTTTCTGAAAATAATTGTGCCGGTCATATTCTTTTTATTCTCGAAGTCGTGAACTATTATAACAGCATCAGCCCAATATTTATGATCAGTGAGTTGATTTAAAATTTCTTGGTTACAATACAATTTGAGGTGCATAGCAATGAGACCCGTGGAAATGAAGCCCGTGAGTCATATTTAAAAAAAAAAAAGGGGAAAAGAGATTTGCATTAATACACACGAGAACTTTTGCTTTTCTGAATTGGCATTAAGCTGACTGCTGACCCATACTTAAAGTTTGATTTAATATTTCCAAATTTGCTTTAAAATATTTTTTTAATTAATGATTTCAAATGGAAACGATTTTGAACTTTGTTCATAGTTCTCCAGGATATTAGTACCTTGGCTGGATTTTAACTCCCTATTTGGGGGGCTTTGCAGTCGTCAGGCAGGCGCCTATGTCAACAGTCACTTGTACTTTTTTTCTTTGAATTGAAACCCATGACAAAAAAAAAAAAAATTAAAACCGATAGCTCTTGTTTCCATTTCAAAAAGGACAAAAGCCCGCAGGTGGTATTTCTCTTTATTTTGGGGAATAAGATTTAATTTTATAATAAATATACTATAGGTTTTTATTATTTCTGGGAATAACTTTTGTTCATCATAACCTCATAAGTGAAAATGATTGGGTGCGGTTCATTTATTCTACTACGAAAAACTATTATATTTTATTTCTATTTTCATTCTGGATTATCAAATAATCATGCACGACCAGAATAAAGCAAATTTCCTTACTGTCGTAAACTCCGACTAAAATATTCCCACTGAGTAAAATTATAGTATTTAAAATAAGACACAACAATTCGGGATTTGTTATTAATTTATTAAAACTTTTAGTTATTATGCCAAAAACGCAAATAGAGGAATTTACTTTTAATTGGAAGAAGTGTTTCCTTTCGTCTTCAGTTTGTTTTATTTAAATGAAAATTACCCGCCATGGCAGCTGCAACGCCATCTGACTCTTGGGCAGGAACTTTTTGGTGTGTTCGTTTAAATGTTCGATGCTAGAACTTTCTCATCTAGTTTCACTTTAGTCATCTATGACACTTATCATCTCAGAACTTCTATAAATGTGACGTATAGGTTATGTGTGGAGGTAGACAGAAGGAAAAGCAAATAAAAACAAATTTTGGTAGCACGATTATAGTGTAGAACTAAGGTCTAGTGATCTACAACTCTCAACCATTCCTGTGTGCGTGTTATTGACAGAAATGGAGGTGACTTACAATTTTCTAACGAGAGAGAGGCAATAGTGATACTCTTGGAAGATTTGTCAATTCCTCGAAAGTGCAGTACCCGTGAAAAAACATGTTTTTTTTAGGTAACCTACAGGCTGTAAAAAGTAAAGCTAGTAGAAAATTCGATCACTTTTTCCCAAATTTTGAATTTTGCACATTTGTGCGTCTTGCATGTGGGGGCTGGGAATGGGGAGGATATATACGTTTATACTTATCAAACATTTTATTTATATCTCGGTTTCCATTTGTTTAAGAATTTAAAATGTTTATCACAAAAAAGCAAACATCTCTATATTATTGTGCCAAGTGTTAATAAGGCGACCGATTTTTATCAGTTTTGTTGTGAATGTTTAAAGATTTTTAAATTCGGTTTTGCATCTACATATATATAGAATCCGATATTTTCTTAAGTCACCACAAACCACATCCATATTAAATGCAAAAAACAAGATAACTTTATTTGAACACTTTAAAACTAGGTATCCAGGACTTTTCTCGGGCAGTTCCCTTTCGACAATTATAGCTGACTGATATTTATTGCCCAGTTACCCTTTATTTAAATTTATTAAATTATTTTTCAAAAAACTAATCCGTGTCATAAATTTTGCGTGTTAAGTGTTTTGGTGCAATTAGTGTGAATTCAATTGTGGTCCACATACTCAACAAAAAAATTGTTTAAAAAAAGTGTTTAAAAAACAATAAAAAAACTACTTCATATTTAAAAATATTCCTGTTTGAGCAAAAGGTAAGTTTGCATTATTAATTTATTTATTTAATTTAATAAAAGTATGTATATTTAAATTTTAATTTAAGTATAATTTTAGTTCATTTAATTTTTTTTGTAAAAGATTAATTTTTAACAAAAGATGATGAGTGTGATGACTGATGAGGTTTCGACTGATTTTTTTTCACACATCGTTTCGATAATTTTGCTCTCAGCATCGATTTATTTTTGTTGGCAGCAATGCAAGAGGATTATATACCAATCGTCAAGTAATGCCAGGGCTTGGACTGTTTCGGTAGCAAACTCTGGTAGTGACAATTATAAAGTTCCTACAAACATATGCAGTAATTACAGTTTGAGTGAATTTCATTTAACTTTTCTAAAATTAATAAATTTTCATAAAATTATAATTAGGGCCAATTTCACACTGCACACTTGACAAAATAAGTGGCATTTAAGCTTTTCATATTGGCAATTGGGGTGCAGTTTTAGTGTCTGAGTTAGTGACACACAAATAACTAAGTTGTGACTTAATCAAGTGAGTTTTCAATTTGAAATTCGGCATCAGTTTTCATTTTGAACAATAAATTGCCACTACGACTGGGACTTGAACTATTAAAAGGTCTGCCAATATTTTGAATGACACACCTGCAGGCAGCTTAAATTATTTACATATTCTATTAAGAGCCATTGGAAGCAACTATATCGTTTGTATTTTGAACCTCTTTCAAAATAATTGTTTTCTTTCCCTTAAAATGCGTTTAATTTTACAATATTAAGATATATGCACAAAACGGAAGTAATTACTATAGAAGTATGTATAAGGTTAAAGTTAAACTAGGGTAACAAAAACTTCGAATTTAAATGCGCGTAATTTTCGCATTTATAGAGTTGTCATTTATGTCATTTCTGTAAAAGTTTGTAATATGGTTTAATTTTTTCAAAAATTAAAATTTCTTTTAAATTTTTCAATTTGAAATTAATATAAATGCCTAATTCATGTTTAGTATAAATAAATCTTCTTAAGTCTTTTGTGGATGAAATCTTCTTGTTTCATTGATTCCTGAATAGGAATCATGTTTTACTGAGGTGTTATTTTCAGGGGTGGGGAGGGTAATCAAATACTAGAGGTGAGGATGGTAGGATTGGAACGTGAGCATCGCCCATTTTGGGCTTATACTCCATATTCATCTGAAAGTTTTATTAGTACAAGAACCAACTATACCATCAACATTGGTCAAGGTATTGTACTATGGACTGAAACTACATCCATATTATTTTGTAGAGTGTACCCTTTAAGGTAAACCAAAAACATCTAGCGCGTTTATGCCACCGCCATACAATTTTCTTTCACTTTTCCAGAATTACTCCCTATGAATGTCGAAAATTGAAATTTTTGAAACATGGGAAAAAACTGCCAAAGTACATTGCAAAGGCGTGGGTTTGGATTTAATAATGGATGGTTTTTATGACATTACCTGAAGATGTTCAACAAAAACTTAAGGTAAATATTAACATCGCATGCTTCAAGCTAAGCGTAAAATGGGAAAAAAGTAGAAGGCAACGTTACCAATTTCTTTTAATCAAATTCAGCCTTGCTTGAGGAACAACATGTGATGAAGCTTTAATCACAGATACAGAAGGTAGTCCATACAATTAGATGGAAGAAACCCAAAACCCTTTGATAATGAAGGTACAAAGTCTTTTAGATTCAACCAATCATAAGGAAAGGATTAAAACTGCATAGATAATGTGACGCAAAATGGGAAAACGAGATTCAGCCAAAATTGTAAGAGAATTATTGGAAGCCTCATCCAGTAGAGGTACGGAAGTGAAAAGATTTTCTAAAACACTTACCTCTGAGTTTGCGCCTTCACTGGTTTTTTTCTTCTAACGAAGCATTGTATCATTAATATTATTGATGCTATATAGTTTGTTGAAACATCAATAAGATGTTATGGGGCAGAAAGTCAATGCGCCAAATTCAAAGATTTTTTCCCTCATAGCTAAGAGAAAATGCTAGCCAACGGAAATGGAAATCACCGAAGAAAATGCTAAAAGTCAACGACAGTCTTTGCTTGTAATCATTATAATGTATATGTATGTATCATTGAAAAGTTCGAGGTATGATAACGAAAGACGTGTGCTTTCCAAATTACCTGTCTTGTGGCAGAAAATAACCATGGACATAAAAGTAACTAAATTAAAATCAGTGTATTCACGTACAAATGTCCTAAAATCTATGTAGGTATCATGCAAATAAAAATAAAGAAAACAATCATTATTAAATACACAATAAAGTCTCTTTCAATTAATAAAAATAATGTTCTCTGTGACTCTTTTTCGCATAACATAATAGTCATTTCATAAAGTTATTTACAGTGCATTTTTTATAGCACTCATTTATAAACCAATTCCAAAGTATGTCTATTGTCTAACTTTAGACAGCAGTCCAACTCCAAAACCTTATTTATAATCATGTTCCATCGATTGCCTAACTTAGACACTGCAATTGGTTGTTCAAACCTATTCTTAATTGGGTATGCTCAATGCCCAAAAAGTTGAAAATTAAACGAATTGTTCAAGAAATTGACGGATTACAGGGATGTTAATGACTGTTCTGGAAGTCCACAAGGTAGTCATTTGGGCCCTATCCTTTTCATTTTATTTATAAACGATTTACCGTCTGTGTTGAAGCACTCTAAGTGCCTCATTTATGCCGATGATGTATAACAATCTTTAAAACTATATCAAACACTCGTGATTGTGAAGAGTTGCAATGTGATCTTAATTCGTTTTTTGATTGGTGTGCTCGTAACTGTTTACTTCTTAACATCGATAAATGTAAAACTTTAAACTTTACGAGAAAGCTTTAATTTCTTTCAATTATTTGTTTAATGGTGTATCATTATCTCGTGTAAACTATATGTCTGTCCTTGGTGTGTCATTTGATGGCAAACTTAAGTTCATACAACACATAAACTCTATAACTAATAAGGCCAATTCAATTCTTGGTTGGATTAAGAGAGAGTCAAAACAATTTTCTGATCCTTTTGTTATAAAACAACTTTTCATAACATTTGTTCGACCAATTCTAGAATACGCAAGTCAGGTCTGGGCACCCAATTATGCCTGCCATAAAGCCAGGCTAGAGCTGGTCCAAAAAAGGTTCCTAAGATTTGCACTTAGGGGGTTAGGATGGGATAATCCCTTAAACTTAAACTTATTGATATGCCGAGTCTTGAGAGCAGACGCTCTTATTTATGTTGTGTCTTCATTTTTAAATTAATAAATGGAAATATAGAGTCTTTGCACCTTCTGTCTCGTATAAACTTTAATGTTCCCCAAAGAACCCTGAGGAATTTGACCGATTGCATACATATCTCAAACTATCGGACCAACTATGAACAATTTTCTCCTTTAAATAGAAATGTTTAAATTATTTAATTATTTCAATGATAAATATATCAATTTGTTTGATCAAAGAATAAATTTATCGAGTAAATTCAAGTTAACTTTTTTTGCCAACTATTCATAATCTGCATATAAACTCTTTGTAAATTCTTTGTAAAGCTAGTACTTAGCTGAGTTAAATAAATAAAAGTATGAGAACATATTTAGGCAGCTGTTGGAATGCAGTTATAACTATAATGAGATATCCAACTATTTGGACAGTGGCTAGTTGGACAACTCCCCAAGAGTATTCTAAGGAAATCTAATAAATACGACTGTCGATCTACACTCAATAACAATTTACAGCCATAAATAATTCTTGAAGGAAATACTAAACAAACAAATTTTAAAACTTAAAAATGTCTTTTTTCTTGTCAATGAACATTGAAGAAGCCGATTTGTTTGCCTATTTTTATAAAAATTTCTGTTTAAAATATCATTGGTTTTGTATAAGCATTTATCTATTTGAACTCATTTAATAACAAATGTACAGATAAGTATAAGAAGTCCAACAATCATTTTGTCTAGATGGCCTTACAATTATTCACCACACTGTGGTACTTTTTTTTTTCATTTTTTCAAAGTTACAAAATAGCAACATGGAAATTTCATAGCACATAATATACTTTCTTGCTTTAAACCAAAGAATAAAATGGGTGGTCTTGATTCTTATTTTTGGTCATTGTGATCCAGTGTTGTAATTTTACCACGATAATTGTGGTAGATCTATACCACTTTTTTCAGGATATTTTAAATCTACCCACTTCTACCCTGGGAATACAAAATTCTACCACTATATTCCCGCATATACAAAATAATTTGACTAGATTTTTTAATCGGTACTATTCCGTGAATAATAGAGAATATAATTATTGTATTTATAAAAATATTAAAGAAAAGCTTCTCAACTTTCTTTAAAAATATTTGATGAATTAGGCAAAATATTTATTTTTCCAAAGAAAATTTAAATTAAATTCAATTCTTAAAACAAAAAAATCAAGATATTTGACTGCTTTGAAGTTTCAAAAATATCGGCAGCAGGCTTTTTTAATAATCATAATCATCTTATTTCTTAAACAAATCTCATAAATAAAAAATTTTTAAAATCGTTGAAGCGGTTTTTCTGAAAACCAAATTGTTTATAAAAATAATATCGTGCGTCGGTTGACAAGTAAAACTCACTAAAACAACTTCTCTATGTAAAACTGTTAAGCACGTAGTTGTCGTTGACAGCTGCAGCATGAATTAAATGTACGAACTTGCTCTGGCTGTAAGACGGCTAGGCATTGGAGGCATATAAGGCATTAAAATGTACAATTTCAAAGTTATGGGAAAATGATGAAACAAGTACTAAAAATATTGTGCGAGCTGTTTGTTTATTTTCTTTACACTTTTTTTAAATATCAAAACTGTTTTATTGGAGCTACCCGACCTATCTACAAATTTGAAACCAATTAGTCCACAGTGAACAACGCAGAGTCTGACGGACAATATAATAAAAACATTTTTTACCCGAAACCAATATATTTGCACTTTAACATGATAGTGCGGCAAAACAAAATTTAAAACAACCTTCCTCTCGGTCTATACATAAACAGTTCTAGCTAAAGCTACCTAATCGAAACTTGTGAATAAAAAATGAACAGCAGCGAAAACAATAATTTTTTTAGCACAAGCTATATAGCGTTATCATTTTTTTTATTCACATAAAACAAAGCTTAAGCTAGAACTGTCTAGCTTTAGCTGCTAAAGTAAAAGCTAAGACTAGTTGGCTTAAGCTTCCTCCAAAAAAAGATTTAACTTTTGTTTATTCACAAGACCCCGCATCTAAAGCGAATTGTTTTTAAAAATCAGTTTTGGCCAGTGATTTTTTGGTAAGCTTGCCCTGCTTAAGCATTTGTTTTCGTACTCACTGCCACTAAATGTGTAAAATTTTGCAATCCTCTTCTTGTGACCTAGTGTCAACTCTGGACGACTGGGCGACGAACTAAAGCTAATGACAAATACGTTTTGAAAAATTCGCAAAAATTTATTAGTTTTGAATTTTGTTTAATATTTAAGAATGGGGCATGCCTTCCAAATATTGTAAATGAAACTGAAACCTTAAAAATTCCGCAATCAGTATCGGGGCAACAGCAAACGCTTTAAGCGGAAAACACAAAGTTAATTTTCTGTTAGAGCTGACACCGTTATCGCTACTATACTTTCGATTGTACTTTGACTAACGTCTGTCATTTTGGTAATCAGCTGTTAGAAAATTTGTTTGTTTTCATTTAAAATTATTTGAAATCAATAATTTTCCTAATAGACAAAAAAAAATTAATTAAATAGGAAAATTCACATTTTTACCAATTTTACATTTTTACCCGCACAAATATTTATTTAGGTATCAGTAAAACAATTTTTTTCACAAAATAATGACTTAATTTCTGAAAATTCCCGCAAACAAAAAAATAATTTTAGTTATCCGTAGCAAAAAAAAAGTAGAAAACTTGTCGCTTAAACATATCCATATCAACAAAAAGTAGAAAATATTTCAACTTTAACAACTGCTTTTGCCACGTTACGCATAATATGTTCCGTTCTCTTTGTGTATGTCAAATTAGAGGTTGAGCTGCGAAAAAGCTATATTGTGATAGGTTGTTAGCGATGGTTCAACTTTAGACGTCACTCAACGCTAACACAAAAGTAGCGGAAAACACGCTTTACGTCGAATTCCTTTCAACAAAATAATCGAATTTTTTTCTAAAAGAATCGATTTTTTTTCTGAACAATTCGAATTTTGTCTGTCAAAACAATTCTTGCTAATTTTGCAAGATTCAAGAAAGATCTTACACCGATTTGCACAGACACTAACAAGATTTGACATTTCTGAAATGTCAAATTGAATGTCGCGTTGTTTTAAGAAATCAAATTTGTGTTTTTGGTTGCAAGGAATTTTCGATGAGTTTTATATTAAATATTTGTGCGTTGTTTTTCCATTGAAAGCTAATAGCAAATAAATCACAGATATTAATTATTATTATATATTAATTATATTATTATTATATAATACCTAAGTATCGTTTCATTTAACAAATTAGGTATTATTATTATAATTACTTTCTTCAGTGTACTTTTAAGTCGTTCTCGGTGAAGTGAAATTCAAAAATGCAAAAAAAAGGTAGTGGAAACGATTTTCTTGAAATTCAATAAACGTGAGTGATTCTGCTGTTCATGGGCAAAGAATATTATTGTTTTGGAAATGAACTCTATTTCATAAGAAGTCTCACGTCACGATGTAGACAAATAGGCCAACTGATTTTGTCTCTTCAATAAATTGCTCCCAATGGCACATCTTCTTAAACCGATTAAGTAGAGGAATAAATAATGTGCTATCCATATTTTGTTGAGGTTTTACTTCAAAATTGCTGCTGCCAAGTATCACCACACACAATCGCAAAAAAAATCGGTTCTTTTCGCATTCCTTTCAACGACAGAAAAAATTCGATTCTTTTGTTGAAAACTATTTAAGGATAGTTTTTATGATTCCTCTTCTAGACGCCTTCATAGCTCAGTTTGAAACGTGGTTCGAGGACCGCAAAAGCGAAACAAAATTTGGCTCTGGTGAAATTAAAAAGGTATTAGAACTTTAAAAACTTTAAAAGAAAAAAAAAGTTAATTCTAAAAAAAGCTAAGATATAAAACTAATTTTTTCAGTATAACAAATCGTGTAGGTAAATTAACAACAATTTAATTTTTATATTTTAGTACGACTAGATAGGATATCGTATCAAAACCTCGATTTCTCGATGATCCAAATCAAGAAGACACTCTTTTACTTCTCTTAAAAAACCGATGAAATTTCTCAACTTACCAGTTTCTAAAGGGAGCGTATTAGAACGTTTGCAAGAAATAATGGAGTAAGAGTTTCTGTAGTTTGTCGTGCGAAAAAAAGGGAATATTTACTAAGAAAGCGGAATTGCTACGTAGGTTTCTCATGTCCGAAATCGGTCTTTGCAAGTAACCGGCTCTCTTGAAAAAACTTTCAAGACTTCAAAATAATATAAATGACGTACAGGTAGAACTTGCAAACATCGAAACAATTCCATGGAGTGCGCTAAGCGATGAGTTTTACAAACATTTCCTATGGCTGATTTTTGAATAATGGTGAGTTGTTGAAGATGGTTGACATATGCACCACCGCAGCAGCATATACCATATTGTAATTTTGAATGGAAAATGCCATAGTAAACCATCTTCAACAAATGAAAAGAGCAGAGCTTTCTTAAGTGATAAAAACAGCGACTGGAAGAAAAAAGATAATTTTTCAAAATTGTTATTTGTTTGGTCCAATTTAAATTTTGGTCAAAAGTAACACCAAGGTATTTAAAGTCTTCTACGCTTTCAATTATAAGGCAATTACTGTTACACTCGACGCTTCTTTCAAATGATTGACCTCTTTGAGTACAACATATTATGCCGTTAACTAAGTTATGTTTAGCACAATTGAGTGAATGAAAAATTATGGGAATGTCTGACGATACTTTGCGGGTAAGATTAAAAAACATAAAATTTGTTTTATTACTGGCGATAAGCTCATGTTTCGCAAACCAACATCTAAGTAGGTGATTATCATGATTTATATCACAAATTTCATTTTAAGGGCTTGAAGAGCAATAAGCTATATACCAAGATCATCAGCAAAAGCTCTGATTTTACCTATAAAAGGAAGTTGAAAAAGGGAATTAATGTAAATCACCAGGTCGCTGCTTTGTTTCATTTCTTATCATTTCCACCCTCTTGCATTTTCTTTACCTCCCTTAAGTTTTTTTTATTTATGTTGTGCAGGTTTCTCTTTGTTTACTCTTTTTCCACTCAATTTTTTTTTCTAACATTCTTTTTTCGCAAAATGAATTGAGAAAGAAAATCGGAACATTTTGAGTATAACGTTGCAGGCAGGGATGGCCGAACTAACGCTTTTTGGAATAAACTACATTTTTTACATTTGCTACGTAGTTTATGTAGTAAACTTTGAAGATTGAATTTGAGTTGAAATGTTCACTTTTTATTGAAATTTTATTATTTACCTAGATATACTATGTATGTAGCAAACGTCACATTTTGTAGTAAATAAGGCGTAGTTAATCATGTAGAAAATGAAGTGTAGTTAATTCGGCCAACCTTGGTTGCATCAAGTCAGGCAAGAAGAAGATGTTTACTTGGGTGCGAAGTATTATATGTATATTTGTATATGCATATAATATGTAAGAAATTATAATAAGGGCACATTAATGGATTCATCAAACGTGAGACGAAGAACATGAAAAGGTGGGTGCTGATTTGTGTGTATCTGTGAATCGACTTCAGATAATAAAAAAATAATTATTAGTTAGGAATATAAATGAGCCTGAGTGAAGGACAAAGGTAGATACTTTCACTCCCATATTTTGTTCCTTTTTTTTGCTAAACTTCTTGATTGTGCAGTGGGTTGGGTAGCTATTTATTTGTTTCATTTCTTCTTCTGCATATCTACATAGGTAGGTACCTAACGTACTGAAGAACTATGAGGCCAATTCATGATTTGTAAGAAAATCATCGGGAGATAAAGATTCTCGGCCTTATCACAGGCCACGTCGTAATACATTCCTACTACGAATCCCGAAAAAAAGTATCATAACTCCCGTCGTACTAAAAATATTTGCTACGAAATTCGGAGTTCGTGAAAAATGGTATCACTAGCCCCGAATGAATAGGAAGTTTGACAGTTTTTCCCACGAACAGTGTTTTAATCGGAATCCAAATTAAAACACACAAAAATATAAAACATTCGTGTAAAATAAAAGAAAAATGTAAGTTTTATCAGTGTTTTAAATAAAATAAAATATTTACATATTTTGTATTCTTTAAAGGTCAAATAAAGTCATAACAAATAAAACCCAGTTCCAAAGGCTTTTTGAAATGCTTCAAGAAAAGCCTGAAATCGCCCAAGGATATACAAAAATTCCAAAAGAAGAAGTGAATGACTTTTGGGAACAGGTTAAAACGGAGTTAAATAGCTCAGGTCCACCTTCTAAGGACGCCACTAGCTGGAGAAAAGTAAATTGAATAGTTTTGTCATAAATGTTTCACAATTTGATTCAATATTCAGGTCTGGTTAGATTGGAAGGCGTACATAAAGAGGAAATTGGTTCAAAACAAAAAAGAATGCAAGGCTACAGGTGGCGGTGGAAATAGAATGCACTCCTTTACCAGCCTCGAAGAAGGTGTCATTAGATTGACTGGCCTTGAAACGTCGACCGAAGGAATAAAGGACACACATTCTTTTGGACTCACTAATTCACCCGAGACTTTAGATTCCAATGCAAATGCTAAAGAGGACCAACTTGCGGATGTTTCGATGTCATCAGACGTCGTTGATTTAAGGAGTGCTCCACGACGTCTTCCAACTACTTCCCGTCAACCACCTGATTCAACCAGTCTTTTAAAAGAACAACTGAAGCTGCAACAAGAATTCTATCGCAAAACAGAAGTTTTGGGATAAGCAAGAAAAAAGTACTGACGGTATTTCAAGCAGTTTGCGCCGATTATACAGAGGAGTCGAAAAATTGTGTGAGATTGAGCAAAGAAGTCTCGAAGAAACCAAGAGACACAACCAAATAAAGGAAAAACTTTTGGAGCAGAAAATTGCAATTAAAATGCAAATGGTTCAAATTGAAGAGTCAAGATACAAAGACTAAGCACTTTTTAAGTAATTTGAATATTTAATTTATTTAATTTTATGTAAATATGGTTACATGAATATAACATGAAGTTTGTTTTCAATTATTTTTTTGCATTTTAAATTAAGCTCCTCATAATGCTATCCCTTATTTGGGATGCTACACTATGATAATTCGAATCAGGTACTTCCTCGACTTCTTCAATTTCGTCTTCAGCTTCTGTTCTACCAAAATCATCCTCGACCTTGAAATGAATGCATATGTTATGCAAGGCACAGACTAAATTAATAATTTGGGTAGCTTTTTTTGGGGAATAGTGAAGTTGACGTGCTCCCAGTATGCACCGTGATCGATTTTTGATGACTCCTATTACTCTCTCCACCATATTTCGTGTTTTACTATGTTTTAAGTTGAAGCTGCTTTGAGAACTCCCGGCCTCAGGAGAACGGAATGGAGTAATAAGCCAGGGTTCAAGAGGATATCCGGCGTCACCTTAAATAAAGCAAGAAAGTTTTAAATGCATTCAAGATACAACCTTGTTATTAAGAAACCTATAATCCAAGTGTTTCTTTCGCCTTCTCTAAATTTTCTTTCAAAATATGCCTTTGCTGAACTTAGATTCCACACATGAGAATCGTGGTTCGATCCCGGGTACCTTGCGTCTATAAACCTTACTCTCATCTTGTTGTCACAAATCTGAAAAAAAAACAATGGAAAAAATGTTATTCATTCAATCACGAAGACATCTTATTTTTGATTTATACCACCATGATACTAAAGTACCCTTTTCTATTGTAGTACAAAAACTTCTCTTCGGCAGGTGCAATAAGTTTAATGTGCGTACCATCTATGCACATAATAGTACCGGGAAATCGTGCTTTGTTGTAGAAGTCAAGCTTTGCTTGACGTTTCTCAGCCTCAGCCATTTCTAACTTAATCCAAACAGGACATAATCTTCTTTCCAAAATATTTAGAACACCTTTAAGGTTTGTAGAAAAGGTAGATTGGGCCATTCCATTCTCAAAATCTTTACCGACGCCGTATTGGTATCCTCCTTCCGCTATGAATCTCAAAACTGCTGCTAGCTTGCTGATGGGTGTGATCGAAAAAGAAAATACTGAGGGACCGAGTTCTTGGCCTAGTTCCTCTAATATATATCTAAATGCTGCCTTATTCACACGAAAGTTTTTTTTAAATCTGCAAATATATTTCATTTATAAAATTCTTATATTTTGAAAAATCTTACCAACATTTTGTCATCCAGTTCGAACGGATTAAAAGCATCTCTTAACACCCTGCGTTGTAAGTTTAATGTCCGTCTTCTTCGCCCATTTTCCTCATTTGTTTCAAAAATTCCAATGGCTATTGAATCCATTTTTATTAAACAAAACAATTATAAGACCGTTTAAAAAGACCGAACATGTAAAAGTGAAATATGTTTTTCTTTTCACATTTTGACATAAATCAGCTGATTAAAAAAGTCCGAAAAAAGGTTTTTGTGTGGCAATGCTGTTTTAGTTTCGTTCGGGGCTTATGATGAGAATTTATTCGTATTCGTAGCGTAAGGAAACGTTCGGAAGTTTTCTACGACGGGACCTGTGATATGGGTGTCTGTTTATGTGTCAAACATGAACCTACTTAACATACAAATTAAATACAAACAGGTAAACCATTTTTAATAAGTCACATTTATCAAAACGTAATTGTGTAATCTATTAACTTTTTGTTAATAAGATGAAATAGAAATTATGTACGGGAAGCGTTAGCCCTATTTATTACTATCGGTATATATGTATGTTAATATTAATTCTTAAATTTTTGCGAAGCAAGGCGAGCACGGGTCTACTAGTAAGAAATAAAATTGGACCAAGTACGGAACCCTGTGGAACTCCCAAGTGGCTAGTCTTAGGGCAACTGAAACTGCACTGAATTTTTACACTGTGTTCTATTTTTAAGATAAGACTCGAACCATTTTAAAACGAATCCACGAAAGCCAGCTTTATCAAGTTTATCTAGTAAAAAATTATGGCTTACCATGTCAAACGCTTTAGTAATATCTACAAAAAGTCCAGCACAATATTTTTTGCAATCTAAACCATTTTGCAGAATGCAACAAAAGTCCAAAAGAGCATCTTCAGTAGAAAGCCCAGTACTAAAACCAAATTGCATTGGATTAAAGAAATTAATTTTATCAAGATAAGCCAGCATTCTTGTTTTTACAAGCTTCTCAAATACTTTTGAAATTGAAGGTAGCAACGAAATTGGTCTATAATTAGATTTATCTTCCCTACTACCTTTCTTGAATAAGGTAATAACTATACCACCCTTAAGCTCATCGGGAAATTTCCCAGAGTCAGTACTCAAATTGAAAAGATCAGATAATATATCTACTAGGTTAGGGCCAACGTTTATTAAAAGTATATTTGAAATCTCGTCTTTACCATAGGAAGTTGAATTATTTAAGGAATTGATAGTTTTTAACACATCAAGTCCAGTTATTGGTTCAAAAAAGAAACTTTTTCTATAGGTCAAATGAATGTTAGGCTCAAAACAACAATTATATGAGGTAAATAGGCTATCAGTGAAAGTATTTTGTCCAATAAACGCAAAAAAGTTGTTGAATTCGTTGGCGATATCTTCCGGGTTCGAGAAGTTAGCATTATCATTCTTAAGTACAATAGAGTTGGAGTAGGTACTGTTACGGTTTAAGATACTATTTACTTGCCACTCTTTTTTATATTACCTTTGGCTCTATTTAATTTAGTGTGGTAGTACTTATCCTTTGCAATTTTAATTTCTTCGTTCACATTTCTACATAGCCGCTTAAACCGAATTTTTAAATTTGAATTTGAAGAGTGTTTTAAGCATTTTTTCTGTAATTTGTTTTTAAGCTTAATTTTGTTGATTAAAGGCAGGTTTATCCAAGGTTTGAGACTGTATTCAGATTTCTTCTGTGACATTGTGAAACTAGATATCCTTATATGGTCTTTAAGGATTTTAAAAAATATCATAAGCTTTGTATGCGTTATCTTCAACCACGACACTGTCCCAATTTTCAAAACGCAATCTGTTGTTTAAAACATGATAGTTTATCTTGGTGACCATTGATTGAACAAATTTCAAAAAGAAAAGATAGAACGTTTTAGTTAAAAACTTTTTTTTTAAGAAAGTCAACCGATGAAGAACGACTTACTGAATTAGCCGCAATGTCTATTCATCGACAGATTAAAATAAATACTGACGAAGTAATTGGTACTTTTGTTATAATTCTTGGTAAATCAAAATAAATTTGAAATGTAAGATTATTTTATTATCCTCAATCACTTACAACCTTAAAAAATAAAACATATTGTTCAAAAATTATACCCCCTTCTCCAAATATATGTGGGCTACGGCCTCGACTCCAAGTAACATCGTTACTATTAGAAGCAGAATTGTTGTGCTACAGCTCCAAGATAGTAAAATTCCCTAAAGGAGGTGGCCCATTTTTGGGCCCACGGCGCGGCGTACACCTATGAGACTAGTACCAAATGAAAGCTTACGTTCAGCTCAATCTATCTGCCAAATATTTTTGAATTTCATCGTGGAGATTTTGAGATGATTGGACTTGAAGTTGAGCGTCGGAAATGGTATCATATGAAAGATCGTGAAAATATCTTTCATTTCATGTGCAAAACTTTTTTCAAAATGCCTTATATTTCGAAAAGAACAACCTAAAACTTGTTTGAAAGACAACATTTTCGATTTACGTTCGACAGCCAATATCTCGAAAAAATCAGTGATGACCTTTATTTTTGCACCACTGTATTCCTTAATCGATAACCTTTAATTTGATATATAATAACGCTATCATACACTAAGTATATCACGTACATTATACACAATTCCTAAAAAAATTAACCAAAAAATATGTTCCACAGCAAATGCATTTTCTACAATTTTCTTTTTTAAAAAACATAAAAACAAAATACATGTTAATATTACTTGTTGCTAGGTACCAAGCTTAAACATACTCCATAATGTTAAAAGTCCGCGACCGTTAGGCATAATTCATTGATAATTGATTATTGGTGTTGTACTCCATTAGCAAAGTATTAAGAAAATTTTTAGTGCTTCAGATTTAAGAAAAATAGTGTTTTTAAAAGTGGAATTGTGAAAATGAGTAATATTAATTATTGTGTAAATTGTAGAACATCTTTTCAGAGATGAGTATGGAACATTCAGGCAATATTTTAGACAAAATGATGTATTTATATTGGACAGAGGATTCAGAGACGTAATCCCAAATCTTGAATCTCAAGGATATTAGGCTTACATATGCCTGAATCTGTTGCTGAAGGTAACTTTCAATTAACAACAGAGCAAGCTAATAGATCCAGGTGTGTAACTATGGTCAGATGGGTCGTTGAAGTCGTGAACGGGCGGTTTAAAAGGGATTTTAAACTATTTCGACAAGATTTTTTCAATCTAGCTGCTGGTCATTTGACGGACGACTTTAAATTTGCAGCTGCACTTCTCAATAAGTTTCATCCACCACTTGAAGACAGTGCTGATGCGAACGTTCTATTAGAACTGGCTTTAAATCGATTGCATACTCCTAATTATTTAGGTGACTTTGTTAGAGAAAATAATCTTAACAGAACCAGAGCCATATTAGGCCGCATCGATGGAAATATCCCGAATTTAAGTAATTTCCCAACACTCACCATTCAAGAAATTCGTATGATATCATTGGGGAATTATCAAATTAACCAGGCTCGATCCTACTGTGGCGAACATTTAAAAGACCAGGGAACTTATACAGTCGAAGTCTGCGAAGATCGGATGCGAATTTCTCCTTCTGCACATCATAGTCTTTAGGCAACCATAACTTTTTATTGCGAGGGCGAATCAAATCGAAGCATGTAAGTAGAAAAGTGTATCTTACTTACATCTTGGTGAATGGCGATACAAACGCAGCACATAGTTTGAACGCAATAAAAGCTTACTATTGTAACTGTCTCGTTGGAATGAGGACTGTCGGTTGTTGCGCTCATGTCATGAGCATTTTATGGTATTTGGGCTATGCAAGACACCAGGAAACAATAAGCATAGCACCAGCTTTGTTTTTGGATGGCATTTTAATTGATATAAACGAAGACAAGTTTTTTTTTTTCATTTGTAATGTTAATATGTATTTTGTTGTTTTGTTAAAAAAAAATAGTAGATACTGCAAAAAATTAAATGAAAAAATGCATTTGCTGTGGAACATATTTGTTGGTTATTTTTTTTAGGAATTGTGTATAATGTACGTGATATACTTAGTGTATGATAGCGTTATTATACAGGGTGGCGCACCAATTGTGCTACAATAAGAAATTCAAATAACTTTTTTTTTAATCGATGTATTTCATTTATTTTTTTTTTATTGGTTAGAAAATTAAATTTTATTTTAAATAGTTAGTTGTTTTTAAAGATTATAGACCGCAAATGACCTCCACGCTGTCCCACGCATATGCGGCACCTGGTCAAAAAATTATTCATTGCGGCCTAAAGAGTTGAAGTTGGGATCGCCTCAATTATTGTCGTTATGGACTGCTTTAATTCAGTTAAATTCCTGGGCTTCGTTTTATACACCTCTTGCTTGACATAACCCCATAAAAAGAAGTCTGGTGCAGTCAGGTCAGGCAACCTTGGAGGCCAGCGAAGAGTGGAGTTCCTATAAATTAATTTGTTTGCAAATTTTTTGCTTAGCTCCGCCATAACTGGTCTGGCTATATGTGCAGTTGCTCCATCTTGCTGAAACCAAACGCTGTTGAATGGTATACGTCTTCGGCGCAGTTCTGGGTAAAAAAACTCCTTCAACATCTTTAAATAACGGTCCCCATTGACAGTAACGGTTACACCGTTTTCTTCAAAGAAGTACGGCCCGACAATACACCTTGATGAAACTGCGCACCACACAGTGACTCGTTCTGGGTGCAGTTCCGTCTCATGGAGCATTTCTGGATTAGACTCATTCCATATACGGCAATTTTGCTTGTTTACATTGCCGTTAAGATCAAAATGGGCCTCATCAGACATGAACAAACAATTGATCAATGTGTTGTCTTCTTCGGCCATTGATATCATTTTTTGGCAAAATTCCAGGCGAACAGGCAAATCCTGAGGGTTTAACTTGCTAGTAATTTGGACTTTGTACGGAAACAAGTTTAAATCGTCATGAAGTATCCGTTGTAATGACCGTCTACTAATTCCAATTTGCCCCGATAAGTTTCGGGTCGAAACGTTCGGATTGGCCTGTATTGCAGATGCTACTGCTGCGATTGTATCCTGAACCCGAACATTGGCATCTCGATGGTACGGCCTTCGTGCGATGCTTCCAGATTCGGCAAACATGTTTACAAACCTCATAATGGTCCATCTACTCGGGGGATTACCGCCAAACTCCCGCCTAAATTCCCTTTGGACGGAAATGACGGACTGCAAAGCATGGTACCGTTGCACTATCCAAATTCTTTTCTCCGTATCCCAAGCATCCATTTTTATAAATCTAAATAGTAACCTACAAAATAAAAAAAAAAAAAATAAGCCGATTACTCACACAGAAAAAAAGTTATTACGTTTTATTTTTGCAGCACGATTCGTGCGCCACCCTGTATGTCAAATTAAAGGTCATCACTGATTTTTTCGAGATATTGGCTGTCGAGCGTCAAACGAAAATGTTGTCTTTCAAACAAGTTTTAGGTTGTTCTTTTCGAAATATGTATAAGGCATTTTGAAAAAAGTTTTTCACATGAAATGAAAGATATTTTCACGATCTTTCATATGATTCCTAAATCATTATCCTACGTGCAATACTTTTTGAAGTATACGCAATTATTTGCAAAAATGTCGGATTTTTTTCCATTTCCGACGCTCAACTTTAAGTCCAATTATCTCAAAACTCCCCACGATGAAACTCTAAAATATTTGGCAGATAGATTGGGCTGAACGTAAGCTTTCATTTGGTACTAGTCTCATAGGTGTACGCTCTGGCCCAGGCTCCATAGAAAACTGGGGCATCTCCTTTTATTTAAAAACAATGTTCTATTATTGAAGTTTAAGAACACTTTTAGCTCTTGGTATTAACTTTATAAAGGTTTAATAGTTAAAAATATGCCCCATTAAAAACTTCATGCATCTACTAACGAGCAAACTTGCGATACGAGAAAATTAAGAGATATTGTATTAGATATAATTATGTGGTTAATTCAGGTATGGAAACATTGTATAAATTAAACCACATTTATATTTTTTATAAAGTTTAACTTTTTTTTTATAATAACTTTAAACAACTTAACATAAAGAACATACAAAGTCGACTTATAGGAAATACTTAGAAACTAGCTTACAAAACTGGACTTACGATCTAGACTTACGATAAAGCTTTAACTCTCCAGCATTATCTCTTAAAAGAGATTATGTTGGAAAGAGTAATTTAAATAATAGCAAATAAGTATACACACTTTATGTTTGATTAACAAACAATAATTGTGTAGAATAGGAAACCTCCTACTTAATGGGTGGAGTATGGAATTGGGGGTTAAACATATAGCACATTATATTATATTATTATGCCAAATATAAAAGCGCATGATCTCCTCAATGTAAAAAAATAGCATTTATAGAGCTACACAAAAAGCGACTGTAGACTGTAGAATTGAATTACTAATATTTGCGTAGAAATACTTCGTGATGCCCATGCACATTTTGAAGTGTTAAAAAATTCTTTAACAGAGTGGATATAAAGCTGTTTACGAAACCTCTCTAAGTTAAATTCTACAGCACTCAGGTGTTTCGTACTAAAGGGCGTTTTTTTTAGACGTGTGGTTTTCAATCTGGCAATACTTTTTTCGGAGTTAGTCTTTTTGACAGCTGTCACTTGATTTATGCTCAGTTTGGTTTGCCATTTTATAATGAATAGACTTGCACCTGATTCCTGAACAACGTTTGCAAATCGTGCAAATTTATTACCAAAATAATGGTTCGGCTCGCGCGACGCATCGTGCGCTGCGTCCAATATTCGGTCGACATAATCGTCCAGCAGAGTAATTCGAGCAAGCAGGGATCGGTTTCGCACCACGTTTACTCTAGTGGATAATGCGCATCCTCAGAGACCTCGTACAGTGCGCACCAAAGACGCTATTGCTGCTGTGGAGCCGAGTATCGAAGAAGACCCGAATGAGTCCATCCGCAATCGCGCGCAACAGTTGGAGATGCCACCTCTTGGGCCTATCGGCTGGAATTTATTCAAGCCAGCCGCGGCGGCCACTTGCCTGAAATCATTTTGAAAACATAATGGCAAACCCTTATCTTTATAATAAAGCTAAATTCTTGGCCATATAACATTAAATCTTATGCATTTTATTTCTTCTTGAAAACCACAAGTCTAAAAAAACACCCTTTAGAATACGAAGAAAATAATTACTTCGACAATGACAATTTTGTTATTAAAACTAAGCTTTGAGACTTTAGTTAGCTACCTACATACAAAAATATGTCCTCGGTATATTTTTGTATGTAGGTACCTAAAAATACATTTTGGGAATAAATATTCTGCAAATAAAAATCTAACTTCGTAAAAACAATTTTTACTTGCGATATATACAGAGTGTCCCGTAACTCAAAGTCAAGCGGATAACGGGTGATAGGGTAGGTTGTACCTGTTCTGGAAAAAATAAGAAAAAATATCCATCTCGCTTGGTTAAGTAATAATAGTTTAATATTTAGAAAAATAGTGAAAATCGATACCCTAGACCACATTTTTAGGTACTGTGGTCACAAATTTCCGAATTTTGAAGTGTTTATTTTTTCTACGTAATTCTAAATAACCATGCTATTGATTGCAATCAAAAATTTATAATTAAATATTGTAAGTTTCGTTAGCAAAATAAAGTTTGACTGAGTCATGTTTCAAAAAATTTTTTAAGCTAACTTTGACACTTCATATTTTAAAAAAAATGTACTATACTACCTGGGAAAGTTTCTTAAAAAATTGGCGCGTTTCATCAAGGTTTCAAAATGGTACAACACTTGCTACTTATTCGTTTGCAAAAAATATTTTTCATTTTTTATTTGCAAAAAGAAACATTTCTTGTTTTACTCGCAACTTCTCACAATCGTGCGCTTGGTAAAATAGATTTTTGAGTACAAAAAAGCATTATTCTCGTAAAAGTGTTTGAAGTGAACTGAGGTCCTTTTTGCAAATAAAAAATGAAAAATATTTTTTACGAAGGAATAAGTAGCAAGTGTTGTACCATTTTGAAATCCTGATGAAATGCGCCAATTTTTTAAAAAACTTGCCAAGGTAAAGTAGTAATTTTTTTTTTTACTTATGAAGTGTCAAAGTTAGCTTAAACATTTTTTTTTGAAACATGACTCTGTCAAACTTTATTTTTCTTACCAAACTTACACACGAGCTCGATATCAGCAGTAGTTTTTATAATATTGCAGCTCCATATAGAACAATCAATTAATGCAATATTTGTTTTTATTCAATTAAAAACAGAAATATCTAGATATCTACGCTCTTATTTAAAATCACATGAAATTTAATTTTTATTTTCTAAATGAATTTATTTCGGCTTTAAAAATATGGTTTTTAGATTTTTAATTTTTCTAGTTATTTTTTTTTTTTTATTTGACAGCCAGTATTCCGAATTTCGAAGGCGCGGTGTAACTAAGCAAAGTACCAGCAAAAAGTTTGTGAAAAAGTTGAATTCGCACTTAAAATCCGCTAACATTTAACATTAACTTTTTTATTATTTATTTGCGTACGATTCATTTATTCGACAATTAAGGTTCATTTATTTTTCGGTTTCGCAAGTAAAGCTTAATAAAACACACAGCGATACATTTTTGATGAAAATTTTATTTCATGATAAAGTTGTGGCTATTAAGTGTCAAAAACAATATCATTGAAATGTTCGCCTCAGGAAGATTCATAGGATGTGATTATTTTGAGGTAATTTTCAACCATTTTTGCGCACATTTCGGGCGGTATCTCGGCCATAACTTGAGTAATAGGTGTGTTTTTTTGTAATCCCGGGGGGCAATTGGTTGAAAAAAACGACAACGAGGATTAGCGACGCCATCACAGAAAAAAATATGGAGTTTTCATACAAACTATCGATAACATGTATGTTATTCATGCCGGTAACACAGTTTTTCTGTGCGCTTAAGTTAAGCCCCGAGAATTCTCTGGGATTAGCTAAGCCCGCAGGGAATTAGTTGTTTTTGCATTTTAAATGTACATTTTCAGCACCAACGTCGTTCTTTTTCATCCAATTCTCCCCGGGCTTGCAAAAAAACACGCCTTATGTTGGTTTTTAATTCGTCTAGAGTTCGGGGAATATTCGCCTAAACACGGTCTTTTGCGTAGCCCCACAGAAAAAAATCTAACGGTGTCAAATCGCATGATCTTGGAGGTCAATTGACCTCGTAAAAACGATAAATTATGATTATGACGACCATGATTATCGCGTATTGCGCGAAAAGTGGCTACGTTTTAATCACCACTTTGGTAGTAAGTTTTAATAATTTTAACACGTTGTTCGATTGGAAAGCGATCCATTATCGTAAATGACAAATATAATAACACTTCAATTAATGACAGATGAATTTGACAGGTGTCAAATGCCAGCCCTATATCAATTTGAAACCACGAAATGAATGACCCGTTAGTTTAATAAAGAGTGCCTTCATTTATATTTTGTATCATACGTACATATTAGTCAAACCAATACTAAAATAATTCCGATCAAATAAAAGCCCAAAGGTTCATTTGTAATTCACGACAATTTACAGATTTATTTTGATTTATAGTTATTTGGTTGGAGGATAACTTACTCAATTGGTGTGGTTAAATCACAAGTAAAGTTAAGAAATTAATTGCAATACTTTGACAATTAGTATTTTAGAAAGAGAAATAAGAGTTAATTTAGAAAGAGAAAAATATCATATGAGTTTCGTTAAATAACACTGCACAAATTATAATGTTAAATACAAATTCGACGGATGCAAACAAAAATCTTTGAAAAGTAGTTCTTTAAATGTATGTATATACCATATTGATCGTTAGAGTCACTTGTCACTTGTCACTAATAAAAAGCTTCTTAAGAGCAAAAAAGAGCTCTCAAACTAAACGAATTAGCTGCAAGTGAGTTCGACATTACGCTGTGGCTCCATTGGCAATATTCAAGGCAATTGCAATGAACCAAGCAATTTATGTAAATATTGCCAATGGAGCCGCTGGGTTAGCTGTAAAAGTGTTTCTAGAGCTCCTTCTAAAACAAAAGATCTTTAAGATTAGCTCTGTAAGTGCTGTTAAAGCTTTTAAACAACTAAAAATGTTGCTTGTGTAACTCACTGCACATAAAAAATTGGTGTTTTATTTGAAGTTTCTGGAGGACTCATTTTTCACCAGGATTCCTTTTTTGACTCCTTTTTTAAATATTCAGAGGTAACTTTTACTCAAACAAGAACCTCCACCTCTAAATAAACATGTCAATCACTTCACCCATTGGCCATTGCGCCATTTCCACCCGAACTCAACATTTCTCTCGGCCCAGTACCCAAGATTGCCATATACAATTTGAACTCAATCGGTTTGAAGGTTTTCGAGTGAGATCCGTTAAGTGGAAAAATTCAACAAATTACTTATTACCGCAAAAACCTCAGTAAAATCAGAGCCACATTTTGGTAATTGCAACGTAACAATGTTGTTCTAAACATTTTACAGAGAAAAGGCAGAATTCAAAACCTATAGATCGCATTAAAAATTTGACAGGTTATTTTTGATTTATGAAAAACATGCAAAACAGATTTACGATGTTCTGCACTTTAACCGTTGAAATATAGGTACATTGAATTACATATTCAGGATGATTTGTACTAGATAAAGAAAGTCGATACAGTATATATGTTGGGTTGAAGTAGGAAATATATGGTCTTTTTACCCCGTTTACATGGGAATTTACTACAAAATTGACTTAGAATCAGGCTTCCCAGAATGGATTTATTCATCGGAAATTGGGCTATCCTTTTCCAAAACTGTCGACAACAATTCCAGGATGGCAGCCCCAATCATAATTGGGCTCTTAGTAGCCCAAATCTAGTCTCGGGCGATATTATTTTTACAAATAAATCATAAAAATTAAACATTTTTCTCCCCCTAACATACCATTAACGCATATCAAAAACTGGCACCACTTTTTGTTTACTTAATATAGGTACTCTACTCATTGTTTTTGACATTTCAAGTCAACCGCAACAATCTTCACTTTAATTTCATTCAGTTTCTCTGCTTGAGACAATTTTTTATTTATATTGGGCTACTATTTCGGTTCCGATTTTGAGCTACAAACATTTTTAAATTGGACTATCGAACTGGTTCAAGACATGGCAACCCTGCTTAAAATAGAGGACAAAATACCTGTTTGAGGGTTTGAATGAAACAATAAACACTTGAGTGAGCTACCACCAAGTTCTTATAGGCTGGGGTTGTAGATATTTCACGACTGCCAACTTAATCATAAGACTCCTTTGGTGGTGTTTAGTCTATTTTTTGTTTAAAAAACAACGGTTACACCTGCAATATCTAAGAGCTTTTTTAATGCATATACAAAGACTAAATATAATCAATTGAAAAGAAAATTACTTCTTTAATTCAACATTTAAATCAAGTTATTTTCATGAATAGGTTGTTTTTAAAACATTTATTTTAAAACTAAAAACTGAGAATGCTGTAAATCGGATCGTGTTAAATTTTTCAAGAAAATTGAAAATAAAAAAAACTTCTTTTTGAGAATTTTGTACCGTAAGATCATGATTTGTGATCAAAACAGATTAAGTTTTGTATTTATTCGCTTCGCATAGTCTTAGATATAAGAACACCTAATTTCCGTATGCCTTCAATCCCAGTTTAATTTTATTCTTTATTTAAAGTGTGAACAAAATACGTACATAGGTGCAATAGATAGTCTTACAAAAGTGTCAAATTCTAAAAATATTTGCACAACAAAATATCTTTGGCATTGGAACTGTACCTTTTGAAAGGTATATTCCTACTTTTGCAAAACAAAAAACATGGGAGTGTATCAAAGTGTCCCCCATTTTTAACTTTATCTATATAAAGAAAGTACATATATGTATAATGTATATTGTGTATTTATTTACCAATCATGTAAAACAATGTTAATAACTTTTTTTCATTTATATATTTTCAGAGTTTTGACCTCAACATAATGACTCAAATCTACTTTAACATTGTGGTATTACTGCCTACCACACTATTTTGTCTGATGAATATTTGTGGTCCTGCAAGTCCGTTTCCAATTGAGCCCAATTATCTGCAATGCACAGAATCTAGAGAAGAAAATGTAAAAAAACTTATTACTTGTGGTATCGATTCCAGAATTATAGTTGAAGTTCAATATAAAAGACTCACCTTCGATCCAATTATACAACTTAATTGCTATAATTCAACTCCTATGAAATTTAAAATGCCGCCAGAGATGAGCTTTCCGAATTATGTACGTAAAGTGAAATTTAATTCTTGTCAGTTTTCAGAGAATGACAATATCTTAGAAATCCTTAAACATTCACTCCAGTTATCTTTAGTTAACGAAATTGTGTTCAATAACCAACAAATTGATAATTCCTTATCACGTACAAACTTAAGAGGAGTTGCTGATATTGTTACACATTTATCACTTACTATTAGAAATGTGTCAACACTGCCTACGGATTTGTTCGCTGATGTTGAAAATTTGGACAAATTATCAATTAACACGAATTCGAACAACTTTTCACATCTATCTCTCCTCCTGGCTCCGTTGAAAAATCTTTGTGCAATGGAGCTAGGAATTAATAATCTACAAGGAATTACTGGAAGCATCTTCACCAATCAGATAGAACTTACACATCTGACTTTTAAATCAAACAACATTACAGCTCTTCCCTCGGGTACTTTTTCAAATCTAAACAAATTGAGTAGTGTGTATTTGATGGGAAATAGTTTTCCATCAAAGTATCCAGAGGACCTGTCTCTAGAAACTAAAAACCGGAAGGAATTTCACCTGAACGAAAATCGAGTTGTGTTGAAAGAATTACCACAAGGCTTGCTTCGTGATTTGCCATCTCTAGAAAATGTTGGAATAATAAATTGTCAGTTGGAATCCATTCCTTCTGATATATTTTACGGTTTGAAAAAGATAGGGAATATTGTCATCCAAGGAAATAATTTGCATGAGCTGCCAGTTGGACTTTTTGCGGATCAGGAAAACCTAGACGTGTTGGATCTATCTAAAAACATGATAAGAACACTTGTTGACGGATTATTTAGTCGCACCACGAAACTAAATTTTTTGGATTTATCTTACAATCAATTAACAAATCTTCCAAAGTAAGTATTTTTTAGTCGCCTTGTTAAGTTTATAAGTTTTAAGCATTGAATAGAAACAAATAGAAGGTGAATCAAAGTGGCATTATGTGACAATGTGGCGTAGGTACATAGAATAAAGGAAATAGCTGATGTGGGATTTTCGTATACGCTAAGAGATTTATTTATTATATTGTTATACTTTTCGCATAACTATCCGTGACGTTGAAGGTTCCATATTTTTGTTTTGTTTTGAAAATTGTAAGACCTCTAAATATGGAAATTGTTGAATTTGAGGTGAAACATAGAAATTTTGAGCAACGAGTTTAGCAGTGACAAATACATTATGGTCGAGAGTGGAGGAAGGAAATTGTAATTGTGTTTGGCGGTAGGAATATACATTGTTTTTGTATTCGTATCCTTGACGATGATGGTTCAATTTTGTTTTGGTGTTTGAGATTGGTAGATTAAGGTATACCTACAATTAAACATTTTTGAAAAAGAAAGTTTTTGCTCTCAGATGAGAAGATGAAGTCAACTTGCTATTGGTTAAGATATTATTGAAATTTATTAGAAAAGAAAATTTCTCTTTGATATGATTAGGGCACATACAGGGTGTTTAAGTCAAATTTTTCGACAGGGACATGGAAGACAAAGTGCTTCGTACATCGGGATTTATTTATTTTGAAAGAAAAATTTAAATTACCCAAACCTCAAGATGATGGATTTATGCGAAAACACAACCTAGGTACATGATTTTTTTCAAAATCCAACATTTAATTCTTATAACTTTTTTAACAATTGATGAAATTATGCATCTAGAATTTTAATGATCGTTTAATTGTTCTTTCCATCTGCTCTTTTTCTCTTCAATTAAAACGAAGAAATAAAGATTTTAACTGGTGCGCCATGTAAGCGTGGCGGCGAAAGTACAAGAGGTTAAAACTATCAAGCGGAGCGTTTTTTAGTGACAAAATTGAATAGATCAAATAGAAAGAAATGACGGTCCATATGCACCTAGGCTGTTACCAGAAAAAAATTTCGTCGAGGGGGAGGTATACGATTTTTGTCACTATTAAAATTGAGGCGATTTATTTATTGACTAGACTTATAACAAAAATAGGTATATGTTTAAAAAAAAAGGTAACAACATTCATCATATAGGGTAAAGAACTATTTTATAAAAGTAAATTTAATCACCTGATTTTTTTTGCTGCAAATATATCACTTACTTCGTCATTATTTATTGCAATCTGTCGGTGAATTTCCATTAAGGCTAAACCTGTGAGTCATTGTTGACCGGTAGATGTTCTTATGAAAGTTTTAAGTTGTTTCGTTGAAAACGTTCTTTCTGATGTACATGTTGTTGCTGGCAAAGTTGCCAAAATTTTTAAAAATGTATGTTTTGGGAAAAGGATCCTCAATACAGTTTCCAAGACCGTTTCCCAATCCGAAAATCTTTTATAAAATTTAAAGTTCTTCGTTAAATTTTTGTTCACTTTTGCCAAGTATTGAAGGGATAAAAATATACATTATATAGGGGTTTTTTTTTTAACGTGTGGTTTTTAAGAAGAAATAAAACGCATATAATTTAATGTTGTCGCCAAGAATTTAGATTTATTATAAAGATAAGGGTTTGCCATTATGTTTTAAAAATGATTTCGGGCAAGTGGCCGGCGCGGCTGGCAAAATCCTCCATAAAGTGGATAGGCACAGCTCTTATTGTTGCGCGCGATGGCGGATGGACTCATTCGGGTCTTCTTCCATACTCTGCTCCACAGCAGCAATAGCGTCTTCGGTACGCACTGAACGGCATCTCTGAGGATGCGCATTATCCACTAGAGTAAACGTGGTGCGAAACCGATCCATGGTTGGTCGAATTACTCTGCTGAGCAATTATGTCGACCGAATATTGGACGCAGCGCACGATGTGTCGCGTGATCCGAACCATTATTTTGGTAATAAATTTGCACGATTTTCAAACGTTGTTCAGGAGTAAGAGTATTCATTATAAAATGGCAAACCAAACTGAGCATAAATCAAGTGATAGCTGTCAAAAAGACCAACTCCAAAAAAGAGTTGCCAGATTGAAAACCACACGTCTAAAAAAACACCATATACAATGATGATAGAACAGACTTATGGTCCTCGAATCGCGATTCAAGTTGAGTTATGAAGTCGGCTACAAGACTAAAATAGTTTTCAGGATCTGAGGCGTTTGCATTGGCCCTATGCTTCTGCCTCGATACTGTTCGTGGAATTTTTGAGGTTTCAGTGTTATACACAATAGTTAGAAAGTGCAGTCTCAAAAAATATCTTTAATTACAAAAATAACATTTTCTTGAATTTTTCGAAACGTTTTTGTCACTAGACTAACGTGGTCCAGAGCTTTGACACTAAGTCAAGAAACGAAAACAAAATGCATAAGCAGCACAAGCTTATCAAAAACTGATTTAAAAAAACAAGTAGCGTTCTGTGTTAGATGAGATTTCAGAGTCTTTATACTCAACTCCTCCAAAGTATGCACTATGCCTTTAAAAATTTCTTTAAACCTTATTAATCCGTCATGATTTTCAACCCATCGAGTTTCACAAAATACCCTTAAATTCTTCTATTTAGTTTCCGGATAATTTTTTTTAATGTTCTTCTGCAAAAAATATATTATGTACGTTTTGCCGATACTTTAAATAAATTTCCAACCGATTTTATTATGCCAATCGGTTTGCCAATAGGCTGAATTTGACAAGAATGTTCTAGAGTGAGGTTTAATGAATGTGCACTGCAATAAACGTATAAAGCTTCCCATACATTGTACAACTGCTTGGACAGCATTAAAACTACCCTTCAGCCTCGGAAGCACCGCACCACACCCTTGTCCAATTAAGTTGTTGCAAGTTATTTCCAAATTTTGTAATGCAGAGAAGATTTTGTTATCGATATATTTTCCCGTAGTGCTGTAGTCATGAAGAAATTTTAAAAAAATCTTATCGCAAAATAAAAATTTTGTCTTTAAAATAAAAGTATCGAACACATATTGACATTTGCTCCTTACGTGAAATGTCAGTAGTCTCGTCTGCTAAAACTGCAAGAAACTCTGCTAAATTAAGTGCTTGAATTTTTTTATTTTGAACGATAGTACCATATACAAAAATCAATTCGTTTTGAATAGCAGGGCTTAAATATGTAGCATTCAACTTCAAATTTCAAGAATACTTTTTTAGATTGAATCGTCACATTTGCTTCGTGCTCGTGGCAAAATTCGAAGTTACCAATTACCATCGTTTAATACGAACTGCTTCTGGCTCATATTAAATTTTATTGGACCCTTAAGACCATTTCTTGCCGATATTTTGTTAAAATTCGAAAAAGAAAAAAAAGGGGAACTTATTAAGAATTTCTTTCAGGCCCTTGTGATCACCCTGCTGGTTACAGCATTGGTATGCACTTGCGTTTTAATTAAAAATACTGTCATATTTCTATTTTTGAGACTAAATAGTCGCGTCATTGAAATCGCAAATGCGTTTTAGCCTTATTATTCGACTACCAAATCGTCAACAAATATTTTTTTAAAACGTTGTTACTTATTTAACGCGTGTGACGTGTGAATTCTCGTTAAAAATGTTTTTTTATATATTTTTGCTATGCGATTAAAAAAATGTTTGACTCAAAACCACAAGTGCGTTCATAGCAAAAACTGTGTTCCGAGCGCCATTTTCAAATCACTGCCTTTCAATCTACTATATTATGAAGTCCTATAGCGGCGAATTAAAATATTTGAGCTATATTTTCTATTCTCATCTTTTAAATGTTTTAATTTCTAAAATGCTTGGTTTATCAACTTGATCGAAAGAATATAGGTACACTGACATGAAGTCTTCTTGGCAAATTTACAAATATTGGAAAAACAATAATATAGGTAGGTATGTATGTACCTATCTAATTGCTTTGACTTCTGAACGGGAGTTTTTCATGCAATTGCATAAAATGCACATAAGTATGATGGATGTACACTCCAAATACGATTCATATTTAACTTATACGATTTTTTAATTTTTTATTTTATTTTGAACTTTGTACCTCGATTTCACAGGAAATATATCGGTAACATGTGCTCGAATCTGTTTATCTTATTTTTTTTGTTTTGGATTACGAAACGGAGCCTTAAATTTATTTGCTTGGCACCCGATCGATTGCTAGTTTAAGCTTTCTTAATCAGCATTTATTTAAATTTCTAACTTTAATAAATTTTAATACATTTAAGCACGCACTTTTTATATGTTTTCCGCCAGGGCTGTCCGCGTCTTCCGACCTTCGAGGTTCAAGCCGATTTTAAGAATAACCGAATCTACATGTGGTAGACTTTTCACAGTTGCTGGTGAACCTCTTTACCATTACACATTAAAGTAGCTCTTCCGGGGACCGGGACCTTCTTTAAATATCCAAAGCAATTTAACCATACAAAATTAAAGTTTTGTATCAAAAATTAAGATTTTTACATTTTTCTGATCAAATCCCCCGGAAGGCTTCCAGTCCACCATCGAATACATACATATGTATGTATCAATCATTGGTGTTGGAATTAATTTAATTTGTGTGAATAAGTTTGACTCTCACTAAAATAGAATCTGCAAACTGCAACTCTTTCGCATTCGAATAAGATAACATTAAGAGATCTTTTTTTTTTATTTTTGTTTCTCTGATTTTTCCTTAATTTCTCGACAAACGCTACCTTATCGTCCCTTAAAGGATTTGTATTTGAGCCTTAAGTATAAAAACCATCAATCGAAAACAAAATACATTTCAACCTCCTTTATTAATTTCCCAACTGTTTTTTTTTTTACGAAAAATAGCACTCATAAGCCATACATTAATTTTTTTTATAAGAAATTTATAAAGGGTTTCCTTTATATTTAATTTGAAGTCGATCATAAAAGAACTTACAAATTTTAACAAAATGCTTAAGGTATGTATATATTTTGATACTCATGAATTTAAAACGGAATTTAAATTCACATACATGTCATTAAAACGAAAAAAAAAAACTACAAACGAAATCAGTGAAATTTTGAAGATGAGGGTAAATTCTAGAATTTCCACATTTTAACAGCAACATTATACAATAGCTGCGTTTTATTTTTCTCAAGATCTGAACCGGATTGGATTTTCTTTCGAAAATACATGCATTACAAAAACAACACCAGATACAACTTTGTTTTGAATTTGGAAATCCATTTTGAACACATACCTACCCCTAATAATGTAAATGTCGTCAGTAGTTTAAAGAAAAAAGACAACGGAAAAAATAGAGTTGGGTATATAACAATGCTGTCACTGAGATCCTGGGTTGTTTTATTTACATGGTCTGATCTGGATTGGATCTGGGTAAATTAAAATACAGCTAATGATTCGTATTTGAGCATATACAAATAAACTAGACTAATTTAAAAAAAAATAGGCATAATATTAAGTCTGAGGTCCCAAAGTGACGTCAATGAATGCAATCATTTAGTTGAATTCAAAATGATTTTTAAACACTGCAAGAATGCATTCTTCTACAAGCCTGTACCAGACTGATTCAAAAAAATCTAAATGTCTCCGATTTTCAATGCTACTAGCTTTTTAGTTGAGTTTAGTGAAATGATGAGCCTGATATAAATTCCAGCCCTTTAGATTAAAATTTAGGGGTTGCTCATCGATATTTTCTTGTTCTCATACTCTCTCTCTCTCATACTCTTCTCTTTATTTTATAACTTTAGAACCGGTTACTGTTACGTAATGATATAAACGTATTTTTAAAGGAAATCTTTCCACAATATTCCACAAAAAGAACGTCGTTTAAATATTTAATATTTTGAAATTTGAATCAGCAAAAAATATGTCTACACACGTGATAAGAAATCACAAAAAAGAATTTGCAGCTATTTCCAATGAATTTTAAGAAATAGGATTTAGAGGAATTAAGAAGGAACATAATATACAAATATTATATACTGAAACAAAGTTCCAACGTATATAAAGCACTCGTTAAGCATTATTAAATACTAAATACCAAAATATGCTCCGGCTTCCTAGTATGGACTAGCTCCTGATATATTTCAATTTTTAAGTTTAAGTGATCTCAACTCCAAAAATTGCGTTTCGCCCAGGTACGTCAGTTGGCCTCATCAGTTAGATGCTGTCGTACCCTTCTAGCTCCTGATATAAATAAGCTCGAACGGTAATTTAATAATCTACATAGTTCGTAGAGACCCTTCTGATATATATACATATGTAAGCTTTTCCAGATCAACTTGTTTTTACGCAAAAGATTAATAAATACAAAAGTTATAATAAGTGTTTTCAAAATTATTACCTCAGATTCTATGGATTTTTTACTTACTTATAATTCTTTTCCTTTTTAGTGCCATATTCAAACCTCTTACTGTTTTAATTTGGCTTAACTTGGAAAACAATAACTTGCTTACAATAACCTCGGATGGCATTCAACCCCAACCTGGATCTTTAGTTGACAGTTTAAGACAACTTAAAGTGCTTAACTTAAAAAACAATTCAATCATTGAGATTCCCTACAGATTATTGATCAATAACCAGAGGCTGAATTTGGACCTAAGTTTCAACAAAATAAGTTATCTAGATTGCAATTTCGTGTCATACTTTCATTCAAACATAAATTTAACCGAAAATCCAATAAAATGCGACTGTACAGTGTGCCTTCACCAGCATATAATCAAAAAATCAATGAAATATGACTTCAAATCCAGCCCAATTCGATGTGAGTCCCCAAGCGCTTTGAAAGGCCGGTTGTTACATGACCTGGAGCTGAGTCAAGTACTCTGCTTTCCTGATTTCACTCAAGGAAACGATTCGAGAAGATGCGCTTACAACATACGACCAACTGATTCAGTTCTGGTTATGAATTGTTCAGGTGGAAATTTTGCTGATATTCCTATGCTACCCACGTTCGATCAATCATTTCACAATGGCATAGAGCTATTTATGGACAATAATCCACTGACGGAACTTTCATCTAGAACTCTTAAGGATAATATAGATATTTTTTTGTTAAGCATTAATGGCAGCCGGATAACGAAATTACCAGAACGGTTTTTCTCAAAATTGCCAAAATTAAGAAACGTTTCCTTGGTTCTTCCATTGGAGGAAATCTCTGAAAGAATGTTTGATTATTCAATTGCAATTTCCGCACTTACGATATCAGGGACTAACATTGAAGAACTCCCAGGATTATATTATTATGACGATGAAAATCTTATTTTCTTGGACTTATCCAAGAACAGATTTAGAACAAT
This sequence comes from Epistrophe grossulariae, assembly GCA_929447395.1. Lineage (NCBI taxonomy): Eukaryota > Metazoa > Arthropoda > Insecta > Diptera > Syrphidae > Epistrophe > Epistrophe grossulariae. The sequence goes on along the minus strand of OV839566.1, from coordinate 149,114,266 downwards.
TAAAAGCCGAATTTTTGACTCAAATACAAATTTGGAAACACTGCTCCTCTCAGACAACTTCTTTGAAAGCTTGCCAGAGTAAGTTATTTTAATTCTCAATTCATAATATACCTTAATGATTTAACTAATTTCAGGCAGACGTTTTACGGACTTGAGAATTTAAAGACGCTGTTCCTGAATAATAATTATCTTCAATATATCGACCCAGATGTTTTTCAAGATACACCAAGCCTAGAATTCATAAATATGGAAAACAATAAACTGAAAACAATTCAACCCTTTGTCGAATTGTTTGGAACTCTTCAAACGCTTTTAATGAGGAACAACTCAATTGGAAACGACTACTTTAACGAATTTCAGCAGTTCCCACCATCTTTTCTGGATTTGAGCTTAAACGACATCAGTTCCATTGATTTGTCGCATCTTCGTTCTATCAATAAGGAAAAGTTTTTTTTTAATTTTTCAAATAATAATATCGAAACTATCAAAATTACAAATGGAAATATTTCTCTTAACTGTGATTGCAAGATCATTTCGTTCAAAAAAGAAAATAAGCAGATGAATATGTGTGAAAGTTTGCGATGTTTGTCCCCGAAAAGATTTAAAGATGACCAAGTCAGTTACCTCTCTCCGGAGGAATTACTGTGCCCCATTAAACCAATTTGTCCCAAGACCTGCCATTGTTGGATTCGACCAGTCAATTCAACTTTAATTGTTAACTGTTCAAATGTTAATTTGACGGAGGTTCCTCTGTTACCAGAGTTGGAAACAATTTTCAAAAATGGAATTGAATTGTCGGTTGAAAGCAATAATCTAACGAGCTTAAATCCTCATTCTCAGTCAGGATATAAAGGTGTCACCAAACTTTTTGCAGCTCACAACCAAATAACCAATATTTTCAGTGAAGACATCCCAGAAAATATGTCATACTTTAACGTTTCTTACAACCAACTAACGAGACTAGACGAAAAGGTAATAAAGGTGATAAATGAAAGTCAGACCTTAAGATCCGTCCTCCTATATCAAAATCCAATAATATGTGATTGCTCATCGGAAAACGTTACACGGTTTATTTTGTTGAATAAAGCACTTTTTCCAGATATCGATCAATGTTCCGACGGAAGAAAGTTCAAAACGTTGTCCTACACTGAATTCTGTATAAAAGAACAGAGCAATATTATGTTGATAGTAATCGGTGTAGTTATCATAGTAATTTTGGCCGCACTCTTCTCCCTATCAATTTTTTATATTAACTACAAGGAAAAGATTCTGATCTGGATGTATGCAAATAAACTCTGCCTATGCTGGGTAACAGAAGAAGAGGTGGACAAAGACAGAAAATACGACGCATTTATATCGTATTCAAGTCTGGATGCGCACTTCATTCGTGAAATAGTTTCGAATTTGGAAGGTAAGGAAGAACCTTACAAGCTTTGTCTTCACGATCGCGATTGGCTTGGGGGTGGTTTTATTCCAGACCAAATTCAAAAATCCGTTCAACGTTCTAAAAGGACAGTTATTGTGTTGACAGAGAATTTTGTGAAATCTAAATGGACGCGTTTAGAATTTAGGACAGCTCATGTTGCAGCCTTAAACGAAAAACGTGTTCGAGTGATTGTTGTCTTAGTTGGCGATGTCAACACTGATAGTTTAGATTCTGATCTGCGGGAATATCTTAACATGTACACCTATATTAAATGGGATGATCCAGCGTTTTGGCGGAAATTTTACTACGCACTGCCGCATCCCACAAAAAAGAACCAGCAAAGTAAGATGATTCGCCAAGGTGATGCTGATGGCGGCGGTGGGTCGGGAGATTCATCTGATGACAATAGTTTATTTTAAATTAAGATAATTCTACTTTCTTTAGCTTTACCAATTTATTTTGTTTATCAAAAGTCAAAAACCTATATTTATCGTGATTCATAAAAAAGAAACAAGTTTGTGTTTTGGTTAAAGTGATTTTGTACACGCATCAATAAGCACCTAGAATTAATATAACAAACATATTTTAATTATCAAAAAAAATCCACACAAATCCATAAAAATTAGTTGTAAAAATGTTGAAAATTGCTGTTGATTTTCCCCAACAAATTATTTAATTTATTGTTAACCAAAACACACTATATAGCCTTAACTCCTTATTAACTTATAAATGTATAATTAAGCTAATTATTATTTTGTTATATAATTAAATTCTTACTGTTTATATATTAGGCATTAAATGAATTAGTAAAATAAACTAAACTAAACTATACTAAACTAAGCAACCAATTAGTTAAATTTACAGAGACATTGTGGATTCCACAACTGAATTTTTAAATTAAGAGCATGTGTTGTAGATTTTACACTTAGAGATAGAATAACATTCATTGTTCAATGATAAAATGATGAAATACACAATATTTACGAATAGAAACTACAGATTTTGTTGTATTTCAACATCTTGTTATCAAATTCTAATCATATTGTCCAACCTGCAGCTCGATTTGTAGAAACTACAACCATTTGCTATCATTCCTATATCTCTTAGCCTTTATGTGAAATTTATGCTCCAAAATACGACGCTGTTAAAATAGACATCTCACTCTAGCAACATGGTTTTGTCAGTGGAAAATCCACAGCAACAAACCTCAATTTGTTTACAAACTACTGCATCAATACAATTGAGGAAAAAAGCCAAGTTGATGTTAAATACACTGACTTCTCAAAAGCCTTCGATAGAGTTAACCTCAGATCTCAGATAGAGTTAAAGCCCAGATCTGTTGGTTTTCAGTCTCAGAAGTTCGACTAGATTAAGAGCTATCTAATAAATAGAGTTCAATTAGTTAAAATTGGTGGAATCAAATCTGAACTCATAGTTAATTACTCGGGAGTTCCCCAAGGTAGTCGTCCAGGCGCTCTTTTATTTTTACTCTTTGATGATAGTTGACCTAGCTGTGTTTTAGACTCACGATGTTCGTCTTTTGCAGATGATTTTAAGATATACCGAACACGCAATTCGCTTTCTGATTGATATGCAACTTAAAAAAACTGGCTTATCAAAATGGTGTCATTTAACCTTGCCTTAAAAATCAAAAAAATGTTGTATCATGACACTTACAAGATATTTTAGTCCGATTTTCTGTGAATACTGTGTATCTGAGATTGCTTTGTAAAGAGTCTTAAATCATAAGGATTTGGGAGTCATATTTGATTCTAAACTGAATTTCAGAAAGCATGTGGATTAGCTATATCCAGTCGTTTTTATAAGATTTTTGACTACTTAGACACTGTCTAACTTTTTTCAAATTGGTGGAAATATACTTTATTTAATAAAAATAAAGATCAAATTATTCACGGCTAAGACAATCTACTCTTGTGTCTAAGTTAGGCAGCTATAAGACAACAACAAACAAGGTTTTTGAACTCATTTTCCAAGGTTGAACCGTTGTCTTAAGTTAGACAACGTTTATTAATAAGAACAATCGTGTCCAGAGCCAATTCTATACTTACTTGGATTTTTGTTTATAAATTCTAATAAATTTAAGTGTCCTTTTTTAATAAAATCACTTTTAGTCAGTTAATTTCTTTTCGTCCGATCTTGGAATACTGCTGTGTCGTTTGGTCTCCTTACTACAAAAATGCATCTAATATAGAATTGAAAGAATTCAGAAAAGATTTTCTAAATATTCGCTTCATAAACTTGGATGGACTTTGCCTTTACCAACTTATAAGGATTTGATCCCCCTTGACTGATATAAAACCTCTAGGAACTGGAAGAATTTATATCCTGATATCTCTGGCTAGAGATGTAATAATAGGTCATATCGATTGTAATCCTTTATTAGAACTATTTATAAAACATACGCCAAGACATTGTTTTAGGCAAAGGACTAATCAATTTTTCTTTTTTACACATCATTCGACAAATTACGGGCTAAACGAACCGGTCACTAAAACTTGTCATTTTTTAGCAAATATGCTGATGTAATCGAACTTGACTGTTCTAGAAAATTGTTCAAAAAAAGAAGTATGAATATCATTGTAATCGATTATTAATATTTATATTTATTTATATTATAATTCTATTAATTATTATTTAATATTATTTTATATTTAGCTATGTCTAAGAAAGTAAATAAATTTACAACCGATATATGTGTTATTTGATCCGGTTATGATGACTATTTTCAGCAAAATAAGGGTGATTTCCATAATATGAATACAAAAACTAGAGTTTTTTGGGTAGAAATAAGAAAAAATATTAGAAAACTGAAATAAATGTTTTAATATTCTTATTTAAGTGCGGGATGAGTCGTAGGTACTCAAAGTCTTAAAAACTAAATTTAACACTTTTGTAGATCGAATAAGTTTAGACACTTTAAACTTGATGATAGCAGATAGCATGACCAAAACAAAACAACGTGGGTGGCTGACGGTAAGTTAGCTGTCTTATTCTCAACTTAGGGGAGAGTACGATAACTATGGCGCCAAGAATTGATTACGGGGTCAAAAACAATCATTTTTTATTATAGGAGGGGGGTCTATCTCGCCCCATTTAGGAGGTAGGGGCAATTTAAAAAAAATGACTTAAATTGAAAAAAAAATTATTAAAAAATAACGGCAACACTAACAATAAAGTATTTATATCAATAGTTTTTGAAAAATTCGCATGCAAACTCAAAATTTTGATAAAAAAAAAGAGACAAAAAAGTTCAGACCAATTTTTTTCAAAATTGTGAAATGAAGTGCTGAATTGGCTTTTTGAAGTCAGTGAACATATTAATTCTGAGTCGAACGCAAAAAACAAAATGGTTTTATATATTCTAGTTCTTGAGAAAATTGACAATTACGAAAATTACCTTTTTATGAGATTTTTGTTTTTTTTTTGCTTGCTTACATAAATACAGTGCTAGCACCCAGCATTACGGCGTATAAATAGTGAGGTGTATATGTATAGGGCCAAAATCAAGCATATTTTACTATGGTAGGGGGGGCCTATCTCACCCCGTTTAGAAGGTTAGGGGCAGTTTTAGATAAAAATGACCTAGAATGAAAAAAAAATATTAAAAAATATTGGCAACACTTACAATAAATTTCTATACCGGTCAGAAGTCAGAAATCTGTTTTTCAATCCGAAATTTAAATTTAATTATTTATGCCAATAGTTTTTGAAAAATTCACATGCAAAACTCAAATCTAATACATATATAAAAATGAAAACTTGTTTGTTTGTTTTGTTCTTGGGTTGGGTTCAAACTTTCTCAACTCATTGCTTGCATTTCCGTGAAGGTTATAGGCATAGTAAAATTAACTTGCAGAAGGTGGTTATCTGGCAAAATGCACTAAAAATGCATCCACTTAACAGAATTTTTACCAAACTTCCCCGAAATCTTCGTAGGCACCCTCAAAAGAACCTACGAAAGTTTAATTATAATCTGATCAATGGTTTATGAATGCATAGAATACAAAAAAAAATATAATCAAATTAATTTCTATTCTAAACTTTCCATCGTTCCATCGAGAGCGTTAAAAAGAAAATCAGACAGATTGAATATAATAAATTTGATGGGTTAATTCGGTTAAGTGGATGCATTTTTAGTCCATTTTGCAAAATAACCACCTATTGTAAGTTAATTTTACTACATTATTTAATTGACATAAACCAACTTAACGTGCACAAAAAAACCGGAGGAGCATTTTTGCTGAAAATTGAATAAAAAAGTGCGTATACGCCACAGTGTACAACATTTTTGGTGTCATAATTTTGTTCTTTTATACACATTATTTGAATTATACCAAATGGTTTACAATGTCGTTGCATTGTGGAAGCATCTCGCGTGAACCACAAAACAGAAAGACAAAAAAACCTAAAGGGTTAAGGCATTGTTCTATGTGTTGTAAGTACATAGGAATGAAATTGATTAGCATTTATTTTAAACACTTGAGAAGAAGAATAAAACTTTCAAACAAATCGTTTATTATGTTGCTATGACTAAAGAATTCAAAAAATTTTAAAATTTTCAATTGAATGTGTCAAACGGCAAACGTAACATGTTTAAGCCCTCAAAGGATAATTAAAATAAAATTATTATTGTCGATTCAAATAAAATTGAGTTGGGTATGTACATATGTATAATAAAAATTTGCAGTGCAAACCGTTTTTAATTTTTTCAAGTGAACGATATTTTGCTTAAAAACTACATGCATACATGTATAGTGTGAATTCCCTTTTTAAAAATATCATCGATAACGATAATTGTGAGTTAAACTAATTCAAATTTCGAAGTGCAAAGAGTTAATTTTCTAATTTTTCAGTGAATCGATGAACGATATTTTGGATGTAATAGCTTTTATCGTATTAATTCTTCGTCCAAAAATATGCCTCCTAAACGCTCTTCACTAAGTAGGTCTATCCACAATACAGACGCCGAAAACCAGTAGATGGAAGTCCATACGACAACAATTAGAATTAGAAATGCTGACGTTGAAATCGGCAACAGATGGATTGTGCCATATTCTCCTTTGTTGTTGAAAACATTTAAGGCTCATATCAATGTCCAATATTGCCAATCCGTCAAATCGATCAAATATACATATATGCAAATACGTAAACAAAGGCAGCGATATGGCAGTAGTCAGTATTGATAGACCAAATTCGAGACACGATGAAGTGGTCGTTATATAAGCAGCAACGAGGCTGTTTGGGGTATTTAGAGTTTCCCAATTCACAATCGCTATCCCAATATTGTTCATCTTAGTGTTCATCTTGAAAATGGATAAAGGGTCTATTTTACTGCATTCACAGCACGAAATGTTGTTACTGAACCAGTGCACACAACACTTACAGCACTTTTTGCGCTATGCGATTGCCAAAACATTATTATACGCAGAAGCACCAAAGTACTATACATGGAATACTTCGTCCAAAAAATTCCAACGACGTAAGCAAGGCATTCGTGTTGAAGGCTATCAGAATCTGTATTCGTCTGACACACTGGGCCGTGCATCCAAATAATGCCGCGTGTTAATATTTGCGAATGCTGTTGGTTAATGTCAAAAGTCCTACTTCATTTGCCAACTTGAGAACGGTTGATGGCGTTGAATGTCAGACATACAGAGAAGCTTTCCAAAATCTTCATTTGGTCGAAAATGATCAACATTGGGAAACAACATTGATGTATACATGTGCCATTTGTCACCCACGACAAATTCGAATATTATTCGCCATAATTTTGACTACATCTTCGCCATCCAGTCCGAAAGATTTGTGGGAAAAATTTAGAGAGGATTTGAGCGACGACATTTCGCACAGTTAGCAATAACTCTTCCATCGATTTTTCGGAAAACATTTTCAATAAAGCTCTGATCGAAATCGAAGACATATGCTTAAGCATCAACAATAAAAAATGATTGCGCCAGAACGTTCTGCACTTGACCTAATTATGATCACGATTTATTGAGAGAACAGCAGTACAATGATAATGATTTGCGTACATTTGTTGAGGCGAACGAAGAACTCTTGCTTGCGGAACAAAAATTAGCCTACGACACAATTACAAATGCAGCGTCAAATGGCAGAGGTGGTCTTTTCTTCCTTGATGCGCCTGGCGGAACTGGGAAAACGTTCCTCATCAGTTTGCTATATGGCCCAAATTCCGTTGCCGTTGGACATGCATTTCTCGGAAGCTCCAACATGCAATAATTCAAAAGGATCTGGCATGGCTAATGTTCTAAAAATTTGCAATATCATTGTCTGGGACGAATGCACCATGGCTAATAAATAATCACTTGAAGCGCTTGATCGAACTCTTCAAGATTTATGATCCAATTTCCAACCGTTCGGTCTTATTGTATTTTCAGGCGATTTTAGACAAACTCTTCCAGTGATACCAACATCAACACCAGCTGATGAGCTCAATGCTTGCCTCAAAGCATCGCATCTTTGGATCGACATGTCCAAAAACTTACTTTAAAGACAAATATGCGCGTCCAATTGCATCACGATGCGTCAGCAGCAACATTTTCAAAACAGCTATTGGATATTGGTGAAGGAAAAGTACCGGTTGATGTCAGCACTAATTGCATTTCTTTTCCCATTAAACTTTTGCGTCATTGTGCAATCCATCGAACAACTTATTCAGAAAGTTTTTCCACAAATTGTCACCAATTTAAAAATCATGAATGGCTTTGTGAACGTGCTATTTTGGCAGCAAAAAACACCGACGTCAATGCTATTAACCATGCAATTCAACAACAAATTACAGGCGAATATACTACCTACAAATCGATCGATACTATCATGAATGCGGACGGAATTGTGAATTATCCAATCGAGTTTTTAAATTCTTTGGATCTCCCTGGTGTGCCACCGCATAAGTTATCACTCAAAGTCGGTGTGCCTATTATTCTCTTGCGAAACATGTAATGGAACAAGACTCGTTGTGAAGAAACTGATGCCTAATGTAATCGAGGCAACTATTCTTAATGGGAAGTCGAAAGGAGAAGATGTACTCATTCCCCGCATTCTAATCATTCCCACTGATATGCCTTTTGATTTTTTTTTGAGTTCCCGATTCGACTTGCATTCTCAATGACTATCAACAAGTCACAAGGTCAATCACTTCAAGTATGCGGATTGAATTTAGAAAATCCATGTTTTTCACATGGCCAGTTATAATGTGGCATGCTCACGAGTTGGACTGCCAACTTTATTTGTTTTTGCTGAGGACGGAAAAATTAAAAATATTATTTATCCTAAAGCACTTATTTAATAAAATCTACAAAATAAACTGAACATCGTTTGTACTTCTTCTTTATTGAACATATTACTTAATTTAAATAAGAGCATTCGTAATCAACAAGAAACATATTTCTATATTTCATTTTGTAAATTTTTTACGAAACCTAGATTTTAATAACCCGTGCGAAGCCGGGAAGCCCAACTATTTTTTGTAAAAAAAACTAAAAAAAGAGTTTAAACCAATTTTTGTTTTATTGGGAAATGAAGTGCTGAATAATTGGCTTTTTGTGGTCAATGCGGTGGCCCCGGCGCAGTGGAAGTAGTGCTTGACTGCTAACCTGGATGTGTGGGTTCAATCCCCAGTCTAGGCAGCATTCTTTTCTATATTCCCTCAACTGAACGCCACCCCTGGGACTTAATGAGATAATCAAAACCTAATTTCTCAATCCTTCTATTCCTTCTAACATTTGCCTAATTAATAAGACCCTAGATCTTACTGGAATATATATGTTTGTGTTGTATGTTTGTGTTGTATGCTTATATCAATTCTGAATCGAACACAGAAAACCGAATGGTTTTACGTCTTTTAGTTATTGAGAAAATTGAAAATTACTAAAACTAACTTTTTATGAGATTTTTGAATTTATATTTACATAAACCACAAAAAGCCAATATCTATAGCACTTCATTTCCCAATTTTTTGAAAAAAATTGGTCTAAACTTTTTTAAAAATTTTGTTTAATCAAAATTTTGAGTTCGCATGCAACTTTTCAAAAACTGTTGACATAAATAATTTAGTTAAAATTTTGGATTATATCTTTGGCGTTAGGCAATAAGGTCTTAAGTCAAAAAATTGCATTTTGGGTTTTTGATTGGGTTTAATTCATTTTTTTTTCTCTTTCGTTTGGTATCAACGACTTAAGTATAGCACAACTGCTTCCCATCATAATAATTTAATCTTTATGCAATAAGTCAGAGAAATGCACATTTGGTTTGGTATTAACGTCTTAAGTTCGTTTAAGTCTTTGTGACCGATGTCTCTGAAACATTTAAGATTCTCCTAAGGACAATTAAGTCAACTTAAGACTTTTATACCGAACGGAATAATCAAATATAGGAGAATACCGTAGATAAACTTACAGTGATGAAAAAAATAATAGAAACAGTCTTTATCTTCATTCTTTTTAACACGTAAAATGGTATTTGTGAAGAAAGGGAAAATTAAAACTGCGAAGATAGATTCTTAATAATGTATTGCTAAAATACAACAATTTTTTTTTTTAAATATAAAAATCAAGAATGGTGATAAAAAGAAGAATTTTAATAAAATGTTGTTTCACCCTGCAAAAAATAATAGAAACAAAATTAGAATGGTACTGTTTTTGTAGGTAAAGGGTAATATAACGGTAAAAGTATTTCATATTCTTTTAATACTTTATAGTGGCATCATTATTTTTAATAACTGCTTAAATTCTTCGCCCCATTGAATTCGACAATTCGGCACCATGTCACCACGGGTATGAAGTACCATTCACTTTGTATTTTCGACCACAACTCGTCTTTATTTTTGACCTTCGAATCTCCGATCTTCAGTTTTAGGATACCCCAAAAGTGTTCACTTGAGTTGAGCTCGGGGGATTGTGATGGACAGTCAATAACATTGATTTTGTTCTGTTTCAAGTATTCTTTAGCGAATTTGGAGGAGTGCTTGTGGTCATTACCTCGCATGAACTGCTATTTGATTGGCATTTCCTATTCAGAAAGTGATTGAATTTAGTATGTGGACGTAGTTCACAGCACATATCTTAACTTTAATCCAAAAAACTAGACCAACGTGAAATGCTGAAAAGCACCACCCAAATCATCATTTTACCTCCACAGTGTTTAACTGTCTTCTTGGCGTACTTTAGGTCAAATTCAGTGTTCTTTGGCTGTCTCATAAGTTTTTTCATCGGAACGAAACAAATCAATCTTCATTTCATCAGACCATAATACATTATTGCAATTAGACCAATGCACATGTTTGTTTGCAAAAGCAAATCTTTGAATAATATTTTTTTTGCTCAAACATGGAACTTTTCTTAGACTTTCCCCAGAAAAACTTGACTCTTTTAGACGGTTTCTTATTGTTCGAGATGTCTACTGCTGGTTTTAATTCATTTCAGATTTCTTTTGAAGAATAAAATGGTTTCTTCTTACAAAGTCTTACCAAGAGTGAATCAAACGCGATGAAGTTTTTCTTTTCCTGCCTCTTGTTTCTTCTTTGGGACTTGAATGGAGAGCAGTGAACACTTTCTTTTTTGAACAGTTAAACTTTTTTGCAATTTCGTCCATCGTTTTTCATTCTTTTCTTAGGTTTTTATCATTTCGCGTTCAGAATAAGTACAATGCACTCCATTACTCAAATTTTTAAAAATTGTGGTTGATTTATAAAAAATATTAGGTCTGTTTCTTTACTTTTTGGGAAAAGTTTGGGAAAAAGTTCGGGAAAAAGTTTGTGCTCGAGCTTTTGATGTTGTTGTTGTAATTTTTGACCAGAAATGAAAAGTAAGGAAACGCATTTGGGATGTTTCTGATTTGCTTCTGGGTAAACGTCACATTTGAAAACAGAAATTATCAGAAGAAAACAATTTTTTTGAAAATGACCCATTTGGAAGACGTGAAAACGAAAATCAAGGGATTAATAATAGATAGCAGTGATGACGATAAGTACGAGTACGAGGACTACAATGTTATGAAGCTCTATCAAAAGAACCAGGAGAAATATTTATTGTTATATTTGCTGCCATGCTTCGCATAATTAATTTATTTCTCTTTTAGTTTAGTTTCTTTCTTTAGTTTTTAATTCTTTTAATTTTCAATGACCGTCTTAATGCACACTTATTTGAAAAACTAAAATTGAAATTTTTCGATCAGCTGATTTCTTTTTTGACAAGCAAGAAAAGGCAGTAAGTAAAATGTTCGGGTAGATTCTTGCTGGAGGGGAAATTAAATAAATTAAAAAAAAGTCAAAAGCTCTGGCATTTTCGTGCCAGAAAAAAGTAAAGAAACACATTTTGGGTAGATTTGGGATCCCGTGGGATCCCGCGGGCGAGTAAAGAAACAGACCTATTGTTTAGTAGCACAAATGAAACATCTGACAAACTAATAAATAAACTCGAACGCCAATATTTTCATTAAAAGAAGGAATTTTACCTTAGAATCACAGTTAAAGTAACTTGTTTCTATTATTTTTTCCAGGCGAAATCATCATCGGTATTTTCGAAAAACGGGATTTTAAAAAGCGGGATTCCAATACGCTCCCAAAATAAAGATATACCTAGCTATTTGAAGATGTACCTTATTTGAAGTTTTCTATTATATTCAGAGATGCAGATTTAGAAGAAATTAGTTTAACATTTTAATGCAATTTTGTTTCTTTTCAATTTTATTTTAGGGTTTTTGGGTTTTCAGATTTTAGTGGGTTTTTCGATATTTTGGATTTTCTAGGTTGGTACCTATTGAGTCAGAATAAAAAAAACTGTTCAAAGCATATAATAAATCGAAAAGATAAAGACAAATATAAAAAAATATTTAATTGATAGAAACTAAAATAGCATTGAATAAATATTAGATATTATACATTTAATTATATTTGAACTTCGGACTTATTCCCTCTCAATATATTATTTTTTTAGTAGTTTGTGGGATTAAATTAAATTCATTTCGAAGCTTTCTTAGAAGTTTAACCCAAAAATATAAATTCCACTATAAATAAGAGGAATATTTCAAATTAAATGACTTGACTAAACACATAGGTATAGGTACAAAGTTAAACACGCATTAAAAAAAAAAAAAATCTTGATAAGAATATCTTAATTGTTTCATTTATAAAAACAACATTTATGTTCAATTAAAACAAAATTAAAATACCAAAATAAATCGCTCTAGGCCTTATCTATGACAGCAATTATACTATTTAACAAAAACTAAACGATATCATGTACCTACGTTCATATACATATACCAAGTCCTTATGACTTTCTGTTGCTTTTGTTTGTCGTCAGTGTACATAATTATACAACTTCCACGTGCAATTAAATATTCCATTATCAAAAACATCACGTAGAAGGTATATGTAGGTATTTATATTCCTATATACAGCAATAAAACAGACTCGGACTTATATATATATTTTCATGAATAGAATTTATTTTTCCGGTACAAGGATCCCGCATTGATGGAGCAAGTTTAATTAGTCATTTAATGCGCCCGCAACCAAATGTCATGATTCGAATCCATTCATTAATTTTCAACTAATCATCGTGCAACAACTTCAAAAAGTTCACAAATAAACTTCCAATTCCAAGAAAATAATGTCTATTCCATTTGTTTAGAAGGACTTCTTAAAATACCTGTATAGCTGATCTTGATCCTGATTATTATTTTTTTTTTTTTGGTTTCTGCTCCTGAAATTCATTAAAAGGACTTTTTGCACGCATTCTATCGAGACTTTTGGTGATAAATCCTCTTTTAAGATCCAAATCACATATAATACGTATATATGTACTTATATAGGTAACATGTCCTAGAACATTACCAAACTTTATATTTTTATCTCATCTCGAAAACAAACTCATTAACAAGCCAAATATCCTTGCGGAATCGAAATTATAATCGAAAACCAAGTCGCAGGGAATAAACCTACCTACTTCTATATAGGAACGAATAAAAATGCCTCCATTTAATATGAAATTAGAATGAAAGTAGGTAGGTACACTAATTAATTGCCAGCTATATTTATGTATGTATACGTATGTATGATTGTATAATATACGCACAAAGAAATACTCTCAATTAAAGTGAGTCAAACAACGCAAAAACGTTTAAATATTTGTGATTTGAGCAAGGTTATATATCGGGGGAGTATTTTATCTTGACGCATAAATTAAACGACTATAAGTAGTGTCATTAAAATTTCTGTTTTGATTAGTTCATGTTTATTTAAAAGCAATTAAGGTGCTCAGAAATTAAAACAAAAAATCAGTTTTTCATGTTTGTTGGCAATTTTATTCCTCCCATTGTCAATTGAATTTTAAGTTATCAAATTGATGACGATGACTTTTAAATAATATTTTAAATTTTCTATTTAATTCACTATTCATCACTTGTTTGCCCAAGAGACTGCAGCTCGTATCGTTAGCTATTTTCAGCAGACGCCGAGAAATGAGCTATAGCTTTTAAGTATGGTAATTATGAAGATAAGAAAAGTTAAGTAGCAGAAGTGGCAACAACGTGGTTATAAGTGGTACCTAGTTGAAAAGTCTACAATATAAGGTGTGTTTTATTCATTGCTGCATAGCCAGTGCAGCAAAATTTCCCTTGGCAAACAAAAATAATTTGATTGCTGGCGAAAAATTAGTCAGTAAAAATAAAGATGGCTGTGCTGGCGATGCGGAGCTTTCAATTATTGAAATGAACGTGTAGAGGAGCTTTCGTTTTATTCAGACTTGTGCTGCGCTGCTTATGCAGCAATGAATAAAACACACCTATAGTAAGTTACCAATAGCTCAGTCGGAATAAACATTTAACATGGAAAAAAATTGATTGTACAATTTTCTTTTACAATTCGTGGTATTATAAGCATATGCGTAGTTTTTCGGGAAAATCGGACTGGAGATTAAGCCAACATCTTTGAATTTTTTTAAAAAAAGATTGACTTGAAATAGAAAAAACAATTAAAAAACAACGGTAACACTAACAGTGTCATATTATGCTTTTTTTAATAAAGAAATTCATTCTTAAATTTTGTTTTTAAATCTTATTATTTGAGTGAATACTTTTTAAAAAATTAATTTTCAAACTAAAAATAAAAAAAAAAAGTATTTCATTATTAAGTAGTATTTTTGTTTTTAGTATTCAACAATCTAATCAGTTTGTAGTCAACGCTAAAAACCAGATTCTAAAATATATCTCATTAAAAAAAAAAAAAAAAAAAACAAATTGGGTACGTAGGTACCTAATTTCAACATTTTTATTAAATTTTTTTTAAATTTCAATTTGAAAATTAATTTCCCACAAATTATTTTTTTAAATAATTTGATTTAAAAAAGAATTTAAGAATGGATTTTTGGCTTTGAAAAAAGATATGATATGATATTGAAAGTGTTGCTGTGTTTTTAAATATTTTTTTTTTTTTTTTTGTATTTTAAGTCGATTTTTTAGAAAATCCAAAATGGCGACTTGATTCTCCAGTTCGGTTTTTCCGAAAAACCTCAAATATGCTTCTCTCTAATGAATTGTGAATGAAATGTGTATAGGATAAGTTTCAATTAATTTGGCTTAATTCAATACTTGGTTTAAATTGCTGTAAAAATTCTATTTTAACTCCTAAGCGCAAGTGTTTCCCGAGATATAAGACGTCAAAAATCACGAAAACCGTAACTGACTGACTCACTGACAGATCATCAAAATTATGAAGCACTTCCCCACAACGCAGAATCTTGTTTTTTTGCATAACGGTAGGCCTGGTGGTGCATACAAAAGAAAAAATCGAAAATTTGAGGTTTTCCATTCAGGGCGTGCGTCGTATCCACCCACTTTCCCAGAATTGTTATCAAGTTATATGGAACACTTCCGATTGCTGTAGAATGATGAAATTAGGTAGGGCTTAAAGTGCATATACAAAGAAAAAAGTAAAATACTTGAGTTTTTTTGAGGGGGCGTGGTATCCACCCACTTTCACCAAGTTATGAGATAAATTTATTATTTAATGATTACTGACTAAAATTTGGGGGTTCACATTGTCAAGATTTCAAAACATTTTGAATTGTGCGTAATAAAAAGAAAACTTGCCAAGTGAACCCCCAAAAATTTTAGTCAGTTATCATTAAATAATAAATTTCTCTCATAACTTTGTGTTGTTTCAATATTACTTTTCTTAAAATATTTGATATTAAACCTTCATAAAGTTAGAACTTGGCATACTTTTAGATCTCACTACTTTTCACAGCTGAGTTGTTACATATACATATACAGATTTTTATTTAAAAGAACTTGGCTGTTTTTTAACATTTTATGTTTTTGTTGTGATAGAAATTACCTGAGAGTCGTAGTATATCGAGACGAATGTTCCGTGTGTTTTTCGGTTTTTCTATTCGAAATTTTTATTTCTCAACACAAGCTTGGGTGAAATAAATTTAGATAGTATCTTTCTAATTTTCATGAAAGAAAATTCATGAAAGAACATTAGTTGGCAGTATAATTATTCTCACTATTATTATTTTTTTGGTGATAGATTTCTCTTTCTATTTTGATGACTATCAGCCACGGGGGTAAGAAATAAAAAGAAAGCTGCACGGAAATGAAATCTTGCTTTGAAAATCTGGATGAGATCGAAAACAGTTCAGTGGGTATTGAAATGTTCGAATTTTCGCACATTAGCCATGAGTGATATTTTAGCGTTCAGGTAAAGAAGGGTATATAGAATTTTGGACGTATTCAACGCTCCAAATGATAATATAACAAATATCTAATGATTAATAGCATACAGGTTATTCTTTAAGACGAATCACACACTTTTACCTCTAAAAACAACAACGCATTATTATTTATTAATATGATCTCATAAGCTTCCTATTGCAATACTTTTGGTATTTGAAATCAAGATACTCTTGATATAGGAGGTACTAAACTCAGATCATTTAAGGGTTTTCATACAGAAGTATATGAAAAGACTAAAACTCTTGTATTATAATGTTGTTATGGGATTATAAAGACTACGAAACTATGCTTACAACTCAATTTTTACTAAAGGATTCTTATAAGACTTTAAGTTTGTTTAATCCTATTCCAAGAAAAAAAAATTATTTAGCTGTAAGATTTAAGTATTTTGAAGAGAGAAGAGTGTTCAACTCAATAAAAAGCTATGAGACCTAATTAAGTTTCATAACAAGATAATAATTCTTAATTATGTAGACTTAGCTCTAGAGAGTTTGTTAGTTATGGAAGCTGTTGCTTCTGGAGCAACAACAAGGGAGACTCACCAAGTACTTAGTCTTCATTGGTTACTATAATCTAACTATGGCAGAGCTTAGTTTTCTTCTGTTGGTTTACGGTCTGTTATATATAATATTTTGATTCAGAGCGAGTGTGAACTTAAATATCAAAGAAAAAAATAATATTCCTATATTAATAATGCATATATGAGATGGTTGAGGTGGTATAATCAGGTGTGTCGGGAGTGTTGACGGGTTTGTATTTTGTATACACAGTTTCAGTCGGCCGGTGGTGAGGGAGACGAAGTGTAATTCATTATTACAGTACGTATATAGCCTTAGACCAGAAGACCAAGTGCGTTTGACTCAGTCGAGCATTTTATATTCACACGGAAGCAATATAAAAAACCGTTCTTCCCCTTTAGAGCAAGTAATTAAAACAATAAATTAGGGTGGATTATAGTTTTTGTTTGCCTTCTTTAAGCATAAAACAATTTCCTACTTAATGAAACCATGTTATACCAACTTAAAGCTTTAAAAGTCAACTTTTTAAATATAAATTCCAAGTTATTTGTTCGGTTGGTTTTTTTTTTAGCTCAACATAGAAGACAGAACTGAACGAAATTAACAAAACTATAGTGAACAGAGTTTTTCCTTGCCTTTTCCTGGTATTATTTCCATTTCAATGAGTTCTCAACTACTGATGGTATCACGTACCACTCACTAGCTAAGTAGTTAACTCATAATAATAGCATAACAATGTATTTAGCCTTCTTAACTAGCGACATACTATATACCTACTACACCCCCTTACAATAACTACGCACAATATGAACTACTGTGATGTCTGTGTCCCAAGTCCAAGAAAGGTTGTTTTTAACTATATCACTATCAGAGTAACATCACAGCTACAAAATTATGTATACATATATAGAGGAGGAAAGACGAAGGATGAAAAAAAAAATAAAAGACGACAGAATATAAAAGCAAAATTGTTGTATGTAATTTGCTAATTTTTAATATTCTGCGATAAAAACACACAACGAACATAATAAACACGAAATACGTGATAACGGTTCATAAGGACGATATATAGCTGCAGATACCTTCAGGAACTACTATTAGTATATTTACCACACCATCAAAGCCCTATACAGGAAGTCGACCATATTGAAACTTAGGTATAACATCGAGACGAGCGAGTAAGTCTATGATGGAATTCAACATTCAACACGTCATGTGGGGGGGGGGGGGGGAAGGGTATGGTAGAAGATAAACACATCCTTTTTATATAAATATCTTTTGTGGTGAAATCTTCTTCTTCTTCCTCGCCTTTGGCGAATGTCATCTATGTATAAATGTCCTTGATAATCAGGTCAAACATTAATAAAATGCGAATACATATAATGAGACCATCCCGAAAAATACGAGCTAAATAATTATAATATTGATTGCGGAAGAATGAGTTAATCAGCAATTATGGATCTCTTGTGGCGATTCGAATAAGGGTGACCAGATTTGAGTGTTTCATTCGAAATAATTTAAAAATGAAAATGATATTTAAATTTTTTTTGTTAGTCCCTCAGTACCTACCTATAGGATGTGTATTTGTATGAGAATCTTAACCTAAACATTTTAAGTATAGGTAATTTTTTTTAGATGAACCACAAAAATAACATCTTATTTAGTTTAAAAAAAAAATTATTAATTTGGTTGTGCGACAGCTCTTGGACGACTAGGACGTCTGTGAAGTTTGCATAACAATCCCGATTTTGCATGTAATTCATCAAAAAGGGGGAAATTATGAAGTTTTTTGATTTTTGAAAAAAAAATTCTTATATGAGGACTTCAAAATTTTATTAAATTTTGAGCTTTATTTCAAAGTAATAGGTTTTCTGGTTATTGAAAAAACACCATGCGTACTGCTAACCTCATAGTGAATTTGAAACCTTCTAAAATATTTTAATTTATCTTTATTCCTAGTACGCAGCTGATTTGAAAGAAAAAATCCCATGCAAAAATGACACAACGAAATCATAAACAAAAAATTTCGTTCTGCTTTTCGTTTTACAGTATGCTATTCGAAGAGCAAAATTTATAACTGTAGCAGATTATTTGGAGAAGTTTGCGCTCCTTATTCGCGTACTGAATTAATTAACGGATGATTTTTTAGCTGGTTTGGTTTTGGCAACACTGGTTTTGACAGCTGACGTGTGTTTAGTACCTTGTGTCACTGTCAAACAGCTTCAGTTTGGTTTGCAATTTAACCATGGATCGTCTTACAAATGAACAACGCTTGGAAATTATTGAATTTTACTATCAAAATTCGTGCTCGGTTCGAAATGTTCATCGCGCGCTGCTTCCATTTTATGGTCGGCATTCTCGACCTTCTGAGCAGTCTATTCGGAAGATTGTGACCAAATTTCGCACCAAATTTACTTTGTTGGACATTAAACCACCAACATGTTTACGTATTGTGCGTAGTGAAGAAAATATTGCGGCCGTATCAGCTAGTGTGACAGAAGACCGCGAAATGTCGATTCGGCGCCGTTCCCAGCAGTTAGGCCTTTGTTACAGCACTACGTGGAAAATTTTGCGGAAGGATTTGGGCGTAAAGCCTTTTAATATACAGCTGGTGCAAGAACTAAAGCCAGCCGACCTACCACAACGCCGAATTTTTGGTGAATGGGCTCTTGGAAAGCTGGCCGAGGATCCGCTTTTTTATCGAAAAATTGTGTTCAGCGATGAGGCTCATTTTTGGTTGAATGGGTACGTAAATAAGCACAATTGCCGCATTTGGAGTGAAGATCAGCAACAGCTAACAATGCATCCCGAAAAAGCCACTGTTTGGTGCGGTTTATGGGCCGGCGGCATTATTGGGCCATATTTCTTCAAAGATGATGCGAATCGTAGCGTTACTGTCAATGGTGAACGCTACCGAGCGATGATAACAAACTTTTTTTTGCCCGAAATGGAAGTTCTTGACTTGCATGATATGTGGTTTCAACAAGACGGTGCCACATGCCACACAGCACGCGAAACAATGGCGCAATTGCGAGGCGAGTTTGGTGAACAGTTAATTTCACGTTTCGGGCCGGTCAATTGGCCGCCTAGATCGTGCGATTTGACACCATTAGACTATTTTGGGGGTATGGGGGGTATGTCAAGGCTAATGTCTATAGGGACAAGCCCGCTTCGATTGACGCACTGGAAGCCAACATCCATGCATTCATTCGTGAGATACCGGCCGATATGTGTGAAAGAGTATGCCAAAATTGGACTCAGCGGATGGGCTACCTGAGACGCAGCCGCGGTCAACATTTGCATGAAATTATCTTTAAACATTAAATTGCAAGGTTCAAACTATTGATTCAAATAAATATTTCATTCATTTTTTCGAATTTTTTGTGTTTTTTTTTTTTTTTAAAATTTCTAAACCTCTTAAAAAATCACCCGTTATATAGACTATAGCTATTTATTGAGTGCGGAAAAATGATATTTGAGTTTTATTCGTGTTTTTGTTTTTTTTTTTATTATTTTCTTACATCATGGGTTTCTGTGGTTTTTTTTTTAGTTTATGTTTTGTTTCGTTTTATTTTTGCAATTGGTGGTGGAGAGTTTCTCCATGGATATATTTTTGCCATTGTGTTTTCGCAAGCGTTTCGTTGTTTTCAGAGAAAAATTTCGTTTTGCATCAGCAGCATACTATACTTTAAGAATCAAACTAAATTTTTCTGTCCAAACAAAATTTAGCTATATTCAAACCAGATATAAGTTAAACTTTATGTTTATGTTGTTTTAGACGTTCTGTAATATTTTTTTTCAACACCACCTAAGCTTTAAAACAAAGTTATCTCGACTTAGTTTTATTGAGAGTAAAATTGACCCTCATTCTTATATACATATAGGACACAAACTTTTTCATTATTAATTGAACACTGATCTCGAACATTTAAGAAAAATGTCGGATAACTTCTTAAGTATTGATTATAAGTATAATTGAATAAAAGATTAAAAAAAACTAAGTAAATAACTATTTGTGTATATAATTAAGAGAATCTGGTCGCCCTAACCCAAATCTAGTTCAGTTTTTTTTTTTTTTTTTTGCATGATGAAAATTTTATTCAAAGAAACTTTATTGGTATTTGATGGTAATAAATTCTTAGCAATAAAAAAAAAATCATAAAACATCAGCTTTTCTTTCTACGATGACGATACTCTATATGAGTAGCCCGAACCTGTCATAATGAACCCTTTTTTTATAACATTTATAGTTAGGTTTTTGTGTATTTATTTACATACTACCTATATAACCAACTATATATTTATGGGTAGTTTATTACAATATTAATTGAATATGAAATTTTATTTTACTGTTGGTCATTCCCTGATTGTTTGAATTATACAAAAACGCAATTGCATAACACGCCATTACATATTTATAAGCATTTTACGTCAAATAAATTAAGCGTAAATTATAAGCAAGTACCTATGTATATAGTAAACTCATTTCCTGAATTATAAATATTTTATACAAACAAACATAATAATTCGTTTAAAATTATTAATAGAGGAGCTCAGAGCCGCCTCGTGCGAGGATGTCTCGATTGTAAAGGAGTCACCTATTTACAGCTCTGCAGCCGATGCACGTTGTAGATTTAAGCAGTATCACCAACTCTATCCTGAATCAGCCCTCGACATGGGCGACCTAGATGTAAATTCTCGTAGTATTGGTCATTAGGGTAGTAAGCCCCAAAAATTAAGCTGTTTGTCGAAGCCATCGTTCTTGCAATGTGACCACGAATCAGCTTTAATAAAAAAAAAATTTATATTACGTTTAATGTTGACTCCTTTATATAAAACCAGGGTGGAATAATATCGACTTTGTGGTTCTGTGTAATCCAAGGCAACGACGAAGACATTGTCTCTCAAACACTCGAATTTTTTTCATTTAATATGGAGCAACGTTGAACCAAAGCGGCATCCAGTAAATCACCTTTACCCTGGTGTCAAGCCACCTGCTATAGAAAATAACACTTTCGCCAGGGCAAAGTCTGGACAGAGCAGCATATAATGTTTGTTGAAATTCAAATACTGATCTAACCATGATACCAACATACTTTACCACACTTTTACTCGCTACTGGATGTTCATTTGATCACCAGTTAATCCAGTCATCGCAATATCGCAAAATCTTGTTGAAGTCACGCTGCTATAGAATTCTGATGACCTCGAATTTTGGGGGAGGACAGCTGTCTTCGACCACATTGGATAATATGCATTATTCAGAGCATTGTGGTACGAAAGTTTTCTGTTTTCTTAACCCTGCATTCATAAACATGGGTCTCACAGACCCCGGTTTCCAGTGAACTCTGAAAATTAACCCAGAAAAAAATGGTGTTTTCTGCGATTTCAAATGTAAGCGTAACACCAGATTTTTGTTCAACTCCTGTAAACGTCCCATGTGCGAAGAGCATCGCTGAAATTGGTGTCAAGATTGCTCCGAGTCAAAAAATTTCAATATTTTTTCTTTTAATTATTTTAAACAAACGTTCCTTTGAGTAACATATAAAAAAAAAAAAAAAAACAACACAAACATATATATGCCAGTAAGACCTAGGGTCTTATAAATTAGGCAAATGTTAGAAGGAATAGAAGGATAGGATAGATTTTTGTTGGCACAGTGGATTGAGAAATTAGGTTTTGATTATCTCATTAAATCCCAGGGGTGGCTTTCAGTTGAGGGAATATAGAAAAGAATGCTGCCTAGACTGGGGATCGAACCCACACATCCAGGTTAGCAGTCAAGCACTACTTCCACTGCACCGGGGCCACCCCCATGTGTTTTTTTTTTTGCAAAAATATTTGTAGATAAAAAATAAGATTCTTTGAAGGTAAGGGTTCTCACAGACTTCTGTTTATGAACGATGTAACAATGAATATAGTTTATGAATCTAGGGTTAAGCAGATGTCGAATTACAACGTTGTATATTACATCAACTCCTGCTGATTTCTTTTTCTTAAGTGAATCGAAGATGAACGGGAACTCCACCTTCGAAATTAACAGGGAACTGGGCCCGTTTGGTAATGGCGGTAATGGCGTTTACGAAATGATATTCATTGAACCCGGTTAAACCAGGGTTCTTCGACCGCCACTGCATTATAATCATTCCGAAGGTAGAAGTCGTAAAGCAGGGCTCTATTTTTCAGGTCGTGGTTGGGGCGAATGCTTGCATTCGTCTTATGTATCTACACTTGCTGAAAAGCAGCCTTCTATTTCTCCTCCTCCTCGATAATAAAGAGATAATCGTCCAAGACGGTGCGGTGCGGCGTCTGGATCTATGAAGCTTAAGGCATGAAAGGTCGTTTTGATAATTCCATCTTATTAATTTTCGCTAGAATTAACCAAGTTTTTTTTTTTTAATTCTTTTTGGTGAAAAATAAAACCGAATTGCATTTATTATAACATAGTTTTAAGGCTAAAAGGCATTAGAGCAAAATTTTAAATGATCTAGTACGATTTTAACCCATTTTTGTCATGTACTAAAAATGCTTTAACATCGTACTAAATCATTTAGAATTTTGCGCCATTAGTATTAGGATGATAAAGTTTAACTTAGAGCGCCCACTGCTCCCGTATGTGGCTAGTAAGTTATAATAAATATAAGCTATTGATAAGTAGGCTAGTTTTTGTGAATTTGTGTCTAGCTTTGAGTTAGTTATAAGTTTTAGTTAAATAAAAAATTAATTAACTGTTTGTAAAATTACTTTAAGAATGTCGACGATGTTGATGGAATAAAATAACAATCAGTAAAGCATTTGACTCGGAAAAATTTGCCGGAAAGCTGGATTTTGGTATATAGCCTTCTGATGGCGTTTTTAAGAAATTATCAAAATTCCCCATCGACATGTCTACCGCTTATAATTTTGGAGGGGGTTGAAGGACCCCAAAGTGTTTTTTTAGGAATAAACTACCAAATAGTAAGTTGTACAAACAAAATGACAAGAACTTATTTGTATAGCTTTGAAAATTTTCTGCAAAAAATATTAATATGCTTTTTTTTCATAAAAATAAACTTTTTCGAAATAAACCAATCGGAAGGGTTAAGGATCTCACGTTAAATATTATAGTTAGTTAGTTAAAAAATTGTGCATTTTATGATAAAAGCATTAATTTGTGTATTGTTATGGTAGGTACATTATATGAATATGATTTTAAGAAATTGATCCACTCTATTTGTCCATCCCTTAAGGTGGGTGGAGAAAATTAAAAAAAAAATATATGAAAATAGAAAATTAATAAAAAAAAAACACAACGGCAACACTCCCAGTATCACATTTTAGTTCATTTGGCGCGTTCAGAAAAATAAGATCTTAGAAATTTTTCTCACTCAAAAAGTGAACAAGCGGATATCCAAGGTTTTTTTCCTCAGAGTTTTGACAACAAAGCTGAGAAATTTTGCTGAGGAATCCTGTTCAGGTTACTCAGATTGCTGAGATCTCCGTGATCTCATTTTTCCTGATCGTTTCTATTCTTTAATTATGTGTTTAAATGAAGTTATTTATAAGTGCTTGGTTTTTGAATAAATTCAAAATTTTAAAATGAATACCAAAGTAGGCTACGTTGACGCGAATTCGTGTTGTTTCAACGCTGAGATACAGTCAATGTGCTGATGTGCAGTCTATCAACGTGTCTTAACTGCGCATATGGTCATACAAATTAATCAACGTATCAAGGCATTAATTATTCTGCGTTGACGGATCTTGACATCTTAAAACCTTTGGTATAAAATTTGACGTCATTTCGACATCGGAATCAGGTCAATGCGTTGATTCTCTAATCGTAGCTTCACAAACTCTACCGTTGATAAACACTGAAGACTGATTTTATAATATTTTACTTTGTGAGTTTACGTAATTTTTATAGGTTTCAAGAAAGCAAGGGAGGTCACATATGAAAGCCTTATACGCAAGGTGAGAAAATGTTAAGATTCCACTGAAATAATTCTAATGATTATTTCAAGAATAATATAAAAGTCCTGGATTTGTTTTAAGCTATATAACAAATTAATTGCATATACAGAGTCCACCCTTAAAGTCCAAATATCTAGAAATATCCGTCAAAAACAAATATGTACAATGTACATACCTACTTCAAAACATTTCAATATATTAAAAGAAAAAGAAAATAAAACACAAAACAAGGTTTTCCACATTTTAACCATGAGCATCCTTTAGAAACATTACTTCAGCAAGTAACACCAGAAAACCCAAAACTTGGTTCTCCACTTAACCAACAAACAAAGAAAATAACTTTAAAAAAATATTTGAAAAAAAACTTAAAAACAACAACAACAGCTTTGGAAATAGCAAAACAAGAATTTCATTGAAAATCATCAGATTGTTTGTAAGGACGACGATGACGACGTCCTTCCCTTGTATTAGAAAATCGAAGACAAGAAAAACCATAGAGTATACCATCAGATCAAACCCCCAGCCCATACCATTCATTAGTCTTCTTCTTCTATATATGTATATGTATAGTGAATTCCTTTGCAATGAGTCCTTCCAGAGTTCCGCCCATGCTTTTACCGCCCTGCGGCTACATGACTGCCCAACCAAAAACCATTTTCATCCTTTTAACTAAAACCAAAACAACAGAGTAAGGGAGAGAAGGTGGGGAGGGGGTAGGGAGAGGGAGAGGGAGAAAAAAAAATAAAATATCGAAGAAAACAAAAATAAAAAAAAAATTTAAAAAAAAACCTTGAAAACATTTTGTACTGCAGGCTCGTTTACAATTCATCCCGATGCCCGAACAATTTAAATAATCCCGAAGAAATACTTAGAGCTTGCTTGGTATTGAGGGATAGAAGCACTCTAAATGGCCCCTAAACCGACCGAATTCTGGCGTTGGTTGGCTTGGCTTGGCCTGGTCTTGATGATGGTGTTGCCGTTTTGTTAAGGGTGTTTCAGATGCGGTGGGGAAAGTTACCAATGAAGAGGAGATATATATACATATATATTCATCGTTTGGTTTGAGTCCTTGGAATGGCATTGGATATGGTATCCCTATTTCTATCGTCGAACTTGCTTTAGGATAATAGCTATGGAATTTTAGAAATGCGATACTATATCTTGTGGCAGAATATTTTCAGCCTATATCTACATCATTGAGAGCAAAGACTATAATGGAGGCGGAAGTAGAAATGGAAAAATCTTGTGATCTTTCTTTTTGTTTCATCTGTATATGTATATGAAGAATAAATATTCATTTTAATATTATTATATTTATTATTGAAGTTCCTACAAAATTGATTCCATTATTTTATTTACATAATTTTGTGTGTTTTAAAACGCGATATCAAAAGTTCAGCTGCTTTGAAAATTAAGCAGAATTTACATTTTAATTATTCTTGATGATGAATTTAGATTTATAATAGAAATTAAATAAAAAAAAAAATAAAAAAATAAAAAATAATAAAAAAAAAAAAAAAAATTGTAAGTCGTTCCATAATTTCGAAAAATGCTGAAAATTCTGAATCATTTTTTATGCATTTTTTATCTTTATTAATCGAGTGAATAATATGGCGGTAAGAAATTATAATCAAATGAATCTTTAGCTAATTAATAACCAAATTTTTAGAAGCATTATCTTAATGCATCGTTCTTAAGTGAGTTATTCAAAATGAAATTGAAAACAAATTTCTTAATTCATTGTCAAATTAATAATGACTAAGAACTTAGAATGTATTGAAGAACGTCGTTCCACATTGATATAGTATAAGTATCATCGCTGGACGGTTAGTACCTATACCCCCATTTTCTAGTTTTCCAATACTCTAAGGTATGTGCCGTAAGTTTATGCTTTTTGTTATACAGAAAATTTAAAAAAATGAAAATATCTTTTTCGCAAAATTTGCAAACTTGCAATTTTTAATGAAATCTTTGAAACTCAAGGCAACATAAGTTGGGGCACATAAAAACACATTTTTCTTTTTTTGTATAAAATCTGCAAAAATGGCATCCAAATAAACGCTTTGCAAAGTTTATTTTCGTTATAGTAAAATTTTCAAATAGCAAAATTTGATTATCTCCTTGGGTGATACTTAGGTAACACAAGTTAAGCAGGCTCAAGTTTTGTTTTTACTAAAATCAAAAATGTAAAAATTCGTTCATTCGCAAAATTTGCTAACTTGTAATTTTTTTTAAACTCTAAGGCATGAGGCAGCATCAGTTAAGCACATAAGAGACACATTTCCTTTTTTTTGATAGTCAAAAATGGCGGCCAAGCTAATTTCACGCATCGCAAATATTTTTTGTCGGTATAGTACAATATTCAAATGTTTGGTTTTCTATTTTTGGTAGCTAAATTTGCAAATATGTAAATGGCAATATATAAGTTGAGCACAAAACGGAACAAGTTGTGTTTTTACTATTAAAAAAAAAATTTCGCAAAAGTTGCAAACACAATTTTTTTTTTTTATCTGTTCAGTAAAAGGCAGCGTTGACATCATAACAATATCTTTATCTCTATTTTCAGATAATCGCATAAAGAAGCGGTGCTAACTTCACGCTTCGCAGAATTCATTTTTGTTTATAAAAGTTGTAACTAGCCAAATTTTAATATATTTTTCGGCACATGATGGCAGCACAATTAGAGCACGAAACGGCACAAGTTATTTTTTTTTACGAAAACACATAACAAAACATCTTCTTTTAAAGAAAATTGAAGAAAGGAACAGTGTTAACATTAGACTTCGCAAAAATTATTTTTTTCGCAAAAGTTACAAATACATTATATGTATGTGAATTTTTTAATATTTTCAGCTGAGCACAATTTTTTTTTATATGTTTGTAGGTACATATATCGAAATTCGCAAAATATAATATTTTAGATCGCAAAAGTTGCAAATATGCAAATTTGGTTATATTTTTAAAACAAAGGAGCACAGTTTTTTAAAATCAAAAATGGTGTTGCAGCGCAAAATTTGCTATCGGTCGTAAAAGTTCCAAAGTAGCTATGTATGCGAATTTTTTATCAACTCTTTTACAATTTATATTTATGATAAAATCGAAGTTAAAAAAATTAAAAAAAATGGTAGCCATACTAACTTCAAGGGAATATTTTTATCTGTTCAGCATAACTTCAGTATGATTTTATTTTTTTTAGAAAATCAATAATTGCGGTAGGTACCTACTTCGGAAAATTTATTTTAAGTCGCAAAAGTTGAAAACATGTAATTTTTTTTTTGTATCTTTTCAGCACAAAATTAAAAAAAAAAGAATAAATTTACCTATATTTTTAGGAATTTGAAATTTATTTTATTTTTCGTGGTTAAAGTTGAAAACATGCGATTTTTTGTTATCTCTTTCACAAGTTGTATTTTAAATAAAATCGTAAATTAAAATCACTATGGCGCGCTAAGTTGAGCACAAAAGATCACAACTTCATATTTTAGAAAATTGAAAATGGCGGTGCCTCGCAAAAATTTACTTGGATCGCAAAAAAGGCAAAAATTCGAATTTGTTTATTTTTTCAGCAAAAACTGAGCACCAAAGAGCACAAGTTTTTTATTTTTAGAAAATCAAAAATGGCGGTGCTTTGCAAAATTTATTTTCGGTCGTAAAAGTTAAAAATATTCTCTTTAATGTTATGTTCGCTCATGCAAGTTTTTTTTTTTACTTAAATCGAAAATTAAAAAAAATGATTTGTTCGAAAATTTTACAAATTTGCTATTTTTTTCCATCACTGCTAATGGCACCGCAATTTGAGCTCACATTTGAACAATTAAATTCTGTATAAAAATACTAAAAAATTAACTTATAAAGCAAACATTTGATTGGATCGCGGTATTCAACAAATAAACACCGACAATCTCTCCATTTTGATAAAATTTAATGATTCATGTTCAATTTTGTTTACATAAATAATTAATTGATTTGAAACACAAGTACAGTCTTTCTCAAATGCTTAATGCTGATGCCAAAAACTATTTCACTATACGACCACTTTGAGCCTTTTTACTCTCATCCTCTTTATACTTTAATGCATCTTCTTCTTGAATAACAGAGACTCTCTAACTCAAAATTATATTCCATTGAATGAAACTAACAATAATAAAAATGAAATGCATTTTCTTTTAAGAAAACTTGGATTTATGCACTTTGGCTAAAAAAATAATAATAATATACATTATGCTCTTCCGCTTTTGGCCTGGGATGGCCAAGGAAAAAAAAGAAATAAAATATGTACAGCAATCATTTGGATATAAAAGATGTTACAAATCGTCCTGCTGCTATTTTATTATTGTGTTTTTTTTTGCCTCCTCCTAAGTCGTTTGGTGTTTTGTTCGTCGTCTGTTGTATATCGACTTGGCAGTGTTGGCAGCAGTGCTTGAGCAATTTTCTAGAAAAAGCAGCCAATATTTGCCATTCAATTGAAAAGACTCTCTATAACTTCTTCCTTTTAACGTCATCTATGAGATCTGAGTCCATGTGAAAGGCGGCAATGAACATAATCGTTATGCACTATGATTGTCCAATAATCGTTTCATTTTGATTGTGGTTTTTTCTCTTATTGAAAATATATTTCTATATAGTTGCTTTCTATAACCAAAAGGATTTATGGTCAACTGGTTCTTTCTATTCTTCTTGATTCTTCTTTCCATTGAGGACTTGATCGTCCTTATATTCGTGTCCTTTTGCCAAAATAATAATAATTGTTGCGCGCTATACCTAACCTAAATCCTTATACATAGGCAACCTTAAGGCGTGTCGAAATCACATTCGTTTGATTCCTAATTCGATTCCGTCAAAAAACCCAAAGACACACGACAGGCAAAAGAAAGAGAGAGAGAGAGAGAAATAAAGAGCGGACCTTATTCACAGAATTCAGCGGAAGGACTATGAAACATTAACTGCCCCTAAGGTATTTTGTACAGTCTAATTTTCAAGAACTAATTAAGATGGAAACGATACTTTTTTGCCTATTTCGTCGTCGGGTTTGGGATCGTTTCACACAAAACGGAATTCAAAACATCAACGTGTTTGTGATTAAAACCAAATTGAATTTATATACAGAAACATACACTGTGTTTATTACCCTCAGGCAAAGTTTCATATTATTTTATTATGTGAATTGAATTTTTATTATAAACCCCACCATAACATATTCAACGCTCATAGCTCACTGCTGGAAGAGTGTATGATTTAATCGGCTGTTTTTCCTTATTAATTATTGAAGACCCCCGGAGAAGTTAAGTCTATACATATATTCGTACAGTTATAAGTTGGGCATGAGACTGGGTCTGAGACGACCGCAATTCCATAAGGGAAAAGTTTCACTAGTTTACCATCGTCGGTCGTCGTTTTCGTCGTTGTCCTTGTCGTCTGGATAAAGCCACACATATCTATACACTCTTATGTGTGCGCAGGCAAAACTTATATGCACATCCGTTTCCAAGCAGCATGCAGAAAACTTTTCTACTGACTATTGCAATTAGTCCTGTTCGTCGTGTATGAACATAAATTACTGATGCCAGGGCTTTATTTATGGGCGGTCGAGCTCTCTTATAGGACGAAGTTTATTTTTCAAAAAAAAAAAAAAAAAAAACATCTGAACAAGGGAGTTAAGTTTAGTTGAAATTTCTTTTGGTTTTGCAGGGGAAAGTGGATTGGAATTGTTTTTGCCGGTTAGGTGTAAGTTGTTTTCACTTGAGAGAAGAATTTACGGATAATAAGTTTGAAGAGTTGATTATTTTAAAATACTAAACAAAAATATTTTACAAGAAAATAATCCTTATTCAAATTTTAGATTAAAGAAATTATCTAATATTTTAAATGAGAAACCATAATGTTGAAAACTTTCACTTCAGAAATGGGTTGGCTACGAAATCTTACAATTACTAAATTAATTGCAATTAAAAAATACCAATTTTCATAATAAAATAACAAATAACCCATTCTAAAAGGTAAATGTATATTGTGTAATGTGGTGCCATGAATTAAGTCATATAGCTAAATTTTGGAGTAAATTGTACCTTAAAGAGTCTGGCAAGCATAACAATCATGCAGAAAAATAATTACTACAATCGATAGCGTTTTTCGGTGGGTTATAAAAATGTTTTAAATATAACGTAGTCAAGGGTAAAAATTAAAAAGTTCACTTAATGTTCTAACGACGTCAATAAAATGAAATAAATTGTTCGCAATTTTTAAGATTGTTAATTTTGAACGAGTAACTTGCTTAAATTTATTAATTATATTTAGTTAATTTCATATATCTCTGAGTAGATTGATTTCTATGAGCGATTTAATATTTTCCATTAACTATAAGAAATAGTGGCGGGGGTACCACAAGGTAGTGTTCTAGGTCCAATTTTGTACCTTTACACATGATATACCTCAAACAGAAGGCACTGTTGTAGCCACGTTTGCTGATGACACTGAAATACTAGCAGTGGGCAAAACGATCAACTAAGCTACAATAAAATTACAAAACGCAATTAATAATGTCAATGAATGGACAAAAACTTGTCAAATAGCGCTCAGAGAATTAAAATCAGACCACGTGGACTTTACGTACAAGAAAATCGATATAGATTACCTGTATTTTTAAATACAACTCGGGTTCCATTCGCAAATGAAGCTAAATATCTCGGTATGACTTTAGACACGAAATTAAAATGGAAGGCACATGTAAAAAAGAAATGCGAAGAATTAAACTTTAAATTCGGACTTTATATAGGCAGGTACTTAATCCCGTCTGGACTTATGGTATACACTATACAGCTCTGGGCAAGGATACCAGATCATGGGATTTATCCCTTTTTGTATGGGAATTGCACGTTTAAGCTAAACGGCAAAACGGAATTTTCACACCTCATATAGTACAAAAATAAGTGATTTTACGTTATGTTTAATTTTTTTCCTAAATTGTTAATTTCATTAACAAAACTATGGACAAAGACCCTTTTTAGATTGTGACTTTTCAATTAGCCATTTTGGCATTTAACTTCATAAACCTGGTGTGAATTGGATTTAAAACGCGTCAAATTAAATGGTGAATCTATACGTGGGACATCAAATTTTAGCCTCACATAAAATGTATTCGAAATTTTAATCCATTTCACACGGCCGACGCTGCTGATGCGAACCGTAAAATCTTATACACAAATTACACAACTTAATTATAAAAGAAAACTATGCTTTTGGATAATAAATATCATTTGAGTTTCATTGGGTTGGTTTTTTTTTTGTTAGTATTAATTTCTGTGCTTTTATTTTTGGCTTTTTTTTGTTGCAAATGGTTAAACTCGTGCATTCAATGTAAATTTTCAAAATTTATATTTTTACCAATACGGAATGCATATTTGTTTCTAAAAAATTATGGGATTATATTTTTGGTAATAAAATAATAATACAAAACTTTATAATTACAATGAAATATATATTTTTTTTTATATAAAAAAAAAAAAAAATATCAAAGTTGGGAAAAATGGAATTTTCGGGTATTACTATGGGAAAACTTGATCCCAAAATCTGGCACCACTGCTCTGGGGTTGTACTCGCGATTCCAAATTAAATATTTTACAAATAAGGTGGGAGTATAGTGATGAATGACAAAAAAAATTTGAAAATAATTTTGAGAAAATCCACCCACTGCCACGCCCACTTTTATTGTTTTTTGGTTTTCGAAAAAGGCTCCAACGATTTGGATGATATTTACACAGTTTGTTCAGGTCACCGAGTCAAAAAAATTTAAAGTAATTTTAGTTAAATCCGCCCACTGGCACGCCCATTTTTCTAATATAGCTAATTTTCGGAAATGGCTATGAGGATTTGTATGAAATTTGCAGGGAGTTTAAGAAAACAAAAAATTCAGAAAACGGTTTTAGGAACATCTGTCCACTGCCACGCCAACTTTTATTGTTTCATAGTTTATCGAAAACGATCGTAAATGCCTTTATTTTTTGGAAACTCCTGAAACTATATGAATCAAATTTTCAGAATTTATTTTAAGGAATAAGAATAAAATTAAAAAAAATAAAATTTAAATCCGCCTACTACCACGCCCATTTTTATTAGTTTTTGGTTTCTCGAAAACGGCTCTTGGATGAAATTTTCAGAGTTTATTCTTATAAACAAAACAGACATTTTCAAATTGGATTTAATCCGCCTACTGCCACGCCCACTTTCATTATTTTTTCTTAGTTTGACGGGATTAATTCAAACGATTTGAATAAATGTTTTAGTTTATTCTTATGAAAAAATTTAATAAATTGTTTTACTAAAATCCTCCCACTGCCATGCCCATTTTTATTATTATGTACTTCGTTTCCGAAAATTTCAAGAAATTTTCAGAATTTTTTCTTATGAATGTGAAAAAAAATTTAAAATTATCTATATACAAAATCGCCCACTTTCACGCCTACTTTTCTTATTTCTCGCAAGGGCTATATTTTTTTATTGGATTTTATTTCACATCGTTATTCCTATTTAAAAAAAAAAAACATAATGCTCAAACACTCCACTGACACCACTGCAGTCGCAATAAATTTGGCTTTGAGGAGCAAGTTTTCAAACGTTTGGAACCAAACTATAAGTACATCTCGGATAATTATCGAATGGCCTTAATGTTTCCATGATAAGAGTGGGTAAGTAAGTGAAAGGCGATATACTTAGATCATGTTTTAACTAGAATTTTGTACATTTTTAGGCACTGGATCATACATATAAATAACATCTGTTGTAAAACTTTTAAAGAATTAATATTGCCTATTATTTCACTACTTAAATAAATTTTTCTTATGAAATAAAAGGCGTGTTTTTTTCTCTAATCTATATAGTATTGCAAAACAGTTCAATAATATTAAAAACAATGAGCTTGAATAAAGAATGTGTTTTCTATTGAATTTGAAGCAAAATAAATAGTAACGTATCATATAGCAACTCAACTATACACTATACAGTCTATCGTTAGCCTGGAATTCTATCGGGACTATTTTGATAAGCTGTATAGTCTTGTTGCTATGATATGTAATTCAGCCCTATCATGAATTCCATCGTAATCGGAAACTTTTCCGAATCCGGAAAAAAAATATCACCGAATCCGTTCGTAATGACTATTTGTATGAGATTTTTCACTACGATGGAATCTGTGATAGTTTTTTTCGGAACTCGTAACAAGTTTTCGATTACGATGGAATTCGTGATAGGGCTGATTATAATTTTGATTCATTGAACCGCTTTATAATCTTTATAGAAAAAAGAAAAAAAAAACAAAGTCAGGATTACTAAAAATGTTGTCAATATATCATATATTTTTATATAATACTATTAAACGAGCAAGCTTGTATCTTAATATCTTTATGTGTATTATTGAAATTTAATTAAATTTTTCTACAAAAAATAATAAAAAAAATTCTCAAAATAAATTTTAAAGATACCGAGCGTAGCTCAGTCTCTCAGGTACTTTTATTTAATTGAGTTGACTCGTATAATTTAATCTGATTTTTATTTAATAACTTAACCGAGTATTATCTTGTTTTTAACCGATAATTTTTCTGCGTTATATGCAAAACACTCTGTATATACCTACATACATATGTACCCTGGCATTCATAATAATAAAACATGGAAAAGGCAATTTATCTTTTAACGTTTGCTTGTTAACCAATTTTTAAGTCGGTTAAACTATCAAATTCAAATAATAAGATATTCTTATCTCCATATATTACTGTCCTCCTTCTAAACCACAACATTCCAAGTTTCTCTATTTGGCAGGTTAGTAAGAACACTCAAAATATCATAGGTATAGCAAGTATCAGACTTCATGACACTTCTAAGGAATTCATATAAGAATACCCCAAGTAACTATATTATTTTCGTTCGTTTTTTTTTCTTGCTTTTATATGGGATTTGAACTCCACAAAAGAAACATCAAGACATTGTACCTACTCATCCCTAATACCTGATATATGATATATGCACTCAATAGTCACTAGTTTTTTTATTTTTTTTAAAAGGAGATAAAAAGGACCTGATGTATACAATAGAAGACCTTGCTGTACTATCGTATAAAAATGCAAAAAAAAAAAACATCTCACAACATAAATGATGCTATTTCAACTGAAGGCTTCACACTGAGAAGCGCAATGATAAGCTTGACTGGAGAGGATATGGTGTTATGTATATCCTGTAGGGTGCAGACTCCCTTGTTGTGTGTTTTGTTATTTCTTAGAATATATTTGCCCAAACTGAACTACATATAATGGCATAAAAGTTTCCTCCTTACATAGGTCTCTTCAGTTGGGGTATGCATTTTTGGTTCGAATATGTGAAATGGATATAATAGCCAATGGTTGGTTAGTTTAAGTATTTCTATCGCCGATTTCATTTTATTTTTATTTTTTGAAGAAAATAAAAATGTGCAAGCCAAAAATAAAGGACTACATAAGGATTTCCGATTCAATACAAAATAAAGAAAGGAGGACTTTTTTTGATATACTTATAGTGCGATTCTGCAGTAGATGCTTTCAACATTCAAAATATTATATGGGAAGACATATGCTTCAAGTAATTCGAGAGGCGGTGCAAATAATTCAAACAGCAGAAACTATGGAATAAAATGTTTTTGGTTTTTTTTCATTTTTATGCTCGGTATAATATGTATAGCGACACTCAATATTTCGCTATATTGCATTGTTTTGAAAGGAAGCTACATCCTTTGAAAGATGAGAAAAATAAATTTTTTTTTTTTTTGAAATTATGCCAAAGAATATTTTCAACACTAAATTTGAGCACCGGAAGACATTTTTGCTTGTTCAGTTAAATTTTATGATATTATCTTTATTATTCTTCCAAGTTCCATAGGAACAGAGATATTATAGAGTCCAATGTTTATAAAGTATGTCTATACGTATATTTATATACACGTTTTTTTGACATTAATAGGGTATTTGAAAGTAAACCCCTCTTCCAAAAAGATAGACATTCACAAAGAAGATGAAAAGAGATTATTATCGTCGTAGTAAATAAAATAGTTCAATTGACAGAACAAATCAAAAATTTTAATTTTTAGTGCCCAGCCAAGTTTTGCCACTACAACCTTTTTACATGAACAAACTCAGGCGATTTTCGACCCCCTTCTAACTTCAATACTGGAACTTCAAATTCGGAATATTTTGTAGCGTAGCCAAGCAAAAGCACCAAACCAAATTTTAACTCCTTAGCGTAAGTGCTTCCCGAGATATAAGACGTCAAAAATCGCGAAAAAATTATATGGAGCACTTCCAATTGCTATACATTGGTGAAATTTGGTAGGGCAGTTGGGTTTGAAGTGCATAAAAAAAATAAATATATTTTAGGTTTTCCATTTAAGGGGCGTGGTATCGACCTACATTCTCAGAATAACGATCAATTAAATGGAGAACTTCTGATTGTTGTAGAATAATGAAATTCGGTAGAACTTAAAGTGCATACAAAAACAAAAATAAAATATTTGAGTTGATAAAAAAGTCAATAGGTGTGTTTTATTTATTGCTGCATAGCCAGCGCAGCAAAATTTCCCTTGGCAAACAAAAACAATTTGATTGCTGGTGAAAAAGAAGTCAGTAAAAATAAAGATGGCTGTGCTGGCGATAGAGCTTTCAATTATTGAAATGAACGTATAGAGTGAGCTTTCGTTTTATTCAGTCTTGTGCTGCGCTGGCTATGCAGCAATGAATAAAACACACCTAATAAAAACGAATTATAGTCTTGTTTTTTAAATTTTTATTTATTTTAATGACGCGTTTCGGCTAGTTTTCCATCATCGGATCACAATCGACTTACATTTGAATTTACATTTACAAAAAGCTCTAAAATCAACAAACTTTATTAAATACAAAGAATAAAAAAGCTTTTACATATACTATTGTCAAATTAAATGAAAAAACAACAAAAATTGAAAAAATGCTTGAAAGCTTAAAAGATTATATAAAAGAGAAATAAATATTGAACATAGAGATCAGCTGGCTTCTTTACATAACTTGACCAGCGATGAGTCAGCAAACCCACAGTTGTCGTTCAGCGCTACGTTATGTAGTTTGTTTATATAAATTGACTCCCAAACATTCAATTGCCTAAAACCCTGCATTTCTTTTAATAGGGATATATTGTCTGTCATCACACCGTGTTGTTTTTGGTTTCTCCTCCCTCTTCCCATTGCACTATTCTCCTGGTGTACATGTTTTGCGAAAGCTGTTTTTTCTGTTTTGTTTTTAACATCCAGCTGATGGTCTCTAAATCTTTTCTTCAGTGAACGAGAGGTTTGACCTATGTATACCGCAATACACCCGCTGCAGTCTAACTTATATATCCC
Organism: Epistrophe grossulariae; assembly: GCA_929447395.1. Classification (NCBI taxonomy): domain Eukaryota; kingdom Metazoa; phylum Arthropoda; class Insecta; order Diptera; family Syrphidae; genus Epistrophe; species Epistrophe grossulariae. The sequence goes on along the minus strand of OV839566.1, from coordinate 149,077,203 downwards.
CGATTTATCAAGTGGGTCGGTTTTTTGTTTTTCAAGTAAGCTTTTTATTGTAAGGCCAGACTTATAGGCTAGTTTTATGTTGTTGTGGCTGAGAACGTTGCAAATTTTGTTGGTGAGAGTGGGATAATAGGTCATTTTTGACCATTTAACTATTGAAAGCTCCGATTCCTGTTGATGTTCATTTGATAATGTAATATTTTGTTTTATAAATTGTTGTTTTACTTTCTTTCTTGTTGTATTTTGTGTTATTTTTTCATTTAAACCATTTAGTTTCGCACAGTCCAAAATATAATTAAATTCAACCTTATAATCTTCTTCTGACAAAGGCGTGTTTATCATTCTGTGGATCATTGTGTTCATTGCAGCAAAGTGCAAAGCAATGAAATGAGTCACTTGTTATGTACCTTTTTGTTTGTGTAGGTTTTCGGTAGATTTTGAATTTAATTAAAATGTTTGGCGATCGCTCAAGCCAAAGATCTAGGAAAGGTAACTTTCTGTCTTTTTCCACTTCAACCGTAAATTTAACTGAACTGAACTGCGAGTTTATAAGGTTTAGAGTTCTTGGATATTGATCAAGCGTAGAGACATCATCCACATATCGTAACCAAACGCGAGGAAAAGCATTCATATTTTTTTATTTTTTATTCAAAATGCCAAAGAAACAGATCTGCAATGAATGGAGAAAGATTATTACCCATAGCTGTTCCTTCATCCTGCTTATAAAATTCTTCATTGAATACGAAGATGTTTTGATTCATACAGATCTTTTTCATCTCAACAAGCATATGTCTACTTTAAGAACAGGGATATTTTTCGCAGTGAGCCAATCTCTCAACATGACTATGGTTTCCGGTATTGGAAATAGAGCAGTGACATCAAAGGAAACCAGAGCAATACACAAAATGAAAGGGAGAGGAGTGCTGTGTTGACGGGAAAGAATGCAATGGTTGAAACGTGAAATGGACTTTCTTTATGCAAAGCGGTATTCTATTAACATTGAGTGTGGACTCTACATCTTATATTTAAAGTTGGCAAAAAAAAAGCAAGATAGAGAGGTATGGTTGAATTTCAAACGTGAATTGTTTGAAGACATAAATATTGAATATTAAATTAAAAAACAAATGTTAAAGATAAAACTCAATAGTCTTATAATTGATAACAATGACAATCAAGTTGGTATCCGCCCACTTTCACAGATTTTTTATCAATTATATAAAGCACTTCTGATTGTTGTAAAATGATATATGTTGCTATCTTACAAAGTTTTGACCTGCCAACAAATATAGTATATCTTTCCAAAAAGGAGTGAGATCAAAACAAAAACAAAAATGTGGCAAGTTTTCTTTTTATTACGCATAATTCACAATTTTTTGAAAGCTTGACAAGTGAACCCACCAAATTTTAGTCAGTAATTATTAAATAATAAATTTCTCTCATAACTTGGTGTTGTTTCAATATTACTCTCCTAAAAATATTTGATATTAAACCTTCATAAAGTTAGAACTTGACATACTTTTAGATCTCACTACTTTTCACGGCTGAGTTGTTACATACAAATTTGTATATGTATAGAAGAACTTGGCTATATTTTAACATTTATGTCTTTGTTATGATATTAAGTCAATTCACACATCTCTGAGTAGATGGGTTACTATAAGAGATGTAATATGTTGCATTACCTAACTTAATTGGTTATATGAATGCGATCAAACTAACTAACTAACTAAAATTTAGTACACTTTGGCAGAATCAGTATGTAGATTTTAAATAATTTTGTTAAATCGAGTTTACTCGTAGGTATAATTTAACCTAGTGATATTGATATTGATATTGATATTGATATTGATATTGATATTGATATTGATATTGATATTGATATTGATATTGATATTGATATTGATATTGATATTGATATTGATATTGATATTGATATTGATATTGATATTGATATTGATATTGATATTGATATTGATATTGATATTGATATTGATATTGATATTGATATTGATATTGATATTGATATTGATATTGATATTGATATTGATATTGATATTGATATTGATATTGATATTGATATTGATATTGATATTGATATTGATATTGATATTGATATTGATATTGATATTGATATTGATATTGATATTGATATTGATATTGATATTGATATTGATATTGATATTGATATTGATATTGATATTGATATTGATATTGATATTGATATTGATATTGATATTGATATTGATATTGATATTGATATTGATATTGATATTGATATTGATATTGATATTGATATTGATATTGATATTGATATTGATATTGATATTGATATTGATATTGATATTGATATTGATATTGATATTGATATTGATATTGATATTGATATTGATATTGATATTGATATTGATATTGATATTGATATTGATATTGATATTGATATTGATATTGATATTGATATTGATATTGATATTGATATTGATATTGATATTGATATTGATATTGATATTGATATTGATATTGATATTGATATTGATATTGATATTGATATTGATATTGATATTGATATTGATATTAATATTGATATTGATATTGATATTGATATTGATATTGATATTGATATTGATATTGATATTGATATTGATATTGATATTGATATTGATATTGATATTGATATTGATATTGATATTGATATTGATATTGATATTGATATTGATATTGATATTGATATTGATATTGATATTGATATTGATATTGATATTGATATTGATATTGATATTGATATTGATATTGATATTGATATTGATATTGATATTGATATTGATATTGACATTGATATTGATATTGATATTGATATTGATATTGATATTGATATTGATATTGATATTGATATTGATATTGATATTGATATTGATATTGATATTGATATTGATATTAAACAACCTTAAATTTAGAAAACCCAAAATCCCGTTATTTTGAAAACCCAACATCCCTCTAGGAGTCTTTGAAATCGTCTACTCGGTGAAGCCTTTACTCTCGTTTACATTTAAAATTGATTTCTTGATATTGGTTTTTTGGGATTTTTGATTTTTAGATTTTGGGGTTTCTAGATTTTGGGTATTCGGGATTTTGGGATATATACACATGTATGTATGTATAAATGTACATATTTTTCGAGATTTCGATTTCGGACAACATTTTTCGGGGTAGTGGTTTTTCGGGATTTGGGGATTTTTGGATTACACGTTTTTTGGATGTTGATTTTCGTGTTCTCTGAATTTTTATTTTTATTTTTCTATTCATCCTCGGGACTGAAATTAAAAATTTATGAGAGCTCACTTTTTGATTCACTTAAGAAGTTTTTATAGATTAACGAAAATAAACTGCGATAGAAATTCTAAAAAAATTATAGAAAATGAAAAATTTTGCCCAAATTTTTCGATTTATATGAATATAAATTTTTTTCGGGATTTTTATTTCAGAAAAAATTGTTCAGGGTACCAAATGGGTTTTTGGAATATAAGGATTTTTAGATTTTTGGTTTTTTAGTGGCTTGTTACTTTTCGGGATTATTGATTTTCTAGATTTTGGGATTAAAAAAATTTGTCGGGAATTCGATTTCGGAAAAAAATTTCGGAATAATAGTTTTTTTTTTGGTTTTCGGGATTTTGAAATTTCTAGATTTTGTGTGTTTCGGGATTTCAAGAATTTGTGTTTTAGGAGTTTTCCCTTAAATTTATGTATTCATATAGACAGAAATTTAAAATTACATGAGAGATCACTTTTTGATTCTCAAAACTCAAAAGAAGTTTAAGATTAGACAATTAGCTCTGATCCATTCATGAATATTGTGTTTCTTCCGTACTGAATAGCGATAAATTTTAGTTATACTCGTATGTTTAGGTTTTACAATGAGGCATCAGACATCATTGTTAATCCCAAAAATTGATGTTTATTCCCAAACAAGACGGTTTACATTATGTTAAATTCATTGACACAATTTTCAAATAAAAGGCCTCTTTAGGATTTACATAAAGCATCATTTTATTTAAAAGCCAATTTACTCTATATTGACATGAATTTTCTTTTATTCTACCAATAAATTAAATTGTGTGCCATTTTTTATGGCATAATTTGCAGCATTTATTTTGTCCTTCGTTTTTTTTTTGTTTCCATTTGGTGCGAAAATAGAGTTTTCACCATCATATTCCCTGAATCGGTGCTGGTGTTTATTTGTTTCAAAAATAGGACACCCTCTCTCGCCTTTCGGGCAGAAGTCTAAGTTGATTTTTTACGATATAGGAATCCCCCCCTAAAAGCACAGAGTATAAAGTAGTAGTTGTTGTTGTTGTTGTTGTTGTTGTTGGTGTCGTGTGTCAGAGGGATCAAAAAAGAGACTATTTATATAGAAGACTCTCTACTACTTGTAAAATGATGATAGAAATCTTATATCTGAAATTGTCATCACATTGAACACCCTGAATAAAAATCACATTTTTTATCATCAAGGAGTTCGTCTCCTTCGTCCTTGCTGCTGGCTGGTGTTGGTTGTGGATGTGGATGGCTTTCATTTTTATTTCATTTCTGGCTGCTCTGTTGCATGTGTCTTATGATGCGGGGTTCTTCTTTCCATTATTTTTTTGTTTTTGTCGTATTCATATCCCATTTATGGGCTATACTTAACTGTTTGTTGTGGGTGTGTATTCGTACCTATTATAGAAATAAAGGGGGTCATGTTGGCTAGAATCAAACTGCTCCTAAGAAAGACAGAGAGCATAAGTAGGGTATAGACAATGTGCCACATGCCATAAATACTTAGAAATAAAAAAAAAAAAAACGATTTCCTTTATGGATTTTTAAGACTCTTCAAGTACGACTCTGATTTCAGAAAATTGATAAGAACGACTGAGTCTACGGAAATCGACTCGATGAAAGGCGGACTGGAGCATTTTTTTTTATTTTTATTTGTCAACAGTAGATAACCCACCGTTGCCAGACTATTTCAGTGGATATAATGTGTCTGGATGAGGAAGGGGGTTGAATGGAGTGTGAAATTGCTATGTAAGCTTCTGTCATCGATAAGATAGAATAAAAACGTTTACAAAAAAAAAATAAAAAACAAGAGCAAAATAAACGAAGCTATCATCAGACGATGTAGGATGTGGGTTTGCAAGTTTTGAGTTAGTTGTTATTTTGATGATAAACTATGTAGGTGTTTAAATTATTTTGATATATAATATCGGTATCTAAGGTTTTTTCATTGTATATTAATTTTTATTAATTAGAGAGGTGACGTAATAAGATGAAAAGATACATCTTAAAATTTGGTTTGTATAAATATTCTGTAACTTACATGTAAATTCCTAGGCAATTTTGATAAAAACATTTTTGTAGACTTCAGCAAAACAATTTTATCGTTTTGAAAAAATTTTATCAATATAATCAAATAAATTTATCTATTTCACAAAATTTTAATAATTTTCATCAGTTTGACAAAAAATTCACTACAAATAATATTTTCAGTAAAACAAAACACGTTTTGTTGCTATAACAAAGTATAATAGAGATTTTTTTTGTAAACACAACTTTTTTTGTGGAGCAAACAAAATATTTTGTAGTATCTTCAAGAATTCAATTTTGTAAATGCTTGTTAATGCATTATTTTTTTTTTAATTTTTAGTAAATTTTTTCTATCAAATTGATAGAAAATCAAAGCAATTAAACAATATTTTTGGTGTAATGAAAGAATTGTTTGGACCTTTTGTTTTTTTGTAGAATAAAATTGTGATATAGCTAGATAAAACTATTTTGTAAGTAGGTTATTGGTTTTTTTTTTCAATGTGACAAACATTTTTTTTTTAATTTCAATTAAAGAAGCAAAATTTATCCATTATATAAAAATTTTATTCGTAAGAATAAAATATTATTGTTTTTGCTTACCTTTGCCTACTTTGTGCTACGCTAATGAAAAAAATAAATAAAAAATAAAATGAATTGGGTGCGGCGCGACAGCTAATGTAGATTCAGGACTCTCAACCATACCTTTGTGCGTGTTATTGGAAGGAATAGAAGGGACCTACAATTTTCTGCCGAATCCGAACGGCTAAGGTGAGAAGCATTTTTTCATGTCAAGAGATACTCTTGGAGGATTTGTCAAAAACATTTCTGTTTTTTTAGGTGAGATGGACTGGGAATCGAACCCAATACCTTCGGCGTAACAGTCCAACACACTAACCATTACGCCACGGACTACTACCCCGTTCATTTAATTGATCAACCCCGTTCCTTACATTTATGAACGCCGTTCATTAAATCAATGAACACCTTTCACAAAATAAATGAACACCGTTCATTAAATGAATGAACACCGTTCATTAAATCAATGAACACCGTTCATTAAATCAATGAACACCGTTCATTAAATTAATGAACACCGTTCATTAAAGTAATTAACTTCATTCATTAAATCAATGAACAGCGTTCAATAAATCAATGAACACCGTTCATTGAGTCATTAAATTGAAAAAAACAACAACTGTGTAATAAACACATCGATTTGTAACTGAAACATTTTCGTTCTACGAAATCTTTGTCAGTTTTACAGAAAAAATGTATCAATAAGATAAATCATCAACAAAAATTGGCGAATTGGATTAAACTATTGTGTTTGAACCGAAATTTATATAAGAGACAGATGAACGCACACAAGAAAACCGACGCAACTTACCGACCACACGAATAATTTTGTTAAGCTCACAAATAAATTTATTTGTAAATTTGTAAATAAATTTATTTTTGAGCTTCACAAAATTATTCGTGAGGTCGGTACCTCAGTTTTCTTGTGTGCGTTCACTGACATACCAACAAAACCTTTTTGTTATATTAACAAATAGATTTGTTGAGCTGACAATTTAATTTTGTGGTTTCAACAAAGCAAAATTGTTCAATTGAAAATTATTTTATCAATACAATAAACTAAATTGTAAATATAACAAAAATATTTTATACAATTACCAACATTTTTGTTTATTCAATCATTATTTATTATTATTATATTATTTTGTAAATATGATAATGATTTTGTTAATATGAAAAAATAATGCTTGTCAGTTCAACAAAAGAACTTATAATTTTTTTTACTTTTGTCTATTTGATAAAACATTTTATAGGACGTATGTTGACAGAAGTTTTATCAGTTCATCCTACATTTTTATTTTGTATACCTACATTTTATTCTCAATGCACGAATTTTATGAAGTACTAAATACTACATATTAATGATCCAGTAAATATTTTAAAACTTTGAAACCGATTAGATTACATCAGGCCCTATAAGACCTTAAATAAAGCTATCCACCAAAGTTCAGCTTTAAAGGAATTGACTTACAGTTTTTACAATTAATTCATATAATGCTGGATGTGATTCTCCATCTTGCTGAATATCACGCTGAATAATGAGCTATATATCGCGCTGAATATTGCACTGAATTTCATGCTCAATATCGCCCTGATCATCGTGCAGTAGATCTGTCTGAATATTCCGCTAAATATCACGCTGAATATTGCTTTGAATATATTAATATTGCAAGGAAGATCATGCTGAATATCGTGCTGATTATTACACTAACAAATTTAATTTAATTGAATATCATGCTGCATATTACACTGATTATCGCGCTGAATATTGTTATAAATATCGCGCTGAATATTGCTAGGCGCTACATATCGATCTGAATTTTGCGCTGAATATCGCGAAGGACATCGCGTAGTACCTATATCTATCTAAATATTGCGCTGAATATCATGCTGCATATTACACTGATTATCTCGCTTAATATTGCTTTAAATATAGCGCTGAATTTTGCGTCAAATATCACTCTAAATATTGCGCTGACTATCACGATAATGAATATTGCGTTCAATATATCTTTGAATATTGTGCTGAATATCGCTCTAAATTTTACGCTAAATATCGCAGTGAATATCACTCTGAATATCCTGCAATCCAGCAGAAAAGCATAATAAAATTCATTATAAAATTTAATGAATCTCCCAATCCATTTAGCCTTGACGATTACACAATGGCTATAGTTTGGTGTGCCAATGAATTATACATACAGTATTGCACCAATACTTTACCATCAAAAAAGGCAAACTAATGGAATTTCAACAAGCACCTTATGGACCATAGATGTGCCACGACCAAAGTTTGACTGTTTTATATGAAGTGGTGGTTTTGGTATTTTCTCTTAACTTATATATAGTGAGATGCATTAAAGCTAACACTGTTTTCACATTCATATATTTTATTTGCATTATTGTATACCGAAAACTTTTGATTGAATATGCAAAAGCAATTTACTATATATTATGATGTATAGGTATGTATGTATTTTGAATGGAATATTCTCTATTTGCTAACAAATATATGTAAATTTGTAACTCCAAGCTGACATACAATGGATTTGAATCAAGGGTGGATTTAAAGAGGCAGGTAGGTATATTTGGGCCGTCAAAGATTCAACAAACTTATATAATTTCTGTCACAAAACTGCCATTGACATATGTACGCTTAATTTTAGGCATTTTATATAATGCCGCTCTGATGCTCTGAATCGCACCAAATATAGCAATGAATATTTCTCTATAACGCTGAATATCACACTGAATATCATCCTTAATATTTCGCTGCATATCGCGCTGAATATTGTGCTGAATATTATGCTGAATTTCCTGCTGAATATCGCAGGAATATTGATATGAATATCGCGCTGATCATCACTCTTAATATCACCATTAATATTGCATCGAATATCGCGCCAAAAATCGCGCTGAATATCACGTTGAATATCTGAATATCAGCGCTGAGTATCACACTGAGTACCACGCTGAATATTGCACTTAATATTGCTTTGAATATAACTCAAAATATCACGTTGAATATCGCTCTAAATATTGTGGTGAATATTTCGCTGAATTTGAATATCACGCTGAATACCACGCTGAAAATCACGTTGAATATTTCAATAAATATCGCGCAGAATTTTGAGCTGAATATCACGCTATATATCATATGCCAGTTCTGCTTTAAATCGCGCTGAATACCACGTTGAATATCGTGCTGAATATCACACTGAGTACTACGCTGAATATGACACTTTATATAACAATGAATATCGTGCTGAATATCATGTTGAATATCACACTGAGTACCACGCTGAATATCGCACTTAATATTCAAATGAATATCGTGCTGAATATTGTGCTGAATACTGTGCCAGTACTGCTATAATTCTGGTGAAATGCAAGCAAAAAGAAGGAAAAACCAAGTTAAAAAAATATAAAAACAAAGCGAAATTCAACAAAATTTTATAAGAATTTTGTTTTCTAACCTAAATTTTTTGAATCCCCTCCTGTAATTGTTAGTCCAAAAGTCCAAAATCCCACATTGATATATAGAGAGACTACGCTCTCACTCTGTATCTCTTAGTTTTAGCCTTTTATTCCAAGTAAACCAGCAAACACACCTCCACTTCACTATAAACCACATTTCGACAAACCTTCTTCCTGCTAAGAGTATATCGGAAGCCTAAAGTGAATTCTGGATCAAGACGAAAACAACGAAAAGGAAGATAGCGTAGATACCTATGGCAACACCTCAAACAACTACTCTGCCACTTTGTATTCGCACATATAGTAGTAGGGTAGTAGGTGCATTTGCAATGCATTGAGCAGCTATGTGGTAGCAAATATAGCAAGATGTCTGCATTATGGTATATCAGGTGATAAGGACCATCGTTGTCGTCGTTGTCCTTACTCTCGCCTATACGATGGAATAAGTTAAGTTAAGGTAAGGTAAATGTGGTGCTGGTGGCTGCCACTTATTTACTGCACTGAGGTAAGAAGTCATCATGCCAAAATCATCATTAGGGGAGACAAAAGAAATAAGTTGCTCCATGCAAACTGCATCAGCTTCAACTTCAATTCGAATTCGCTTTCCATCTTGTATACATATATTCTATCCAAAGTTTTGGAATTGAATAATTGCTTTCTGGGAATATGCGGTGGGTCTCTCTCATCCTTTCATTAGACTATAGATTGGATATTCAGCAAGTTGGCAGTTTGAAAGTTGACGACGACGATTTTAGAATTTACTCTGTCTATATCTGTATGTCTTTGCGATTGATTTGCAATGAAATGAGAGAGAGAGAGAGAGAGAGAGCAAGAGAGAGAAAGAGAAGAACTTCACTATTAAGCTAGCTAGATAGAAGGACGATTAAGGATTAAGGCAAAATTTTGTTATAGCATAAAGTAAAGTTTTAAATGAATTTAAGTTAAGTTTCACTTTTGGTGTTTTTGGAAATAGTACTCGGTTCAGTTGATGAATAGCAGATTGATGATGATGATGATGATGTTCTCTATACCATCATGATGGTTCTTGTTTTGCATTGAAAATAGGAAATCCAAATGGACAGGAATATACATCACAAATGTGTATAGACACAACTCAAGAGACATTGATGCACCGCATCTGACAATCAATTGTCATGCAATTGCAATTTCATTTAATATTCATGAAGTTGATTCTTTTATGCTTTTGGGAAATTATTATTATTCACATAAAGAGGGTATGTGTGTGATGAATAAATTAATTACAAGTGAGGTGCGAGAGATATGAACTAAAGATGTATTCAGTTATAGTGGTGGCATCTGCTGCAGGAAGATCCACATCCATATAATGATGCGGAGAAGAAGAAACTTTAATTTGTTGTTCGGGTAAGTTAACTTCTGCTTTTCCTGTTTCCGAAAGAATTTTGATGATCTGGATTCTGGACTATGGGGATCACAACACAACAAAATCTCATTATCTATTGACTTGAAAACCGACCATAAAGGACAAAGACAATGATAATAATGTTTGAACATCTACATACCTTTAGGTATAAGGGGATGCTCGGATGGGAGGGGAAAATGACAATTGAGTATTCTATACTTTAGAATCGAAAAACCAAATCAAAATTTACAAGACATTATTATTTGAGGGTGGGGTGAACTCGTGGAGAACCAGAGCAATTTACAACTCTGAACCATTCCCATGCGCATGTTGTTAATTGGGAGGAATAAAGGGGACCTATAATTTTCTGGCGAATCAAAACGACTAAGGTGAGAGATACTTTTTCAGGAGAAGATACTGTGTTCCTTGCAAAAGGCAGTACCCCGTGAAAAAACATTTTTGTTCATGGGCGGAATATAGGTTGGAATTAAATCCTCAGATCTGCAGTGCAGCGCCGCGGTGCACGCGTGCGTGCGTCGGTAGCGTGTGACAATACAACTACCATTATAAAGCCTCGGGTATACTAACAAGACTTGCCAGATTTGATTATTTATCGGAAATTGGGCTATATTTTTACATAATTGCCGATAACAATTTCAATATGACAGACAGATCAATCATAATTTGACTATAAATACGTAACCCAAATCAAATCTTGGCCGATGTTTTTTTTTTCGTATACAAATTATTCAAACAAATAAAATATTTTTCTCCCCCTAAACATAACCAGGCACTACTAATATTCGTCGTATTTTTTTAATTAAAAGTGCATTTGAATTTTTTGATTTTCAAAGTTGCTATAAAAATAGAAAAATTGAATATTCTTTTTACTGAGGTTCTGTATACCATCGACAGACAAGAAGAAAACCACCCAATTTTTCCATAGATATTTATTTCTGCCTTTTTTGGTTTGTGGGTGGTACTATAAAAAACATCAAAAGTTGAATATTTTGTATTTACATATATTTTATTCGAAAAATAAGTACAAATAGTTGTCAAACGACCCCAACTATCCCCATCTATCTTAAATTATATTTAGAGGCGAATTTTCTGATTTGGAAAGTTGCTAAAAAAAATAAAAAAATAAATAATCTTATAAAACTCAGGGTATAGATAAACTATTTTTGTATTTGATAAACTTGAACAAACGACGCCATATTTTTTGTGAGGATTCTATAAAAATAATAATATTTGAAAATTTTATTACTTATTTTGGAAAAACATGAAAAAATGATGGACAAACGACCCAAATTATCGCATCTTTTTAAAAGTTAATTAGGTGCGGTAGACGAATGTTTTTCTTGAAAAGTTGCTATAAAAAGAAATTTTGAATTCTTTTTTTAACTGAGGGTATGGAGTATGGACAGACAATTTTTTTTATGAATGAACATGGAAATAGTCGGTGGAAAATATAACTCAATTCGTCGCTACAATGCAGAATTAGTCTAAGTCCGAAATTATAAAATATGTGTTTTTTTTAACTTCATAAGGAAATTTGTTGTGTTCCGCGCATTTCCTCTGCGTGCAGTAGTTCCTTCAGAATTTTAATAATAGAATATAATCGTAATGTCGGATACCTGTATTTTACGGACTTAGGATCTTCTTTAATAATTTTGTATGACTTTGAATAGTTCTGCATTGTAGCGACGAATTAGAACACAATTTCCTAAGTTTTCATTTGGGAGGCTGGGCAACTTTTATGTTAGTTGTGGATATTTGCTATAAAAGAGAAATTATTTTATTTAATGAGAGTACCTACCTGTAATAGAAATTTTTTTTTATTGGACAGATGAAAAACGACTCCATACGTCCTCCTATAAATATTTATTTGTTATTTTTTTTTTGTGAGTGTTGCTTTAAAAAAAAGGAAAGTCGAATATAATTTTTTTTAACTGCTTTTTGACTGCAATAACCCCCATCTGCCTTAAATTTCATATAGGAACTCTAGACAAAATTTTCGATCGGGAAAGTTGCTATAAAAAAAGCAAAGTTGAATTCTTTTTTAACTGAAAGTATGACCAAATGATTTTTTTATGAATGAACATGGAAAGTTGGTGCGGACAGTAAAATTCGTGACCTTTCATTTTGGAGACTGAGCAACTTGTTTGTATTTTTAATTATTTACTATAAAATGAAGTTGAATAAAGTTGAATATTTTTTGTATTCTAAAGGTGAAGAAACTATTTATTATGTCGGGAAGACATAACCACTATAAGATAGGAATAAACGAATCCCACACTTCTAAGTTGTCATTTGGGGAAACCGCAAGCAGAAGAACTATTGCACCTAAACATAAATCCTTGTATGCCCTTGATGGAAACAGACTTGCGTATATTTGTTCCAGAACACATCAAATAAAATAAGTTTGAATATAGTCGAAAAATTGTAATCAACTGAGTTCCATCATTAACCATATAATTGACCAAAAATTCAACTATTTATTGTACCCCATAGGTTAAGTGATGAACGCGAGTTAAGTGATAGATTTCTTTATTACCATCCGAGATAGCCCTTAAATTCCGTGCATGGTATATCAATTTTAATCCACCATTGAGCAATTTCACATTCCCATCACATCACACTATAATCCCCTTTCGGATTATAATAAAAATTCAAATCTAAATTTTCACAATTCTTTATTTTAATTTTAAATATCCGTGTACATAAGTTTTTGTAATTTTTTATTGATGTGAGAGAGTGGTGCCACGTCTTGCCACGCCGGTTGCCGATTACATTCTAACTTACTTCTTTTCTTACATTCTAGTAGTTTGTCTTTCTTTCGTTTATTTTTTACATTCCTTTTCGTTCAGTTAATTGGGGTTTAAGATGTGACGTTTTATTGAACAATTTATGTCATGTGTTTACATGTGTCGCCACATCACTCCCCCTTACAAAAAAAATGGTTACAATGATCTGGTTGTTAAATTTTGAATTAATATATGTTACATTTGTAATGTGAAAACTAAGTTTTAAATTTAATGTAATTAATTATATACATAATTATAAACATAATATGAAACGTAAGGTTTAAAATTTAATTCAATTAATTTTATGGTAATTCAAAGGAACTATTGTTTATACTTCAAATATAATTGACATTTGGTTTTATAAGATTTTTCTTAATAATACAATTTTATGTTTTAATGTTTAGAATATAGGAATATGTTGGTTTTACATTCTAAAAGCAACTTTTGGTTTAATTTTTGATCTTGTCATGATTTGTGAGTTTGTTTCAAAAGCTGGTTTTAGTCTATCAATACTTATTGTTTCTGATTTATCTCCTCGTTGGACTGTAAAATGTTTTTCGGATTTTGATATTACTTTAAAAGGTCCTTGATATGAAGGATTTAGACTACTATTTTTAATTTCATCCCGTATGAAAACGAAATTACATTCTGTTAAACCTTTAGGCACGTAGATGTAATTTTGAATTCTTTGTCGACTTGAAGATGGTCGTACTTTTAAAATTGCATTTTTGATATTTTGGGCTATAGAAGACTTAATAGTGGTATCTTTATCCGTCCTTCCAGTGACTAGCTCACCGGGCAATCGAAGTGCTTGTCCAAACAGTAGTTCAGCTGGACAGATTCCAATGTCATCAATGATGGTTGAGCGAATTCCTAAAAGAGTCCAAGGAAGGTTGTGATACCAATTGACTTTATCTTCTTGGCACCGCAACGAATCCTTTAATTGTCTATGGAACCGCTCCACGAGACCATTTGCTTGTGGATGATAGGTGGTTGTTCGGATTCTCTTTGAACCAAGAATGTTTGCTATTTCTTTAAAGAGTGAAGATTGAAATTGAGAGCCTTGATCTGTTGTAATAAATTCAGGAACTCCGAAACGTGAAATCCAATTATGTATGAATGTTGAAACGATTGTTGAGGTTTCGATATTTTTTAAAGGAAAAGCTTCAGGCCATGATGAAAATCTGTCTTTTATTGTTAGGAGGTAAGTATATCCATTGGATGGTGGAAGTGGTCCAACCAAATCCATGTGGATGTGACAAAATCTGCCTTCAGGAATAGGAAAATTGCCATATTTGCTTTTGGTATGTCTAGTTATCTTGCATTTTTGACAAGAAATGCAACTTTGTGCCCATCTATTTATTTCACGATTCATGTGAGGCCAAAAATATTTTGAGACTATTATTTTTCTTGTTGCTCTTATACTTGGATGAGACAGGTTGTGATGATTATTGAAAACGGTTCGTCGAAAAGCATGTGGAATGTATGGGCGTTCAACTTGAGTAGAAATCTCGCACCAAAGTTCGATATCATCAATTGGTACAAGAACTTTTTTAAGACATGTTGACGAATTGGTATTTTTCAAAAGATTTTGCAACTCTTCATCCAATTCTTGTTCTTTGGCGAGAGTCTTTAAGTCTAGCTGTTGAAAATTGATAAGGTCAATGTAAGCTCTTGATAGCGTGTCTGCAACGATATTACGAATACCTTTTATATATCGTATGTCAGACGTGAATTGAGCTATGTACTCCAAATGACGAGTTTGTCTTGGGCTTTTTTCCGTTTTAGATACAATTGCATTCGTTAGAGGTTTATGGTCGGAAAAGACTGTGAATTGTCTACCTTCCACGAAGTAACGAAAATGTTTTATGGCTTGAAAAACTGCGAGGAGTTCGCGATCAAAGGTGGAATATTTCTGTTCCGCTGGACTTAAACGTTTTGAAAAAAAACCAAGGGGTTCCCATTTATTGAGCTTGTGTTGTTGCAGAACTGCACCCACTGCGTCACTTGAAGCATCTGTCATGATGCTGATATCGGCATTCTGGTCTGGGTAAGAAAGGATTGTTTGTTTAGCAAGTTTGGTCTTAAGTGCATTGAATGCATTTTCGCATTCCTTTGACCATTCAAAAACTTGCTTATTTTTGTTACTATTTGGTCGAAGCGTTTTAATAAGCTGATATAATGGTTTCGCAATTACTGAAATGTTTGGTATGAAACGATTATAAAAGTTTATCATGCCAAGAAATCTTTGGACTTGTTTCATGGAGTTGGGCTTTGGAAAATCGTTGATCGCCTTAACACGATCTGAAGTTGGTTTGATTCCGTCTTTTGAGAAAGTATAGCCTAAGAAATCAATTTCCGAAACTCCTAACACGCATTTGGAAACATTGACATTGAGACCATATTCCTCTAATCTTTTAAAAATAATTCTAAGATGTTCCTTGTGTTCTTCGGTGGATTTGCTTGCGATAAGTATGTCGTCCACGTAGACGAATGCAAAAGTCAAATCACCTAGAATGCTATTTATGAAACTTTGAAACGTTTGTGCTCCATTCCTAACGCCAAAAGGCATTCGAAGAAATTCGAATAATCCAAATGGTGTTATGACAGCTGTTTTATAAATGTCCTCGTCTGCAACAGGAATTGTGTGATACGCGCGTGGTATGTCGATTTTTGAATAGATGATACTATCATTCATGTTGGCAGTGCAATCCTGTGGATTGGTAAGTGGAAATTTGTTTGGAACTGTAGCTGCGTTCAGTTGTCTATAATCTCCACATGGTCTCCAATCTCCGGAATTCTTGGGAACCATGTGAAGTGGTGATGCTACTGGTGACGTTGAGTGTCGACAAATTCCTAACTTCATCATCTGTTGGAACAATGTTTTGGCAATAGCAAGAGCTGGTGGACTTAATCGTCTAGCCCGAGCAGAAGGTAAAGTGCCATTAGTTTCTATTCTGTGAACAACAGAATGTTTGACTGGTAGTGAATAGTCTGGAGGTGCCTTGAGTGAAGGATATTCATCAAGAATTTTTCCAAATTCACTTTGAATGGAATATAAAACAGGAGAGTCATGATATGGGGTTTTGGATATCGAGCAATTTGTGTTGAGATAAGTTGTGTTATCAATAAGTTTCTTAGTTCGCAAATCTACGGATAAGTTGAATCTATAAAGGAAATCGGCTCCTAATATAGGATGACTGATGTCAGCTACAACAAATGTATAATCGAAATTGCGACGTAGATTGAAATCAACAGATAATCGTTTCAAACCGTAGGTTAAAATTTGTCCTCCATTAGCAGTAAGGAGTGTGAAATCTACAGGATCACGTAGAGTCGGATAACATTTTCGAGGTATAATTGAAACCTCTGCACCTGTGTCGACAAGGAAGTGTTGTTTGGAATGTTTATCAAAAATAAAGAGACGGCGTGAAAAATTCTCTACACTCGATGCCGCAGTCGAGGCAGAAATTATTGGTTTTTTGGGTCGCTTTCGGCATTTGTTGGGTTTCGGAAACTACATGGAGCTAAACATCTTCTTGCTTCCTTTCCATGTTTCCTATGATACCAACAAATCTTATTATTTTCAGTACGCTGTCTGCTTGAAGACCTGAATCGAGAATTAGTACGTCCGCGTGAAAAACTACGATGCCTACGGAAATTGTTTCGGTTAACTTCAAGTCTCTCGATACGCTGTAGTAATTTGGTGTAATTGTCTTCGTCGCGTTGACTTTTGCTTGTCGATTGTTCTATGCTTACCTGCGTGTTTACTTGAGAGGCTTGAAATTTACCAGAGCAATCATGAATCCGGTCGGCAAGTTTGAAAATTTCTTCTTGTGACTGTGAACTTTCTACGGCCATGAGACAAGTTCGGAGAGAAGATGGAAGTTTATTTAGCCAAAGTTTTTTTAAGAGTGAGGGATTTACGAGATCGTTGCCGTTGGCCAAACTTTCCATTGACCTATACAGTTCTGATGGAGTTTGATCCCCGAGCTCCATTTTGTTAAGAAGCGCGTCCAATCTTCTCTCCTCACTGTCTCTGTTTCGTTCTAATAAAGCTTTTTTTAATGATTCATATTTTTCTTGATTGGGTGGATTGAGCAAAACATCCGCAACGGATTCCATCGCTTGGTTTCCGAGGGAAGCTACCAAATAGTTATACTTGGTAATTGAAGATGTGATTCCTTTTAGTTGGAATTGCGTTTCTATTTGTAGGAACCAAAGATCTGGTCTACTGGACCAAAAAGGTGGAATTTTCATTGAAATCAAGGCTGTGATAGCATTTTCGTTTGCCCGGGCACTGTCACCGGAAGGAGTATCTTCATCACTCATTTTTCCGATTTTCATAAGTAAATACTATGTGAGTAAAGATCAGAAAGAATTGTACAGTCCAAGAAATGACTTAAAAGTATTACTTCACTTGTTATTTTATTCAAAAAAAAATTTTGTTTTTTTTTTTTTTAAATTTCAATGACACGATCAATAATGTAAAGTTGTGAACGTCTTTATGTTCGAGGTTTACAGTTTATTAATAAATAATTAATTATAAAATAAAAGTTAAAAAAATTTATTGAGATTTATTCATTGATTTTTATGAAATATTGTAGAAATATTATCGAATAATGATAAGTAGTAATTAAGAATAGCATAATATATAATAGTAATGTAAGAATAATAAGCTTATAATATAATATATTTAAGTACATATGTTTGTATTAATGATAAGTAGTAATTAAGACTAATATAATATAATAATAATGTAAGAAAAATAAACTAGTAATATGTTTAAGTACATATGTATATATTAATGGTAAGTAGTAGTTAAGAATAATAATATAATAATAATAATGTACAAAGATAAGTTAATTATATACGAAATTTATTTAAAAAATTTTATTTTATTTTTAAATTATTTAATGGATCAATTTTTGTGACACACACTGTTTTTTGTTAAAAAGAAATGTATATTAAGTAATTTCTGTTTGTATAATATAATGTTGTTACAAGTTTTAATTTTTTTTTAAAAACTAAGTGGCTTTATTTTTGTGGCACTCACTGTTCTTTCCTTGTAGATTTTTCTTCTCCTGACTGATGACGTAGATGATGGCTGAGAGTATAGATGTATAGAGTATAGGTGTATATATAGCTGCATGCGTCGTTGTCCGTTGTCTCGTTGTATCGTTGATTTGCAATGTGTTAAGTTTCTGTTCATGGTATATTCCACTGAAGTTATTTTTTTCTTATGGTTGTTTTTTTTTTTTCTTTTTTTGCTATGTACTTTGGCGATTGTGGCGTGGTTTGGCTTTATGTAAGGTGATTTTTTTCTTTCACCGTAATTATTTGTACCGTTGCACTGAATTGTATTGTGGCGTTAGTGGTGGATGGCATGGGGTGATTTGATTTTTTCTTTCACCGTAATTATTTGTACCGTTGCACTGAATTGTACTGTGGCGTTAGTGGTGGATGGCATGGGGTGATTTGCTCTTTTTTTTTTTTTATATTTTCTTGGCGCACTGATTAGGTAGATAATTTAGAATATGGTATTCGCCATTAAGAAGAAATTGGTTTAAATTATTTGTCTTTCCTCTTTTTTCTTTTTTCAATTAGAAATCACACGAGTCAATGTTTAGTCACTTTGGTTAACACACCCGCACATATTCCACATAGTATGGCTTATTTGCCGAAATTATATGTCACTCATTAACTAGGTATTTTCACTATATAGACGCACTTGTTGCGGTTGTTGCATGCGAAATTGACTTTTTGTGAGCACTATTCAGAAAAACTTATTTCTGTATTCTTTTTATATTTTTAACGTCGGGGTCACCATTTTATAATCCCCTTTCGGATTATAATAAAAATTCAAATCTAAATTTTCACAATTCTTTATTTTAATTTTAAATATCCGTGTACATAAGTTTTTGTAATTTTTTATTGATGTGAGAGAGTGGTGCCACGTCTTGCCACGCCGGTTGCCGATTACATTCTAACTTACTTCTTTTCTTACATTCTAGTAGTTTGTCTTTCTTTCGTTTATTTTTTACATTCCTTTTCGTTCAGTTAATTGGGGTTTAAGATGTGACGTTTTATTGAACAATTTATGTCATGTGTTTACATGTGTCGCCACACACACCACACCACACTACACCACACCACACCATGCAATCTGTTACTCATTCGAAACGAATTATTCCACCCAAAAATCCACTATACTCTTCCGTATATTCTGTCAAAGAAATAAGCAATAAAATCAGCAAATTTCCCCGCACACCAACACCACAAAAACGCAACGTCTCTGATGCCCTTTCGCATTTTCAAACCAACAAAAAGCTAAGTAATTGCACACTGGTGGCCAGGCCGCTTGATAGATGACCATCTATACCCACTTTGTTCTTTTGGCAATGTAGTGCCACAATTGCCACCGCCACCACATGCTGCGCCCTCTATATATATGGTGGGCCAAAATTACATCACCGCACCGGATGTACATATATAAAATGAATCTTTTGGGGAACACAATGATGGGGGAAAAAGGAATGGGGTGTATGCTTTCGGCAAAGGAAAGTCCATAATTGTGAATCCGTTTGCTAACAAATGTTCTTCTGAGCGTATATTTGAGAACATTGCAAAGTTGAAAACTGACCACAAAATTCTGCAACAGACAAGGATCAAATCCCAAAAAAGCAACAAATATACCCACGAACTATATATATAAATAATACAACAGTACCCACGCAGGGTATATTCGTGGGAGGAGAAAATAAAAAATGCAATTATTCCACGCACATCCGGGAAGAATGATTTCCGAGGCGGCAACAAAGCCAAGAGTACATATAGCACTCGCGGCCGAAGGCATGACGTTGGGGAGGAGGAGGTTATTTCACAGAAGCTTCCGAATCAGTCATTCTGTTGGCAAGGAAGTCAAACGAATTCATGCAAGCAAGTATACCAGTATCATTTTTGCCCGTTGTCGTACTCTAAATACACACAAATGTCACCAGCAGGACATCGCACAGCATCCACAGCAAGCAAACCCAAACCATTTTGTCACCATCGTATTGCACCAAATGCCATCAGTTGTGGTTACATCAGCTCAGGTCATTCACAATAGGAGCTGGGAGCAGAATATATATACCTATATGAACAAACAGCGAAGCTGCAGTTGACCATCGGTTGGTTTGTGAAGCTTGTTAGGGAACTACATGGATTACATACGGTCGAGTTTGCATATGGTAGCTTCGTAGGGAGAATTTATTTGATTGCGTCGTTAAGAGTTAATCATTGTGAATTTTTTTTATTTTGTTATTTTTGAAAAAAAAAAAAAAAATGGGAACTCTTAAAATTTCTTAGTCAAACTGATTTTTTTATGTGTTTTCAAAGGCTGATTTATTCTTTCTTTCCACTTGATATATCTATCTCAGTCTAAATGTATGCAGACTTTAAAAAGACTTACAAATCTTGCTAGAACCAAAAGACCCGTGGAAGAAGGCTTAAGGGTTAATTGAGATCAAGTTGTATATATATACCCAAGTTTAACTTTCTTAAATTTTTGAATTAAGAATTTAAAGCTCTTAGATATTTACCCCCATCAATCCCCCTAAGACCCCCCCCCCCCATTTAAACTAAATTAACAAGATGTTTAGAAACAAAAACTCTTAAAGGGTATTTCCATTACAACTTCATTTGCCTGTCAATGAGATGCAAACCACCTATCATTTTTTAGGAGCTATTATGGCATTATGTATACCACAACTCTAAACTCAACCCTCTGGGCCAAAAATCCTCGAACAAGTTAGCCATCATAATACTTTTACCAGACCTCAAATATGTACCTGATGTCTATACACATGTGTCTTCGCAGAACCGGGGTTTTTGTGCATTCATAGTCCAAAGACCAATGATGTCCCTATGGCAGGACAAGGAAACTTTCATGCAAAAATGTACACATATCACCGCAGGAAGAGTACCTTAACCTATTCGTATTCCTAATGCGGCATCTTCTCCAGAAAACCCGAGTGTTATTCCCCTTAAAACTCATTATACCCCCATGGGAAATACACAAGGGAGTCGTTCAACTCCACCATTGCCGCCTGGACCTATACCCCTTCCTTATATAATAGTGCTATACCCAGGAAAAGTGTTCTCGCAGAAATATTATTACATACTATACGTATAAAGTTGGAGCATTTCAAAAATTTCTAACATCATCGCATCGTTCTCCCATTGAAAATGTCAAAATACCGCAAACATTGTGTTGGACATGCTTTAATTGTGGTCATAATGCTAAAAGGGGAGAAGGGAACAAGTGTGTGAGTGGGGTAAGAGTAACTCCTTCAGTTGCCCAGTCATCAGTGTAAAATCGGTTCACATTATGTAAATAAATATCCCCTTTGACCTTTGTCTGCCGCACAACAGATTCCTTGTATGCAATTAGTTGCAGTTGTTATATAGGTATAAATAGGGGCAAATAGGCCCCTATAGGCGGTGCTATACGTCTATAATATATAGGGTAGCAAAAATGCATTGCATTGAACAATCTATCCAACCAAAGGACAAAGAGTAACGATATACAAACATACCTACATGCAAATGAAACGAACGTGCCGAGAGTCCTTTTTACGCGGGAATTTAAATTAACATTTTGGATGACATTTAGTTGCCCGTTTTTGTGTGTTGTCATGCGTTTGTGTGTATTTATTTTGTTGGCTATAACTAATCAAAATTGTATTGCTTTTTGGTGACATACGGTCTGGTCTCCGGTTATATGGGTGCCGGTGTGTTATCTATAGTGGTTATGGTGGTGGCATTTTGCAATGAAGTGCAGGGTATAGCCCTTTTATTCCTCACAGTCAATTGTTTTGACATTTCGTTTGCTTTTTCATTTTCACAGAGAGATTTAAACCGCCGCCCACGCTGCTGCGTTGGTGTGTATAGGTAGTGTTATAGAAAGGAACAGAGGGTTTGTATCAAAAATAAATGAATATAAGCCGAAGTCATTGCGGTATACCTTAAAAATAAATACATAATATGTATTTTTTTTTTTTTTTTTATATTTTTTTTTTATATGTAGGTACATATTACCCGCGGGATCCAATTTTAAAGTCCGTATTGACATGATTTTGGAGCAAATAAAGGAATCGAATTTTCATCGATACTTAGTTGATAATGAATGATAATTCAAATGTTCTGGCTGCTTAAGGTGACCCCGAACTTGAATTAGTCATGAGAAATAATGATAATAAAGAATTAAATTTGGCTTTGTTAGGGTAAAAACTTTGTTTAGAAATCTTATCAAACAATCTATAACTATTGAAGTTATATGTTTGTACTAGCTGGCCCACCCCAGCTTTGCATGGGTAGTTTTGTAAAAATTAATAAACAAACATTTTAATAAATATTACAGTAAATATTGGGGTAAAGCGGGGCTAGTTGGGCGACAGGGCAAGTTGGACCACGCGAATTACTCCCAAATTGAAAGTACTAAAGTAAAACCCGCTTAAGATAAACTGCAAAATGTCACAGACTTTTTTTTTACTTAAGCGGGTTTTTCACTTAAACGAACCCCGCTTAAGAGAAACAAAAATTTCACTTAAGCGGAATCCGGATAAGTGAAAAATAAAATTGCAATTAAGCGGATTTAAAAATTCCAAAAAGGGTTGTGACATATCAGAAATACAAGTATCATATTCGTGATGAAAATTTGCTGGGCGAGGTGAAAAATAAAAAGAAGTGAAAGCGTTCATCAAATTTTTCGTTGTGTTCTCTTAATTTTTTCTTTCACTTAAAAGAGTTTTTTTAAATGAAAAATATTAAATTTAACTGAAAATATGTTTCAGGTATCCGGGTTTTTCACTTAAACGAGTTTCACTTAAGCGGAGTGTTATAAAGGCAATTGGTCGACAAATACTCGAGGTTGAAAAAAATCTTTCAGATAAACGGGGTTTTCTCTTAAGCTGGTTTTATTGTACAAGAACATGATCACACATGAACAAAGCGTGCTCTCTTACCAGCACGTGCCATAACGATTTCAGTTGCATTGTTTGCCCTCAGAATGTAAACCACCCACAGATTTGTCTTTTTCAAGTGTAAAAGTAAAAAATGCGGATAAGATAGTCTTTTTTTTATTTATATTGAATTTATATTGAATACAAATTTTTATATTTATGACGAAATATTTTTATCAAACCAAGTGTTGGGTCAGTTGGACAAGGTAGTTTTTGTTTTAAAAATAAAGTTCCGAAGAAGGAAGAAGGAACTGGATTATTTTTTCCTAATGAGGATAGAATCATTCGCTGAAAGATTGCCGGGTGAGGGGTGGATACAGTGTCATATACTTGCCAAAAGTGGGCTCATTTATTACAACGTCAATTACAAAAAAAAAAAAAAAAAAAAAAAAACACAAACATACATATATACAGTAAGACCTAGGGTCTTATAAATTAGGCAAATGTTAGAAGGAATAGAAGGATAGGATAGATTTTTGTTGGCACAGTGGATTGAGAAATTAGGTTTTGATTATCTCATTAAATCCCAGGGGTGGCTTTCAGTTGAGGGAATAGAAAAGAATGCTGCCTAGACTGGGGATCGAACCCACACATCCAGGTTAGCAGTCAAGCACTACTTCCACTGCGCCGGGGCCTGCACCCCCGATTCCAAACTTATTTTAAATCTTCATTTATTTCTGTAATATTTATTTTTGAAAAGTTTTTTATAATTTTTTTTCTTGTTTGTTTGACCGTTTTAAATAAAGTTCTTTATAAAATTTTAGATTTGTTGTACTTTATGGAACTTGTTTTGCACTTTTCAGGTCTTGGTCCAACCAACATACCTATATAGCCCCGCAGTAGGGGCAGGTATGACCAATTGGACTTGATCTATTTAAGGTTGCATTATTCTTTTGAGGTTACATATTTTCTATTTATTCAAATTTCATTTAGCAGCCAGAAGTACATTTTTCCGAAAAAAAATAAACCCAAACCTTTTCTCACAGTTTAAATTTTTAAAAACAATACAAAAAATTAAGCCACTTGGCCATTCTTAAAATGCAGTATTTATAAATACATATCGTCATTTTTACCCAAATAACAAAATTTTTAAAAATGTCTTACCTTAAATTACTTTCTAAAAGAAAGTATTTTAAATCGAATACTATTTTTTGTATTTTTCCCAATTCCCCGAGTGCGTGAAGTTAGCCCCCCTTTTTTGGAATTTGATATTTTTGAAAGTTGTTCCAGGTTATTCCCCATTTGTTCCGCATTGTTCCAAGTTTTTTTGAAAAATATTCAAAAATGGGGGTTTAAGAGCCAAAAAACCGTTTTTTACCTAGCCCCCCCTTTTTTCGAAAATCAAATTTTTGTAAGTTGTTCCAGATTGTTCTAGTTGTTCTAACATTGTTCCAAGTTTTTGGACCCCTATGTTCAAAATTTCAAAAGTTATGGGCAAAATTCGAAAAAATTCTAGCCCCCTTTTTTCGAAATTCTTAATTTTGAATTTTTTTCGGGTTTCAAAAAGTGTTCTTACCATTGTTTCAAAAACTCAAAATTGTAGGACGTGTATTTTTAAAGATAAAACCTTCCGAACATTCTTTCAAAAATCCAAAAACGGCTCTCTAATATTTTATTTTTTTTTATGCACTGAATTTTGAAACCTTATGATAAATGCATGTATTGAAAAAAAGTTCTGACCTTACATTCTTACTATCAGCTTAAAAACTAACTTTAAAAAAACATCTCCGATTTTTTTAAACTTTTCAAAAACACTCCTGCCCCCCCCCCCCCCCCCCCCCCCTTTTCCAAAAATCCAAAATCTAAAACTTGTTCCAAGTGCAGAATCCCTCAAATCCAATTGTTCCAAAGAATAATCAAAAAATATTGAAAACTGAAGATTTTAAGCCCAAAAAACACTTTAAATGAAAATATCTTATTATCCTTGCTCTGGCCCCCCTTTTTAGAAATCCAAAATTCAAAAATTTGTTCCAGGTTGTTCTAGGGCTCTTCTAAATTGTTCCAGACTTTCGTTTCTTAAAATTCATTTTTAAAATGGAAAATTTCATTAATTTGCCCATAACTTTTGAAATTTTGAACATAGGGCTCCAACAACTTTGAACAATGTTCAGAACAACTAGAACAATCTGGAACAACTTTCAAAAATTTGATTTTCGAAAAAAAGGGGGCTAGGTCAACAACGGTTTTTTGGCTCTAAAACCCCCATTTTTGAATATTTTTCAAAAAAAAAAAACTTGGAACAATGCGGAACAACCTGGAACAACTTTCAAAAATATCAAATTCCAAAAAAGGGGGGCTAACTTCACGCACTCCAATTCCCCCTTTACCTATTATTTTGAAAAATATCAGTATTTTAGTGATCCTAAGAAATTAGTTTTCAAACTCCAAAAGTTTTTTTTAAGTCGTTTAATTTTTTTTTCACCCTACAAATAAATTTTAAATAAATTTTTTGTCTTTTACCATTTTGACAACTAATATCTTTCAGATTTAGCTGAGGATTACTGTTCATGCAACTGAGGCTGCTGAGAAAGAAAATCAAAAATCATATGTTATTTTTTTGTTTTTCCCTATTTCACCCTATAAATTTTTGAAATATCCTCAAAGTCCACTATATAAATAAAGACTTTCAAAAACAAAAAGAAAGGTTTGAATTGTTTAAATTCTGACGGTATTTTAAAGTTTGGCTCCATTTCAGCCAATCGACTATTTTTCTTTTAAATTTTCAGGCACAAAGCCATCTCTTAACTGTAAAACTTTTCAAACACAAAAAGAATCAAACCCATTTTTTTTTGTTTTTTCCATCTTACCCTTCAAATTGCTTAATTTTAAGCAAGTACATAATTCAAAAAAGATTTTTTCCTCAATATTTTGCCAAGAAAACTAAAGAATCCTTTAATGAGATTGCTGAAATCTCAGTACCTATAGCGTTTGTTGCTTTTACGTCGAACAGATGGCAATGTTTTATTTTTTTTTTAAAGATGCAACGTTGTCTCAAAATTTCAAAGCAATCGGTAAAGAACTTTCGGAAATTTAATTTTGTAACATTTTAATTTTTTTTTAAGAAAAATTAATATTCATAAAATGGATACTAAATATAAACGGTTTTATTCAATGTACTGTTAGGTAATGGGGTTTAAAAAAAGGATTGTATGGAGTAATTTTTGATCAAAATAAAATTTTCCCTAACGGTTTTGTTCGTCGATGGAGGTCGAAAATTTGGCTTATTAATTAGGCCGATATCATAAAAGCACTTTTTCATATGACAAGAGATACTCTTGGGGGATTTGTCAACTCCTCGCTTATTAAAACCGTTTCTTTTTATTAAAGAGTTTTTTTTTTTGTTAGATCCACACAGCAGCGCTTAGGACCAGGTTTTAAAAAATTATATATACCATTACTAAGTTTATATGGAGAATTGAATCGGAATTGAATCATGATTTAGGGTTTTGTAAACCTTATAGATCGAATTGCATTCGGATTACTCGACCTGATCCAACTCTCTTTTGATCTGACATCTTCATATATAACTGGATTGAAATTTCGATTCAGATTGAATTCGATCATTGAATCCGTTCCTATAAACATACTACACATGTCATTTTATTGAGTTTAAAAAAAAAAAAAAAAATATTTTTATTTAAAAATATTTTTTGAAAATTTTGGTATATTTATCGAAATCATTCAAGCTGTTCTCTAGAAAATCGAAGATCCGTAGGGAAATGATTTAAAAAAAAATAAAAAAGTATCCAAAAATAGCACAATATGTCTATTAAATACTGACACTGTTGTAAATGCATCTTGTCATTTGCGATTTTGTTGATGAGGTCAACGTATAAAACAACAACTTGAGCTTAATTATTTTCAAGATGGCGACTGAACCGTAAAAATTTCACCAAATTATCAACTTCTACCTATACGCCCGTCACCCATGGTACTTTAAAACCACACCATACCTACTCTTACTTCATTTTAAACTTTATAAATGACAAAAGTCAAAAGCAATGAATAATTGATACACAAGTGTCACTGTCATAAAATGTCTTCTTTCATTTTGAACAATTTGCAACGCCTCTGTGAAGATATTATATATTTTTTTTTAATTTTTCCGAATAAAACTACTCTCTCTTTTTTTCTCTATATATATATACCTACTCCCTGCAACCCATCCCTCCCCCATATATACTAAATGGATTGAAATTTATGAGACTGTCATTTGTGATGTATTTCCTGCCATCAACGTAACACAATCCTTATATATAATATATACTCTTGAGAATGCAGTATAGTTCCACTTCCATTTAAAAATAAAAATGTGTATATATACGAACAAAAAAAAAGTAATTTAAGTAAAGCCAGCCAGCCCATGCCACTTTAAAATTTCCCTGGACAAATTCATAATTTCATTCTGACTCTCTTCTTGCATGGATTGTGGGGAGGGGAGGTATTATTTGTCAAAACACTTTCACACTAAACCATTTTTATTTTCATATTTCTGACAAAAAAAAAATTATATAACAGGGGTCCTCGTTTCTCTCCTGCGATGCCTGGCTTCGCATAAATTAGTCTCGACAATGTTCCCGGGGGAGGGAGAAATATATCCTTGCACAGATGCAATACGCATTAAAAATCATGCCCCATCCCAGTTAGAAGAAGATCGGTCCGTCTGCCCGTCCCATTCAATTGGCTTTGAGTGTCTTATTATTTTTTTTTTGTTTCCTATTTTAGAGATGCTTTTTGCGTTCCTATATTGCTTTTGTGCTTTTAGTATGTTTGGTTATTGCGATTGCTTCTTCTTTTATCCTTTTGGAAGAATAAGGAGCAACAAAATTTAAACAAAAGTAAAAAAAAAAAATAAAATAAAGTGAACAAAGACACTTTTCGTTGATACTTTGTGATGGCACTCTAAAAAGAACTATGACAGCCGCATAGTGAAAGAGGGTTGATTTGGAGGAGGACTCTCTATAACAGTCAGTCCTCAGCATAATATAATGAGAATGAAATGATGGAATTATTTTTCCATTTCTTCCAAATGAATCATATCCGTTGTTTTGCTTATAATGTCGGTTCGGAGTAGAAATAAATGTCCTTTTTGTGTGTGTGTGTGTGTGTTACATTATTGTCCCCTTTATAGTTAGTTAGTTTTGATGTATATGCATATATCTAAGAAGGAGATTTGTGGTAGTTGATATGGTGTAAATTCAACAGGATGACAGACAAGGTCTTAGCGGAAAAATGCTTTTATAAGGACAATTTGTTACAATTAACCTTATTACCGCATAACTAATGTACAAAACAAAAAAACTCTATAGAACTTTTGAGTATAATGAAGACAAAAATGTACACACCCTCGTTTGGTTGGATTGCAGAGAAAATCAAAGTCAAAGGGTCTATATAAATATCTATATAGTTTTAAGGGAATATCTCGTTGGCGGCATTTATATGCACTTTTTAAAGAAAACACAACTAGCTATGCCCTGTAGCTTCGATAATTTCATATAAAATAATATTATGGACAGTTGGATGTCACGTTCTCTTAAAATAATTTGAATATTGCAAATATAAAGGAGCTATAATCGAAATTTAAGGTCATTTTAAGTCATTATAAAGAAAGTTAGAAAAAAGTGTTAACAAAACAAGAGGAATTTTTTCTTAATTTTGTAGATAATAAAAAAGAATAGTTTTCAAACAAAATTTTTAATCAAATATTATTTAAATTGCTTGGAAGTACCTATCCGTTTGAAACATATTAACGACTCATTAACCAATAACCAGATAAACATAAATAACCCAAAAATAGGGCATTTTTTTAAATTTATTTGATAATGGAGATTTTTAACGTGTTTTTTCATGAAATAAATAAAAGATATTATTTTAAATAACTTAAAAACACTTATTTTATTTATTTTTTTACTTAAATGCATTTCGGAAGCTATGCTTCCATCGTCAGTAAGTTTTATATAAATAATAATAAAAAAATATTAAATACAAATAACTCATTACAAACAACAACAAACTACACAAACAAATTTATAGTGAATTCAACATGAAAATTGGATCTTTTATTGGTCCATCGTCACTATTCATTAAATTATTTCTATTTTTGAAAATGTAAAGAGATTCAAAAGCATCTAATTCATAATGATTATTTACATTGCGAATTAATTTCAAATTCTCCAGCATGTGTTGTGCTACACTCGACTTTTCAGGTTCATTGTATTTTACATGTGCAAAATGTCCTTTGAACCTTTTCATGATTGGTCTTCTTGTCTGTCCTAGATATTCCTTCCTACAATCGCTGCATCCAATAGTATAAATCCCTGATTGTTGATTTTTCTCAATTTTATCTTTTGAGCCACTAATCACATTTTTGAGTTTTATCACACTACACTGACTCATTTTGATGTTTTGCCTACTAAAAATTGGTCTTAATTTTGATGTTATTTCTGGATAAAAATTGAATTTTGACCATTTCCTTTGTTCATGGCAGAAAATTAATAATATTGTCCTTTAGAGCAATTAGTTAAATTGCATTTTTAATATAAGTATTGAGCAGTTTTTATATAGATTCCAATTTTATAATTCCATATTTCTTCCTAGCCTACAAGAAAATTAGACAAAAAATGCCAGCAATCGAAAAAAAACATTCTTTGTTTTTTTCCGTCTTAAGTAAGGTGGTAGGGTAAAATATAGTTTTTTTGTGAATATCTCAAAAAACATAATTTTTTGTTGCAAAATCTTT
Organism: Epistrophe grossulariae; assembly: GCA_929447395.1. Classification (NCBI taxonomy): domain Eukaryota; kingdom Metazoa; phylum Arthropoda; class Insecta; order Diptera; family Syrphidae; genus Epistrophe; species Epistrophe grossulariae. The sequence goes on along the minus strand of OV839566.1, from coordinate 149,046,885 downwards.
GGACAAAAATTAAAGCTTACAAAATTTGACACCAAAAAGATTTTGACACTTTTTTTCGTAACAGCAATTGATTTTGAGAAAAACTTACGTAAACGTTACAATATCAGTTGTTTTGTTTAAATGTATTTTTTTTTTCTACATTGACGTGGTGTAAGGCACTATGTTTTTCTCAAAATCTATTAGTCCCCTATTACACGATGATTCTTTGCGTCTGACTCTTTTTTTGGAACATAACGAGTGCGAAAGAGAAAAAAGATAAGATGGAAGACCAGTTGCCCTGTGAGTCGTGTGCCAAGTTTTCCGAGACTCTTTTCGAGGTTTCTTTTTATATAACTTTATTTTGATGATTTTCAAAGGGAAATTCGAAAAAGAGTCAGGCGCAAAGAATCATCGTGTAATAGCGTGCGACTCACAGGATGATTTTCAAAGAGAAATTCGAAAAAAGTGGCAGACGCAAAGAATCATCGTGTAATAGGGTACTTACTCTTACGATCCAAAATTTCAATCTTTTGTTGTGTTAGAATTTTATAAGCTTCAGTTTTTACCTTGGAAATTCTTCAACAAAAAAAATGTTGCCCCTATATTAAAAAACCAATTTGTAATTAACTCCGAATTCACAACTCAGCTAAAAAATTGATAAAAAAGTAATACATGAATTAATAATATAATCAACGTTAATTACCAAATCTTAAGGAAAATTTACATTCAAGAAGAACTCCACGCAGAAAAATAATAAATAACGAAGAGCGTTTTTTGATGGGTTATAAAATATAACGTATTCAATTACATAAGTACATACATAATTCACTATAAGTTAATTCTAACGAAGTTGACTTGATTAAAATAAATTGTTTAAAATAAAAACCTTAAAGGGTTATATTTAATGCAGAAACTTGGTAAGGATTCCCAATTTTGAGGATCGTTTATAATTAACGAATAGCTTACTTGAATCAAATATGTAATTATATTTAGTTAATTTTAGTTAATAATAATATATGTGTTTAATTAACTAACAGGTTATATGAAATCGAACAAACTAACCCAGAATTATGGATTAATAAAATTTAATACACTTTAACCGAATCAGTGTGTAGATTTAAATAATTTTGTTTAATCAAGTTGACTTGTATAATTTAACCTAATGAGTTTGCAGGTTGTTTATTTACAATGTTTGTTATTTAACTTAACCGAGTTTTACGTTGTTTTTAACCGATAATTTTTAAGTGTGTCTGCTGTCGCCAAAGAGTATTATAAACTAATATTCTGCACTGATACAATTTTTTACAAACTATAAACTTTTGCATACATAATGTAGATGAAGATAATTAATAAACTACTTAGCTGTTTAAGTGGAGCGATTGAATATATTTCAATTTAAAAGTTCGAGTGACCTCAGCTCCAAAAATTGCGTTTCACTCAGGTGCGAAAGGTCGCTTGAACTTATAAATTGAAATATGTATTGTATATTCAATCGCTCCACTTAAACAGAAGTAAGTTACTAATTATCTGCATCTACGTTATTATTTAAAAGCCAGACCATGGGCTACTAATATTCTAACAGCCAAATTAATAAAAAACGCTTATTCCACCTTTATTCCACGACTTAACTAAACCAGGGAATAAGAGTTAAGCTATGGGTTAAAAATTTCTATGAATAAAACCAAAATGTTCTCGGAATAGTAAGTTGACGTCTACCAGAAAATCCTTAAGAAAATCTACAACAATAAATAAGATGCCTGTTTGGTAACTTGAAATTTTCCCCAAGTTGGGTATTTTTCGTATGGGTTCTGACAGCAAATTGTGATAATTTGTAAAAAAAAAAGCTCAAGTTACCAAACAAACCTAAGAATTCTCTTGTTAATATTTTTCTGTCTATTATATATTTTTCTTTTTCTGGTGGTTGATGGCTGGTTGTCCAATAATTGGAAATGGGTTAAAAATTCGTTAAATCTAGCAGACATTATTATTTTTATTCAAAATTAAATTGGCAATCTTCACTTAGGTATTTTTTTTTTATTTCAGAATAAATTTGACACATCTGGTTCTTATTCCTTCGTTAAACCAACTTTTTCGGTGGTTTAACTTAGTCCACGTCACTTTTTAGAAAAATTTTTTTTTATTCATAACATTTTGCACTTAGTCCACAGAATAAGACCTAACCTTTCGCTATTCCATGTTTATTAATTTGGCTGTAGGTGTCTAAATTTAATCAAACTCCCTTAGAAATACAAAATTCACAGTATATTCATGCTACGAGTGTTATAAGAGTCCGTAAGTATCGACCGTAATTCGCGTCTTAGAAGGGTACGACAGCATCTAACTGATGAGCCCAACTGTCGTATACGTGGGCGAAACGCAATTTTTGGAGTTGCGGTCACTTAAACTTGTAAATTGAAATATTTTGCATACATAGCTATACTTTCTCATTTGAGTTTGTAAATATCATAATATGTGGCATTCGTGTATTGTTTTCTTTTATCTCTTGTCGTTGACAAAAATTTGGGCTAGTTTAATTGAATTAAATTCAATTTTTATCTTATTTATCAAATTTTGCACTTTACTCACTGATAAAAGATAATTCAAAATTTCAGTTTATTATTATAAATTTTAATTTTTTAAATTTTACAGTGCCCTTTAATATTTTTTTAAATTATTTTTTATTGGCGATAACGGCTTGGACACAGTCACAGTGCAAGAATTCTTTAAAAAATATTTGTACATACATTTTTTCCAACGTTCTTTTCTGCAAATTAATTTTTCACAGACAAATTTATTTGTCATTCCATAAGATAAAGTTGTCGTCGAACTCATTTCAGGTGACATATACGAGTATATCCTCAATCATACCTATAGACGCATTCACATTATAAGCAGCACATCATTAAATAACTTCACCGTCACCCACGAATTTCTCTCTGATTTTGTATGTTTTTTTTCGTCATTATTTAACCTCTTTTCCAACGAAAATGGGATGCAAAAAAAAAATCAAGCTCCTTTGCCTATAAAACTCGACCCGGTAACGCATCATCATCCTCTCGATTAAAAAAAAAAAAAAAAAAAAAAAAACAGCCGTGATTTTTCTCACTTCCATACAATTAAAGATGCAAATCAGAGCAATTTTTCCATTCAGCGGTGCAGCAATTTAAATCTGTTGAATAATAGCTGCTAATTGGATACACACAGTTCTGCTAAAGAGAAACCAAAGCCATTCAGCAAGTGTGGCTATATCAGTGTATATAATGTACACATAGTTGATGCGGTGTCGATGAATATATATGTAGATGTATAAAGGTACTCATAAGGCATTTAAATTTAAATTGACATAAATGAAAACAGGAGACACATCGTTATAATGCATGACAGGACCTTTTGTTCTCATCTGCAAGTCAAACACAAAAAAAAAATCTGTTAAAAAGTTTATCATTTTTTTTTTCTATTTTTTTATATGCCAATCAATTTAAGGATTAGCTATTTAATCATGTTTCTAATGTATTCTCAATACTCAAACAACCACGGTTAGACTCATTTAACACTCCGTGCCGATTGTTTAAGGACAGACAATTTTTTTTTTTGGAAAATGTAACTTTTTTTATTTTTTTCCAAATAATGTTTTTCTGGAAAATGGCTCTTATGATTTTTAGTAAAATTCTTTCTGAAAATATTTTGAGTTATTTTAATTAAACTGCTTTTTAAGTTTTCACCAAGAAATTCACACAACGATGATAGACACTTATTTAAGGAAATTTTTTTATATGCATACCAATTTCTGCAAAAATTAGCACAAATTTGCACTTGTGGTTTAAGCTTAAATGTGGCTAGATATTTCTTATTAATGATAATATTATGGTTCAGTAACGACATGAGATATCATTAGAAATAAAGTGTGAAATAAGTCTGGTCTGTTTTTTTTTTTTTTTTTTAACTTATTATTTGTAAAAATTTTAAATATGTACAATAATTGTTTGAAATATTTAGAAGCACTGCATAAAAAAACTACAAATTACTCAAGCCGTTAAAAAGATATACCGGCATATCCAAAAAAAAGCAAATTTTCTCAAAAAACTTCAAATACCTATTTCCGTTAAATCAATTTTTCGCCGAAAAACAGAAATGTAATTTCCTTACAATCACTTTTTAATTACATGTATGAAATTTGATAAAAATTGTAAAAGCCATTCTCGAGAAGATTTGATAAAATCAAAATTTTTGTATGAGGAAGTTAACCCGTTCAAGGTGAGACAAATCGAAATTTCCTCTATTAAAACGAAAATTCCCTTTATTCAAAATTTGTCTGTGATTGCAGTATTTTTTAACTATTTTGTTGGATTATACTCTGTATAAAGATATTAAATATATTTTCAAAATTTCTTTATGTTTTTCAAATGTTCTCAAAGTTCTCTTAAAAAAAAAAAAAAAAAACAATCATTTCATTTGCCGTAAGCAAACGCATCGTAGTGTATATATATTGGAATGCTAATAAATTTCCGTTTTAACTAACAGTAATTGAGGCCATTTTGTAAAACCTCCACATCCATCAAAACTCTCCCATGTTAATCATGCAAAAATTGTTAAATTGCTACAAATTTGAATTTGTGTACATACACTACATGAATAAAGGTATATCGGCCCACCTCTTCTCTTCACTAAATGAAGAAATAATATACCTATATGTATAGGTATATGATTGCGACGATGATGTTATTGGTATATATAGGGAATTCAAAAATTATATGAAAGTTCATGAAAAATGGCGCCCGGGCAGCAGCAATAGCAACAGCATAGATTTTTTAAAACGACTGCTCAAAATTAAATTTCCGACAACTAGCGATTTCAATTTGTGCGGTGTCAATTGCAGGAGAATGAATTTTTTTTCTAATGCTTTTTCAAAGTGCAATGGATGCAACAACAACAAATTGTCGTTATATATTGTCGATTCTCTCTAGGAGTTATCGTTTATTTGAATAGCGAATGGTTTCCAATTTGGGAAATTATACTAAAAGTGAAGCTGTTGTATGTGTGTGTTTGTGGGATGTGTGGGTGGATGCAACAACATATATAGGGATGCGATAAAAAAGATGGAAATTTTTTGTTTCTAAGGACACGTCATGTTAAAGTATAGATATAGATTTTAAATTTACAATTAATCCGGTGTTGATAACCCAGGTAGATGCGTTATTTGCAAAAATATATTAACAAGTTAAGGTATTTTTGGGTGCATATTTATGAGTAAAATTTTCAAGTTTACTTAATTAATTCCTTTTCAATTTGGCCCAAAGGGAGCCTGTCTGCAGGCAGGCAATAAAATTAACCCGATGGAAGATTTGTTGTATAAGTTCTGAAAATATTAAATAAATAAATTGGGTGGCGCAGCAGCTCGTGTAGGCCAGGGCCTATAGTGACATTACAGCTCTTAACCATTTCTGTGAGCGTGGTGTTATTGGCGAGAATGGAGGAGACCAACAATTTTCTGCAGAATCCGATGGGCTAAGCTGAGAAGCACTTTTTCATGACAAGAGATAATCTTATAGGATTTGTCAATTCCTTGCAAGAGGCAGTAACCCGTGAAAAACATTTCTGGTTTTGGGTACCATATAGGCTGGGAATCTAACTCAAGACCTTCGGCGTACATGTCCTACGCCCTTGCCATTACGCCACGGGCTACTACAAAGTTCTAACTTCTAATACTATCGGACTATATTACCCCTATTACGGTTGTCAATTATCAATCGATGATATAGTTGTTGAATTTTTAAATTTTATCACCAAATCAAGTGATACAATTTTTAATCATTGAGAAAATGGTCGATACCCTACAAGGAAATTAATAATTATCAGTTTTTTTTTTTATTTAATTGAATTTTGATTGACAATTTCTAATAGTAATGGTGGTTTTTAAATTAAGTAACCTATTGGTTTTGCTGAAGTTTATATACAGATTTATTTTCCTGAACTCGAAGAATCCTGAATTCCTTTCATCCCAAAAATTCTTTTAATTGCCTTATGGTTTTTAATCTCGAAACATTACTTACACACCACCATAAGGTCAGTTTAACTTATTCTAAGTTTTATCCAGAACTCACATTCCCTCAGAGACTTTGGAGAAAAGAATTGGGAAGACTATAAGGTCCATAAATTACATTCTTCTTAACTAGGATAATGCATAACCCCAGTTAGGAACACACAAAAAAAATCCCCATTCTAGAGTGGTGAAAATATTCCAAAGTCATTCCTTATAACGACACCGAGCACACACGAAATTTGGCGGGCGCGTTGTCTGTCGCCTTCCTCTACATCTCCCCCATTTACCGAGACAAAAAAGGAAATGCTGAGCCTTTTCAAACAGGAAATTTAATTTCCCCTACGCATAAATTTTGAGTTTTTTCTTGCCTTTCCTATCCTAAATTTTGTTTCTATATATACTCGTAGTGTTACAGAGCTGAGCTATTTGAAAAAAAAAAGAACGGGGAGATTGAAAAACACAGAATTCAGTGCGTCAACGTACAAAAAATAAGCCCATGTAGGCTTTCAACTTAAATCCAATCCTAACCTATGTATATAGGCTGACTGGTGAAAGCTCGTTTGTTATTCTAAACAGAGTCACCCAAACCTATATACCTACCTGTGTTACCATCCGTTGACTTTCCTAATAACGTGGCCATGTATATAAATATACAAAGAGCATCCGCATTCGGATGCATGGACCATTTTTCACAACGGTCGCGGTGCGGCAACTCCAAAAAGTAAAGGGTATCAACAACATCAGTGTTGACTATAATATTCACCCCAAAGCCTAAGGGCGAGTCGAGGCGGCTGGTTTTTTGGGGATAAGCGATCTCATTATCGGGATTTCGAGATAAAAACCCGGGGCAATCGTAAAAAGCGACCTTTTTTACATCACATATAAAGCTTCCTACGACCAACCGACTGCCTAAAATAAAGCCCAAATCTGGCTGGCTAGCTGGTTAGCGTGTTGTCGTAGTGCTATTAAATCTGTCTGTGGAATAATTTCAAATAGCATTGGCTCGGGCTGTTATCCTGGCAATTAAACAGTCGTAAAATGGGGGACTTTAATTGGATATTACATCCGTTGTGCGGTGTATTATATGAGACGACGCACGGAGGTTGCGGCGGCAGCGGATGCAGGAAAGAAAAAGCGGCGTGCGATTCAGGGGAAAGGAGAAAGGTCCTATACTCTCTTTTTTGGGCGATGAAAATGATGATTTTCGCAGTTCTTATCTCAATGAATTATGAGGCTATTTTTTTTTTTTTTTTTGCTAAGCAATTTTGTTTGTGGATTTAGAGATAGAGAGAGAGAGAGTATTGAAGATTTATTATAAATACATCAGTAATGATTTAAATTCTGTCTGGATATGGCGGTTGATGTGTTTATATTTTAAATTTGGCAAGTTTTAATTTATCCATAATGGAAGATATCAGTATAAAAGAATATTATTTTAAATACTTTTGATGTGTAAACTTCTTCACACTCGGTATGGAGTAAATGCTCCCTGCATGCCGGTGCAATGGCTCTTCTACGAACGTCTCGAATTTGTGCTAGAGATGTGTAGGAGAGGTGTATTATTTAACGTGAATTTTAATTTTGCTCATAAATTTCACTTTTCTTATCGTGACTTTCCAATCACTCACAGTGGGGGCTTACGTCACCCAGATGCATCTTAAAGCTTCCAATATGATAATCGTGTTACAAAATTATCAAAGCATATTTCTTATGTTCACGTTCATTGCAGAACTATTTCCCAAGCAACAAGACACTTACAGTGGGGCTTAACATCAGCCACAAGCCAAAATCTATAAATTCGTCTACGATAATATTATTTTTATTTAAAGGAACTTAACTAAGTAACTCGTGGCATTGTGGCAAGTGCGTATAACTGGCACGGCAAAGGTTTGTATATGATTTGCAGCCTACGTCACCTGACAAAAAAAAAAATAAAAATACATACTTTTCACCAGTATGCTGCCGTGTACAGCTTGTTAAGCTTGGCAGCTGAACTTTTATTTTTTATGGCAAAGGATGGTAATAACTTTAGATATTATTGTCTCATATATAAAAAAAATCAGCTTTGAAACAAGAAAATTTGCACAACTTTAAGAAGTATCGATGATATTAGGCCCCACTGTGAATGTCTAATAGTTGCTCAATGAGCATGTAGGTGTAAAGAAATTAGCAAAGACACAATTTTTTTGACAGCTTTAAGTTGTATCGCTGATGATGATGCTATAGGCCCCACTGTATGTTTTTGGAAAATGTCAAAATATAAGTTAACAATATGACATCCCTTTAAATATCTTAAAAAATCGGCTTTAATTATTTTAAATTTTTTTCACATTTGTATCTCTGTTCACCTTTGGCACTTGTTATCTCCCATAACAAGCGATAAGTACAGAGAACCCAAAGAGATTGTTCAAAAAGGGCACATCAACATTTAGCGGTTGTATGAGATTTAAGCTCCAAAAGCTTTAAAAAGACATTATTTTCTAATGAACTCTTAGAGTTTTGGAATTCAAGCCAGAATTTTGGAGTGATTTCGATCTAACTTTCTGGGCCAATTTTTAATATTTCTAACTTTTTACAAAATTTTTCTGTTTTATTTTCAATTTCGAGCAAAACAAAATTTCAAAATTCTGGCGGTGATTTTGATTTAACTTTATTTTCCAATTTTTTCAATTTCGAGCAAAATAAAATTTCAGAATTCTGGCGTGATTTCGATTTAACTTTCCGGACCAAATTTTAATATTTCTGTCTTTTTTCAAAATTTTTGGAATTTCGAGCAAAACAAAATTTCGCGCGTTATTTCCACGTCAGCAATCATTGTCCTTCTTTGGAGAGATTTTCAACTTCACCTTGTGTTAAAACTCTTCTGAAGGTTCTGACCAACTTTTATCCGAAAATCATGGACATTCTTTTTATCTTCATCCCCACATAATGCATCTGCATTCATCCAAACATAATATAAACATAAATATATCCCGTTATATTTATTGACAAATAATAATACTCTGCTTTCTTCAATTAAACATCAATCTCAATCCAATAAAATCAAAAGCCATCTTTACTCCTTTGATGATGGGAAGACATCTTAAAGAATTTTTTTGATTTTCTGCATCTTCAAATATTTGTTTTTCATTTTTGACATCCCGCACACAAACCTATATATCCAATAACCCCTCCAAAAGCTTTAAAAAGACATTATTTTCTAATGAACTCTTAGAGTTTTGGAATTCAAGCCAGAATTTTGGAGTGATTTCGATCTAACTTTCTGGGCCAATTTTTAATATTTCTAACTTTTTACAAAATTTTTCTGTTTTATTTTCAATTTCGAGCAAAACAAAATTTCAAAATTCTGGCGGTGATTTTGATTTAACTTTATTTTCCAATTTTTTCAATTTCGAGCAAAATAAAATTTCAGAATTCTGGCGTGATTTCGATTTAACTTTCCGGACCAAATTTTAATATTTCTGTCTTTTTTCAAAATTTTTGGAATTTCGAGCAAAACAAAATTTCGCGCGTTATTTCCACGTCAGCAATCATTGTCCTTCTTTGGAGAGATTTTCAACTTCACCTTGTGTTAAAACTCTTCTGAAGGTTCTGACCAACTTTTATCCGAAAATCATGGACATTCTTTTTATCTTCATCCCCACATAATGCATCTGCATTCATCCAAACATAATATAAACATAAATATATCCCGTTATATTTATTGACAAATAATAATACTCTGCTTTCTTCAATTAAACATCAATCTCAATCCAATAAAATCAAAAGCCATCTTTACTCCTTTGATGATGGGAAGACATCTTAAAGAATTTTTTTGATTTTCTGCATCTTCAAATATTTGTTTTTCATTTTTGACATCCCGCACACAAACCTATATATCCAATAACCCCTGCACACATCACTACTCAACTCATGATGCGATGAGAAGAAAAATAAATCCGATGATCTTTTTCATTTCGCGACTTTTTAAAATCACCTTTGAACGGCAAAGCCAAAAAAAAAAACCAAGACCTAAAACATCCATTTTTGAACTTTTCATCATCCTCCCACAATATGGCTGTCGTCTGAGAAGCGAAAGATAAACACACATTTGCTATAAAGAAAAGTTTCTTTCCGTCATGTTTGCCCACTGTTTCGTTATGCTCCGTTGACTGAGCGCAAATACGAATTGGGATTTTACTGAATGGCAAAAGGGACCTTGATGTTCTTCACTATAACCTCATACGCCAATCGACCCCCTCCCCCCATGCATCGCAACGATGGAAAGGGGAAGGTAGAGTATAACGGCACATCGTGCATATTTAGTTATATATACGTATATAGATGAAATATGGGCACACGACACGAATATGGGAGGAAAAAGATGCATGAATCCCGGTTTTATGCTTGAAATAATTTCAAATGTCTTAAGATGATGCCAAGAAAAGTATATTTATAGTTTTTTTTGTTTGTTTTTTTTTTTTTTTATTATTTTATTTTTTTGCATGTGAAGACCTTTCTGATGTAGCCCTTCCATATTATATGTAGGTCCCTCTTCATCGCAGCCAAACTCTCTCGTCCCATAGCAGCATGTTTTATATTATAAATGTGGATATTTTTGGACAAGCAAAGACGTGAACCTTATGCAAACTCTATTACTTTTGGTTAAACGGAATGACAGTTGAGCTGTCAAACGAAGATTGCAAAAATGGAAAATTCATATTTTCCCGCATATCCCTAGAGGAAAAGGGATGGTTTTATTGTGAATACCTATATAATATTTGTTTGCTTTGTACAGAGAAGTTTTTGAGGTGCAGATATAGATAGTTAAGGTAGATAGCGGGTAGTAGAAAGCTATAATATGCTGGGTCAAATCATTCATGATGATATTTTTTGTTTTCACTTTGAGGAAAAAATATTTAATTTGAAAACTAAATTGAATGACAATTTATTTATATTAATTTTATTAAATCAATTGTAATAAATAAGAAGAACTATATATAGAACTTTTCAATTGAAAATGAATATGAGAAGCTTCTATCAACAATTATTTATAAAAGCAATAAATAAATAAAAAATAAAAACAAATAAAATTGGTGGTGCAACAGCTCATGGACCCATCAGAGCCTAGTGACTTACAACTTTTAATAATTCCTGTGTTCGCGTTGCATGATGGAGATTTGAGGGAACCTTGATACATGACAAGAGATAATCTTGCAGGATTTGGGTATGGAGTATCTTTGATTTGCATTAAGACTATTAGAAAACTAAACAAGAATGAAGCGAAAAGAAGATATTCATGATTTTTCGATTCACATACTAATCTTCCAGCTAAAAACTCACTGGGAGTACCGGTTACCCACACAGTTTCTCCTTGAAATACGAATCTAATACAAAGCCGGTACCATTAAAATTGATTCTTAAACATCGTAAATTTCATAAGTTAAAACTTTAAGGGAACTTTAAAAAAAACCGTCAGCGACAATGTTATGCACATCTTTGATTTACCTTCAGACTATATGAGGAAACGAAACAAGAATGAAGAGAAAAGAAAATGTTCGCTTTAAGGTGGAAACACAATTTTTTCTTGTTTTCCGCTTTCCACTTTAATCCCAAAGCTGGAAATGTACTGGGAGTCCTGGTTACTCACATATTATGTTATTGAAATACGAGTCAAATTCAATGCGCATACTAGAAAATTGATGGTAAAAATTAGTAAATCTCTCAAAACTCTATAAGCACACATTTTAAGGAAAATATTTTAAAAATACCATGAGAAATAAAGATATGCAGCATCTTTGATTTACACTAAGACTAAAAGAGAAAAAAAAGCTAGACTGCAGTGAACAGGAAATGTTCTCTAGTGGAAACACAATTTGTTCTTGTTTACGGTTCCCACCTCAATCAGTTAAATTAAAATTAACTGGGAGTCCCAGTTACTCAAGTATTTTGTTTTTGAAATTGGTGCTTAAGAGCCCTACACACGATTAATGCTACCCAACAATATTACTTGAACGAATCTCGATTTATATTAAATTGGTCGTTTGTAGGCACTTCAATGTTCGTCACAAGTAAAATTGATACATTAATGAAAAACAAAATTACATATTTAGATTTTCTTCAATTTTCATTGACAAATTAATGTTTAATTTACTGAACACTAACAAATTCCCTAACAAAATTTTCAATGTTCATTGATACGTGTGGAAGTTTTTTTTTTTCATCAATATTACCTGACAAAAAATCGTCAATATAACCTGACGAGTAACATTGATGGTGTTTAGGGCCCTCTAAACATCGTAAATCTCTTAAAATTCTATGAGTTAAAATTTTAAGAAAACTATTTTAAAATGACCATCAGCAAAAAAGCTTTAATTTGCCCTCAGATAATATAAGGAAACGAAGGAAGAATGAAGCAAAAAGAAAATGTTCCCCTTTAGGTGGAAACACAAATTCTTCTTGTTTTGCGGTTTCCACTTTAATTATCCAGCTGAAAATTCACTGGGAGTTCCGGTTACCCACACCTTTTTTTTTTTATACAAATCGAGTCTAATATACAAAGCGCGTTCCAGCAACTCATTTCTCAAACATTGTTAATCTCTTGATATTCGATAGGTATGAAGTTCAAGGAAACTGTCTTATAACATCTGTTTTAACCATCAACCTCAATCGAAATAAATTACTATTTTGTTTTTTTTTTTCATAGTTAACATCTCTCCCAGGACTTAATTTATTTATATGTTTAATAACAACAAAGATACAATTTAATTATATACTAGGTAACTACTTACACTAGACGAACTTTACGTTTATAGGTTCATTGTTTATGTGTATATTGTATATCCGCAATAAATCCTTATTAAAAAATTAAACGAAATATTTATATTTATTGCTTAAGCCGCGCATGCAACACCTCGTGCGCTTTAGCCATCACATATTTTATTATGTGTGTACCACCGACAAGTTGGTCAATTCTGAATGTACTCATCTGTCATTCTATATCTATATAGACAAATATGTTCTACAGCTTTTAGCTCATCCAGCAATAAAAAATGCTTTTAATAAAGTACGCAATTGGGAATAATTATTTTCTCGTGGTTCGCATTACATATGATTATCTCTAAATCACTTTTTGGAACGAGGTTGGGGATAGGTACTACACCCACATTTATGTGAAAGACTACATGACTTCAACTCTCTGGCGCTAAGCTCCTTTTGTCAGAACTCAATGATCCGAACATATAGGTATACCAAACCTCATGTTAGCTTGTCTGTTTCTATTTTGTTCGTCGTCGGCATTATCGGGCTTCATTTTGCTGAGCTTTCACTCATAATAATTAATGAGCATCATTAAGTCAAAATCAGCTGCTAAGTCCCACTCCCATCCCTGTGGGGAGTCCTTATTTGATTTAATCATTATATGGAGTGTGCAAAATTTAGCTAACTTTCTCATACATATCCTATGAATTATTATTATTGTGCTCGCTACTATAATTATTATTAAGTTATCATCACAAAGTGGCATTAGGCTAAGATAACACTTTGTCAGTCATATCAGCAAGACACACACATTGTTCAAGTGGTTTTTGTAGGCAATTGAACTAAACTTGAAGTCATATGCAAGCCCACTTAGTTTTAAAAAAATCAACAATTTAACACCAAGGACCATTCAATAATTTCACTTTAAAAAAAAAAAAAAACAAAACTCACTTTTAAAGTATGTGTTAAGAACTTAAACAAAATGCACTCAAGGACATCACAAATTCTGACACATGAAATCATATAGACCCTTAAAAAGAATCACATTTATAACAATGATGATAATGACTATACCTTACACAATGAACACAAGTGTCTTGCCAATTAAGGTCCTTAATTCCTTTAATTAGAAAATGTTTGTAACGTTGAGTGTTCGTTAAAAGTTTGTGTGTGAATGATACATCATTATGTACATTATAACTAAACAAAATCCACAAAAACAATAACTTAACAGTACGTGTATTATACCATACAGACACACACATACACCATGCAAAGCCACACGACTGGAGCGAAGATGGAAAACAATAATTATGTCACATCAAAAAAGTTATGAAAGTTTTAGTGGCGCCCAACATACATTGTTGTGCTTTGCCAATATGGAGAATGAGAAATATTGTAACAGAGTAAATGTGGAGCTTACTTTTGAATGATGCTGGCGCATAAAGGGAGACTTCTTTTTTAATGAGTATGAGGTAAAAATAAAACCATAGGTATGAAAAAGTTATTTCGGTTATGAAGAAATTTCCGGCGGACGCCACCGCACCGGTAGTCCTGTCATTGAAATGGTGCTATAATATAAATTTTCAAGTTTATAATTTCTAAATTCAAATATGAATAGAGTATAAGACATTTTACGTGATGAAAGGATGTTGATGGCAATTTTCTGAATGTTTTAATGAGATCTACATTTTTAGGCTCAAGAACCTTTAAAAATATGAATTGAGTTGACTGAAGGCCAACACCGACCGTACTTACGCATATTAGTTTATAAATGTAGGTAAGGAAAAATATGTTTTTCTTTTATGTTTAGGATTGTTGTACTTTTTTATTTATAGGTGTTATAATGCTCTACTTTCTAGTTGAGATAAATTGCTTAGATATTACATAAATGTCTCTTTTTTTCACATATTCAATGAGATTTCCACATGATTCCGGGTGTGGTTAAGATCGTTTATATAACGACATCAACATAGGAGCTCACCGTTACTACCAGAAGATTATATGGGAAGCCCTTTTACTCCTAGTTCAACCCTATTTTGTCATCTCTAATCACTTTGTTGGCTTTTTTATACATTTCTTAATAAAATTCTTTTCTTCATTTTTAATTTTTTTTTAAGTAATGAAGGAAAATATTAACAAAATAACTGGAGATGACAATATGGGGTTAGACTACGAACTTAGTGGGATTGGGTGAGGACTAAGTGGAGCAAGAACTTATTGGAGCAAGAAATTATTGCAGAAAGCACTAAGTGTTACAAGAAACTATTTTTTTTGAAACTGTTTAAACCTTGTGTCGAATTGTTTTGGAAATTTTTATTTTGATTAATCAATAAAATAATAATAGTTTTTTATCTTTTATAATAAGATAAATGCTTAAAGCTGCTTATATCCTCATTTGGTCGAAATTAAGATTTTAATGGAATTTTCTTAAGAAACACATTCTGCACAAATTTCTTTAATGACTTTTGTTAAATAGTTGTAGCAGAATCTTTAATAGAAAATAAATTTTTATACAGAGCCTTAAATGCAGTTTTTTTTGCTCTCCTGTAAAGTTTGTAAAAGTGGGCCTCGCAGTTTTACGTATTTATGCGACGATATTCAATATTTTGTATCTTGACTTAAGAAAGACAGATATGTACAAAGGTCAATTTCAAATTTTTATTATTCCTCATTGCCTATAAAATCTTCTTTAAATTGTATGGTATTATAATTTTTGCATTCTTTTACTTTTTCGGTTTAATACAACTAAACTAAGTTGGTGCCTTTAGATTCGTGTTTTTTTTATTTTTTTTATTCTATTCTATTTTTTGTTTTATTTATTTTATTTTATCTTATTTTATTTTATTTTATTTTATTTTATTTTATTTTATTTTATTTTATTTTATTTTATTTTATTTTATTTTATTTTATTTTATTTGATTTTATTTTATTTTATTTTATTTTATTTTATTTTATTTTATTTTTTTTTATTTTATTTTATCTTATCTTATCTTATCTTATCTTATCTTATCTTATCTTATCTTATCTTATCTTATCTTATCTTATCTTATCTTATCTTATCTTATCTTATCTTATCTTATCTTATCTTATCTTATCTTATCTTATCTTATCTTATCTTATCTTATCTTATCTTATCTTATCTTATCTTATTTTATTTTATTTTATTTTATTTTATTTTATTTTATTTTATTTATTTTTTATTTTATTGTATTGAATCTTATTTTATTTAGTTTTATTTATTTTTTATTTTATTTATTTATTTTTATTTTTAATTTTTGTTTTGCTTGAGCTGAGCTATTAAATAACTTATTTTATTACCTTAATCTGGCAGTACAATGTAAAAAAGTGGTGTTATAAGAAAAAAAAACACAAAATTAAATTGTGTTCATCACAAAATTAAATAAAGAAACAAAACAGAGTAAAGAATAAAGAATAACATCTGGGATTTTACTTTAAAAACAATAAATTCTCTCCTAAAAAGAGAACAATTTAGTACTAAATTCTCTAAAAGGATTAAAAATACTGGGTATAGTATATCTCTTGTAAAAATTGCGCAGGTCCTTCTATTATATCAATTATATCTGCTCTTTCTTAAACAATCCATGGAAATGACACCACAAGAGAGAGTGAAATTCAAAAAAAAAAAATTCAACAACAAAAATAAAAAAAGAACAAAAAATTGTTTTTATCATCCGCATGTCATCATTTTAGCTGGCAGGAAGGAATACCTTATAGTCATAGCCTGTTTGTTATCCGACTTTCGTCAGCCAGTTCTCACTTAAATCAGGGAGGTTGCATCAAACCTCTTAAATATCAGTCATCCCCACAAAGTTAATAGGGAAGAAAAAATAATAAAAAAATAAGATGAAGGAGAAGAGAACAAAAAAAATGAAAACAAAGCGGGAAAGCATTTTTTCTCTATATCTATGTGCCCGAGCTCGACATATCATTGTACCTGGGTGGCAGAATGTGGTAATTTCGTTTTCATCCTGTTTTGTGCGATTTGAATGGAATCCAGCTTTTGGATTAGAAATGTACACCACTCTTTATAATATTTCCCTCATTCACGCATAGGTTTATGAGAACTTAACGTTTTGAAATGCAGGTGAACAGGGTGTTACAAGAATAATTAATAAAATAATTATATAGTAGAACTGATTTATAGAAAATGGAGTTTTATTTCTAGACTCTGTGGCTTGCTTTCGGCTTCTGTAAAGGATGTGGTCCTGAATGTTGGAATGCCATAAGCGTTACCGGCGTACCCACACAACAAACATATGATACGGAAGCAAACACTGTTAAAAAACCTTGCAAAGAAAACGAAATTCAAGTCCGAATCGGCAGAGTATTTTTTCATGGAATTTTATGATAAGAATAATAATGAAAATCCCAAACTTTTAAAAATTCTGAAAAAGGATATAAGTGTGGATATAATTGTGTTGCTGTAATTGCAGAAGAACATCCTAAAAAGTATCTTACTTTTCAAGCACATTGCTTTTGATTTTGTTGGGAGAAATCTAAAAAATTCTGTTATTTTTGGAAATTACTCCGAAAACATAGTTTTTTCTTTTTTTTTATCTGTCAAAGCAAATTGTACCTTATGAAATTATGTATACCCAACAAAGATTTTAAAATGTTTTATTGTAAAAATAATAGGGTTTGAGAAAAATATGCGTAAACTTTGCAATATCAGTAATTTTGTTTTATTGTTTATCTCAAAATAAATTGCTCCTGTAAAAAAAAGTCTTATAATTTGTGTAGAATTTTATTACCTCGAGAAATTTACTAAAAAGAAATAGATTTTTCTTCTTTCACTTCACAAAACCGAAAGCTCTGGTCCAAATTTATTGCTCATTAAGAAGTGCCAAATATTATTCCCGATTTCACAGTGTAAATAGCGGAATAAGTGAAACTTGAGTCTCCCATATTGACCTCTCAAGAGCCACTTACTCAGACACTAAGGGCCAGTTACACTGTCAATTAAGTGTTACCTAAGGGCCAAATATAGAAAAATAGTTCCCAATTTCGCAGTGTATACTTATTGGAATAAGTGACACTTAAGTCTCCCATGTTGGCCACTTAAGTTGCACTTACTCAGGCAGTAAAACTGCGGCTAAAGTTCCAAAATGGGAAAATTAAGTGCCACATATTTTGTTAAGTGTGCACAGTTAAACTGGCCCTAAAACAACGTCTAAAGTGCCAAATTGGGAAAATTAAGTATGCACTGTAAAACTGGCCCTAAGATTATTTATTGGAAATACTTAAGACATAAAATTATACATACAGCTTTCCGTCGAAATTCAGCTTTTTCTAAATTTTATGGAAGGTAAAGTTTAATTTTCTTGGAATTTTTGATTATTATGGGTTTTTGTTTAGATATCCTTCGAAATTATTTAAAATAAGTAAGTTCTATTTATAAAAGTACCTACGACCATTATAAATATTTCAAAACAAAAATTGTAACAGTTGAAAAATAAATTTCATAATTCAATTAATAAAAAAATACGTATACGCCCGAGTGTACATTAAAATGTTCTGAAAATAATACTGCACAACTGGATCGCTTCGAGCTTATTTTTGAAACTAAAAGCTTTAAATTGGTTCAGCATTTAAGAAGTGTGATTATGGTAAGAAAAAAATAACTAATAAATGAGAATATCAAAAGGAAGAATGATGAAAAGACAAAGCATTCAAAAAATGATTTTTAGTGATTTTTTTTTTATAAAATAAAATTCAAGGAACACAAAAGAAGACACCAACCACATTAAACAAAGCTATGATGTAGCATTATAAATAAAGTACCTAAAATAAGCTGTGATATAAGTGTCATTCCTTGTATAATTTTATTGTATTTCTGTTTTCATTCGTGTTTTTGTTTGTTAATTTATTTCATTTTATGTCAGTGCCGTCGGAACAGAGCAATAAATAGGAGTTAATTACAAAATTATCGTGTTATATTAAAAAAATTGAATAAATAAAAAAAAGCCCCTAAAGAAGTAAGGAATACTTACGAAACGTTTGGTAGAAGAATGGAATAAAGTCTTTTATTTGCATTCAGACTAAAATAGACCAAACCAGCCTATGAAACAAAAAAATTAAAAATTTCAGAAAATAATTGGTCAAATACATCTAATCATCAAAATTCATAACATTTTAAAATGAAAAGGTGAAGCTTTTTTCAAAATTTTAATAACATTGGTAAAAGCTCATTGAAATGATATTGGGCTACGGTAATTTGTGTTATAAGAATTTGTATTAAAAAAAAAAACCTGAAACGAAATTTTCAACATTTTCTTAAGCGAAATTTATTCAAAATTATTAAAGCTGTTTTTGAGTAAATTTGAATTAAAAAAAACAACACACATCGGTTTATATAAGATCTACCCGCTTAATATGAATTCAAATAAAATTTCGATTAAAAATAACATAAAAATTTTCTGTACCAATATTTTATTTTAAACAAAATGGTTCACCAAATTAAAGTCTCTGCGGCATATACTAGGCCAATCGAAAATATGACAAAAGTTAGCTTTTTAACTCCTATAGGATGCCTAACCATACAATACTGCGGTGAAATCCTTCAAAAAAAATTAAAGTTGCAGCAACATAATAGTGGAAAGTAATGGAGTTTATAAAAAAAAAAACCCGCTTTCCTCCAGGATACCACTTACCACTCCAGTCTTAAATACCGAGAAATGTTAGATTAACTTTTGTGTGGGCGTGTCAGTGGGTAGAAATTTTCTGTAGTCATTCCTTTTGCCATCCCATATAATGCTTGAAAATTTTATTAAAATCGCTTAAATGATTAAGATTTTTTCGACTTCCATACAAAAAAGTAAAAAAGTGATAAGTTTTTGAGTGGTAGTTAATTTTGTGACGGAGGCAAAGAAGTCAATAATTAAAAAAAAAATTATACACTATTATAATACATATTAATAAAACAGAGAAGGTGCTCAAAGTAAATGCTCAGAGCAGGTACTCAACATAAAAATCAGAGCAATTGCTATGAAAATGCTAGTATTTAAACATTTTTTCATAGAAGCTAAATGAAGAACCTGCTGCAAAAAATGGAATTTTGAGCATGTGATCCGTTTTATTTAGACCATTCAATTAAAAAAATTAAACATTAAACCGAGATCAATTGAAAAAAAAACTTTTGACAATTGTTCCAATTTAAGGCTAGGAAGCAAAACCAACAACTTAAGTGAACCTTCATAAGATCTTTAACTAATCCAGTGCAGTTGTAAGGGGTAGGCGTCATTTGAAAACTTTCCAATGTAATTGAGAATATCTTATGCTTTCTTCAGAGAAAATTCTTCATGTTTTTAATGGAGGAAAGGACAAACTAGACTTATTACCTTTTTAAGTATACAAAGTTCAAAACTTCTAATTGAAGTTTATAAGATCGTTTGAAGGTCATTGCATCAAAGTTATTAACAGCAATTTTTTTAAGACATTAACCTTCATTTAACCGTTAGAACATTTATTGGGATTTTAAATAGACAACAGTTATGTATCTTTATTCAATTTATATATTTTTTTTGCCTGAAAGTTATATTGCCATTAACCACCCTGTAGCTATAGAACAACAATTTGGTTTATGGATTTCACTTTTCTGCACACGGATGGATGAATTCTGTCTGCATGCACTCTGACTATAATACTAGAGCCTGATATGAGTACCTATATAGTAAGTAGGTACATAGAGGGTGTGATGGAGAGCTCCCTTGCATGCCTCTTGATCTGTCTGATGGTGGTTCTTTCAGCCATACCACTCTGCCAAACATGTCTATATATATCTATCTACATTTATATCTATAACACTATCCTCGCTTGTCTGTCGGGTCTGTTTATTTGTCTGCCAGTGGTTGGATGGTAAGTTGACTTCGTTGACTATACGACGAGCGACGCAACGTTACAAATTGTTCAAGGGGATGCAGATGACGGTTGCCGTAGGTATAGCGAGGTAAGCAAGGCCAATGCAACATGATAAAAAAAATGTCTATCTATCTACCTATCTATGTAGGTACAAACAAAAAAAAAAGCTTTTACTTTTATTTTCAAGTTTATCTGTTCCTGTCATTCCTTTTGTCTCGAGCTCTTCTATCTATTATAACGTGGAGTGTTCCTGTGAAACTGTAGGTACTGTATGTATGTTATGCTCAAATGCCGGGATCTGTTAGGTTAGGTCTGACTCGTATTTGAATGCGGGCCTAATTGCAACGGATATGTGTGGTATGTCGTATGTTGTTAGTAGCACCACTCCAGAGGCAGAATGCAGGAGCGACTAAATATTATTAAGTCCACCATCGAAGAAGGTGTATGTGCACATATATATCTATATGCTGATAGTAACCTGTTCCCAGCGGAGTTAACTAATTGATTTGAGTCCTAAATGGTTTTGAAATTACGACGATTATCATCACAGAAACGGAGACGGTTTTACTGCCACACTCCACATTCACAGTCGTATAGTTGCAGTTATACATTTAAACATATATATATATGGGCTCAATTCAACTATAGCAAAACATATTTTAGAATAGAAAAGGTTGCATGTACTATTTAAAGCTACGGTCTATATGTGTATAGTACTTGTATGGAAAGTGCATCGTTTGGATAATTTGTGGAAGCTCAAATTGGTATTTCAAGTATTTGGCACGTTCGAAAGGCTTAACGCCAAAGAACTAATCTTAAATAGTGTGATAGATGTTTTTGAGGATTTAGAGCAGCCTATATAGTTACAGCTTATATAAAGGTATTTGGGAAAAATGTTAATCCATTAGCTGACTAAGAAGTATAAACATAAATTTCTTTATAATGTGTTTTTTTTTTTTTTTTTTAAATTGGTGAGAAACATTAATCTAAAATGAAGGGTCAGTTTCCCTCCACTTTAGGAAGGTAATATTGAATTTTTTATGTTAAAGGAATGGATTTATTCCTCTTAAGGAATTTGACACTTTGAGCCATGTGCTCTATTTTATCCGTGAGTAATAACAACTCTCTTCACCTGCATTCTGATCGTTAGCTGTTGTCATCCAGTTTCCGGCTGACTAAAGCTGGTTACCCACTACATGATGTGTATGCTCGGGTTTTATTTATTATAACCAACATCCTTGACCATGGTAACATGAACTTAGTCAATTTGAATCCAACAGATATTGAGACGAATATATTAAATAAGCATTAAGTGTTGTTGTCTTTATCGTTGAGCATTAAGGACTTGTGAAAACCATGGTATAATTTGTTGGTTTATGCCGATGTTCGTTCCAATTTTACTGATGAGATTCAATCACGACAAAAACAAAGAACATCGTGAGATGCGTAGTCCATATAGCTAGGACGCATCCTAATCTACGCCATCTTTCTATAGCATATAATAATTGTCTTTAAACATATTTTTTAGCTGAACCTTGCCACGCTTCGAGCGCCACACATTGAACATTTTGTGCAAGAATACAATTTTAACTTTCAAAGAAAACATTATAAACGCAAATTAAGAATAAAATTCAAATATAAGAAAAGTAGGTGTTGCACTGGGCGGACTTAAAAATTTTTACACATATAAAAGATTTTAATAACAAAATTTCAATTTTTTAGGAATTTTAAGTAAGGAGAAATCTCAGATATAAGGAAAATGGGCGTGGCAGTAGGCAGATTTCCAAAAACAACAAACTTCACATCTTATGGTTTTGTTATGAGGAGAGATTTATTATAAATTTTCATTCAGCCTTCTTAGGACTTAAAATAAGGAATATAAGAATTCTAATAAAAGGTCTTCCAATAAATACTTCCGAACTTTGACAGTTGATAGCGACCATTTTGCTGTGGCTACGCATCTTTCAAATTCGCTGACATTTTTTCAATCTGTTTTGCCAAATCACCACAGACGGATATGGGATTTAACAACATGTGCAAATGTTTAAATTGTTTTGTGTTCTGCTCAGACAACGATCTGCACGATCTATATTTTACCATCACTACAATCGTCCTACCAAGGGCGAGAGGACTATTCGCAGTGTGGTGGGTGAATTTGAGTTCACTGGTTACACCCGTACGTTGACAAAACGCAAGATCTGTCAAAAACATCGCCGCTGTGAGCTGTCAGTGAGATTGTGAAGAAGAATCCGAGGCTGTAGATTTTGCGTCGCTCACAATAAATCGGCTTTCGCAAACCACAACTTGGAGAGTTTTACGTCGTGGCTTGGGCCTGCACCCGTACAAAATTCAACTGACCCAGGAGCTAAAAGTAAATGACCATTGATAACGACGTCGGTTTTCTGAATGAGTTCTGGAGGAATTGGAAACTTAACCTAATTTTTATCGAAAAATCATTTTCAACATTTAGACTCATTTCTGTCAACAAACAAAATTGTCGAATTCGGGACAATGCCAATCTACATGAGATGCATACCGAAATAGTCACTATTTGGTGTGGATTTTGATCTGGTGGCGTCATCGGTCCATATTTCTGGCCAATGGCCAAATAAATCGTGCGATTTGACCCCGTTAGACTTTTTCTTGCGGGGTTTTCTGAAATCACAGTTCTATGTGAATAAGCCACAAACCACAACAGCCCTTAAAGCCAACATAACCCATGCCATCGGTCAAATTCAGCCTGATTTATCAAAAAATGGACATTTCGGATGCGGGTCACCCAAAGAAGCCGCACGGCGGACATTTAAACGATGTTATATTCCATACATAATGGCACCAATAGGCCTTTTAAATGAATACAAAATTTTGATGATAGCTCCACACACTTTGTTTTATTTTAATTTGTATAATAAAAGTGGGCTTAGTAGTGGGCGATACAAATACCATGCCTTAGATTGAAGAGATCTTAATTACAAAATTTTTACTTTCTAAGGACGTTCAATACGGAGAAAATTAAAATATGATAAAAAAGTGGGCGTGGCAGTGAGTGAATTTAACGCAAACCATTTTTAACCTCGCTTCTGATTGGAAAAAATATTTTTGGATTTCAGCGAATATAAAATGAAATAAAATGAAATACAATAAAATAGAATAAAATAAAATAAAATAAAATAAAATAAAATAAAATGAAATAAAATAAAATAAAATAAAATAAAATAAAATAAAATAAAATAAAATAAAATAAAATAAAATAAAATAAAATAAAATAAAATAAAATAAAATAAAATAAAATAAAATAAAATAAAATAAAATGAAATGAAATAAAATAAAGCAAAACAAAATAGAATAAAATAAAATAAAATAAAATAAAATAAAATAAAATAAAATAAAATAAAATAAAATAAAATAAAATAATAAAATAAAATAAAACAAAATAAAATTATAATGAATAATACTAAATAATAAAAAAAAAAATAAAATGAAACGAAAAACAAATCTTAATAACTCAATCAGAAATGCAGCATTTAATTAGAATTTTACTCCTGCATCGTGCCAGATGATGGGCTTGACGGACCTCAGGTAGATTTAGTATTTTATGGCTTTCTCAACATTTTAAATTTGTTCCTTAGTTTCACATTAAACAAGTTTTCAAAGCAAAATGACGTACAAATATGTTCAATGTGTAAAAAGTCAGATTAAAAAAAAAAAAAAAAAAAAAAACTGTTATACTCCACACTATATACCTTCTTCGAATTACGAACCCTTTTTACCACACCCATTTAATCATTCCATATACTATATAAAAAAGGTTATGGTTTTTGACGAAAATTTTTGCTGGCCCATCTCTACTCCATATTTTGTTTCTTATTTTTCATTCTTTGTATAATAACAGTATAGTCCAAGTGCGTAAACCTTTTAAGATAATTATCTTGAAGAAAAGCTTTAGTAGCTTCATTTTTGTCACCTCTTCCCCCTTCACTATAGCAATTCCTTGCCAATACAACAAACATTCTTCTTCTTATTTTTTTTTTTGTTACTTTTTGTTTTGTTTTTTTTTTTTTTTAACCAAACTTCACCTTAAGACAAGGGTTTGGCATTATCCTGAAGGGAAAAGGATAATGATGAATATTTCATTTGTCATTAGACGCAACTCTTTGGGTTTCCTCTCCGTGTCCAGGACAGAAGGCGCTGGCTCATCCAGCAAAAGGATTTATATTAGGTACAAGCAAAGCTTCAAACTCAAAATAAACTTTAAGGTGGTATTAAAATTAAAAAAAAAAAAAATAACAGCAGAGAACTGGAAGGCAGACATTGCGGGATTACTTATACAATGATGAACGGACGAATCGGACGGGATGAAACGGCCATCCAGTAAGGCAGCTATGTCATGCTATGGGATGGAATTTTGAGCGAGAAATTACATAATTAGCATTCAGCTGATAGGGGTTGGGGGAGAGGGGGGGGGGGGGTAAGGTATTAAGGTCGATAGCAGCCATGATATGAGTGGCAGTGGTGGTAGGGAAGGAAGACGGGCAACAACACCGACAATAAATGTCACCGGATAAAAGGGTTTCAGTTTTCAATTAGAAGGATGATGTCTTAAACCCTTTTCACGTTTGTTTGGCCGCGGGCAAAGATGTTTGTGATATGATATGGTTACGGTTTTTTTTTTTTTTTTTTTTTCTGTACTTTATTTACCATCAGCGGCTTGTGAACTTAGGATCTTTACTTTGTTGGACCTTCGTCTTCATCTTATAAAAGTTAGTTTTGTGGTTTTAATGTGGGGTTTGGCTTAGTAATTCATAAATAAAGGAACATGTTGTTTTTCTTTAACAATATGCGTAATCTTACTTAAAAATGTAGAAAGATTAATGAACGTGAAATGGGAGCTAACCTCCTAATGCCTTCATAGCCTGGATTTTATTTGAATTTTTTTTTTTTTTTTGAAATGTTAGTTGAATGGCATTTGACCGATGTTTTCCATTTTTTAATATTTTCAGAAAATTTTTGTTTCAAAGATGTTATTTTACTGACAATTTACTAGCATCTACTCCCACAAAAATTTAAGTCAGTCTTTGGTCTATTATTTTACACTTTTACTGTCAGATTCTCATATCATGTCTTATTGTATAATAAGTTGCCAATTTCGAATTTTTTTATTTCTCGTTTTAATACTGCCCGAAAAAAATATAGTGGTTATAATCAAAATTAACACTATACTATGCTCGAAAGTCCAACAAAAATGGGTTAAAGTGGCCTTAAAGGGCTTGACTGATTTGCTTTAAATTTGGTACAGAGTGGGTGATTTTCTTTAGAGAAACAAAATTCGAATTTTGGATTTAGTTCATCGTGGGCCATTATCTCACATCGTGCAGGTTGGCGACATCCCTTGATTGTGATAAACCAAAAGACAGGCGGCTTATAAAACGCTTAAACATAAAACTTTCATACATATATAGCTTCCATACAACAATTTCAGTTTTTAAAAATTTTCTTGAAAACGGCTTTAACGATTTTGATTAAACTTCGTAACTGTAATTAACAAAGTGATTGTAACAAAACTACATTTCAAAAATATTTGTATTACGGAAATAGGGTATTAACATTTTTTGAGAACATCACCATTATTATGCAGTAAAATAATAATTAATAGTTCAAACAATTTGCATCTAAAAATTTTGACAAATACTTTTGTTTTAAAAAACAAAATATCAATTTTTAAAGTATCTATTTCTAAATTTTTAAACATTTTTTCGTTTACCTCAAGAGCAAGTTCGTGCGATCCAGTCGTGCATAATTTTTGGTTTAAATTCTGTCATAATTAAGATTTACTTATCGTTATTAATTTTGTCTCTTAAAATTTCAATTAATTTCAACTTTAAAATATTATATTAGTTGACAATTATGAATTTATAATTTCCAATAACTCTTACTTTTAGCGCATCGATATTATTACTTTCCAAAAATTTTACAATTCGGAAAAGTTCGGCGCCATCTAAAATTTGGGGTAAGTATATAAAAGATATTTTTGTATTTCAAACCACCACATTGATAATGAATCCTTATATGACTCTCACAGAACTTCCATGTAATATAGAATTAAAATGCTACTATGTATCTATAGAATGAAAAATAATCAATTATCACTTCGAGTATATCACTGTCCGTCGTGGGTCGTTGTTGTTGTTGTTGTCGTCGTCATCGTAGTGCGGTTGTCCAAGCGATATAAAACCATCCTGGCGGGCTTTTTTTTGTCTACCCGGTGATTCATTATAACATTGGGACGGATATCCCTTTACGCGAGTCCATTGTTCAAAAGAATTGCATACATGAGACTCTAATTAACAAAAGAAATGATGGAAATGACAGCAATAATTGCTTTACAAAAGCCAAAAATAAATGCAACAATCAGATTCCCAGTATATAGTATAGGGATAAAATATTCATCAGATATACATATATGAATGAACATATACAGATAAAGGCGGGCCTGAGACTACAAAAAAAATATTGTAGGAGGGTAAATATGCTGAAATGTAAAACTGCAGCAGCTAGGATATTTATACAACTCGAATATTGGCGGTTTTTCATCGCTTTTTTTTTTTTTTTTTGGCTATATACATTTTTGTTTCCATTCCTACGAATATTTTATTTGATTAATGCGTCTGCAACAGAAATGAGTATATACAATCCAGCATCACAGCAGAAGCAGCAGCAGCAACAGCATCGGCATCATAGAGCAGCAGTGGTTAATTCAAAATTGAAAATCGTTATAATTGCCGAGTTTTTATTTATAATTATTTGCTTCGTTGTATATTACGCGGGTGGCTTGTTCATTGGAATTTTTTTTTTTATTTTTTTTTTTTAATCAGATACAGTTTCAATTGTCCTTTCATATAGTTTTATTATTAAATTAATTAATTTTTAGTGAATACAATATACATTATATATTTATGTATGATATTTAAAAATTGAAACTATTGAAATTATTAAGATAATGATTTTTTTTAAACAATAAAAAAGTGTAGTATTTTTATAGCTGTTTCGTGTTGAACAAAAAGATCTTCTTTTCAAACATTAAGTACAATGATAATATTGAGGAATTGGTGGATATGAATTTTGAAGCCACGATTGTAAATTATTATTTTCTTCCTAAATATAATAATTCATGAATGGATTTAATTTTGAAAAACCCTTCAATACTAATGATAAGAAAAGGACCATAATTCAAAATTTTGAAAAGTTACATTTCCACCCGCACCTACATACCTATTAAAATAGCTTTGTATTATATGAAATACCGTGTTACTTAGTCTAAGTTTTTAATAAAATTGTAAGATTGTAAAAACCATAATTTAGATGATTATACAAATTTGGATATAAATCTAATAAACGATTCCTTCGTAACTGCGGAGTTTTTCTTCCTTTCTTCAGGATTAACCTAAACATTTGACGAGCTTACCTCGCAGCCTCTAGCAGAACACTATCAACTTTTGAAAAAAAAGTATACAAATTATTTGGAGATACATTTTAATGCAAGGCCGAATCAACACATGTAGAGGCTCCATACGGCGATGCTATAGCCTCCAGACCCCCCTCCAATCTTTTATTTTTTTATTTTTTTATTTTATTTTTCATGAAAAAAATTGTCAATTCAAAATTCTAAGAATAAAAAAAAACTAATGCGGGAACATATCCAAGTTTCAATATTTTATTTTTTTTTATTTTTTGTAATTTTTTTCCTTCTGTCATTTGTTTTCCGGTTCAAACACCTCCTGTTTCTTTTAATATATTTATTTTCTTAGTTATTGACCTTATTTTATTTCTATTCTTCCTTTTATTCCTTTAATTCTTTTCTTATTTGTAATTTCATTGTTTCTTAAAGAAAATGCAATTTTCAATTCAACAATTTGTGATTTTAAATTTAAAAATTATTTTAATCAAATTGGCAATCGCGGTATGTATGTACGAAAATTCGGTTTCCAAAATTCTGAAATTCAAAATTCGGATAACTATCAAAAGCTAAACAGCTGATGACATCTGATGCTGAAAACTATACCTATATATTATATGTGACCATTTTTGAATATCTATAAACGAATAGTTTTCGAACAAATAACCACAACCGATTATTCGTTGGTAACTTCTAAAGGGTGTGGTTTTCAAGAAGAAATAAAACGCATATATGTAATTTAATGTTATAGCCAAGAATTTAGCTTTAGCTCGAATAAATTCCAGCCGAGAGGCCCAAAAGGCCCCAGCTCTAGTTGTTGCGTACGATGGCGGATGAACTCATTCGGGTCTTCTTCGATACTCTGCTCCACAGCCGCAATAGCGTGATGCGTCGCGCGAACCGAACCATTATTTTGGTAATAAATTTGCACGATTTGCAAACGTTGTTCAGGAGTACGTATATTCATTATGAAATGGCAAACCAAACTGAGCATAAATCAAGTGACAGCTGTCAAAAAAGCCAACTCCGAAAAAAGTAGTGACAGATTGAAAACCACACGTCTAAAAAAAACACCAGTTATAATCATTTAGTCGATATCATAAACCCTTTTCTCATTAGGAAACCAATTGCAGGAGATTTTTTCTTGACATTTTCTTTTAATTTTTTCTAAAATCTCTTGTTCTTTTAAAGTCGCTTAGGTGGAAGCTCACAGAACACTTAAGGCCAGTTTCACAGTGCACACTTCACAAAAAAAATAAGTGGCACTTAGTTTTCCCATTTTGGCACTTTAGCCGCAGTTTTACTACCTGAGTAAGGGGAACTTAAGTGGCCAACGGCAACATGGGAGACTTAAGCGTCACTTATTCCGATAAGTTTACACTGTGAAATTGGGAATTAGTTTTCCATATTTGGCACTTAAGTGACACTTACTTCACTGTGAAACTGGCCATTAAGCTTAGTTTTTCAGTGACAGATCATCCTATGTAGATTAAACTTGATTTATAATCTGAAACATGTTTTCAGTTAATTTAAATCCCGAGTTAACTCAACAATTCTTATGAATCAACTCCTAGTAAATATCTTTGTCAAAAATCTATGGAAACCAAGTTACCACACTATGAAATAATTCAATTTTCTTAGTGGAGCCCTTTCCATATCGATATAATTAAACCTCGATTTTGTCGCACTTAGATCTCGATAAATATTTGACAACTGAAAGTTAAAGCCAATCCTATACATCGAAAAATTGCTTTTAAGCCTGATAACTATAGGTAGTTGTTTTCGATTTAATTAAATTATTAGAAATGTATTTAAAAAGGGTAACTAACGGGTGATTTTTTAAGAGGTTTAGAACTTTAAAAAAAAAAAAAACACAAAAAATTCGAAAAAATGAATGAAATATTTATTTGAATCGATAGTTTGAACCTTGCAATTTAATGTTTAAAGATAATTTCATGCAAATGTTGACCGCGGCTGCGTCTCAGGTAGCCCATCCGCTGAGTCCAATTTTGGCATACTCTTTCACACATATCGGCCGGTATCTCACGAATGAATGCATGGATGTTGGCTTCCAGTGCGTCAATCGAAGCGGGCTTGTCCTTATAGACATTAGCCTTGACATACCCCCACAAAAAATAGTCTAATGGTGTCAAATCGCACGATCTAGGCGGCCAATTGACCGGCCCGAAACGTGAAATTAACTGTTCACCAAACTCGCCTCGCAATTGCGCCATTGTTTCGCGTGCTGTGTGGCATGTGGCACCGTCTTGTTGAAACCACATATCATGCAAGTCAAGAACTTCCATTTCGGGCAAAAAAAAGTTTGTTATCATCGCTCGGTAGCGTTCACCATTGACAGTAACGCTGCGATTCGCATCATCTTTGAAGAAATATGGCCCAATAATGCCGCCAGCCCATAAACCGCACCAAACAGTGGCTTTTTCGGGATGCATTGGTAGCTGTTGCAATGCTTCTGGCTGATCTTCACTCCAAATGCGGCAATTGTGCTTATTTACGTACCCATTCAACCAAAAATGAGCCTCATCGCTGAACACAATTTTTCGATAAAAAAGCGGATCCTCGGCCAGCTTTCCAAGAGCCCATTCACCAAAAATTCGGCGTTGTGGTAGGTCGGCTGGCTTTAGTTCTTGCACCAGCTGTATCTTAAAAGGCTTTACGCCCAAATCCTTCCGCAAAATTTTCCACGTAGTGCTGTAACAAAGGCCTAACTGCTGGGAACGGCGCCGAATCGACATTTCGCGGTCTTCTGTCACACTAGCTGATACGGCCGCAATATTTTCTTCACTACGCACAGTACGTAAACCTGTTGGTGGTTTAATGTCCAACAAATTAAATTTGGTGCGAAATTTGGTCACAATCTTCCGAATAGACTGCTCAGAAGGTCGAGAATGCCGACCATAAAATGGAAGCAGCGCGCGATGAACATTTCGAACCGAGCACGAATTTTGATAGTAAAATTCAATAATTTGCAAGCGTTGTTCATTTGTAAGACGATCCATGGTTAAATTGCAAACCAAACTGAAGCTGTTTGACAGTGACACAAGGTACTAAACACACGTGAGCTGTCAAAACCAGTGATGTCAAAACCAAACCAGCTAAAAAATCACCCGTTATATATAGAGAGACATTTTAAATGACTAGTCTTTTCTATAATTTCCATGTGAATACAGGACCTTGTTTATATTAGAATCACATGTTGGGAATTTCTTTGGTAATGCCAACCAAAAATAAGATGGTTACGATAAATTTCTCAAAGTTATTTGAGTTCTGTTAGTTCACAATAACGAAATTACGAAATTGACTCACAATAATTGTCAAATTCAATTTATTATTGAAAACATAAATTTGAGAAATAATTCTAACACACCCATGAACAAATTGTCTAAAGAGCCGCGGGGCCCCTAGGCAGTTGCATTATATTTTCCTCGAGGTTAAACTGGCTCTGATTCAATGTATGTAGCTCATTTTTTGTCCTCGATTTTAACATACACGTGAAGATCCACCAATTAGAACTCAAGTTAAAGACTTCGAAATGGAATAATATCAACTTTTTTCAAAGATTTTGCATAAAATAACGGACTGTCTCTCCTCTGAAACTCTTTGTTAGCTTTAATAATAACTGAATAAAAACAACCTATTAGAGCATCCATCTATAACACTCTTTCCAACTTAACCAATCCATTAATGCTCCTGAAATAATATTTCTATTCTAAAAAAAAAACCTTGTGTTTCCTCTTTCTCCATTTTGTTTTCCATTTTCTATATATAAGTATATAAACCACACACACAATTGGCAATTTTGCTGAAAATAATAAGAGTGCACTACAGGAAAATTATAAACTTCTTAATCGCTCAGCACTATTCTTCACCATCAGAATATAACCAAAGTACTAGAGCAGAGTGTTCTGTGCACCTTTTGACTCTTATATACCGTAAAGTTAAAATTTATATATAGAAGCAAGAAAGAATAGGAAAAACTTTCTTCTCTATAACACAAAAAGCTAATGAAACACGTCTATATAGGAAAATGGGAATTGCTGCCAAGGCAACATAAAAGAATGGAAGAAAGAACGAATAAAGGGTTTTTACTTACCTAAGCCTCTGTTGTTTTTATTTTTTAAGAAAATCCGATTTTCAATTTTCAGTATAGATATAGTTGGATCATGGTATATTGAACGTGCTTAGGTTGGAGGACTTGAAATGCAATGAAATATATAAACTTTGAGTCTGAGCAGAGTTAGCAGACGTATAGAAGAAATAAACTCAATGAATGAAAAAAAAAAAAAAAACAAAGAAAACAGACAAAGAGTATTTATTTGTTGATTCTGCTTCCTTTCCCCTTGATAAGAGGTTGCATTGAATTAACGCAATATATACCCACACTTCAGGCTGAAATTGGTCAAATTATGTATTTTGTAGAACAAAGTAGTGCATACCTATAGGTACATAGATGATAGGTGGAAATACATTCAAACTAATAGGTACCCTGATGGCGCCCAACGTGGGAGTTAATAATAATTGCTGATGTATGTTTCTCTAGAATCGAACCGAACAAAGAACACATGTTCTCCATTAGGATATAGTTTCAATACCTTACCTCAAGTTGTTAAAATTTCTATACATACATATGTTTTCTCATATAGTATAGATATATAATATTAGAATGATGAGGCATTGGATTGACACATAATTGAATAATTGATAAATGTTCAATTAAATTTACTTACTCTTTGCTTGTGGAGTTGTGTGATAAAATGTTTCTTTGCTAATTGCATGTCAGACCGCATGAGAAATTATTGTTGCTATTTTTAAAAGGATCTATATATATTTATATAGGCTTTCAGAAAGTATTTATGATGCATGTCTGATGTAACTGTCCATCAGGATGATACCCCAATTTTAGAGAGTTTAGTTTGTTTTCTATGTTGGATTTCTCGTTAGTTAATAAACTTATTTTGATACTAAAATGCATTAATACCCTTTTCAAATAAAGTTTAACAAATCCCTTCACATTTTGACAACGATTTTGAGAGGGAATTTAAAATACCTTTGGAAAAACCAAATTTCTGTTTACACTTTTATAAAGATTTTTTTTTTTTTTTCAAACACTGTAGTGAAAAGTCACAATCCAAACAGGGCGAAATAAAACATTATCATGCCTAGAAAAAACTCATTAATTTTGGCATTGTGAATTGGATTTAAAATGAGTCAAATCTATACGTGGAAACATCAAATTTTAACCTCGTATAGAATTTATTCGAAATTTTAATCCATTTCACACTGCCGAAGCTGCACAGTGGATCGAATCCATACAATTAGACGTGAAAAAGTCATTGACTAAAATTGCAGAAAAATTCAATTTCTTACCAATAACGTATAACTGTTAAGTCTGAAAACACTTCTTTTTTTTCTTGTTTAAATCAGTTTAGCATGAAAAAATTAGTTCCAAACTTGAAAGTGAAAAGTCTTTAAGTTTTTTAGAAAATTAATTGTTTAAATAACAATTTTAAGTAAGATTGATAAAAAAAAATAGCAGACCTTCGTGAAGGTATAGGTATTTACTTTTATAAATCTGTGTTGAATTTGTCTGTTTGTTTGTTGAATAAAAAATTGTGTTATTCAAAGAACAAAAACAAATTGTTTTTACCGTTTTTGTTTTGGAAAATTTAAATATGTGCCTAAGGTTGCTTTAAAAATAAATTATGTGGTTTGGGAAGCTGTGAACGTCTACTTTCTGGAAATAAATGTGATAAACTTTGCCCACAAAAGATTTAGCAAAAGATTTCTGCGTCCCGAGGAAGGATTTTTTTGAAGTTTGATGTTCGAATTCCAAATCGACTCTGACAAAAAAACCTTCTGGAATATATTTCGAACACGTTTAATTCATCAGAACCAAGAAACTGTTTAAATACTGCTAAACTTGTCAGTTCAAAATATTTCTAAAAAAAAAAATTCAAAGATTTTTTTTGTCGCGAAAAGGTGCCCAGCTTATTTTTTGTAAAATTATGTTACTTTTCTATATTTATGAAGATTATAGATGAAAACAGATATTTTCCAAGAAGATTCGAATTTTTCACGTCTAAATGTACATAGGTATATGGAGTTGATCCACTGTATGCGCTGCTGATGCGAAACGTAAAATCCCATACACAAATTACACAACTAAATTATAAACGAAAAGTATGATTTTCGAGAGTAAATGTCATTTTAGTTTCATTTGGTTCGTTTTTTTTTTGTTCGTATTAATTTCTGTCTTTTAGTTTTGCTTCTTTTTTTTTGTTGCAAATGATTTAACTCGTGTAAATTTTCAAAATTTATGTTTTTTACCAATGTGGAATGCATATTTATTTGTAAGCTTTACTGCTAACTGAAAATGTATGGGATTATATTTTTCCTAATAAAATACATAATACGAAACTGAATTACAAGGTGTGTTTTATTCATTGCTGCATAGCCAGCGCAGCACAAGTCTGAATAAAACGATCACCCATTCTATACGTTCTTTTCAATAATTGAAAACTCTATCGCCAGCACAGCCATCTTTCTTTTTACTAACTTATTTTTCGCCAGCAATCAAATTGTTTTTGTTTGCCAAGGGAAATTTTGCTGCGCTGGCTATGCAGCAATGAATAAAACACGTACCTTACAATGAAATATATTTTTTTTTTATTTATTCAGTCGTGGGTAAAATGTGGGATATTTTTAACAAAGGCATGGGAAAAAAGGGAATTTTCGGGTATTACTATGGGAAAACCTGATCCCAAAGTCTGGCATCACTGGTTCTATTCGTGAAGTAAAGTTAGTACCTCCAGCAGTTTAACGGGGATATATTTCAGCACTTAATTAGCACCTAACTAATGTATCATTCGACTTTTGAGTTGAGAAGTCAGAGAAAAGTAAATGAGAACTCAGAAAATAGTGAAAGATAAATTATTAAGAATAATTATAATTTCTCCAGAAAAATTCGAATTTTTTTTTAATTTGTTTATAGTTTTGCTACTTACTACCCAGAACAAAAATTTTCCTTTTCGTATACAACAGATTTATCATTTTCACTTATAAGCTATAGGTTTTTGATTTTAGTATTTTTTTTGCATCCCAAAGTTTTTGTCTCGCAAAATTCTTTCCCTGGCCCCAGTACATCCAAAAGCACTTTTTGTGTACCTATATTCCAATTTATTTATTGGAATTCAGTAAAATTGCATTAAAAAGAAATTCACAAACAAAAATATTTTATATATGCGATGTCGATCAGTCTGCATATATTTAGATTTTCTGAACTGTGCTGTATTGGGTTCTTTTTAAGATTTCATGGTTAAGTAAATTGTATGCAAAAATATTGAATTGCATGCATGACAGCATAGAATAAAGTGCACTGCACATCGAATATACTATGTACACCTACACCACACTAAATGCAAAAAGGGGCCTCTCTCTTTTACTGTTAGTACCAACCTATAAAAGATATTGCTACAGCAACATAAGGATGAAAATAAATGCAAGACAAAGTGCAGAATTGCATGAAAGAATTTTCCTCCAATATTGAAGGTGGATGGCGTGCGGTGGCAATATGAACACATGAGAAAGAAGAGATGTTCAGTGTCAGGACTCAGGATTTTCGGTAGTACCTACTAACATTTATCTGAAAACTGTGTAAAAAAAAAAATCAGAAAAACGCACAACAAGGGCCAAAAAAAACAGACTGTGAAATGCAAGTTATGAGAATGTTACCGGAGCGGATACAAGTCGAATGCAAAAGTGTGTGCAATATTTCCTCGCCATCGTTGTCGTCATCACTTTCAAGATGCACGCTAAGGAATTTCCGGTTCGTATTTTCTGCAGATTTTTTTCTGTCCCAAAGTTATTTCTTGGTTCGTATTCATTTTTTTTTTGTAATATGTTTTTCTCTTATACGTGATTTGATTCAGTGAAGCGTTTTTGATTCGAATTTGATAGACAAAAAAGGAGAGTGAGAGAGAGAGAGAACAAACCGGAAAGAAGCGGAAGAGATTTTCGCTTTCCTGTCAACGAGAATGCATTTTTCTAGAAAATTTGTCTTGTTGTTGTGTTGGAAAGCGTATATTCCTCTATATCGTCGTCAGTGTAGTCGGTAGCAGAGTAGTCCTAAAGGAATCAAGATATACATACATTATGTATATAAATAGGTGAAAAAGTGCAATGTAAATAATATTGGAAAATATTTTTCCATTTCAATTTATTCTCCATGAATTAATGCGTCGCCGAGACGAAGCGACTCTACATCACATCTTCGAGGATGAGGAGCATATGGATATGCCATCTACTATCATCATCAGGAAATTGACAATGAGGGTTCCCTCTCGGAAACCTTGGAATTCGGTCTGTGATTTTATTTGCTTTTGAGAGATGATGACGACGAAGAAACAGGGGGCGGTCATATTAGTTGAAGGAAATTGCTTTAAAAAGAAAATAGTTCTGTTATATTGACAAAACATTAAAATGTATATATGAGCCCAAGCGTGTATAAACACGCTGAGAAATGCATTTTTATGAGATATTTTTTTTGTTTGTTAGACGTTAGTTTTTTTTTTAAACCTTCCTCAGAAACTATTGATAGCGTAGCATATAAAAAGTTTACTTTTTATTTTGTTATATTTGTATGTACATAGATATAAAAGGACATTAAGATCAGGTAAACACAATCAGTAAAGGAAACAACTTTGATGATGGTTCACTGCTTGGTTCATTGCATTTTATATTATTCACATTTTTGACAAGATGTTTCTATTTGTTGTTTATCAATATCAATGAGTTAAGAAGAACTTTTTGACGGGAACAAAAAAAATAAACAGTGTAAAACAAACAAAAATTTACCTTTAAAAGCAGTTGGTGCTGGTGTCTGTATACTCTGTTCAATTTATATTTGCAGTACAGGGAAGATAGGATATTTGCCTTTCAGTCTCACCATTACGGAATTCAATAAGCTATCTTCATTTTAAAGCTCTTACAGGGTTGCAGTAGTGAGCATTTAAAATTGCCGCAAATCTCACAAAAATATCGATAGAGTTACCAACTATTTATTAATATACGCACATTTTATAATTAAAAACCTAAATAAATTTAATTTATCTTTTTCCACACCTCTCTGAAAGACAATAGCCAACAATTTGTATAACTGCATTTTAATTTTTAATTGCTTTTCCATACATAAAAGGAAATCCTAAAACATGAAAACAGAAAAAAACAAACGTCAAAACTTTTTTCTCTAAAGTAGAAATATTTGCTACCAAAAGCTCTAAAAAAGCTTAAATTCTGAAAGTTACATTGCAATAACCTGAGAATATGCCATATGAATTTCCATCAAATGGGCAATGGTAACTCTGATTCAAAGTATTTTTTTTTTTTTAGTAAAAACAATGTCAACAAGGGTTGGTTGCAAATTTGCGATCAGTCTCCTTAGTCCTTTCACCCGGGAAGCATACAGGTCATGGAAGGATGTACGTGAGCTCAAAGAAGATTACACAAACAATTTAAATGCAACTCAGTGATTCTGGTTCTTATTTCAGTGGCAATTTCTTAAGTTAAGGTGCCGTGCAAGCAGCAGCAGGCACCAGTGTTTTAAAAAAGCTCTCCCATAAGGCCTGTACTGCAAATATAAATTGAACAGAGTATAGTTTAAGAAGATAAAGGGCAGCTATTGCAACTATTGCAGTTTCCGGTTTTTAGAATTAAACGCTGATTTGGGGAAACTTTCTTGCCTTATTTTGTTTTTTTTTTTTTTTTAGAACTTATGCTACAGAATGTTTTGACTTAAAACAAAATCCCTTTTTTGGTTGAAAAACCAATTTATTACTCGCGATACCTTAGTATTAGGTAGCTATACTATTTGAAAAGTTATATATGGATTCGTAAATTTATGTGTCTGTGCTTCCGGAGTGCAGCCTAAACGGGTTGGTCGATTTCCTTTAAACTTGTGGTAGCTAGCGTTTTTTGAGCATTTCCCCTACACGTTTTGTTTTCATTTTTCTAGAACTACAAATAAAAGTAACTGTCGTAGGTACACATTTTTTTTAGCAAAAAATGAAAATCTTATTTTTATCAAAAACGTGCCAAAAACTTAAAAAAAAATTCAATAATTTTTTACATGAAACGCTACCTTTTTATAAAAAAAAAATGTATTAATATGAAATAATTTAAATATATTTAATAAAAAAATTAAATTAAAAGATAAAAAACGTAAATTATAAAAAAGTAATTCATAAACTTTTATTTGAATCAGGGCCGTAGCTAGAGCTAGTGGGGCCCCGGGGCAAGATCAAATATGGGGCCCTATTTCTCAATTACTTCCTAAATATTGGTTAAATGAATTTCAACAAAAAAATTCTTATTATGTTTGTATATAATAAGTTGATAAAATTATTTCTACTTACAAAAATATAAGCTTATTTTAATGTTTTTTTTTATCTCGCCTTGGCAGTAGCAAACTCATCAATTACTTTACTTAAATCTATTTGCCGAACTCCATTGAGCTTCGCAAGTAGTTTTTGATCAATTTCAGCTACGAAACAGATCTTTCAGCTGCCTTTTGTGGTGGTAATAGTAATAGCCAAGAAAATTGTAAGAGCTGTTCATACATCTGGATAACTCGAAGACAGTGAAGAATTTTTAACTATCAAAAACATAGCTAATTCCTTAACATTTTTCATGGAACTAATTTCTTTCAAAAATAATGACCTGATAGAAAGCAACTGAAAACATCACATGGTTCACGCTCGTGAATTAATAAAAATTATTTTCAAATTGCAGTTGTTGGAAATCGTTGACAAAAACACGAGCCGCATACTAGGCACAGACAGTCGAGGTGCATAGAATTCCAAGAGCTTGTGTGTGTACTGTGTGTACAAATGAACATTTCATGTGTCAAATGGACACAAAACGAAAACACAAATACCTACTTGAATATGATGAATATGAGTGGGCACAGTTCAAAACGGTGCAATACATCTTTAATTGAATTTTCTACATGCTCATATTAATTTACTCATAAGAAATAGAGTTGGATTAGGTGCTAAATAGAGTTAGATTTTTTTAATCAGTTGAACTGCAGTTGAAGTTGAATTGAAATAACTAAGAAAGTAAGATTGAGCTGAACGAAGCTAACTTTGCTAGGTTAAAACTGATTGGAAAGATACATTATGAGATCTCCGTTGGGGGCCCCCTGGTCAGGGGCCCCGGGGCGTTGTCCCGGTTGCTCCGATGGACGCTACGGCCCTGATTTGAATATATAACGGGTGATGGGTACGTAAATAAGCACAATTGCCGCATTTGGAGTGAAGATCAGCCAGAAGCATTGCAACAGCTACCAATGCATCCCGAAAAAGCCACTGTTTGGTGCGGTTTATGGGCCGGCGGCATTATTGGGCCATATTTCTTCAAAGATGATGCGAATCGCAGCGTTACTGTCAATGGTGAACGCTACCGAGCGATGATAACAAACTTTTTTTTGCCCGAAATGGAAGTTCTTGACTTGCATGATATGTGGTTTCAACAAGACGGTGCCACATGCCACACAGCACGCGAAACAATGGCGCAATTGCGAGGCGAGTTTGGTGAACAGTTAATTTCACGTTTCGGGCCGGTCAATTGGCCGCCTAGATCGTGCGATTTGACACCATTAGACTATTTTTTGTGGGGATATGTCAAGGCTAATGTCTATAGGGACAAGCCCGCTTCGATTGACGCACTGGAAGCCAACATCCATGCATTCATTCGTGAGATACCGGCCGATATGTGTGAAAGAGTATGCCAAAATTGGACTCAGCGGATGGGCTACCTGAGACGCAGCCGCGGTCAACATTTGCATGAAATTATCTTTAAACATTAAATTGCAAGGTTCAAACTATCAATTCAAATAAATATTTCATTAATTTTTTCGAACTTTTTGTGTTTTTTTTTTTTAAAAAGTTCTAAACCTCTTAAAAAATCACCCGTTACATACATATACTACTTATTAATATTCATCCTAAATGATTACAAGATGAAAAAGTTATTCATTTACGTATAAAGAAGTTTGATTTCATCCTCTTAATGGAAACTCCCATATAGAACCATTTTTTGATTTTCGATTTTCTCAAATCCATTTAACTGATTTTGAACCATTTTTTGTGGGGAATTTTCCAAAAAAGTTTTAAAAGTTTTTATAAGAAGGTTTTTTTAAATATGTAATACAAATTCTATATAGGTATGTACTACTGACATTCATCAGCATCATTTTCTATTCCAATTTTTTTTTTTTGATTTAAAATTTTTTTTTGAGAACTTAATAATTTGAAAACGACTTATTTGATTTTTAAGAAACTTGGCTACTACTTAGTAGTTTTTTAACATTATTTTGGCAGATTTTAAATAAAATATTCTTTTAATCAAAAATAACGGTACCTGCCATACAATTGTGTTGAAAAACCGGTAAGGAAAATCTCATGTTTCTCAAAAACTGCTCCTACGATTTTGATTAAAAATTTTGTTTCAGCTTATATCAGTATCTTCTAACATATTTTCGGAAAAAAAAAATGTATCTATCGATTAAAAATCTTAAATAGAACCAGTTTTCATTTTGTTTTCGACCCATCTCATTATTTGTTGAATTGATTTTAATAAGAGCTTCTAATAAATTTAAATAATATTGCATATCAAAATTTCAACAAAAAAAAAGTTTGGATTTAAAAAAAAAATTTCAAAATAATTTTTTGAAAATTTAATAGGTAGGTAGGTAGGTACTATGTATTTCGGAAATGGTTTTATGATTTTTTTTTTTCAAAAATAATTTTTTAACTTCGGATTAATAAACGCTAAAAAATTGCTCACCTTTTTTTGCCTAAAAATGTTTACGAAATTTTATATAAATATAAAAAATTAATTTTCGATTTAAAATTTTTTTTCTCATAAATTGAGATTTATTTAGAAATCAGATGGAGTACATAACGTTGGTGTCAAAACAATTTCTGAAATTGTTTAATTAATTTATTTCTAATAAAATATGTATATGTATTACAATTTTGTTATTTATATAATTTGTTAGTCTAAACTGTAAGTTCTATGAATATGTGGATCAAGGTGCTATATTTTGTTCATATATAAATATGTACTCATGCAATACAACCTTAAATCTTAATAACGTTTTTAGCAGAAAGCAAAAAATATAGGCTCCCATATGAATAGATGTAAACTATTCAGACTTTAAAACCACAATGTGTTCACATATAAGAGCACGGTCGCACCCAGGTGTAAATTTTATCTTTAAGTCTTCCAGATTGTGTCAAGAAATAAGAAACCATTTCGCTGTTAAATGTAAAAAATCGAATAAACACGTTTTCGAAAGAGAAAACTTTTTTTTTTTTGGGAAATCAATTAAGTCAGGTGAGCATTTTTCAAGAAGAGTGAAAATAAAAAATGGTTCTGTGGGAGAGGTGCAGCCATTAAAAATAATTAACTTGATGTTTTTCTTATAAAAACCTGTTGGTCGGTTTTTGAGAAAAAGAAGATTTGCTGTTAAGGCGCAGTTACCTATATTTACCCTTATTATCCTTAAAAATTAAAAAAAAACCCTGTTGGTGGAATATAATATAATATGTCCAAAAAACGCTAGGTATACCAAGTTTAAAGAAAATCGTCTCCTATGTTTAGTCTGCAGACAGACTGACATAAGATTCCTTCGTTCAAAAAGTTTTGCTTAAAATTTAGTACACTAAAAATGTTATTTATGACTTATGTATGTAACTATACACATAATTTTTCTTACTAAACAAAATACCAAAATACATACATATATGTAGGTTCTAAAAGCTTTTGACTTTGTATGAAACATTTGTAGTATAAGCAAATGTATGAGTTACATGCTAATTTAATAAGAAGGATGAATAAGAGCTTGTGTCACAATGTCTGATTAAAGTTCTGATTAGTTATCTGACACATGCCACAATCCAAAAAAAAATTAATTTGTGGATTTATAACCAACTAGTACGTCCAGCCCCCGAAACTCGAGTGCTAATAACATTATCGTCTAATTGAAAAACAACTTCTAGAAAATATATTGTAATTCACATGAAATTCTACAAAACTTTATTTTTCGATGCATACGATTTTT
Source organism: Epistrophe grossulariae (assembly GCA_929447395.1). Lineage (NCBI taxonomy): Eukaryota > Metazoa > Arthropoda > Insecta > Diptera > Syrphidae > Epistrophe > Epistrophe grossulariae. The sequence continues at coordinate 149,004,651 of OV839566.1, read as the reverse complement.
GGAGGTGGATACTCCAACATTAAGTAAAAAATCGCAAGAATAATATCATCGTTTAAAAGCAGTCTTGAGCATGGAGAAAAACTGAGCTAATTATTATTATATGAGCTACTTTTTATTATTTCCTGCAGCACTGAACGCTGCGTTGCCGGGTTGGGTTTAGCCGATCCCAGAACCACTGGTCCCAAGACCATCCCGGAAGTAGTCAATAAAGACCAATTAAATTTATATCGGAAATAATACTCGTCTAATGTATTGATTCGTCTATTTAATATATTCGTTAAGATGGTTAGTGAATAAAAAGTTATTGTTCCACGCCTCAGCTTAAACATCCCTCACACTATACATCTACAAATTGAAAACATTCTTCCTTTTTTTGCTCACATTTTATTTCAATTTAAAAAACAACACCCAATGAGCGAGAGACACAACAGATTGCAGAATATTTCCATGCAAAACCAATATACCTACAACTATACATAATTTATGCTTCCTTGCATTAAATCGACCAATGGCCGAAAATCCAGCACAACAGAAAAAAATCCTCAGAAATAAAATTCTTCCCACAAAAAACCCTCACTCGAATTCACTAACCATCTTAACGAATATATTTAATGCACGAACCATTGCATTTAACGAAAATATATTTAGTTTGTGAACAAATACTCGGTCTCGCTCTGGCTCTTGCTATGGTTCTCGCTCTCCTCGCACTTATAATGCAATTTTACTTTATTGTTTTTTAGTCTTTGTGGTAAAATTATTTAATAAATGTTTGCTTTGCAAAAAAACCTTTCCATCGACATATAATTTATATACTTTCGGCTTTTGTAGACCGCGTAAATGGTACCCCAAAATTCGTGTTTGTCGTTTTATTATATTGATGATGATGATGATGATGATGATGATGATGATTTAAATGGGTCAAAAGACAACTATGAAATTTGTCTTCTCTAAACTTATGACCCTGTGCCAATATTTATGTGGCGGATAAATAATCAGAACTTTAATCAGAAATTGTGAAACAAGTTTTTAGTTTTATTAGTTCTGATGACTGATGACTTAAGACGCGAGGCTACTAACCGCAAAAATTCCATCATCTATGGGTTCTTATAGAGAATTAATTTCGCATGTGCGCCTGAAAAAAAATATATATAAAATTGTAGATTTGAATTATTTTATTTTTAATCCTAATAAATAGCTATATTTCTCACCCTCTTATTAAAATTATTATTTCTGCCTTAAGTAAAATTATACTCTTCCCACAAAAATATGTACGTATGTGAATTTAAAAGTAAAAGCAAAATAAATGTTTTATAAAAGAACTCATCATATACCTAGCTATACGTCATGTTGGTGCTTTTGACATCAAGAGCAATAATCACACATTTTATATACAAACACATTTCTATTTATTTTAAATCTTTTGAAAGCCAAAGGACATGATGTGGATGTGGATGTGATGTTTAAGTTTTTATTCATTTAAAATTAAATTCAAAATTAATTTTAAATGTCAAATTATAATACATTTGCATGACTTGTGTTTGAGTGGAATGGAGTGGAGATGAAGTATGTATGTATAGTAAGGAGAAGTTGTCATGATCAGTTTCTATAACACATCACATTCACCAGACAATACATTCCCAAGGCATATCCTTTCGAATGGCAGGAACTTTGAAGTAAAGGATACAAATATATTTATATATGTATATATAGATAGACATATACAAAAAGCCCTTAAACGTGTAATGAACAAAGGGCTTCATTTCGCTTGCCTTAACAGACACTCGTAGATTCGCACTCATTTAAGCATCCCAGCAAATTATATATAGCAACAACTATACTATAAGCAGCTACATATAACAAAAACGAAAACAAAGTCCTTGCATCACCATTCTTCGTTTTCTGCTAAATCTCGTTAATTCATTAACAAAGCAACATGAAGGATTGTTTGTGCTCGCAGGTTATACACATATAAACGAAACGAATAGCAACAAAAATCTGTCTGTCTGTCTGTCTGGGTGTCAGTGTACGTATATAGGTATAAGGCACATCATTACTGCAGGATTATCTATCTATGGAACAACACATTAGGTTCACAAGTGCTAATTGAACCAATTGACTGACATATAGAACTTGAATGGATGCTGTGCATAGAACAAAGCGTCTTCTCTCTTTAGCACCATCATCAGTTCAGGTCACACATTCGAAACCTTAAGGAATGCTTGTTCATTCACATTGTATACATATTGGAATGATGTGTAAGTATTTTTGTTTGAATCAGAGTATTTGTGTTTGGTTTTGTGTGAAGCACGAAATAAATTTGTTTTAAGCTCGCTGAAATAAATGGTGCTGCACTCAATCAGTTCTATTGAGAGAAAGAGTTCCGAACGGAAGAGAAATGCACTTGTTAATTTTGAACTTACTATCTGCCAACTAGCTATATAAAGGAGATAATATTTTTTTTTTGTTTTTTTTTGTTACAAAAACTCTTTCAAGCGATCCATAAATAATTCTTATAGAATTTTAACAATTTTAAATTTTAAAGAATAACTTGATTTAGTGATTTCTAAAAGAATATGTATTCAATTCAAATTGATTTATAACAAAATGAGGATACAAATATTGAATTTAAATTTTTTTAATAAACATGATTATTGAATATTAACATTAGAGGTATTCATGCAACGGCGTCATATACTTCATTAAATAAGTAAACCTGTAAAATTTTCAATTTTTATACAAATTTGACAGGTTGACGCATTTTACCACAATAACGATGACTTTACGCAGCGCCGCAGAGTGCTCCAAAATGACCTTTTTGGATGCTAAAATCATAACTTTTGAACACATGAAGATATCGTTACAATTTGTTTTGCTCCAAAATGACCTTTTTGGATGCTAAAATCATAACTTTTGAACACATTAAGATATCGTTACAATTTGTTTTTCTTCTTAAAGAAAATTTCCAAAGCTATAAAAATAGAAAATTGCCTTACAGGGTGTTTTTTAATTTTAGAGTCAAGTAAGATTTTTTTTTTAGGAAAAAGGAGTAAACAAAGAAAGAAATTGAAGAAAAACTTGAAAAACAGTTCAAATTTTACGAAATTTGTTAAAAAATGTCTGCGGGTATTTAATTCTTTACAGGGTGTTCCAAAATAAAATTTTGCACCACAGTGTATGCATAAAATTAACGAACAATTATTTAAGCAATTATTTTCTGGCTCATTGGCATATCTTATAAATTGTTTAAGTGACCAATTTTATGCAAGACAGTGTAGGAAAAAAGTAAATGGACCAAAATTCTAATAAATAATATTTTATATAATTTCAAAACAGAATACAAAATACATCTTTTTTCAATTAATTATAGATTTTAATTTTGCAACAAAAAAAAAATCATCATTTTTAACATTTAATAGATTTTGGGCTCCGGGACCTTAGCACCTCATATCATATGAGATATTCGAAAAAAAATATGCCATCTAAAAGGTCACTAATTGGTCATAAAAGGTCAGCTATTTTCAGAAATTGGTCAGAGTTAGAAAAATAGTAATCCAAGCTTGAACTTTTTCAAGGTCATTGGCGATTTTTGGCACCTCATTTATGAGATATTCGCAAAAAAAGTATAGGTACCATTTGAAAGGCCACCGGATCGTGATAAAAGGTCAGCTAGTTTCAGTAATTGGTCAGGCATACATTTTTTTTATGAATTTAAAAAAAAAAATTCAAGGTCACAGTATAAGACTTTTAGCACCTCATTAGTGGAATTTATAAAAAACAAGTAGGTATGCAATTTAAAAGGTCAGTAAAAGTTCATAAAAGGTCAGGTAGTTTCAGTAATTGGTCAGGCACATATTTTTTTAATAATTTTTTTAACTTTTTTCAAGGTCATAGCAATTTTTAGCAACTCATTTGTGGTATATTCGAATAAAAAATATACCATCTGAAAGGTAACAAAATCTTCATAAAAGGTCAGCTAGTTTTGGAAATTGGTCAGCTATAGATTTTTTTTTATGAATTAAAAAAAAAAATTCAAGGTTACTAGTATAAGACTTTTAGCACCTCATTTGTGGAATTTCGTAAAAAATGCATACCATCTGAAAGGTTATGTTATACTTATAAAAGGTCAGCCTCAAATTTTTACATTAAAAATTCAAAAAAAAATGTTTTTTGTTTTATTTATTTAAAATATATTAACAACTTTTTTTTTAATTTGAAATTTTAATTTACTTACAAATAAATAAAACACCAAAAATAATTGCAATAAAGAAAATAAATAAATTCGTTTTTTTGTTATTTCTATTACCGTAGAACAAAATTGCCCAACTTTGAAAAGGTTTTTAAACCAAAAATTTAAAGAAAATGTTTTTTGACATTTGAAGCTCTGCCTATATTTCTATTAGAAATAGAAAACAAACAAATTTAAAATAAAGATGAGATTTTTTTTTTGCCGCGATGAAGCTTTTGGATTTTTGGACCACACACTCGCCCCTTTTATTTCAATCTCCTCAATTGAGCGTATTGAAAATTTATATTAAAAAAAATAATTTTTAAATCCGTTACTGTTTTATATCTTGTTTTTCCAAAACGCTATACCGGAGTAAAGTTGCAGTTTGAGGAAAAATAAAAGGGGTACAAAAAATACAAAACAGGGTTACAAAAGTGGGTGGGTTTTAACTAAAACTACTTTCTTTCTTTTTCTTTTTCATAAAAACAAACTCTGAAAATTTCAATCAAATCGTTAGATTAGTTTCCCATAAACCAAGAAATAAGAAAAGTAGGCGTGGCACGGGTAAATTTTACAATTATTTAATTTTTATCATGTTCATAAAAAAACAAACAACAAGGCAAATTTCATCAAAATCGTTAAACCCATTTCCGAGAAATTAAGAAAAAATTAAAGTAGGCGTGTCAGTATTTGAATTTTACTATAAACACTTTCTAAATTTTTTTTCTCGTTCATAACAAAAAAAAATGTGAAAATTTCATTAAAATCATAAGGACTATTTCCGATAAACCAAGAAATGATAAAAGTGGGCATGTCAATAATTGGACTTTACTAAAACCAATGAAATGAGAAAAGTGGGCGTATCAGTAATCGGACTTTACTAAAACAAATTTCTTTATTTTTTGATCTTTTAAATAAAAATAATGTCAATATGGCAATGTCATTAAGCAATAATTAAAATGGCTTTCTTGAAATGTCAAGGAACTATACATTTTTCAGAAGGTAAAAATAATAAATTTTTATTTAATCATTCACCCAAATATGTTTTTATTTCTTATTGAAAATCGAAACTTTAAGAATGCATTAAGTCCTTGAAGCAATAGAATACAATTTATTTATATTACACCACTCTGTAAGTCTTCCTCACTTAACTACAAACGCTTTCACATGTATAAGTATGTACCTACACATACAGCAAGCGTAGCATAATAGCTGTATGCCTTTAATGAAGAACTTAATTCCATATATATATGCATTACTTTCCATTATAGCTCAAGGACATCAACATCCTACCAAAAATGCTTCAAAACTTAAGACTTTTGCAAAGAGAAAAGAGATATTGGGCCTTGTTTTGTCAAATGATTAAGTGCGCCAATAGAGAAATTTGCAGTGATGTCGTTTTAAGAATAGCACTTGCTTGTAGTATTTATTTAGAGCTTTTAAGTTTAATGTATTTTTAAGATTTTTATTCAAACTTTCAAGCTTTTATCTTTTTTTATATATTTTAACGAAAAAATCAGTAGAAGTTATGCGAGGAAAATTAGTTTTTCAAACCCCAAACTAATTTTAAGTAAAATCACCTTTGCCAAAGCGTTTAAACTCTAATAGCCCTGATCACAGCTGGAAGCTTATTTTCCAAAATCATTCATTACCATAGCAACAAAATTCTAAAAATCTTAGTCTTATGCCCAATTTCACAGAGTAAGCTTATCGGAATAAGTAACACTTAAGTCTCCCATATTGGCCACTTAAGTTCCATTTACTCAGAAAGTAAAACTGCGCATAAAAAGCCAAAATAGTAAAATTAAGTGCCACTTATTTTGTTAAGTGTGCACTGCGAAACTGCAGGCCCTAAAACTGCACCTAAATGGGAAAATTAAGTGCCACTAATTAAGTGCCACTTATTTTGTTAAGGGATGGACTGTGAAACTGGCTCTAAGTGCCACTTATTTTTTTAAGTGCGCACTGTGAAACTGGCCCTTAACAAAATAAGTGCCACTTTATTTTCCCAATTTGGCACTTTAGTGGCCAACATGGGAGACTTAACTCTTAAGTGTCACTTATTCCGATAAGTTTCCTCTGTAAAATTGTGCATTAGTGTCTTATAGATCCTAGATCTTCGCATAAGACAGAGATCACTGTAAGTTTGTAAGCTCGTTAAGCTCAGTAAGCTCGGTAAACTAGGTAAACGATCGGTGAAGACGTAGGGCCCTATACCAATAATCAAATATAGTGACGACTTAAATATTTCAGTAAAATGGACCATAATAGAATGGGCTCTAGCTAATAAACCATATATAGTATAACCTTAATATTCAAGTGGGCTCTTAATAATGAATCATATATGGAATAGACTTCAAAAAATTAAACATTCTATGAATGGTACATTATTTGGGATAACCAGAATTAAGGTTAATTTTACTGAAATGTTTAAGTCGTCGCTAAATTTGATTATTAGTAGGGCCCATAGAATTGGTAATGCAGGAATATGAGTTGCTTTTCGTGATTCTGACAAATGCTTATTTTATCCTATGGTATTTGATTCAGTGTGATTTAAAGACTTCATTGAGTATTTTTATTCAATGTTTATTTTTAACGATTTTTTAAATAAATTATTTGACTTCTTTTGATAGCTTTGTCTACATTTTCATTCATTGTTTGATATTTGTACATTGCCTCCTCTCATTGTTTTCTTCCTTCAATAAAATAAAAAAAATAAAAAATAAATGAAAAAATACAAAAACAGAAAATATAAGTATACCTATATATTATACCGAAGCTGCTTCTGCCTTCATCTGCTTTTGTTGTTAAGTGTGCTATACAGAGCTGTGGGCAGAATTTTATACTGCTTCATCTGAAATTCTTCGTCAGAAGAATACTATATATATATATATTATGGTGTGTGACTGCCTGGAGGGGGGGGGGGGGGGGCGGTGTTGGGAAGAGAATCTGCACCAATTAAATCCATGTTTGATTGCCAAAAGCAAATACTCAAATCGGATTAAAAGCTTTGTCTTTCTTAAATTGGCTCCGTAAACTCTACGAAAATTCTCAATTGAAATTTGAGCGCCTGAAAGGATGTGAAAGACTTGCTCTTCTATACTGACACATTGCTACATCGTCGTCGTTGCTCAGAGTTGTATATACGACTTGTTGTATTTGTAGAAAAGTGCGCGGGAATCGGTAATGGAGCCACTTAAGGCTCTGCTATACTCTACATAAGTTCTTCTGTATATACATACATAGGTATATGTTATATTATAGTGGAATTGTGGAGTAGTATAGAGTTTTTGGTTAAATTGACGAGTACCTAGTATGGAGTGTTCCTTCTTATAAATTCTTATTCACCCTCCTCCTTGAAAACCATTTATTTGAGAGACTTTTCCAGCTGGTATATTATATATTTCTGTGGTGTTCTTTTGTTATAAAATATAGGATGCAATGTTAAGAAATGAAATGAAGATTTCAAAATTTTCCTAATATCCTTTCACTAGGTATATCAAGTAGTATGAGTATCCTTTTACTTTTCTTTTTGTTTGGAAGAAAATTATAAATTATTTCGATATTCGTATACATTCATATCTTGAAGGCAGGTTTTTCTTTTCAAACAATATATTCAGAGAAATGAGTTTGGTTTCAAAGTGTGCCAGACCAACATTATTTTAGTTCGGGTGGTTTCTTTAATGTATATGTACGTAAGGTACCTATACTTATTAAGTTTCTAAAAAAAGAATCATTAAATCTTCTGATTGTTTTAAATAGCAAATTTTATCTGGGTAACCTATTGACCATAGGTATACATCATAAAAGATTTTGTACTGAAGAAGATGACTTTTGTGATTTCGAAGAATTTAATCAAATATTTTTTGTCAGTAGGTATCAGGTTAAAATTATCTTTTTGTCTAGGTACCTACTCATCAATAGAGAGTATATCTATGCCTAGTTAAATTAAATATAGGCTATAAGAATATCGCACAACTTTTCACGGCGTGGTACTTATCTACATTCTGGTGAGACTACATAATTTTTTATTTTTCTTTCTCAATGACACATAAATTATTCCTATATAGCATTCGGATGCCCGAAAAATCAGCTCGTCGTCCGAGAATTATTTTGTCGTATATTTATGCCATTTGAGTAATTTTGGTAAATTTTCACAAAAGTGTTGAAGAAATTAAGAAAAAAAATGTAAGGTGGGCCTTATTTCGGTCAACTACTGCCAGAATTTCCGAAAATAACTAAAAGAACAAAAATTTGAGTTACTTGTTTGAATTAGTGCATTTAATTTTAATCAGAACAAAAACATAAATGTTAAAAAAAGAGCCAAGTTCATCTATAAAAAAAACCTTTATGTAACAAGTCAGCCGTGAAAAGTAGTGAGATCTAAAAGTATGCCAAGTTCTTACTTTATAAAGTTTTATTGTCAAATATTTAAAGTAGATTAACTATTGAAGCAACTCCAAATTATGAGAGAAATTTATTATTTAGGCCCGTTTGCTGATACTACACATAACGATTTAAGTTGAACTTAATTTCTTAAGTATCACTTTATGACATGGAAAAAGTACCCCTTAAGAATTTAAGTTCAACTTAAATCGTTATGTGTAGTATCAGCAAACGGGCCTTAATGACTTAAGTTTGGCGGTTCACAGCTCAAGTTTTCAAATTCTTTTGAATTTTGAGTAATAAAAAGAAAACTTGCCAAGTAAACCGCCAAATTTAAGTCATTAAATAATAAATTTCTCTCATAATTTGGAGTTGCTTCAATAGTTAATCTACTTTAAATATTTGACAATAAAACTTTATAAAGTAAAAACTTGGCATACTTTTAGATCTCACTACTTTTCACGGCTGACTTGTTACATAAAGGTTTTTTTTATAGATGAACTTGGCTCTTTTTTTAACATTTATGTTTTTGTTCTGATCTCACTCCTTTTTGCAAAGATTTTAATTTTTCCCCACTTCAAGCCCTACCGCCCTACCGAATTTCATCATTCTACAGCAATCGGAAGTGCTCTATTTAATTGATTACAATGCTGAGAAAGTAGGCAAATACCACGCCCTCTGAATGGAAAAACCTCAAATTTTCGATTTTTTCCTTTGTATGCACTTGAAACCCTACCGCTCTACAGCAATCGGAAGTGTTCCATATAATTGATAACAATTCTGGGAAAGTGAGCGGATACCACGCCCCTTGAATGGAAAACCCCAAATTTTCGATTTTTTCCTTTGTATGCACCACCAGAACTACCGCTGTGCGAAATAACAAGTTTCTGCGGTGTCGGGAAGTGCTCCATAATTTTGATGATCTGTCAGTGAGTGGTTCAGTGAGTCAATGAGTCAGTTACGGTTTTCTTGATATTTGACGTCTTATATCTCGGGAACCACTAATTCTAAGAAGTTGAAATTTGGTGTGGTGCTTGTGCCTGGCTAGCCTACCAAATGTTCCGAATTTTAAGTTCCTGACTTTATTGGTACTGAAGTAAGAGGGGGGTCGAAAATCGCCTGAGTTTGTTCCTGTGAAAAGGGTGTAGTGCCAGAACTTGGCTGGGCACTACCGTGCCCTTTGATATATAGAATATAAATTTCAGTAAATGTGTACTTATGGAACTTAACAATATTATAACGTTTTTTTATTTCTTTTAACATAACATCTCTTATCCAAGTGACTTCAACATCAAAGAGCTTTCTATCTACATAAGAAACCATTTTTCAAGCTAGGTACATAAATAAATGTAAACAAATGAATCTGACTTCCTTTTTACCTCCTGTGCAAACATCAAATTATAAATAACATCCACTTCAAATGATGCTACCCTATACAGTATACACACTTACTTTTTGATATCTATTACTTCAAATCCAACACTTTTACTGCAAAGATTATATGCGGTTAATCCACTTCACTGTGAAACAATTCTCTTTTGCTTTTTTCGATTTTCATTTTGCAAACAATGCTTTTTGCGCGCCTAATTTTGATCAATTTATCTTAATTCTACTTCAAGAGCATTAAACTAATGGATACCAATGTGTATCTTTTCTAACCCACACCCCATATCAGGCATCCACGAAAACATCATTCAATTTCCCATTCCCCATCTGCAGCTCTTATAGATACACAAATGATGGAAAATACCCTATATGGCCAGGGCTATATGATATTAGGTATACAACACGGTTTTGGATAAATCTTTTATGAAACCATCAAGAAAATCGAATCGTAAATTTGAACCCAACCCCGGGAACAACATACAACATCACCCATCATATACCCCCAAAGAGGCTTTGAATTCCTAAGTGAGCTATGGGCATATATCCCCTAAAACAACGGAACACACTCTCTCACTCCAAAAACCACGAAGACGATTGCTTATGGGAATATATACCTGAAAAATGGAAAATCATCTCATTGAAGGTGAATAATTATCCTGGCATTCATCTGACGAAGGCAATTATTTCGAACATTTATTATCGGAAACGAGACGAACAGAACGGGTATATATTTTAGGTATAGTTCGAACTCCTCCCCATATATCCAGTCTCTTTGGAAATCTCCAAAATCAAGTATGCAACATTCATCTTAAAAGAAAGAAGAAGCTCCATCTTCTTCAATACAATATTTTCTAGTGATGGGAAAACGCAGAAGAAACAAAATAATTTTTTGGAATTTTTCATTCTCGAAGCTCGAAGGTCCTTATTAATGACGGTTATAAGCGAGCATTTGCAATGCGGGTGATCCCGGAACAATTAGACTAAGTGATGAGATTAGGGACATTCGCGCTGTTAAACTCATTTTGGATAACACCATCATGTTTCGACGGAAGCTAAAAACCACTAAACCATACTCTCATTCCACCTTGTCTTCGATGCTGCTGCTGCTGCTGCTCCTGTTCCTATACTCCTGGATATATAGTCCTTGAAAACCCTCAATGGGAATGTATTATTAAAGTCGGCATGTTTCCTAATCAAGATCATTTGTTATATGGGAGAGTCGATTTACGGGCTTAGCATTATTGTAGTGCGGCGGTCGAGAGGATTAAATTCAATGTTTTGGCCTAAACGAAAGCCTTTAACATATACTTTTCGTATTTAATTTCATTAAAATGTAAATTTAAGTTTTCAATTTATTAAGTTCTTGTTTATTTTTTATTTTTTTTCGGTGTGTATGTCGGTTTAATATAAATTCAAAGTCATTATTGCTGTTCTATTTGGATAAAAGGTATGGTCAATGGTTAGTGATTCCTTATGAGGCAGATATAAATGCGTAACGCATTAAAGGAGTTAAAAGGTATAGTATTCTAATATGCGTAGAGGTAGGTAGGTACCTTACCCACCTACGAACGACGACGACGCAACGGAGAGTAAAAATGATATTTATTGGGGTTTGTAGAGTTAATGGTCTGGTAAACCAGGGGCTTTGTATTTTCTAGATACAGCTATACATGGAATTGAATTCATAAATTTTCAATATTTTAATGTGGCAAAATAAGTAGGTCGTCAATTAGGGATAAACTGGTCTTTTGGAGAATGTTTATTTTAGGAGAATTATAATATCGGTTTTATTTATATTAATGGTCTCCAAATGACTTTGCAAAAATTATAGTTGGATTTAAAAAAAATTAATTATTCAATAAGGGTAAATCTGTGGGTAAATATGCTCTGTTTTAACATTGGAATTTATTGCGTCCCTAAGTCTCGATACCTGTGTGGAATTCTTAAAAACAAACGAGCATAAATTCAATCTTTTATATATATTGAACGGGTGTCCAAATACTAACGCAAAATTTGAATTTCCGCCATTTGTGAAGGTGTTGGCAACCCTATAAAATTTTACAGCTGACAGTTTACAACAGCTGACAGTTAAGGTTAAGTAAAAATGGAGTATTACACAAGTGAATAGCATGTTTATTCATTTTTGAACAATATTTCAAAAACAATGAAAGTTTAGAGGTCACAGTTCGAAAATTTTGCAGAAGGTATATGGTCGAAATATTAATTGAACTTTGTCAACTGTGAAAAAAGTAATTATAATACTCAAATGTCAATCAAAATTTCGGGAAAACTATAGATTTCTGCCAGTTTTATTTTTTTGTATGTTTAGAAATGTATGGCTTAGATTTATTATAAGTTTTAATTTTCTGTCATTTTTACTTGCGATATATAGGTACTATATGGTAAGTTATGGATTCGTAAAAACAAATCGAACTCGAGATTTTGATCAAAGTTGACATTACGATGATAGCGAAGTCGAAAAAAGTGCGTCTCGCAATTCGGTCCGTCTTGTTGCGACTTAGTAATCGCAAGCTTCATCTCAAAACCAACTGGAGCGTGTGAAACTGCAGAGACTGCAGCTAGCTAGGGATAAAGTTACGGCTCGAAAAACTCGTTGTTTGAGATCCATTGCACAACTAGCTTATAAGTACCATTTTACCAAGCGTCTAATAAAATAAATATTATTTATCACTGAGATATTTCATTATTCTATTGGGTGATTTTCCTGATTAGCTCTCTCTTATTCAAAGTCACTCCTCACTCCTCACTCCTCACTCCTCACTCCTCACTCCTCACTCCTCACTCTTCACTTCAAGTATGAATCAAGAGAGACTTAATGCCATTGTATTATTGTCTACCGGAGCCCAATTGCTTCAAGAAATAAATTACGATGACGTAATCCATGCTTTTCGCCGAACAAAAGCCCGAAAGGAGAAAGTTGTCAATTTACTAATAGTCCATTTAAATGTTACATTGACCTCGCATTTAGTATAGGACAAGGTTTTTTTTTGTTTAATGTGTAGAGTGCATCAGTGGGAGTATCCAAAATGGTTTTCGGGGCTGGAACCCCCCCTTAATTAGCCACAATCTTGAAAAAGGGGTTAGAAACCCCTTTTCACAATAAAATTGTTGACCAATTTTGTAGAAAATTTAATTCTCTACAATTTTGATTAAGCCACTTTTTACCGTTAAATTGAAAATAAAAAAAGATATAGCCAATAATCCACGAATATTTTCAAAAAAAAAAATTACTTTAAAGGGTTATATAACTTTTTTTCTAGCAGTTTTATTGAAAAAACACTTCAGATGTTTTTTGTAGATCATTAGTTATTAAATTCCATCATTCTACAATGGGTTCACATTAAGAAGTGAATAATTTTGTTTATTGAAAATTAATAATAAAAAAAAAAACAAATTTGTATTATTCATACTAGAATGTCAGTTTATTAGACTCGGCCATTCTTTATTCCGTCAATTTCAATGAATTGTATACGAATTAATTTATAAGTACCTGGGAGACCGAGCTTTGCTCGGCTTTTTCTAATTGAAAAAAGTGAAATATGTATGAGAAATATAGACATGGCAGTTAATAGAAAACAACATATGTCATCCATTGAATTTGTTCACTTTATAAATGCGTTCAATGGAGATGCTTCCATATTATGTACGTGGAGATAAATATGTAGACAGTTTGACATAATGTGGAGATACATGTGGCAATACCTGCACGCATGTGGAGATACATTGATGCATCGACATATGTTTGGATAAATTTGGTGGAGATAAATATGTGGAGTTACATTTGGAGATTCCTCCACTTGCATATATTAAATACAAAATTTCCTCCAGATAGTTAGAACTGTTGCTTTAGCGCCCCTTTAGTTAAGGGCCTGGGTGATACAACAAAAGTGGGCGTGGAAGGGCGTGGGCGGTTTTTCCAATTTTTTTTTTATTTTGTTCTTGCTGAAGCCAATTTCATGCAAATCGTTGGATCCGTTTCGGATATTTTTTGTTTTTCAATTTTTCTCACTCATAAGAATGAACTCTAAAACTTTTACTCAAATAGTTTGAGTAGCTTCCGAGAAATAGAAATAATAAAAGTAGTCGTGACATTGGCGGATTTTATTAAAATCAATTTTCAATTTTTTTCTTGTTCATATCTAAAAATAAACTGAAAATTTCTAATTGTCTTCGAGAAACCAAAAACTAATAAAAGTGGGTGTGGCAGTAGGCGAAGTCTTCATATTTCTTTTAAAATGTTGTTCCTACTTATAAAAGAGAACGCTCACTGAAAATTTTATGCGAATTGTCGGAGCCGTTTCCGATAAACTAAAAACGACAAAAGTGGACGGAGCAGTGGGCGGATTTCACTAAACTTTTCTTGACTTTTTTCTTCTTATTGAGGAGAAAAAACTCTGAAAAATTCATTAAAATGGCTAGTTCCGTTTCCGAGAAAGCAAGCAATAATAAAAGTGGGCGTGGCAGTGGGTGAATTTTAGTAAAAGAATTTTCCAATTTTTTGTTATAAGAATAAACTCTTATAACCTCATTGAAATCGTTTGAATTGTTTAAGAGAAACTAAGAAATGATAAAAGTGGGCGTGGCAGTCATAGAATTTTACTAAATATATTTTTTTATTTTTTTTATCGATCATAACAATAAACACTGAAAATTTCATCCGAATCGTTGGAGCCGTTTTCGAATAGCCAATAACTAATAACAGTGGGCGTGGTAGTAGGCGGATTTTACTGTTTTTATTTTTTTAATTTTTTTCTTACCCATGAAAGTAAACTCTGAAAATTTTATTCAAATCGCTTGAGCCGTTTCCGAGTAATAAAGATATTTCAGACCGATTCCGTCATACTTAAAAGTAAGAAAAGTGGGCGCGGGGTGGGCGGATTTTACTAAATTTTATTTTTTATTTTTTTTCTCGTTCATCGTAATAAACTCTGAAAATTTTATCAAAATCGTTGGAGCCATTTCCGAGAAACCAAATATATATAAATATATAAATATATAAATAAATATACAAGAATAACTCGTTTAAAGTAATAAGATTCGTTTTAATTAATTATTTGGCTTGGGCTTGGCACACCTTGAAATAGCTATATCCCCAGCCAAATAATTCATTAAAACGAATTATAAATTAGTTCGTATACAATTGGTGGCAGCACCTTTAAGTTGTTGTTGTTCACAATTTCATTTAAATTGACGGAATAAAGAATGGTCGAGTCTAATAAACTGACATTCCAGTTTGAATAATATACAATAAATAATAATACAAATTTTTTTTACTGTTTTTTTTTTTTATACAGGGTGATCGGTATAAGGTGCACCAAAAAGCTAGAGCAAGTAGGTTGGGTAAAGACAAGAAAAAAATCATACAGGAGGGGGGTCTATTTCCCCTATTTTTTTAAATTTCGAGATTGAAAATTAATCGGGCATTTTTGTAATATTTCAATGGACTATAATTCTATTCCTATACATAATATTATGTACATTTGTACCTACATATTATCATATTGTCAACCTGTTCGGGCGTTTCCTGGCAGCACAGAAAAAAGGCTCTGCTGCAAGAACGATTAAGAATTAAGGTATAATTAGTAGAATTTAGTTAAAAAAACAAGGGGGCAGGGCGGCGTACTCAACCGAGCCTATAAGGCGGCAGCAAATCTAAATCCGTCACTGTTCAAAGTTAAATGTTTTTAATTAAATAGATTTCCATGTTTTTCAAAAATCTTCTCATATTACATCAACGATTAGGTTTTAAACAAAAGACTTCCTATATACCTAACGAAAATTTCTAACCAAACCAATTATTTGTACCTTTTCTTTATTCTTTAAAACTCTACGAGAAGAATTTTAGTACAGATAGGGTAAAGAGGTAAATGCAGGAGGAAATTAACTCCTTTACTAAAAAATTTTAAAAACTCATTCCTTGTTGAAAATGTTAAAAAGCAGTTTGTGCAAATGAAATACCATTTGATAAGGCAATTTAGAATCCCTCTCTTATAATGGGACTAATTACAATGAACAATAGTGTCCTTAATTTTAAATATTCACCTCTCTTCACTTTTCTGATTGTAAATTTGTGTGTATATACTTTCTGTGTGGAGAGCGGGGTGCGTGCAGGGGTGGGGGGTTTTCTGTGTATTTTTTGGGTGAGTTAAGTTAGGTACATATTTATAGCTTTTAAGGAATAAAACACAATAGAACACCAAGCTTGAACCTCTCTCATGCCTTATACATTTTATACAATCAACCCTATTTCCTAAGCCAAAAATGCAAAAGAGAACTTTTTGTGTTAAAACAAAAGAAAACAATTTATAGAGATTAAATGTTGAATAAACACTTTTAGTTAGCAAAAGATACCCAAACTCAGTTATAGATATATAGAAAAGCCAGAGAGAAAAAGAAAGGGAATAACTTCATTAGTAACGCAACAGTGAGGGTATACGTATAACCATACCCAACCTACCCTACCCTATATACCATAAACCCTATTCCAATAATGATGATGATGATGCCACTAAGCCGGGACCGGGACTGGGACCAAGACCGATACCGGGACCAGGACAGGTATTAGACGACGACTTCTCTGTCAATATACGCACTAAAACATGACCTTTCTTTGATTAAAATATACAAGAGAGAAAAGCGTTAAGCATATACGGCTCAGTTCTTATAATACAACGAATATAAATATACGACTGAGGTTCTCTATAGCTTTACCCATCATCATCATCCTTTTGCCGAAAGATGATGTTCGAGTTGTTTAGGCTGCGTCTGATGTTATTCAAAGTCCCATTCAAATAAAATTGACGACTTATCTTGGCGAAGTTACCTAAAGTTTGAATAAATAGATGAAGATGATGCTATCATCAAGTTAACATTTTGCTGACACAGATAAAATATACATAGATATATTTGTACAATATTCTTCACATATATACACACACACACAAACACAAACATATATAGACAAAATTAAGACAAGAATCCATCCTCAAATTGGTGAATTAATTACGACTATATATACGACTTACGAGTATACCTATCTACAAGTATTAGACTTCTTCTATATTTACATTGAACATTATTTCATAAAATTGCTAATTTTGCACAAAGTTACCTACCGAATAGAGTCTTAGACTGAATATATGTATGTTGGAAGGAAAATTAGGTTTAACAATGGATGAATATATATAAGGTTCATTGGGGGGTTCAGGGTTTTAGGTCATATATTATAATATGTGCTGGCTTAATCATTACTTCGTCTATATTGGGTATATTTAATGTTTATCGAATCAGCTTTAGTTTAATTGAAAGTCTGTGCGTCCGTGCATGTTGGTTGCTTTGCTACACGTATACATAGGTACATTTATATAATATGTATGTTTCTTATAGATGAACGTCGGGTGGCGCACGAATCGTGCTACAAAAATAAAACGTAATAACTTTTTTTCTGTGTGAGTAATCGGCTTATTTTTTTTTTATTTTGTAGGTTACTATTTAGATTTATAAAAATGGATGCTTGGGATACGGAGAAAAGAATTTGGATAGTGCAACGGTACCATGCTTTGCAGTCCGTCATTTCCGTCCAAAGTGAATTTAGGCGGGAGTTTGGCGGTAATCCCCCGAGTAGATGGACCATTATGAGGTTTGTAAACATGTTTGCCGAATCTGGAAGCATCGCACGAAGGCCGTACCATCGAGATGCCAATGTTCGGGTTCAGGATACAATCGCAGCAGTAGCATCTGCAATATAGGCCAATCCGAACGTTTCGACCCGAAACTTATCGGGGCAAATTGGAATTAGTAGACGGTCATTACAACAGATACTTCATGACGATTTAAACTTGTTTCCGTACAAAGTCCAAATTACTAGCAAGTTAAACCCTCAGGATTTGCCTGTTCGCCTGGAATTTTGCCAAAAAATGATATCAATGGCCGAAGAAGACCATTGATCAATTGTTTGTTCATGTCTGATGAGGCCCATTTTGATCTTAACGGCAATGTAAACAAGCAAAATTGCCGTATATGGAATGAGTCTAATCCAGAAATGCTCCATGAGACGGAACTGCACCCAGAACGAGTCACTGTGTGGTGCGCAGTTTCATCAAGGTGTATTGTCGGGCCGTACTTCTTTGAAGAAAACGGTGTAACCGTTACTGTCAATGGGGACCGTTATTTAAAGATGTTGAAGGAGTTTTTTTACCCAGAACTGCGCCGAAGACGTATACCATTCAACAGCGTTTGGTTTCAGCAAGATGGAGCAACTGCACATATAGCCAGACCAGTTATGGCGGAGCTAAGCAAAAAATTCGCAAACAAATTAATTTATAGGAACTCCACTCTTCGCTGGCCTCCAAGGTTGCCTGACCTGACTGCACCAGACTTCTTTTTATGGGGTTATGTCAAGCAAGAGGTGTATAAAACGAAGCCCAGGAATTTAACTGAATTAAAGCAGTCCATAACGACAATAATTGAGGCGATCCCAACTTCAACTCTTCAGGCCGCAATGAATTATTTTTTGACCAGGTGCCGCATATGCGTGGGACAGCGTGGAGGTCATTTGCGGTCTATAATCTTTAAAAACAACTAACTATTTAAAATAAAATTTAATTTTCTAACCAATAAAAAAAAAATAAATGAAATACATCGATTAAAAAAAAAGTTATTTGAATTTCTTATTGTAGCACAATTGGTGCGCCACCCTGTATAAACGAGCTGAGACCTTCAAATTGACTTCTTTAATGTTTGATCACATTTTTTTTGTGAGAGAATTTAAGATTTAAGAAAAATTTTTAGAATTATTGTTACTTTTTTTTTGTAACGGTTGGAAAACACATATTTACAGAAGACAAAATACATTTTTAATATTTCTTTGTAAAGTTATATTTCACCCAATAATGTTTCATTATGATATGATGTCTCTCATTTGGAATGGTAGTTTAGTTGAGGAGGTGCTGATATTTCTAAATTAATAGTAAATAAAAAATTAAATAAGTATAGGAGAGGACGGTACATACTATTAATTTGTCTGGGATTTCTCTCCATGGGCAAGGCAAGTCTCTATTGACTTTTTTCGATAGCATCTTCGAAATATTTCAAGAACTGGTTATAGATTGCATAAAATTATTTGATGCTGATGCAGTTTAAAGGAAGATCGGCTAAGTTCCAACGGGTTCAGAATTCAGATGCAACGCATGAGTTCCAAAAGTCAAAAGAGAAAATGGTGACAAAGTCATGAGTTTTTAAACGCATCCCAAATGTCGTCGGCTATGCGCTGCATTAAAGCCTAGTACGCTGCTGATGCGAAACGAAATTTTTCTGTGATCTCCAAAGCGACAATGAAACGCTTGCGAAAACACAATGGAAAATATTCTTGGAGAGTTTCACTAACTCTAAAAACAAAATCAAACATAAACGTAAGAAACTAGAGAAACCCGCTTGATGTATAAGAAAATGATAAACAAAAAAAAAACACAAATAAAACTCAAATGTCATTTTTCCGCACACAATAAATATGTCTGTATTATTAATTCAGTGCGAAAAAGGAGTGGAGACTTCTCCAAATAATCTGCTACAATAATAAATTCCACTCTTCGAAAAGCTTAATATACTGCAAAATGAAAAGCAAAACGAAATTTCCCGTTTATGATTTCGTTGTGTCATTTTTGTATATGGGATTTTTCGTTTCACATCAGCAGCATACTATAAAGCTCAACTGAGCAGAAAATGTATTTAAGTTTTACTTGCGATACCTACTCGAATATGTACATATACATACATAGGTATTTTGTACATGGCAAGTTATGGATTCTTAAAAAAAAAAAAATCGAACTCGAGATTTTGATCAAAATTGACATAACGATGATAGTGAAGTCGAAAATAGTGGGTCTCGCAATTCTATCTGTATGTCTGTCCTTTCTGCTGCAGCCTAAACGGGTGGGTTGATTTTCTTTAAACTTGCTTCATAGCCTTTTTTGGGCATACCTCCAACCTACTTTGTTTCTTTTTTTTTAAAAGCCTTTGAAAATATTTATTTCTGAAAAATTTTATAAGCAAACTATAGTCCCATCGTCAGATTCCTTAGAGTTTCTTGGATATCTTTCTCCAAAAATAATACTAGATACATACATATATAGTAATTACGCTATTAAGTATTGGGTGTAGAGAATTTTTAAAATGTTCCAGAATCGAAACATTCTAAATGCAAAATATGTTCAATTCGTCAAAATGGTAGTTTCGAATAATAAATAAAAATTTTCGCGCACTGTCCAAAGCTGTTCTTTTTTTTTACATTGGCAGACTTTGGACTAAAAGTTTTAGGAATTCTCAGTTTTGGATAATATACACCAGCAGACATAATAAGAAGACTTAACATGTGAATCGAGAACCACAACAATATAGGACCAAGACCAAAATTTGGTACTACATCGATAGGAAATTGAGAAAAATTTTTTATATAATTGAAGAGGTCTTGTCATTTTTTTATCATTTCTTTGTTTTTTTTAATTTCGTTTTAAATGTCAGAACAGGTTTCTTTTTCAACTCAGTGTTAGAATCTTACTCCAATCGGAATATACTCCAATTTTTAAGAATGAAAATAAATTTACTCCACCAATCCGATTTCTTGGGATCTATTCCTTTTTTTCTACCAACAATTTTAAAATTCTTAAGTCAAACCATAATAAAGAAAATGACAGCACTGTTATATTCATTTTTTACCAACTTTGAATGTTTTTTTTCTGTTCTGAAACGAATGGAAATTCTGTGATTTTTTTTTTTTTTTGAAAATTGAATTTTTATTGAAAACTTGAGTTTTTCTTTGGTTTTTAAATCTACTCCGGCAATATTTCAATTTACTCCACTTTTTTTACAAACTATGTATGCTCCAAAATATACTACTAAGGTTCTAACCCTGGGTTCAAACGGTGTTTGATTTCAATCTACTTCCTACACATTTGGTAAAATGAAGTATTTTCTTTTGAAACTTTATAAGATATTTTCAAAAATGAGTGACGAACAATACCCACGCAAAGTGTCATATCCATAACAGCTTCTTTCATAATTTTCTTTTCTAAAATGAGAATAATAAACAAAACAAAAGAAGATGGTGTTCTGCCAAAAAAAAAAGGACCAAACCAAAACGCAAATGCTTGTGACAACTTTGTAGAATCATCATCAAGTCAAGTGTCACGTAGTATATTATGCACTCTCTTAGCAGACCCCCCCCCCCCAAAATACCCCAATTTAAAAGACTGTATGTATAAAACTGGTGCAGCATGTGTCTGACAGTTCACCTTCACCGAGAGTTTAGTTGAACTTATTATATCAGCCAACCAGTTGTTGCTTTGACATGATATACCGGTTCACATATAAGAGAGGAAATATATATACATACATATAATTTATAAAATCTGTCCACATAACAAAAAAAGAGCTTCTTCAAAAAAGATACTCCAACAGAAAATCAAATTAACCATAATGGAGTTTAAGGATACCGAAAAAAAACTTGAGCATAATATGTACGTGTGCGGCTTCCCTTTCAACCAAAAGATATTCGGATGCGGATATGGCATCTCTCTCGAAGTCGAAGCCTGTCAGTCACATATTGGAACGCACTCAAAACAAATAAAGGACTCAACGGAGATGACGTATATATGTAGTAGGTAAGTACATCTTTCCAAGCACCATCACCACAACTATACAACCATCATTTCCATCGTTGTGCATGCCTCACGTTGCTATATACTTTTTGAAATTAAGTAAATAATTGCTACTTAAAATTCTTGCATCGTTTTCACTTTGTGAGTTTGACTACTCAACTTTGGTGAGGAAGAGGAGGATGTGCTGGCTGGTGGGGGTGTCGTCAGATCTAAGCCCAGAGTCAGAATGATATGTGTGAATTTCGTCAGGGCAAATTGCTTTGGAAGTTTTTTTTTTTTTATATTCTTCCTTTTTTTTGAGTTCCTGCGATGCTATACATAGGTATAGGTATAGGTACCTACTGTTCCAATGTTCTATATATGTATATAAAAGAAGTTATACATATATGGTTTGTTTTTCTATTCAAACACTTCGGGACGTCTCTAGATGCTATGAATCAGCTGATTTATTTTTGGAATCTGGAAAGTATCCTTTTGAATAATTGTATCTACTTTCGTTTTCTTGAGGAATTTTTGTTTTTTTTTTGTTTCTTAAAGGTGCAGATATGTAGCTAGTTAGTTTAAGCTCTTTAAATCTTTAAAGCCAAATTAATAAACGTGGAATAGCGAAAGGTTAAGTCTTATTCCGTGGACTAAGTGCAAAATGTTATATGAATAAAACAATATTTCTACTAAGTGAAGATTGCTAATTTAACTTTGAATAAAATTAATAATGTCTGCTAGATTTATCGAGTTTTTAAACCATTAATTCTAATTATTGGACAATCAGCCATCTACCAGCAGAAAAAGAAAAATATATCTACAAAAAGAGATATCATCTGGAAGTGCTATAAGTGAAAATTTCAAGTTACCAAACAGGCATCTTATTTATTGTAGTAGATTTTCTTCGGGGATTTTTGGTAAAAGTCACTTTACTATTCCACGAACATTTTGGTTTTATTCATGGAAATCTTTAACCCATCGCTTAACTCTTATTCCCTGGTTTAGTAAACTCGTGGAATAAAGGTGGAATAAGCGTTACATTGATATATGTGGCTGTAAAAATTTAAACGATAATTCTCCTAGTATATAATATTATAGACGTTCCAAGAGTATTTACAAAGTATATAAAGGGTTTTTCAAAAGGGACGCTACAAAAGTAGAGCAACAGGGACAGCAAACGACGCCATATTTCTTGCCGCTCTTTTGACATTTCTCTTCAGTAAGGTTTGCCATTTCATAATGGAAAGATATACGAGCCAACAACGAGTCGAAATTATTAAAATTTATTACCGAAATTCGGAGTCAGTGGCCTCAACGTTAAGAGCGCTACGTCCAATGAGCGATGAGGCTCATTTCTGGCTGAATGGCTTCGTCAATAAACAAAATATGCGGTATTGGTCAGGCAGGAATCGACAGGTACTCCATGAGTCATCATTGCATCCCGAAAGAATTACGGTTTGGTGTGGTTTATGGGCCGGAGGCGTCATTGGGCCGTACTTCTTCCGTGATGATCAAGACCGGCACGTTACTGTGAATGGGGATAGCCACCGTTCAATGATAACCGAATATTTTTGGCTCCAATTGGATGATATGGACTTGAAGGACATGTGGTTCCAACAGGACGGCGCCACAAGCCACACAGCGAATGTCACAATTTCAAGTAGAAATCTCACGAAATGGTCCAGTCGCTTGGCCGCCTCGGTCGTGCGATTTGACGCCGTTAGACTATTTCCTGTGGGGCTACGTCAAGTCTATGGTCTATGCCAACAAGCCAGCGACGATTGATGAACTTCGTACGAATATCGAACGTGAAATTGCAGCAGTATCGGCCGATTTATGCTTGAAAACCGTCGAAAATTGGGTTCAGCGTCTGGACTTCTGCCAGCGTGCCCGTGGTGGACATGCAAAAGAAATCGAGTTCCATACATAATGGCATCGAATTCGTACTTTCACAGGAATAAAGAATTTCATTTATATCCAAAACCGTTTTTGTTTTATTTAAAAAAAACTTTTGTAGCGCTCTTATTGAAAAACCCTTTATATACCAACTTTAACAGTAACGTCCCAAGTAATATTTTGCCTCTTATAAGATGCTCCAAGAGCTTAACTAGACTATAGTAAGGGAGCTAAAAGTAATCTTGAAGAATACTGCTAGATTGTTTTAACACTGTCAAAAGCGTTAAATGGCCGTGTTATGGGAGGCTCTCACCTCAATTAAGTCTTGCTATGAGAATGCTAAAGATTCGCTCAAAAGAGAATAGAGTACATATTTTGTAAACTTATAAATTTATGTTTTGACATGTTGTACCAACTCATTTTCTAAACATCACTCACTGAAGCGACACTTAGGGCCAGTTTCACAGTGCACACTTAACAAAATAAGTGGCACTTAATTTTCCCATTTTGGCACTTAAGGCGCAGTTTTACTACCTGAGTAAGTGGAACTTAAGTGGCCAACATCGGAGACTTAAGTGTCACTTATTCCGATAAGTTTACTCTGTGAAATTGGGAATTAGTTTTCCATATTCGGCACTTAAGTGACACTTGCTTCACTGTGAAACTGGCCCTTAATATAGAGACTTAAACTTAACCCTTGTTAATAATATAATAGTCATATCGTTATAGAGGAGTAATTGCTCCACGTCTGGGTTTCCTCTTTTTTTCTCGCGATTGATGTTTGCTAAATAAAAATAAAAAAAATTCCTGCAAATTCTTTCGATATATCCCTGTTGCCTGTATGTATAGAGGAATACAAAATACAAGTACCCACTCCGATTGCCATTACCACTTAGTGCATCGATTAAGTGCCGCACCATGACGCAATTGGATTAAATTGAAAAATTCTTGTTGTTGCTGTTAGGTATAGGTAGATAGGTATACCTATATACAGTTAGAGAAAAGTCATTACGGACACACAAACGAAGAACATATCACAGGATTCTACGATGACGATGACGATACTGACGACGATTCTATAGATCGAAACAGGACTAAAACTAATTGCATTACATCACTTATATTCTGCGCCGCCCTTAAAATCGGCAATCAAAAAAGGGTTATACATCCAGAGAGAAACTCCATCACAGTGACCATCAGAGAGTTTTTGTTGTTGGTGACTGGTGTGAGCTTGGGGTGTCAGAGCTGATCCATCTATGCCGACAGGGCCATTTGTCATATGGTCTCTGATGGTTCTCTGGTCTCTATGACCGGGGCTTTTAACTACCTATATATACATACAATGTATGTATGTGGGGATCGACTTCGATATTCAACCGGCTTTTGACTCTTGGCTTGCAAGCAATTTCCAATAAACTTTTCAATTGATGATGAATTTCATCCCTTTTAGTGGAAACTGCATTTATCTCCGCTCTATACTCCCAACCCTGTCGTATTATTATATGTCGCCCTGGTCCATCATGTCACGTATTATAGCCCGCCAATATATATGGTGCATTATGTTGTCAACTATTTTCTTAGAGTCATTTCAGCTGCTGCACCACATATTTACGTACATGTGTTGTGACTTTTATTGGCCAACAGTTGAAGGGTAATATTGCCGTTTCATATATAGCCTTTGTGCTCGCGATGCATCCCACATGACTTGTGTATCCAGCTTAATGTTGCATTTTATTAGTCTGAATATATATTGATGGGGACCGACCAAAGCAGTAAAGATGCACACTATAAGATTTCAAATATCGCAGACGCAGACGACGAAACACAGAACTCAAAACTGCACTATAACGAAACTTTAGTGCAGAACATTTTTGTGATCAACAAAAGCCCTTTATAGGGTGATTTGGCCCGATATGTTTAAAGACCCATATTATCGACCTGCGTATAGTGTACGTACTTATATCCAACATTTATAGCTGGCGGGACAAAATGGATATAATATCCTTAGTTATTTTTCCATTGAAAATAATTTTATGATACCGTTAATTGTATTGTTTGGCTTGCAATTGACAACAACAAACAAAAAAAAAAAATAAGAAAAACATTTTGATGTTTATGTGAAATCGAGCAAACATTTCGGACCATCTGGCCCAACTCCAAGTGGGTAATAAATTTTGAAGCAATTTTATTCTAATGGGAATTTATGGCGGATGTAATTGGGATGTTTTGTGGTGTGGACGCGGCTCCATATATTATTATTGCATACCTATACATAGTAATTTTAACATTGCACTTTTGTGGTTTGTTTCGGTGTTAAGTGATGCAAAGACCTTTGGGGTTTCTTCTTAAGGGAAATTATGGATAAATGAACGTATAAGCGAAGCAATAATAATAAATATACCTGTGTAAGTGGTCAGAAATGAAAATTTAAACTTTGAGAGAAGAGATTTAATGGCAGCGGGATATAATATGTATAAAACATTTCACTATCAATTTACGTACATATTGAATTTAAGAAATTTAAAGAGTTTAAAAAAAAAAACTTTATTAAACCTCTCAATCTCCACTCCATTTCCGCAAAGTATAATCACACGCACACCCATACACAGAAATGATTGATCTTCTTTCTTATGAGCCTATAGTTCTCCACAAGTTGTTTGTCGCTCCTATACAAAAAAAATTATTTTATATATTTATGTAGAAGATTTATACCTTATCGAAAAATATAATTTAACGAATTTTTGTACTTAACAACGTTTTTATAATAAATGACTTGCAGGGATGGCGCCATCTTTCGGAAATAGATATAAAACTGTGCTTCAGTGTTAGGTGATTTGACACCATTTTGGAATTTTCAATTCTGAGTTCACCTACTTATAACGAATTCCCCTCACGTAGATTTTTTTTTTTCAGATCAGAGCAACGGTTAAAATCACAGTCATCTTATAAAAGCACTGGATATACACTTATTATTATTGATGCAAGAAACAAAATACAGGAGCTATCCTACAATATGAAACAGTAAGCTGTATTAAAATAGATCGATTTTGCAAATTATTCAAAAGGCATCAAAAATAATTTATGAATATTATTCTCTCTCCTTTTGAACATTATTGACCACCTTTTCATTTTTTTTGGCCACCCCAAAGAATTTTTTTTTTTTTTTAAACCGAACTCTAGATTTTGATCAAACTTGACATTACGATGATAGCGAATTCAAAAAGTGGGTTTAGAAATTTTGTCTCTCTATCTCTCTTTCGACCGGAGCCTAAACGAGTGGCGCTTTTTACCAAATAGCGCTTTTTGGGCATTCCACCGAAACGTTTTTTTCATTTATTTTAGGACCAAAAATAACAGTATCTGCGGTACAAGTTTTTGAAAAAAAAAATCATTTTATAAAAAAAAATTTCCGAAAAACGGTCACCTATAAATGGAACCCCAATAGTACCATTTTTTTTTACTTTCAATTGCAAATTTTATTAAAAACGGTTCAGCCGTTTCAGCCGAATGTTTTAAAATTAAATACCTACCAAAAATTTAAAAAAAATTCGAATTTTTTTTTTGGACTTAAAATACATAATTTGAAAGCGACTTGATCGACTTTTATTAAATTTAGCATCCTGCAGTATTTTAGCATTATCAAGCAGATCTTAAATAAAAATTCTTATAACCAAAGATAACGGTACCTCTTATAAAAGTGTCTAAAAACCGGTAAGGAAAATCTCAATTTTCTCAAAAACGTGAGCTAATAACGTAAGCTAATAAGAACAATTTGTTTGGTTTCGAGTATCTAGCATTATGTGTTGAACCGATTTTAATCAATTTTTTACATGACCTTCTAAGAAATTTGAACAAAATCAAAATTTAAAAAGAAACAAATTTTCGATTTTTAAAAAACTTTTAAAAATTATTATTTGAAAATTCGATATTTCGAAAATGATTAGATGATTTTTTTTTTAATTTTATTTTTAAACTCCGATTTAATAAATATTTACCGTACCTAACAATTTTTTTTTTTTTCTTAAAAATTATATTGGCTCTCTCAGAGCCATATGCATATAGGCATTGCCCTACCGAGATTACGTGATCAAGTCGATCCCAATTTAGGGTTTTATTGTTTTTGACAATTGCATTTGAAACCAGCATCAGTTTTTTTTTTTTATTTTTGAAAAAAGTTAATCTAAATGAATCGTCCATTAGAGAATTTTTTTTGAGCTATGGTCATTTCCCCAAAATTGTCCACAACATCTAACTAAGTGAAGTGTACTCTAAACAATATTTGTTACTCTAACCAAGTCAAACTCTGCTGGGTTCCTGGACATAGCAATATTATAGAAGGGAATGATGACATATAGCAGATGCACTGGCAAGGGAAGGGTCAATGTCAAATAGAGTCAGTAGTAGCCAGTCAGATACGAGACCGGACGTCCCGATTGGCATGATCAAAAGTAAGATAGACCTTATAACGAAAGATCAAATCAACAACTTCTGGTTATCCAGGAACGATTGCGTCATCTCTAGAAGTTAATGGCCTAGAATTAGTGAAAAAGAAAATCGCTATAAACCACCCTGATAGGTGTACTAACGGAACATTGTGCCATTGACGTAATGGCCACTTATAGACTGGGTATATACGCAACCGATTTCTGTAGGAGCTGTCAGGATGTTGAGGAAATAGAAACCATTAAACACCTGCTCTGCGACTGGCCAAATCTCCAAACAAGTCGCCTCCGTTACCTTGAAAACAGGTTTGTCGGAGAACTGGACGATCTAGCGCAGATCTCAATGGCAAACATGAGGAAATATATAGAAAGCACGGGCTAGTTCGTAAATGAATAATGTCAATCATTAGTTTAGGTGTTGTCACTGTTATAGGGGATCACAGTGAACGCCACAGCCTCAGAGCTAACCTAAGTGAAGTGTAAAATAATTCAATTTAATTTGTATGAACAAAATGCGATAAAATAAATCCTTATATTTTAACATACGATAATATTATGACGAAATCGATTTTTAAATTTATTTAAAATCCCAAAAGTTGAATGAACCGAATGGAATTTATGAAGTAACATGAGTGGTATACTTGTTATCCATAAATGTCCATTCCATTAGTACAATATACATTATTTACCGTATTAACTCTCCACTTTTGAAATGAGTTAAGAGCTGAAGTTTCCCTTACCCCCCCCCCCCCCCCCCCCCCCTCCAGCACCTCCAACTCACTGTACAGACATCTGGGTCACTTGAAACAATGCCAATTAAAATGCTCTTCAAGAACTATACAAAACAGATCCTGATTAACCTCATTCCATAACTTTCATTCCATTCGATAAATATATACATAATATGGGTGTAGAGGTGGAGGTAGGGTATTGTAGAATTGTTGTACTGATATAAGGAAGGCAGTTCGGTGGGTGGCGCGGCGCGGGCGGCGGCAGGCGTTGGCGGCCATCAGTTGGTCGCATTCATTTCACGCCCCACAATCGCATTATGGTCATTTCAATTCGTTCCAATTCAATTTCACACACTACAAAGTTAACGGTTGAACATTTCCCATCTGCAATTAACATAATTACGTTAATTTATTAACATTAAACGGGAATTGTTTTCGCGGCAGCGTGCAATCAGATCAGCCCTCAGTATTCTGCTTAATTTCGCTTCGCGCGAGTCTGATTATATATAATGTAGGTTCATCTACATACATTTTTTTTAATTTTTTTTTTTTTAATCGGAATTTCACCACCATAAAGGCTTGCGAGATACTTGAGTTATTCGAGATTCGATATCACTGATACGTCAACGGCGCGCGACGCGCTTGACGTCGAAACTGTCGGTTTTACTTGCGGGCCAATGGGATTAAAATTGATTAATGCAATGCCTCTATCCGTTTCCGTTTCCCTTGTATCATAATCAACACCATATAATATTATATTATTATTAAGTAATAAAAAAAGAATCATTTGGATATTGTTGTAACATTATACCTTTTAGTATACAGCGCTGTATTATATTGCATAGGGCGCCATTTTGACAAGTTGTAAGTGTTTATTTTGTGAATTAAATAGACACTTTTCTTTTCTGTTGATGAAACGAGTCTCGCACGATACAAGAACGTCAATCAATTTAACATTTTTTATACTCGTAGATTAGCGGTATTGACACAACAGTTGTTGATTATAATATGGAACTTGACTTTGATTGGAAATTTATTTTCTTTGCGAAAGTTTTTCCATTAACTTCGAGACTGTTTGTTGAAGGAAGCCACACACAATCGTCATCGTCATGTAATTTAGTCTGTCGAATAATTGCACAATGATTTAGCCAAAAAGTGAATGGAATATATACCTACATCAGCTTTGGGAGGGACAAGTCATAGCCTATACCTAACTTCACTTGTCAATCGTATTTTCATCAATCATCATATATACCACCCAAACATCCCCCTAAGTTTCTGAAAACGACGACGACCCACGACGCTTCGGACTGATATCAGGCAGCGGTGGATATCGAGCAGAAATTAACCATATAAAATGAGAATAGGTTTCTTATTTTACTTTACTTTTGGGGCAGGAAACGTAACGTATGTAAGCTGCAGATACATATAGCCCTATTGTAAATACATATAGTTTGGTCAGACGAGTTGAGAGTATAATCCCTGGAGGTGGATATACATTATACATATACATAGTTGTTCGGGGGTAATGACTTCGGGGAGATTGTTTTGGCCTTTTGGGGGTGTGGACGCGTCATCGTTGTTGGATTTTATTTTTTTTGATTTTTAGGGAATACCAAGGGATTTGGTTGAGATTATATTTCGGTCTGACATGACATGACGAACTGGTCATTGTCATAAATCAAATGTGCTCTTGCTATAAGTATATATAGCTTTGGAATGTCGCGCAACATGTGATCTCTATATATGGGTTCAAAAGAACACACAACGTTTAAGTTAAGGTGATGAAAGCAAGCCATGCGGGCATTAAGGCGTAATTAGATTGTTGACATGGAGTGCTCTGATGAGTTGGGCGTTGATTGGGTGCTTAAGTTCTTTTCGAGTCACTTAATGGGTATTTTTACCCCGAAAATAAAGTAAGTTTATACGGATATCATTATTATATAGACGAGAATTTCCTCGAGATTTGACAATAATGTACATATGTAGGTAGATTTTATTGAACGAATCAAAATTAATAATTTTTTTTGGAGAATTTTTTCTAGTATTTTTAACTAGGTATACAAAGTATCAAAAATAAATATTTACAGGTCTAAATTAATTTTGGTACCTATAAATATGTATCCATCTCCAGACTTCATGCAGTCACCATTCAATTGAATCAAAAAGATTGCAATCAATTTTTTTCTCATTCATTTTAAAACAATCAATTGAATGCATTCTTTGAATTTTTTTTGCATTCTATGCATTCTTAAGCATTCTTAAGTGAAATCAATGTGTTATGGCCAAAATGTTTTGTGTTAAAAAAGATTATCGTACTGTAACGTCCATATTATTCACTCGATACATCCAACATTTGGGATTTATATTGAATTTGTATGATTTACATTTGGATTTTAGTTTTAATCTGGATGTATCGAGTAAATAATATGGCGGTAAAAGTCTTCTACAAAATCGCTTTAAAAATCTCCAAAATTAAACACAACTAAAGGCCAGTTGTACAAATATTTAAACATTGGTTCAGCAATTTTTATCCATCGATTTCGGCGGATTAATTGAGTTTCAACAGTGGTTTACTGTGTTATAATAACCAATTACATACTCGAACCAGCGTTGAACGTTAGTTAGTCCGCCGAAATCGGTGAATTAAAATCTTGAACCGAGGCTGAACCACTATTGTACAACTGGCCATAAAACTTTCAATTATAAATTTCCAGATGGGTTGATGACGTAGGGGAAGAATTGCAGCATCCAATACAATGAATACAATCTTATTATTGAAGTCATTGACGATTGTATTCACAAAAGATTGCATTCCTTTATAAGCCTGCATATATCTCTCCAAGTACTTTGTTATATTATAACCAAGGATTAAGAAAGTACTATCATAATTTTAGAATTTGGATGTTGTAACGAAGTAATAGTAAACTAGCAAGGAAATACTCATGAGACACACATCACATACTTCAAAGCGCCCACGAAATTGACGACTGCAACCGAGGCTGCATACAAAAATACATGGATGATGTTTTTATCGGTTTACTCAATTCACATTCACTTATTACTGCTGAAAACATAAGGAGTGATGTCACTCGAAATCATGACATAACGGCTCAGGAAAGCTATGGATTCATTGGTGGTGATTTTAATACAAATTTCCCACGATGGTATGTCACTTAACATCTCTCTGATGCTGGAAAATTTCATTGTTAACTGGTTGGATGAAGAGTTCGAGCACCACTCGCTCACATTATGGTCTCGCAACCGAAACCAACTTTCCCAAGAACGCCATGCTTGCTAGAATTCTTCCTGATATCATCCAAATTAATCAAGATTCTTCAAGAATTGCAGAACACATGTGCCGGACACTAAGAAGAGATGGAGACCACGAGTCAGTGGAACTCGGAATCAGCCGTTTATACCAATACATCCAGAATCGAGCGAGCATTGCATAAACTTCAAGCACCTGGATATCGAATGGTTACAAAAAAAAATTGAGGAGACAATAGTGCCATAGAATCAATGTAGATCACCATAACAAACGCCTTGGGTGAACAGAAGAGACCATTGACTTCGAGGGACAAAGCAACTACCAGAAGTGATTATAAAATTGTATCCACAAAATCGACTGTGACTGCGAAAGCAATTACAAAAAATTTATAAAAATTGAATTGAATACGGCCAACAACAACTATCAAACCACAAAGCATGAAGACCAGCCTACAATGCACACACGTAATGTTAAGGAATCCTATTCAATATTACAACCACAACCAGTTTAAAAAAAGGCTGCAAAACATCGAACCCGGACCCGATGCATTCAAGGAATTCAACAATATTATTGCTGGAAAAGACAACAAATACCAGAAGTCAGCACCAGGCAAGAAGTCGTAACTGCTCAAGATAAAGCGGAAGCTTTTGCTGAATTTGTGCCAAATCCACCCAACGACCATGTTTTCTTCGAGGAAGTCGAATCAACAATACAACAACTGCAGCAAACAGAAACTGAAATAACCTTCTTCAATGATGATAACCAAGCTAGTAATCCCGATACGACTGGAAGCTTCACAAACCTGAGTTAATTCATATTGGATTGGACGACCTAAAAAACCATCCGAAGCAGACATTATTGCTAATAACATTTTAAGGAAGTTTTCTCAAGTCATGATGCTATTACTTTCGAGCCTGGTCCCATGTTCTGTTATTCGGCGATAACTTTTCGAGGCGATAAACCGCGAAAAATGGAACAAAACCCATAGGATTCCTATGAGTTTTGTTCCATTTTTGTTCTATTTTTCGCCGTTTCTCGCTACGAAAAGTTATCGCCGAGTTACAGAACATGGGTTCTGGTGAATATCTGCGTGAATAATTCCTTTTTCCCGAAGAGATGGAAGATAACTAATATTGTGTCTCTCTCTACCAAAAAAATTAAGATAAGATAATGCTAAGTAACATTATCATTAATCCTGGCAAGACGTTTTGCAACACCAACAAAATGAACAAAATGATACCCAATATGCAGTTCAGATTCCAAGAGAACCATTTTACGTTTCATCTGCTCCTTAGGTTTCAAAAAAAAAAAAAATTTCCAGCATTCTCAACAACCACCAGGTTACTTCTGGATGCTTCCTCGATATATAGAGAAAGCATTTGACAGCATTTGGATGCGGGGACTAAACCATTTTAATTTCTCAGCTCCACTTATTAAAATTATTTTCAATTTTCTTAATTCCAGGTTTTTTGTTCATCCTGATTGAAAACAGCCAATCCAGGAGTTGATCAAGAATCAAAGTTTGGACCGTATCTCTACAATATATAGGTTCAAGTCTCAACTCAATAATGCAATGAATTTGCTCTATGCTGAAGACTCAAATTAACATAAGCGGAGTCAAGGAATCCGCTAAAGAGAAACGGCAAAATGTCACAGTCTTTCTTTCACTTAAACGGGTTTTTCACTTAAACGAATCCCTCTTAAGTGAACAAAAATTTCACTTAAGCGGATTTAAAAATTCCAAAAAACGGTTGTGACATATCAAAAAGTTCAATTCAAATTCATTTTCGTGGTGAAAATTTGGTGGATGTGAAAAATAAAAAGAAATTAAAGCGTTCAGCAAATTTTTTTGTTCTATTCGATAAAATTTTTTTCACTTAAAGCCTAGTACTCACCTCGCGTGAAATAAAAACTAAATACACGTTAAAATTCAATACGAACCCATAATCAATTCTTCACATGAGTTTTTGGTACACCAGTTTTAAATTTCTAATAGTACTCACTTTGAACGAAAAAAAAACTATTTGTTTAAATGACTGTCATTTGAATCTTGAAAAAGTTCCAGAAACGGGTTTTAATTCTATGTTCTGTTCTTTGTTCCTCCTCGATAAGAAAAAAAACGTTGGAAAAGACAATCGTTTAATCCGAAATAGTTTTTTTTTTATTTCGTAAATTAGTATATTTTGAGCAAAACAAATTGATTGACAAAATATGTCACAATTTTCCACACTCCTCAGTTTTTTCCTAGTGGTCGTACGTTGGGAAAAGAAAATTTTGCGTGAAATTGACTGAAGAACCGGTTCATATTCGGCTTTCATATTTTGGTACTCACTTCGTGTTGTGAATTTCATATCAATGAACTAGGCGTCTCTTTTGTATGAAAATTTCATTTCCACTCGAACTGAGTACTAAGCTTAAGAGAGTTTTTTTTCAATGAAAACTATAAAATTTAACTAAAAACATGTTTCAGGTTTCACTTAAGCAAGTTTCGCTTAAGCGGAGTGCATTGGTCGACAAATACTCGCTGATGAAAAAAATGTTTCAGATAAGCGGGTTTTTCTCTTTGCCGGTTTTATCTTAAGCGGGTTTTACTGGAATACAAATTTTATATACTTTTGAAATACATATAATGTACATCAGCCAAGTAGAAAACTTAGCACTATTTTATTTGGATTTTGGACTTGTTGAAGCAGAATCGTTATACCCAATCATTGCGGCTCGTATACAATAGAAAAGCACGTCAATCGTCTTTGCGAATAGTACGAAACGAAAGATGGCGTATCAAAATCAACTCAGCCTTATCTGAATTGGCTCGCTTCGGTAGACCCGTAGAACGTCGAAACACGTGTTCTGCTGCATGCTGCCATAGCATCACCCTCATTCTGTCCAACGGATCTCAACTGACAACGAAGCCAAGAATATAATTGCGGCAGTGGCGGGCCCAGTATTTGTTCATGGGAGGGGGTCCAACTATAAATAGAAAACTTAAAGATAAATAAAACTTGCGTGGGGTTTGTGCTATATTATTTATGTGCGTGAAGTTAGCACCGCCATTTGGATAATTTTTTAAAAGATCGTAATTTTGAAAAAAAAATTGCAAATTTGCGAATTTAAAACGATATTTACGGCACAATGGCAGCACAAGTTGCACACAATACAGTACAACTTTATTCTGTTTGAAAATCGAAAATGACAGTGCTAACTTCACGCTTCACAAAATTAAATTTTTGGCCCTAAAAGCTGTAAATATGCGAATCAGTTTTTGAGCAAAATACATAGCATAACTTTGGTTTTGCAAGAAAATTCATCCCAAAAATTTCCAAATTTTCGAATTTTAAAGAAATATTTATGGCGGCACATGTTGAACACAATACCTACAGCACAACTTTTTTTTCTGAAAAACGATAATAATGGTGCTAATTTCACGTTAAGTTCCTTCCATTCCATTTGCGTTCGGTCCTAAAAGTTGCCAAAATGCGATTTTTTTATCTCTTCGGTTGAAATATTTTTTGAGCACAAAACAACAAAACTTAAAATTTTTAGAAAAATTAATTTTGGAAAAAATTCCATCTTAAAAATTTCCAAATTTGCGAGAACTTTTTTTTAAAAAATCGAATATGGCGTCGCTAACTTCACTCTTAAAATATGGCTAGTCACTAAAAACCATAATATGCTTAGTACGATTTTTTAACGGTACATGGCAGCATAAGTTGGGCACATCGCAGCACAACCGTTTTTTTTCCGAAAATCAAAGATGGCAATGCTAACTTCTTTTTGTCCTTATAATAATGAATAATTTTTTAATATGTTGCTTTGGAGAGGTATGATAAATTGACTAAGTCTTCAAGTTAATTTAACATATACCTTTAGCTCTTGAACTAAATTTCCCTCATAAAACTGTTAATGTAAGTAGGTATATCTACTTCTTTTTCCACTAAGATGCATTTGAAACTTTGGAGGTATTCACTAAACTTGAAGAAATTTTTAGTCGAAATTTTATAAAAAGATGGGCTTTCTGGAATTAATTAGGTCATATAGACCAAATTTTGGTTGAAGAGAATAAATATTTAATAAATAAATAAATTAATATAAAAATATTTGCTTTAAATGCTCATAGGGGGTCCGGACCCGTGGGGGGTCGTTTAACCGATTTGCCGATTTTACACTGCCTTGTTTTTCGATGGTGCTTTTTTCCCTGCTGTACTTTTGCGCTGTCGGTGGCTTTAGTGATCCACTTTACCATCTAAGTATAGGAAGATACAAAAAAAAACAACCAAAAACTACTTTTACGAACTATAAGAACAAATTAAAAAAAAAAAAAAAACAAAGAAGCATTTTGCTCTGAACTTTGTGGTTCTTATACTTCTTCCATGAAATTAATCATTGTTGATTTGAAAAAGAGACTGATGCAAAGAAAGAAAGAAAGAAAGAAAGAAAGAAATTAAATTCCTTAAACCACAAAGAGAAGTAAGTATTTCTGTCAAAGTAGTATAATTTTCATAATATCCAGCATTTATACCTAAAAATCACTTAAGACCTATTATATCATACATATATGTACTTAGATAATATAAAGCTCTCAATATGTCTATAAAATGATGATATACTCTTCCCTTTAAATAGAGCTTACCAATAAACAAACAAAGAACAAAACCATAAATAAGCTAATTTCAAATTGAGTCCAATACAAAGTTCTTCAAAATGCACCCCACATACCAGCTATCAACCCCTATCTATACCAATTCTGTCCCGACTCGCAGCCAGCAGTCACCCGTCGCACATGCAATTGTTTCATTTATAATACCTAAATGAAATTGGAAAATTGTAATAAAACGAAAACATCCTTCGGGCTATACCTATACCTAGGCGAAGTCAAGTCAAGCCATATGCACATCAGAGTCCAAATAGCTCCTTACCACTTGCAGACGCACTCATAAAATCAAATAAATCAAACTTAGCGCTATTACAAGGGAAACAAAACAACGGGGGATTGTTATGATGGAGTTGGGGTTGCCAACGATGCGACGGGCGCTATTGTGGCCATGATATTATAGTCTATGGCAAAAGCAAAGAAATGTCATAATACTTCCTTCCACTGAAGGCAGGCAATTCAGGGTCATATTATTATTTGTAACGGGGGATATATTATAGAACCAAATGTAAACATTTAACAAGAGCGCGACCCCTTGCCGCACACATATCCTCGTCGTACATATACATTCATATAGTATTAACTTATCTGTGGAAATCAACAAAGCTCTGACGTCGCGTCGTCGTCAACGAAGCTATGACTACAATTCTCTAAGTTCAACGACGACGACACGTACCGGAAAACGACCTCTGCAAACACGAGCAATAACAAAAACAAACAAACCTATTAATAAGTCGAAGGTATAGAATATTTCGAGACGGCTGCTACGAGACGCCCTCTTCAGACTTCCAATCCAAAACCAAACCAAACCCTTAACGATGTTTCTTCGTAAAAATTGGTATTGGAATCGGTTCACCTATAAAAAAAAAAATGGTATTCATTTGGATTCACATTCCAGTGGTGGTGGTGATGGAGGCTCGCGGCAATGGCGGGCTGCGTTTATCGTGGAATGCCATCAAAGCGCGGAATGGCGTGTCGGAGTCTAGGTTTAATCCTATACATATACCTATATCGTTGGAATTATATTCTGTATATAAAGAATGAAGGAATTCCGCATCTGGCCGTTAGCGCTTAGTCATTCAAATCTATAATAAAGTAATGGCTGGATTTGTGAACATCAAATATGGTATAGAATAAGGCGCAGATAATTTTAAAAATTCTTACAATAAACTTAATTTAATTCAATTTAACTCTAAAATTGTCTTCCAGTTATTTTTGTTGTTTCCTAAGAAGAAATTTCAAGACGAAATTTTTTAAATTATACATACACAAAAATTGGCAGCACTTTTTTTCGTAAGAGAAAATGACAACACTTTTTTAGAAAGAGCAAATACATTTGAGGAAAAAATACACAAACGCTTCTAGGAGGTACTTTAAATCGAAGTGATGTGAAAAATGTACTTTAAAACAAACAATTGGTATTGTAACGTTAACGCAACTTTTCTCAAAATCTAAAGGTACTTACTGTGTGAAAAACATACGCAAACGCGCCTAGTAGCCTAGATCGAAGTGATGTAGAAAAAAAATACTTTAAAACAAACAACACTAAAAAAAACGTTTACGCATATTTTTCTCAAAATAAAAAAAAGTACTTTAAAACAAAAAAAATTGGCAACACTTTTTTTCATAACAGAAATTGGCAACACTTTTTTGGAAAGAGCAATTAAATTTGAGCAAAAAATACACAAACGCTTCTACTACCTTAAATCGAAGTGATGTGAAAAAAGTACTATAAAACAAAAAGATTGGCAACACTTTTTTTCGTAAGAGAAATTGACAACACACAAACGCTTCTAGTACCTTCCCAGCAAACATTTTCATTCAGAACTGTATCATAAATGATTGAAATAAGTGAACAAAACCTTCGAATCTGAATTCATTTCTAAATCGATTTGGGTCCAAACTCCTGGGTAACGAAACACACATATGAATCTTTTAAATGATTCATAAATGATGAATAAATACGAATAGAAGTGAATCCACCCAAATTACTTGTTTGAGGAATTACTTGTGTACGTTCACTTTTATTCACCTACAATGAAGGAGAATCGAATCTCAATCATTTTTATCCTGCAAGAAATTCCACACAAACCCCCTCTTCCCTTCATAACGTAAAAATGATAGGCTCTTGAAACATTTTCATATTTCATTCACTGAAAATGAACATTTATCGGATGATATTCTTCATTTTTGCTGAATGTTAAGTGAACATTCACCTAAATGTTTGCTGGGTTAAATCGAAGTGATGTAAAAAAAAATACTTTAAAACAAAAAATTTACCAACACTTTTTTTCGTAAGAGAAATTGACAACACTTTTTTCGAAAGAGCAAATACATTTGAGCAAAAAATACACAAACGCTTCTAGTACTTTAAATCGAAGTGATGTGAAAAAAGTACTTTAAAACAAACCATTGGTATTGTAACGTTAACGCAACTTTTCTCAAAATCTAAAGGTACTTACTGTGAGAAAAACATACACAAACGCGCCTAGTAGCCTAGATCGAAGTGATGTAGAAAAAAAATACTTTAAAACAAACAACACTAAAAAAAACGTTTACGCATATTTTTCTCAAAATATTAAAATCTTATGATAGATAGTTTTCCTCAAAATCTGTTACTCTTACGCAAAAAAGTGTGATGATTTTTTTGTTTAAAACCTTATAAGCTCATTGAGAGTTAAAGTCAAGGCAAACAAATTTTGTAAATTAAAAAAAAAATTGGCAACACTGTTTTTTCGTAAGAGAAATTGGCAACACTTTTTTTATAAACATACACAATCGCAGCACGTACCTTACACCAAAGTGATGTGAAAAAACGTTTATGTTTATGAAAGGAGTAGGTACGCAGGTTTTTCTCAAAATCTCACAAAAAAAAGTTGTATGATAGTTTTTCTAAAAATTTGTTGCTCTTACGAAAAAAAAGTCTTATGATTTTTTATGATTAAAACTTTATAAGCTAGAGAGTAAAAGTCAAGGAAAAAATGTTATTTTTCAAAATTCTACAAAAAAAATGGCAACATTTTTTTTTTCGTGAGAGCAATATATTTAAAAAAAAAACCTATGCAAACGAGATTAGTACCTTAGATCGAAGTGATGTGGAAACAAGAATATAAAAAAACAACTGATATTTTTTTCACAAAATATTAAATTCTTGCGAGAAAAAGTCTTATGATGATTTTTCTCAAAATCTGTTTCTTTTACGAAAAAAAGTTAGATAATATTTTTTGTTTAAATATTTAGAGTTAAAGTTAAGGCAAAAATCTATTAAACAAAAAAAAAATTTCCAACACTTTTTTCGTAAGGGAAATATATTTTTAGAAAAACCTATATGCAAATGCGCCTCGTACCCTAGATCAAAGTGATGTGGAAAACAAATAACATTAAAAAAAACAAGTGATATTGTAAAGTTTAATTTTCTCAAAACTTCTTGCTCTATTGATCGTTTTTCTCAAAATTAGTTGCTCTTATGAAAAAAAAATATTAAGATCTTTTTTGTGTAAAACTTTATAAGCTTTAATTTTTGCCAAAACATTTTTTCCAAGAAAATTTATAGTTTTCGAGATATTCAACAAAAAACTGAGTTTTGTCCTTTTTATTCCACAAAAACGCAGTTCTTGAAACTTAGGGAAATACCTACGACCTCCACCAAACTTCACCCTTTTCGGAATTTTTTTCCTCCCACTATGACGTGTTCTCTTTCGTATTTTACTAACAGTTAGTCCGTCCCTGCCCTACATAATATAACTCCTCCATTCTATACCTAAACGGTTTGTATAGCTTTCATATTCCTCAACTTAAGAACGTCGCGTGGTGCGTCGTCATCGGTCGTTTAGAATACCTACCTACTTCCGCTAAATGGTTGCCTCGTATAAAAGTGTGTGTTTTCAGCCACTCGCATCTCGTATTGAAAAATTTCCCTTTCATTGTGCCGATTGTTTGATTTGAAAATTTTCTTCGATATCTCCTGCCTCAGGCCTTCCGCTACCCCTGCACTGATGGTATGCGCTGCACAATCCGCTTGAGTCCATGCGTGCCATCATGCAACGCATAGATATAAACAAAAAAAAAAACCCGCATGGCATACCGCACTTTCTGCTTTGAGCATGAGCCACCCCCTTTTTTTGTGGCATTTTTGTTCTCAAAGGATAATTCAATTCACTTTAAATGTCTGTCCGCATATGTTTTCGATTTTTTTTTTTGCTCCCGCCCCAAACTTTGATTATATTTTTTGTTTGTATACTATATGCAGCTATAAGGGGTTGTGTTGTGAATTTTCAAGTCTTCTTCTACCATACAGTCCCTTGCCCGCCAATGTTTATATTTGTTTTCTTTCGCCTCCTTTTGAAGGATCATTCATAAAACCCTCATTTCGATTGCTTGTATTTATATATATGGGTGATGATATGAGTGGGTTGGCAAGTTGGCTGTGGGGGGTGGTTGTATTGGTTGGACAGCAGCGGACTTTACCAGGATATAATGCATATATACTATATGTGAAGCACATATAACTATCTGATGGTGCTCTTTATATGCGGAGTATCGAGCGCTCATTCATTACAATGTTCCGATGTTTTGATTAAATGAAATCGAAACGGAAACTAATCGAACGGAATGAATTATTCATGTGAATTCTGGAGTGGATGACTATAGCTAGCTATATAGGGACGGAACGTTTGCCTGTTCAAATGGTGCAAGTTATAAAAACAAAGCTACATACTACATAGTTATATCCACATATACCGCTATGACTATGCCGCATTGGCAACCTACTTTATGTGTTTTATGTTTATGTTGTGTATGAAGTAAAACTTGAAGCTTTATAGAGTGCATTGTGTGTACATAATACATATATAGAATTTTCTAAAGTGAAGTAGAGTTTTTCAAAAATCAATTTCCTGTGACAGTAATAAGCCAACAATGTTTAAGTGGCTGGAAATTTTAATCAAAGTTATTTAGGTTCGAACTACATGTCAAGTTTTTTTTTTTTTTTTTTTATGCTCGGATGAAAAACATTTTTTTTTAAGTTCGTTTAAGCAAATTAGATCCAACGAATATTTTATTTTATTTTTTTTTTTTTCAGAAAA
Organism: Epistrophe grossulariae; assembly: GCA_929447395.1. Classification (NCBI taxonomy): domain Eukaryota; kingdom Metazoa; phylum Arthropoda; class Insecta; order Diptera; family Syrphidae; genus Epistrophe; species Epistrophe grossulariae. Next base: position 148,962,922 of record OV839566.1, on the reverse strand, counting down.
AAAGAAGCAATTACTTCTTTTAAGGTTTGATACTGCAAGTTCTTACTTGTGAAGAGCTTACATATTTTTTTTTATTTTATACAGTTTTTGAATGTTTGATGGGCATTCAAAAAATTCTAATTACATAATTATAATATTATCAAAGACTTACTTACTCATAGCAAAGTCAAGCATTTCCTTACGTCTATTTCTAAAATTATGTGTTTTTCTTACAGTTACTTAAATTTAAAAATAAAAAAATCTTATAGCAATGAGATTAGCTAATGAGATAAACCTAAAATAGCAAACAAGAAAACACGAAAAACAGACACAAATAGACAAACTCCTCTTCTGCTCGAAGGGCATTTTCAAAAAAATAAAGCAAAAACTCAAATATTTATGTTATACGAAAAAAAAAGAATCCACTTGAAATCCAACTGGACAATCATACCTACCTCTAGCCTAAGTGCTTAAATCAGCAGACGGTATGTTACACCGATTACGTTCCTATTTTATCCTCTTCCCGCAACTATATTCTGAGATATAAAAGGTATCGGAGAGAGAGTCCTTCGAAAACACTGCAGCATGTCTCAATTTTTAATAAGGTAAACAGCCCATTTTTCTTAGTGAGCTGAATAGGTGGTCGGGGAGAGGGTTGTCAAGGGAAAAAAAAATAATAGATATCCTTTGGAAAATCTCTTCTCTATACATATACATATACCACTTATCCTCTTTAAGGATAACAAAACAAAACGTGCTCACCGATTAGGCTAAACAAAGTCTAGGTCGATTCGAACTTGTATATTTATAAGTAAAAAAAAAAAAAAACTCTTTACCTGATGGCAGTGCGGAGATGATGGCAAGTATATTTGCACCCTTCATCCTTATACGCACTTTAATTTTCTGAAAGAAACAAAAATAAGAAAAACCTTTCACAAAAAAACTTTACCCCATTTTTTCTTTGTTCTCTATTTTTTTTTTTTTTTTGCAAATAAGGATTTTGCGAAAAAAAAAGGATTTTTATGCATGAATGGCAATAATTTTGAAATCCTTTACGATTCAATAAAATTTTATTATATCCTATACCCACCACAACCAGTTTAATGCGCATAGTAGGTATAAAGGCCTTGTTGCCCAAGGGATGTGATTTTCAATAGTTGATAACGGTTTTTAGTGATTTTATTGGCCCGAATGCGAAACGCACTGGGTGTCGTAGTTATATATATACGATTGTATAGGTGGATGCATGGGTAAGGACTAAGACTGCGAGTTACTTATTTTTTTTTCTATATGAAAGACTTTTATTGTCCGTTAGTGGTTTTTTAATATAACCACACTGAGCTCCACACTCAAGTAAAAAAAAAATAAGAAAAAAAAGAAGGTACCTATTTTATTTTTAATCCTTTTTTAGTAGAATTATTTATAAAGAGATAATTAAAAGCTCTTTTTTTGTGATCTGTACATCGTTGCCACCCAAAAAAAAATGTCCGTGCCCATTTTCTAAAAAAAATCGTCCCTTTTTCGTGCCATATGAAAAAAACTCAAATGCTTATAGGTAGGTACATAATATATTAAAAAAAAAATATTTTTCAATTAGGTATGCGTGTGAAATACATTAATAAATTAAAATGAATAATTTACTTTATTGGTTCCAAAAAATGTCTGTCTGTTTTTATTCCAATTGGTGAAATTTTCCTTAATTTTGAAACTTTTTTTAAAAATCAAAAAAAAATTTTTTTTTTTAATTTTGGTATACAAACCTTATAAAATTTTTTCAAACATTCTCCATAAAATTATTGATCAATGTCAGTTGAACTGTTTTCAAAATCGAAAATGAAAAAAATTGTTCTATGGGAGTTACCATTTATAATCATTTTTCGGAATTTTTTTTTACAAAATGGTTGCTTTTTTCTAAAAAAAATTACTGAAATTTTTTTTTTATGTTGTGGGTAAGTTTTTGATAAAAATAACATTGTCATTTTTCGCTAAAAAAAATTTGTACGGCAGGTACCAGTATTATTGGTCTTAAAAAAATTTTAAAAAAAATGTGTGGGGGGAATGCCCAAAAAACGCTAGGTACCAACTTTGAAGAAAATCGACCTACCCGTTTAGGCTACAGCCGAAAGGACAGACAGGCAGACAGACGCGACGGACAGAATTGCGAGACCTACTTTTTTGACGTCACTATCATCGTAATGTACTTACTTTGATCAAAATCCCCTCGATTTTTTTTACGAACCCATAACTTGCCATATAGTATCATATGTATATATCGCAAGTAAAAATTGGTAGAGTGGTAGATTGGAAGTACAAGACGGACATAGGCTAATTCGTTTTTGGAAATTAAGACAAAAATTAAAAAAATTAAAAAATGGGATTAAAATTGGCTGTTTTTATGTTTCTTCAAATAAATCTCTTAAATATTATTTTGATAGATATCATTTTGATGGATGTATTTTTGACAAATACATTTTGATAGATTGCATTTTGGCAAAGGTCCTTTTGACAGATATTGACATCATGTATATATTTTTTACAGATGTCATTTTGACAGATGTTATTTCGACAGATGTCATTTGGACAGACCATGTTGACAGATGTCATTTGCAATTACAATTGGAGCGTTCAGAAAAATGAGATCTCAGATATTTTTTTTACTCAAAAAATGAGGAAGTGAATCCAAGATTTTTATACCTCAGCATTTTGACAATAAATTTGAGAAATTTTTTTTTAATATATTCTTATCCATCTTATTCTACTTAATATTATAATCGTTATATTAATACATATAGTATTTCTTTATTTGGATTTATTTTCTCCAGTCAAGTTCGACTGAAATATATAGCACAATTTTTATAATGCAAAAGGGTTGCGGGCTGTGGGGTTCAGTGAACCGATTTGATACGAGTTTTACAAAACATTAAAAAATTTTGACTTTTGAGTTATTGAAATAAAACTTTCCAATAACAATAAACTTTGCAGTAAGTCGTCATTATTCATGAAAAAATTTTTGTAGCTTACTCCAGTTATAGCAATCTTTACTTCCGCTCGAGAATAGCTATTTGTTAGATATAGGCTATTCCACTATCCCAAATTTTTCACATGTGTGGAGTTGTTGTTATATTTACATATTAATATTTTCCTTTGTTAATTTTTTTAAGAAACTAAGATTTTGTCAACCCGTGCGAAGCCGGGGCGTGCCAGCTTGTTCGTCTATAATCGAAGTTTTGACGAAACAAATACAAAAGTACGATGCAGTCAAAAATAATCCAAAGTTGTCAAAGTGATATTTTAAAAGCCGAACAATTTTTCAATAAAAACCAAAATTCCAGTTATTTTGTAAAAAAAATTCAAAAAATATGTACATTCATTTTGAACAGAACTTATGGAAGACTCTATTAAAATTTTATACTTTGAAGAAGCTCAAACAATATTGCATAGATTTTTTAAGAAAATGATTTTTCGACGAAAATTGGGGACAGTTTCAAACAGCATGATTTACAGCTTATTTGACAGATGTATAGCTTCAACAATATGACAGCTATCAACTGTCAAAGTTCAAAATTCTCTTTATATATTGGAAGAGTATAAGTATAATAACTGTCAACCAGTATATTATACTTAAGTGAATTAGGCTTTTTTTCAATTTTTTTGTTGCAAAATACCCCTAAGTGCGTTGACGGAAAGTGTTATAAACATCAAAAATGAATATTCATTGAACTATGAAAACAAAATCCTTTTAAGAACTAAATAATGTACTTTCACAGGTTTCAGACCATCCAGAAGCGAACTTCTTTTATTTTATAGAAAGAAAAATTTTTGAGTGGCTTGACTTCTTTCTTTTTTAACATCTTTTCAATATTTTATCTTAAAAGTAGCTATATTGTAACTTTAGCTCTTTGGCAAACAATGTTAACTTTTTTTTTTTACTACGAAGAAGACAAAACAATCGCATGAGAAAATCACATAATAAAACTTTGTTCCAAAAAAAAAAAATGAAAAAAAAAAACATTTTAAGCATTTTTAAACTTTTTCATAACCAAAAGTTTTTCTTTTACATAATTTTGAATTTCAATACCACATCCTTTGGCAAAGGACATCATCATGATAAACTTTTTTTTTTTAATATCTACCAAAAAGGATATAATACATGTTTATGTAAAAGGAACCAAAGATTGTTTCTATATAAAAAAAAAAAATAAAAATAAAACATTCTGGCGGAAAAAGTATAGGTAATGAAATTTGACATTTTATGACTTTATTTTTTGTTGTACAAATTATGTGTGGAAACATTTTGTTCCCACTGGAACAAACCACTAATAATATAAGGTTTTGTTTCTATCAAAGAGAAAATGATAATACACATACATGCCTATGTATATGTGTGTACATTGTTCATACTTCTAAATTAGGTTTTATAATCATGTACGTAATTTTGTCGAATTGATTTGTTGTGGTAAATGGGGTTTCTAAAAAAGGTTAATAGCTCTTGTTTTAAATTTAAAGAGGTTTTTATGTGGGTATTTACATCGCGTAATGAATTAATGGTTTTTCAAAATTTAAATGCCTTTATAGGGGTATAAAGGTTACAAAACAAGGCTTTTTGTATAATAACATCAAAACAAAAGGTTGTTTTGTGTTTTAATTATATAATGTGCGACCACGAAACGGGGTTTTTGACTACCTTTAAAATGATTTATATACAGATAAGCAATGTATAGGAAAATAGGGAACGATCTAATATAAGAGATATCGGTTGAAATTGCTCTTAAAGGACCCACAACATACGGGATGGAAGGAGGTACGAACGTACGTACTCACACTCATACAGACATATTCTCTCTAAAAACTATGGATTTCCGTTCTTGGGACCACGAAACGTCGGATAAGTCAAAATGTTCGATTCGACAAATCGGACCAATTTCAATAACTTCCGATGGGAAGTTAATAAAATGAAATATAATAAAATAAAATAAAAATTGAATTGAATAAAATTAAATAAAATAAAAAAAAAAAACTAAATACAATAATATAAAAAAAAATAAAATAAAATAAAATAAAATAAAATAAAATAAAACAAAATAAAATAAAATATAATAAAATAAAACAAAACAAAATAAAATAAAATAAAATAAAATAAAAATAAAAATAAAAATAAAAATAAAAATAAAAATAAAAATAAAAACAAAAACAAAAATAAAAATAAAAATAAAAGTAAAAATATAAATAAAATAACACAATAAAAATATATCAAACAAAAAGTGTTGGTTCTATAATTATTTTAATTAAGAACGTTAAAGCGAATGTTTGTTTTTTTTTTTTTTTTAATCTACTTTTTTTTTTAATTTCTACTTCTGCTTTAAACCAGCTAAGACAAATCTAAAATCGTTTCAACAAATCTTCAACAATTTAAACCAAATTCACTAAGCACGAAATACATTAAACTTGTCGTGCAAAATTATTCTCTGTTTTGCCTTTTATTTAATTTAAAAAATGCCAATGTGGCAGGGGGTGGGGCCGAAGGTAGACGATGTTCACTAAAGTATCCTTATTTCTTTCGCATCAAATGAAATCCAATTCAATAATTCCACAGACAAGCGATTATCGGCAAATGCTTTTAAAGGATTTTCTCTTTCTCCTCAACACCTTTTCACGATATTCTTTTATAACTTGATTCCGGAAACGGAAACATACAAAAAAAAATACATAGGAATAGAGGATTTCCTTAACCTCTTGCCCTGAGACAAAACCATCAGACAAAATGGGATGTTGCCAAAAAGAAAGAATAAAAGAAAGAACAAAATACCTACCTATACCATAAGTAGAAGAAAAACCTTGGAATAAATGATTTTTTTTTGTTGCCAGCTGAATGGACAAGTTAAGTGTTTAACCTGAAATCGATTAAAAATAATTTACTAACGATTATCTGCTTTTTGTTGTTTTTTTTTTTTTGCTTCTATTGTAGTCCTGTATTCATTCATCTATGTATAACTATTTGTAGAATCTGATTTAATTTCTTTTTTTTTTTATTTCTCGTCCTTTATATTGACAGTGAGAGAGGAAGAGAGAGTGAGAATAGAAAAAGATTCAAAATTTGTATAGGTAGTCTTTTTTGTTCTTTTATTTTGAAGTTTGTTTTTTGTTCGAATGTTGTTATTCTAGCAATCCATATATAGTCGTCGTTGTCGGTCGGATCCTGATTTTGAAGGATGTAAATTTTTTGGTTTGTCTAGAGCTCTGGGTGTGGTAAGTTTTTATATATGTATGTATGTAGGTACATATTGTGATGCAGAGACATAGCTCGACTAAGGGTAGACAAAACCGATGATGTCGGGTTGATTGTTTTAGCCGTTAGCTATTCATGAAAATCATTATTCTAGTCTAGGGAGCAATTTTGAAGTTGAAGTGGTGTCAAAATGACTGACATTCATCTATGTATGATGTTTTAATATACTAACATAACAGTATTTTATTATATAATCGTAGCTATAGTGAGTATTCGGTCGATCGATGTCAGGTTCTTGAAATATGTACGTATACATTTTTTAAATATATAATAATTGATTTAAAGCATAAATTGAGTAATGATGATGTAAAGAATTAAAATAGAAATTTTGTAATGGCCTTCAGATTTTAACTTGTTAATATTTGTTGTCTTTATATATGGATGCAGTCGTAGATCCAGGACCTGCAGAAAGGACTACATAAACAGTGTTGTTTTTTTTGGAATTGAAAGCCGAAAGCCGAAAAAGTCAGACCCAGAATTCTGACAGTTTTAATTTTTCTTAAAACTATGTACATAATATCTATCGTATATATTTTGATCCTAATTTAGGATCAAAATATATAAAATAAAATTAAAAGGTCACGAAAAAGGAAATATCATAATATTTATTATTATTTACTAAACAGTTGAACAAAAAGTCATATCATTCAATAATTGAATTAAGCTATTTGACAGCTGCTGTCAAAATCGTTAAATTAAATTATCAGTTGTTTACGAACTGCCAGAGCTGTCAGAATTCTAGTTCGGATGTCTAATTCAAGAACAAAATCTAACTTATAGTTCGTAGTGACAATTATTTTCAGAATTTTTTTTTTTTTTCGAAAAACTTAATTTTCTACTTCATTCGTTGTCCATTATTGTCGTCTAATACCATAAATGTTTTACTAATTATACCAATAATAATTCTCAATGACCATTTGTGAACCCAATCCAAAACCAAAAACCGCAGAATCATACTTAGTTGTTTTCACCCCGGTTGCTGCATCATTATAAGGAAACATTATGATGAAACTTAGCGGTCTTACATTATTGTCTATATGGATTTTATTTTATCTTTCTATGAGCATTATGTGGTGTGTTAACCATAAAAACCCTTTTTCCATTCAAGCTTCAAGTCTATCTCTATTACACATAGAGAGAAAGTGATAAAAACAGAACGGAACCACCAGCACATCAATATCTATACCACCATCACCAACCTTTTCATTCCACCTGAAGGTTTTAACTTTGGAATTGCTTAAGCACATTCAAGTGGTGTAACGCGCGGTGTGGCCATCATGTCCAATGATTATAAAGGGGTTCAGCAAAAGGACATCTCCAGCGAGAGTCCACCGCATCGCAGCAGGGATGCGACAAAGAGGCCGATAATACATATTATGGAATATAGTATGTATGTATATACAAAGGGAGAGAATATGCAGGAAGGCAATGTTCGTTATTGTTTCATATCTGGGAATATACGTACTTCCGTTTGCTTTACATCAGGAAATATAAGCAAGCGGAAAACACGATGGCATACCTACGTTTAGGACTTCATAGGTACTTTTGCTGGGTCGATGCAGACGGAAAAAGTGTCACCATTTTGCTTAACTCTCTATATCAATTTCAATTCAATGCATTTGTAGGTACCTTATATGTGCGTTTTTGGCTCATTAAACGGATTTATGACATCCGCACGGATGTTGAACTTTTGTTAAGCGAGGTGAACGTTGCTAATATGTGGTGAATTTGGCTTAAAAATAAAGGGTTGTATTTAGTGGACGCTGTGATGTGAAATATCAAGAGGGGAGTCTAATATAGAAGATAACGTTCAGACAGGACTCACTAAACAAAGAATAAATAATAGAAAGCGTATATCTATAGATTAAGTTATATTGGTGCTTCCCAGACTAGAAAAAAGTAACCTTTACATCTATATATGTAAAGAAAATTTTAACAAATCACGATAATTTTTTTAAATAATAAATTATTTTCGAAAAAATATCACGAGTCAAATAAATTAAAAAAAAAATATTTTTTTCAACGATGCTACATGAGCCTGGGAATGCGGATTTCATTGCTGAATTAACAAACCTTTTCATCGTTGTACAAAATTTTACAAATCTGTACATACAAATTTTTTATTATGAATTTCGAAAAAAATTAGGATTTTTTCAAATAATGTTAACGAAACAAGAAAACAAAAATTTTCGCAACCAAACCTCGTATAGATGGTTGGTATTTTCATTATTGAATTGACAGACCTTTCAATCGAATCAAATGAAAATAAAATGAAACTTACAAAAGTATGTAAAAAATAGTAAATTTAGCCAAGAAATATTAAACTTTCATTAATTCGAAAAAATGTCAACAATGGTGGATTTTGACGGAGAGCTATAATATTAGTGTAGTTATATAACATTTCTTAAAAACTTTTTCCTAAAATTTGGGACATTTTGACCCATTTGTGAGGAGAAAGGGACAACATTTATTTTGTTTTATAAATAGCTCCAAAACTATTAATTTTTTTCAGAACAAAATAAAAAATGTATATATGTATAGGTACTTCTTCGCAAAAAGATAATAACAGCTGTTATTTGAGAGAGAAAAAGATTTTGAGAAAAATTTACACGAACGATGTGAAGAAAATATATACACTAAATGAAACAACTGATATTGTAACAATAGGCGCAGGGGATGAAAGAGGAGGCCCTTGCTCACTCCGCCTGGCTCTGAGCTACGACTTTTGTCTACCAATAGTTTATCAGTTAAGTTTAGTACGCAGCTGATGCGAAACGAAATTTTTCTGTGATCTCCAAACAGACAAAGAAACGCTTGCGAAAACACAACATGAGAGTTTCACTAATTCCAAAAATAAAATCAAACATAAACGTAAAAAAACCAGAGCAACCAGCATGATGTAAGAAAATGATAAACAAACAAAAAAAGACATATAAAACTCAAATGTCATTTTTCCGCACACAATAAATAGTCTGTATAATTAATTCAGTGCGAAAAAGGAGCGGAGACTTCTCCAAATAATCTGCTACAATTCTAAATTTCACTCTTCGAACAGCGTACTGCAAAACGAAAAGCAGAACGAAATTGTCCGTTTATGATTTCGTTGTGTCATTTTTGTATGGGATTTTTCGTTTCACATCAGCAGCGTACTAGGCTTTAATATAGGGAATTTTGACTAATAGATAATTTTTTTCCACTTTTATTGTCCAATTCCATATGTTGCCCCCATCTGACTCTGGACTCTTGGTCAAATAAATCCCTAGACCCTAAGTTCTATTGTTTCCCCCACCCCCTTATAGACAATGAAAATCGTTTACTGATCATAAAAATGGATTTAATATTTCATTTCATGTTGACAAACTTGTTCACATAACTCTTGAACTCAAACGTAGATGCAGATAGGAACATATACATAATATATATATAGGAAAAAATATTCTTTACAAAAAAGTAATATAATTCAATCTCCTTAGAATAGGATGTCAAAAGTTTTGAGAGCGATTATTCGTTCTCGAGATATTAGACACTTATTCATAGATCAGAATATTTTTGCCGGCTCACACAGGTAAAATTTCCCAAAAACGTGGCCAAAACTATAAAAACTAAAATCGTTTTGTTGTTTTTTTTAAGTGTAAAGTTGTTAACAATTAACAAGAGCTTAATTTCTGATTAATCTCGCTATTAAGATGGCAACCGTTTCGTCAGTTGATGCGTCTAAAGTGGTAGCTTTTAGAGAGCACGTTCAGGACCAATTTTGGAATGCGATACGAAGTGAATTTACTTTGTTTTTCTTTTTTAAAAATATGCTTTTTGATAAAAAAAAAAGACCAGTTTTGGAACCCATTAAGAAATCGTAGTTTTTGTTTTGTAAACAAAAAGTTTAACTTCTGGGCATTGTTCAGCATTGAAATTAGGCTTTAAATTTACCCTGAAATATTCTGATTCAGAACCAATCAAAAAAATTTGCTACTTTTTGCGACTTTTTAAAATAATATCAATGCAAGATATTAAAATAAGTGAAAATAAAAGTGTGCCGCAGAAACTTATAATTAATATTACAGATTTTTTACAAAAAAAACTTATGCCAATAAGTAATGTTTTGACTTAAGTAATAAATACTTCTATTATTTTTTTAATCAAAGGCTAAAAACTAGATGGCGCTATTTCTTCTAGTTTTCGAGAAAATTGAAAATAACTAAAACTTCTCCTAAAAATAAATTTTTTTGTTTGTATTCACATTTTTTTGATTTTAACATTAAAAAAAATTTACTAAAAATAGTGCATTTACGTAAAAATTGCTTTTTCCAATGACTTAATGCAATAATAAACCAAAAAAAAACAAAAAATTATTTTGGCCATGTTTTTGGGAAATTTTACCTGGACAATCAGCTGAGGAGAAAAAAAGCTTTTCTCATGGTTTTGTTGTTGCATTTGTTTCTTGGTCTTAAATTCAGTGGTTGGTCCCGAGTGCTGCAGCAGACCGTCGATGAGAAATGTTTTCCTCGTGCCGCTCAAGGATAACGTTATACATTTTACTAAATATTGTGCTATTCTAATTCGGTTGTTCGGTCCTTAATGCAGCTGTGTTGTGTTTATTTAAAAAAATATAATATATTATAAAATTAATGAACACAAAAAAAAAAAAACTAATAACATTTTACTAAAACTTGAAATGAGACGAAAAATGGTAAATGTATCAGACATTTATTGCAAAAGTTTTAATATAAAAATTGCAAGTTTATTTTATACACACAAGAGTTCTATTGTCATCAATATATAAAAATATAATGCTGTCTGAAAATCATTTTCAATTTAAAAAATATTTCCATCCTTTAATTTTTAATACCTTTGTTTTAAATGGACATACGAAATTTCTTTAAACGACCGCAACTCTTAGAAGATCAAAAGCCAAAACATCTATGATGGGACAGTTATCTACCATGAATATAATATTGGAACTTACATAAACCATTGAATATAATACCATGAAAGAGCCATGGAATCCACCAAAATCGTATACGTATTTAAAAATGAACCAGATGGACCTCGTGTATTTCGATATCAGTGACTAACAGACTATCCATTTATTTCATATATTCTGCCAATTTAAGAGGAATTCTTTGCCGCAATTCACTTTAAGCCAAAATTTAATCGCATTAAAAAATTTACTAATAAATGCAAATTTATAACAGTTTTGTTCATATATAGTTACTAATGTATGCTCCAGAGTTATCCCAGCTGTTGGTTTACTTCGGGCACCCACAGTTTATTTCTTCAAGTCATATACGAAGAGCGTTAATGGCCCCCACCTTTTTTGGCGATAAACTGTTATAACTGTTATAAATTGGCATTTCTCTATCGTCCATATATATTTTGTGGTGTTGTGTTGTGTTATACAGCTATTTAAGAAGGTCGTTCCTGAAATATTATAAAGGGTGCTTTTTTAGCTGGTTTGGTTTTGGCAACACTGGTTTTGACAGCTGACGTGTGTTTAGTACCTTGTGTCACTGTCAAACAGCTTCAGTTTGGTTTGCAATTTAACCATGGATCGTCTTACAAATGAACAACGCTTGCAAATTATTGAATTTTACTATCAAAATTCGTGCTCGGTTCGAAATGTTCATCGCGCGCTGCTGTGTTCAGCGATGAGGCTCATTTTTGGTTGAATGGGTACGTAAATAAGCACAATTGCCGCATTTGGAGTGAAGATCAGCCAGAAGCATTGCCACAGCTACCAATGCATCCCGAAAAAGCCACTGTTTGGTGCGGTTTATGGGCCGGCGGCATTATTGGGCCATATTTCTTCAAAGATGATGCGAATCGCAGCGTTACTGTCAATGGTGAACGCTACCGAGCGATGATAACAAACTTTTTTTTGCCCGAAATGGAAGTTCTTGACTTGCATGATATGTGGTTTCAACAAGACGGTGCCACATGCCACACAGCACGCGAAACAATGGCGCAATTGCGAGGCGAGTTTGGTGAACAGTTAATTTCACGTTTCGGGCCGGTCAATTGGCCGCCTAGATCGTGCGATTTGACACCATTAGACTATTTTTTGTGGGGGTATGTCAAGGCTAATGTCTATAGGGACAAGCCCGCTTCGATTGACGCACTGGAAGCCAACATCCATGCATTCATTCGTGAGATACCGGCCGATATGTGTGAAAGAGTATGCCAAAATTGGACTCAGCGGATGGGCTACCTGAGACGCAGCCGCGGTCAACATTTGCGTGAAATTATCTTTAAACATTAAATTGCAAGGTTCAAACTATCGATTAAAATAAATATTTCATTCATTTTTTCGAATTTTTTGTGTTTTTTTTTTTTTAAAAGTTCTAAACCTCTTAAAAAATCACCCGTTATTTGGAGTAATCATACCAGGGGCCTATTTCACCAAACACTTTACACTTTACAACTTGGCAAAAAAAAATAATTTCCTGCAAAGTAAAAATGCAAAGTGTTTCACAATATTTTTACTTTTCAATTTATTATAGACTATTTTTCAAAAGTGAAAAGTACATGTGTTTCACCAATTTAAATTAGAACTTTGCATTTGAATTCGTATTTTGCAAAATTGCAAATTAAAACTTAGATTTTATGAATTTAGATCAAATACATATTTATGTGGTGACTTTTTATCAAAATCTATTTTCAAAACCCTATATTATTGGCTATTAACATCCCTCAAATCAATTAACACAGAACACAGATTCAATATATCCTTATATCCAATACTTATTTTCCTATAAGCTATAAAAATTAAAGAAATTATTTCCCAATATTTTAATCGTTTCGAATCTCTTTTATTGCAAGTAATCTCGAATTAGAAAATAATCCAACAGTAACAACAAAAACAAAATCCCAATATCATGAACAATTGAATCTAACTACATATATGTACTATGTCCAAATTACATATAGGTATACAAAAGCTTGAAATACAAATCCTTTATAAATCCTTGTTGTTCAGTGGTTTATGCATATAGGTTGTTGTTATTTGGTTATATCGTTCTTTTTTTATAGTTGTTCATATGTGGTTAAAAATTCATTTCGTTCACAATCACAACGAATCCAGCTAATGGAGCTTAAATTGCCTAATTTTAAACTGTGATATTACCCAAATGTAGGCATTATAATATTGTATTTGTGTGGTTGCTTAAAACTTAAAAGGCAAATTATATGTTCATGCTGTTGGCTGCTGTGTGCTTATACATAATAATATAGCGGGTCTGAAAAACTTATTTTAGTTTTGAATTTCTAAAATAATTGCAATCAAAAAACCAAAACGTGTGTTGCCACTGCCATCATCGCAGAGTTGATAAAATCCGTTTGTTTAAATTTTGTAGTACATATTTGCAACTTCAGATTAGCAATTCCCACTTTGTGTAGGTACGAATATTATCTATCTATTTATATAGGGTGTACCGATACTTATTTTTAAATAAACCATCAGACGGCCAAATGCCAACATCAGCAATGCTAAGTGGATAAATTTACTCGCATTTATTGCTCGATTAATGTAATGTGAATTAAAATGAAATGGTTTGTCACTCGAAGTGGATTTACAGTATGTTTGGAAACAAATATAATTTTTTTTATATGAGAAAAACTTTAATATCAGGAAGATTTAACAAGGGTACATCTCACACCGGAGAACATTTGGGAAAAAAAAAAAATAAAATTTGAAAAAACAAAAAAAAAATCCGATGGGCACCACTGTTCTACTTAAAAGCAATTTTTATAAATACATATTATAAATTTAAAACAAAAATTATTGAGGCTCATTTGACTTTTGCTAAAAAGGTATGTACTTTTGTCAAAAAAAGTAAGTGTTGAACGCACTCAAGTAGGTATCAGTCACCCGATCACCTCAAATAATATGACAGTTCAAGGAAATTATTTCAGTGTGACTAATCAATAAGTATCATCGCAAAACTGCAACACTATTACATTATGTTCTACGTCAACACATTTAAAATGACAATATGAGAGGCATATACAATGTTTTCAAAAAAAAGGTGTGTTTTTTCTGTTGTGTTGTTTTTTAATTAATTTATTAAACAAAATTTATTAAAATATTTAGAAAGGCTTTTTTTAGAATTTTTTTTTTAATCTATTTTTTTAAATCAGTGTTTGAAAAAATTGAAACTTGACGTTCAACAAAAATTTGGAAATATTAAAAGCCGAAATATTAAAAGCCGAAAAAGTCCGTAAAATTGAAAAAAAAAACAGAAGATTTTATTTTTATATATAAAGAAAAAAATCATTCAGATTATTTAGCTGTGTTAACTAGGCCCAAAAAATTGTCCGATTTTTTAATTTTTTTTTGTAAAAGATGACCAATTTTGAACACCCTTTAATTTTTTTTTGACCATCCCTTGAAATATTTCTTTTTGATTTTTGAAAAAAAAAATTTAATACTTTTTTTTTTGTTATTCGAATTTTGAAAGATGACCATTTTGAAAAACACTATTTATCTCAAATGAACATCTTTTAGAATTGTTCTAACTCACCAAAAAAAAATTTTTGTCAATGGTCATTCTTCAAAATTCGAAAAAAAAATATTTTTTGACGAGACAAAATAAAAAAAAATATCAATTTATTTTTCAAATTAAAAAAAAAAAAAATATTTCTAGGGGTGGTTAAAAAAAGTTAAAGGGTGGTCAGACAGATCGAATGCATTAATCAAATTTGAAAAAATCGACTTTTTATGGGACTTGTGGCGTTCTTTCTGCCCTCCATTTTACAAAATCGATTTATTCGATAACTATTGGTACTCAAAAAAGTTAATGGGTGGTCAAAAATGGTCATTTAATTGGTCATATTTTACAAAAAAATCAAAAAAATCGGACACTTTTCAGGGTCAAGTTAACACAGCTATGTAAATTATATACAGTAGAATCTCGAAAAGATGAACAGATATAAAACAGGGACCGTTAATCTTTTCAAATTGTTCATCTTTTCGAGCATCAACATATGTTTGAGGAAGAAGATACAGTAAACATTAAAAATTATTTACATAACAAATTAAAACAAGCTCAAAAGTATTGTTCAGGAGGAACTAAAGCCAAAGAATAAGTAAAAAACTTATGTTGAGAATAAAGTGTTCATCATTTCGAGTACAAAATTTCAACCCGTTCATCTTTTTGAACACTGAAAAGTGAAAATTTTGCGTTCATTTCTCCGACCTGTTCATCTTTTAGAACCGTTCATCTTTCTGAGATTCTACTGTAATTGATTTATCGAATTCATTTCCATACAAAATATCTGGCAATAATGTAGAAAAAAATGAAGTGACAATAATGTAGAAATGCAATTTGAAAATAAAAGCGAAAGAATTGGAATTTGTTTGGTAATAAAGCAGAAACAATTTAGGAAATAAAGACGAAATTTAATTTAACGAAAATAATAGAAAAACATGCACAACAAGCACATCAAGCACATAATCAGCGCGTGACAATCATGGCGCCCTAGCCAACCACTGCGGGAAATATCAAATAAAGTCGATCTGGCGTTATTTCGCATCTACCGTATTTCACGGCACCTAAAAAAAATTCAATATTTTGATTCCCTATGTTTCATTTCTTGCTGTACACAGTTTAACGTAGCATAAAAGCAAACTATTTGAATTAAGAGATTTTACTTAAAAACTCTTAAAAATGCAACGATGTATACACGCCATACGGACGGTGACCGACCCAACCAGCATTGATGATAGTCATATATCCAGACCATATAGGTTACTCTTTTACACCAGATATACCACTATACCAGATATATAGGCATATTAATGGACACCATTTTCGGTAGCACGTTTGGTTGGATACATTTTATGAAATATTTATTCGAAAGTCATTTTATATAAACACACACTCAACTCTCTCTCTTATAATGGTTATATGACTTATGATATTGATGCATGCAAATTGAATGTTGGTGCTCGGCACTTAAGCTTTTTCAATCCTCAAAAGGTTTAAAATTGACAATTTTGTTCTAGACATGCCACAATGTTTTAATTTTAAATTTTAATATAAATTATTATTTTTTAACCCCCGCCGCCGCGCCGCTCGAACTGTGGACTCGAACAGATATTATTATTCCTGATGGCTCAACATCATGGTTGTGTCGCTGGAGTTGAGTGAAATGACCACGTTGATGATTGGTTACATGTGGTTAGGTATATAAATTTTTTGTCATCACCAAAAGGACTTTGGTTGGTGAATTTGTGGCTGACAGGCAGGTTAAAATCATCGACTCATATAGGGTAAAAGGTAGATAGATACATATATAATCATTGAAAATTCACTTTTTTAGGTTTATAATTATAGTTTTTAAAAATTACTTTAACAATTAAATTGTCGCTCATATGCGAGTAGTACAAAAGTTCGGTTATCGCGGTACAGGCGATTTATGTCATACAAGTAATTTTGTCAATAATCAAGTAGGTTCTATCGTGTTGCGAATTTGTTTTGTTTAATATCAGAAGTCAACCATTGCAGTTAGATACAAAATGCGTGTCTTAACAATTTAAAAAAATTATCGAAGTATTAACCATTTGGTTGTAATACATTATCTTTTTTGTTTGAAACAGAAAGAGTTGGCGTATTTTCAAAAATTCTTTTTAAGCCAGTATACCTATAGAGTTTTGTGAAAAAAAAATATATTATTCATATTAATTTGAAATAATATACCTTTACCTACTGTTATACTAATATGTATACTCTATCAAATTCAAACAATTGCTGTCTGTTTAAAAAACATGAATCTTATGTACCAACATTTTTCGTAATTTCAGTGTATTTCGCAGAAGGTATCAAAAATGAGAATGCCATACAGCAAAATTGTCATTTTTAAATATCTTGAGGATTGAAAAAGCTTAAGTGCTTAGCGCACCAACATTCTATTTGCATGCATCAATATCATAAGTTATAACCATTATAAGAGTTAGAACATGAGTTGAGTGTTTGTTCATGTATTTGCATAAAAAATCACCACGTTATGTATAGGGTTTTATAAGTTATTCAAAATTCAACACGAACCCTTTTCCGGATTTCCATATCACATAACAACTGACCGTTTTGAATTCTGCACTGAAATAATCCTTGAAGTTCATCCTTAAAATATTACCATTCTTAAAACAATTCTAAACATTCTAACACTTTTAAATCGGATACGACTTTTTTGTTTTTACCCCAATTTACCTTATAACAATGTATATTAAATGAAGCTAGATTTTGAAAAATATCTGAATCTTCGGAGATCAAATTAGTTCAGTTATTCATATTTTTCAAATAATTAAGATTGAAACAAAAATAGCCTTCTATAGGATACCTACCATTTTACCCCATCTCACCCTAAAGGAAGCTAATTTTAAATCAAATTTTACCTCAGTTTTTCAAATAAAAACTGAGAAAATCATCTGAGGAATCCTGTTTGTACCATTAAAACTGCTGAGAAAGAAACGAAAATTGGATGTTATTTTTCTGTGCTTCCCTATTTCACCCTATAAAATGTTAAATAAAAGAAAGTTTAAAATCTAACCATACTTCTTATACCCTGTATTACTTTCTAAATTTTGAATTACTACTTTTAAAAAAGTAAAATTTTGAGTTATCGATTCAAAATTAATTTTATTCAGTATTTTTTAAATTTAACTGAAGAATCCTTTCTTGAGATTGCTAAAAACTCAGACGGTTTTTGAGTTACGTGAGTTACGTTTACGTGAGTTGCTTTTACGTCCAACAGATGGCGACGTTTTTTCAAGATTTAGGATTTTAAACAAAATAACATTAAAATTTTTATTTTTAAGATTTAAAAAAAAATAAGACAATTTTTCTTAAGAGTATACAGTTCCTCGACAAAAAAAAACTACATGCATTTCTTATGGGAGAGATTTTTGCGAAAAAAAGAAAAAAATGACGTTTAATTTTTGATCGAGATGTGAACCAATGAGAAAAAAATTGTATACTCTTCACGAATATTTTTTCGCACAAAACAATGTCATTGCCATTGTTTTGTGGAAAAAAAAGGACAACGAATACAAATTTTTTATTTCAACTCAGATTTTTTTCTTGAAAAAAAAAAAAAAAAAATTCTTACCACTTATGTTTTTTTTTTGTTCAAAAGAACTGTATACTTGGCTTTAAACAAAAATCCATTTTTTACCACAATTTAATTTTTTTATATTTTTTCGAAAATGGAATGTCTGTCTGTGGCCAAAGAAACTTTTTTATTTTTTTTGTTTATTTTCTTTACAATTTAATTTAATTAAATATTCAACAAATATTATTGAAACGAATGAATACAAATTTTATTCATACATTGAAATTTATTTGATTTTTGAAGATGAATATAAGAACAAATTTTGATAAATAAATTTTCTTCGTATTTAACATAAACTTAAAAATTGCAAAAAAACATTTTTTTTATTTTTTTAATGATTTGTAAGATTTAATTGAATTTTTTTAATTATTTTCATTACAGTCAATAAAAAATCCAGTGATACCAAATAATGCCGGTATTCAGCTTGTTATTGTTTTTAATAATTTTGCAAGGATTCTTTTCACATCAAGCTGAATTTCATTTAATACCAGCAGCTGTTAAGTATGCAATTGCGAATTCTTTCAATGTCACTAATGATGCTGATGAATTGAATATTATCATTGAAACTAATTTTGAAGAAAATCATATAATTTTTCTCGACACAATTGATAAAATTCTCATGGAGAATTGGAAATTCTGTCTTCAAATTCATGTTAATAATCAAGATGGTCGGCTTACGAGTGACTATAATTTATGGTTTATAGACTCCTATGAAGCTTTTCGGTGAGTATATACTGATAGCCTCAGAATTTTTTATAAAATTTTAAGTTATTAAAAAATTCTTTTACATTTTTAAAGGCGTCTTTTGCCATGGATTCATGCCTACCACAGAGACTCGCAACTATTTTATTTTATAGTTTTTAGAATTTCTGAAACTGAAAAAAATTACAAGGATGAGATACAAAAAATATTTAAAGATTTTCTTGAGCTCATGGTTGCCAACGTCAATGTTTTAATAGAAAACGTTTCTGGTGAAGTTTTATTTTACACCTTCTATCCCTTCCATGAGCTTGCATGTCGATCAGCGAGGCCCTTTCTCACACATCACTTTTCCAATAATTCCCTAAAACCTGTGGGATTATTTTTTCCGCCAAAATCGGACAATTTTTTTGGATGTCCCCTTCGAATAAGAACAATTAATCAATTGATTCTCAATTTGGGCAACTTTAATATATCCCAAGAACTGACAAACTATGAAATGTCATTTTTAGAAGTTATAATGCTTAAGGAGTTTGCTGCAAGAATGAATTTTACATTTGACATATACAATTTCACAGATTCTGATTCATTTTCACTCGATGAAGCTGGATTAGTACCAAGTGAATTACAACAGCAGCCGGTGGGTATATTCCGAAGGGTGATATATGAATAAAACGGAGCATTTGCTCAGAGCAGATGCTCAATATAAAAAATTGAGCAGATGCTATGAAAATATTATATACCTAGTATTGAAGAGTTTTATTCATATCACATAGAGAACATGCTCCGAAAATATGAGTTTTGAGTAGGTGCTCCTTTTTATTCATAACACACTATGTCATGCTTGACAAAAAAAACTCACATTTGAAATTCTTAAATAATTTTATTTCATTTATAGGAAATCCATAAGCCGATTGATGTGGTCATAAGCTTTTTTCGAAATGGGCCTCTTGAGAATAATTTATTCTCCAAAAGCATCACATACTATTTTACATGGGTGGTAATAACCCTTTATGCCCGATCCAATAAACTTCGTACATTTACTTCGATTTTAGAATCATTCAATTCAACAACATGGATCTTCACTGCTGTTTATTTTTCACTCATAACTGGATGCATAATTTTGACAAAGAAAAGTAAACGTCTTTCGAGAATTTTCCACTTTCAGTCTCATCATCAGCCAGGAGGCCTTGAGATACTATCGGTTGCAATAGGAGCACCACTTCTGCACTTACCAAGGAACAATTGTCTACGTTTTTCTATTATAATCTTGATTTTGGGAACATTAATTCTTCGAACAGCCCACCAGGGTAAACTATTTGATGCATTTCGAAGACGATCAATATTACAATCACCACGTAGTATAAGAGAACTCTTTGCAGAAAACTACACAATTTACGCACATCCACATCTAAAAAAAGCTATAAATGAATTAAATGAAATGGAATATCTTAATTTGCAAGAATTACAATATGGCATGACTATGGATTATTCAATTTTTTTCAATAATGATTTGTCAAAAAATGCATTAGTTACTTCTTTTGTAAATATTTATACATTTTACACAGCCAAAGAACGTCAAAATTTAATGATGGAAATTGTTTTTGGAGAACAAGTTTGTATGTTTTTCCAACAACATTCGGTTATTCAGCCAAAAATTAACAATATCATTTGGCAAATGGAAGAAAGTGGTATTTTGCATTATTTTAGGAGAAATTTTGAAAATTTAAATAATGCCGGATTTTCTTGGGACAGATTAAGTGGACATGAGCCAAAATCATTAGCTTTTGAACGTTTAGCTTTTGTATTTTATCTAGCTGGTTTGTTAGGTGCAATTTCATGCTTAGTTTTTTTTGTTGAATTAATGTGGAGTAAAAATCGATAATTAGGATTTAAATACACTAGTTTCTGAAAAACAAGTAAATTCAAATTGAATTAGACATAAGAAAGTGCAAAATTAAAGTTCTTAACAAAAATCATAATTTGTTTTATAAAGTCAAAATATTTGGGTATATAAGTTGAGAAATAAAAATATACAAATAATTTTTTTTTTTTAATCTAGGAATAAGATGGAATCGCTGTTACTGGGATCGCTGCTTTGGTTCTTTTCATATCGTTGTATCGTTCTTCTCTTTCTATCTTCCATATCAGCTATTTTTTTGTTCTTAATTTATGTTCATATGTAGATACATATATGTTCGTTATTCTTCATTTCATAGTTATTTTAATGAATAACTAGCGGAACTGTGCTCGCGTTGCTTCGTAAAAATTTAAAAATATTCTTTTTTTGTAATATTAAATATTAGCATATTAAAACGATACCCCAACACTACTTTATAAATCGTTTATCATGTCTTAAATTTTTTTATTAAAATCGGTTATGTGGTTATTTTATTGAAATTTAAGAATATATGCATTGAAAAAATCAAAAAAGCAAGTGTAAAAACTTTTTGTGTGTCGGAATTCCTTAAAAATAAAATGCAAGCCTATGTACCTATATCACATATTCGAAGAACTTACAGTTTATACTAAAAAATTGTTTAAAAATTATAATAATAAGAAATAAATTTATTAAACAACCTGTGAAATTGATTTTACACCAACCACGTGGTGTACACCTGATCTGATTTCTTAAGCAAATCTTAATTTATGAGAAAAAAAATGTTGAAAATTGGCGGTTTTTTTAAAAATTAAATTTTTATGTATTAAATTTTGTAAACATTCTAAGAAAAAAATTAAAATTGAATTTTTAGGATTTATTAATGCGGAGTTAAAAAAAAATTGAAAAAAATTTCATTTTAAATATGCTAGATGATATTAAAAGACTGCTGGTTGCCAAGTTTATTAAAAATTGTCTAAGTAGTTTTCGAATTATTATGTTCTGAACAAAAAAAAAATTGAAACTTTTTTTAAAAATCCAAAAAAAAAAATATGTTTTGAAAAATGTTGGTATACATTTTTTTAAAATATTTTTGAAACATTCTTCATAAAAAAGATTTATTAAAATCAGTTGAACCGTTTTTGAGAAATTCGAAAATAAAAAAATAGTTCTATGAGATTTATAATTTTTTTTTAATAAAATGGTAGCCTTTTCAACAAATATGTAAATGCATTTTCCTTTTTTAAATTATGGGCAAGTTTTTGAGAACAATATTATTATTTGCTGAAAAAAAATATGCGGCAGTTACCTACCGTTATTTTTGGTCCTAAAAAAAAAAAAAATAAAAAAGGAATGTTGGGGGTATGCCCAAGAAACGCTAGGTTCTGCAAGTTTAAAGAAAATCTACCCCCAGTTAGGATGCAGCTGAAAGGACAGACAGCCAGATGGACAGATTGGCGAGACTCACTTTTTCGAACTTCGCTATCATCGTCAATTTGAGCTCAATTTTTTTTACCATGATTTGTACCATGATTTGCCATAATACGCAGGTAAAAATATTACCTATTTATAAAATTTACTTAGAAAAAACCTTGATTTTTATAAATTTTACCGATCTATATAGTTTGTTTTTGTTTAATGAGCGTGGCAGCTGGTGGCCATTATTTCGTATTCTCAACCAATTCATTCTTTCGCTTGAAAATTTCATCAAGATCAATTAAGATGGTTCAGTTTGTGTGGATTTGTGTCCGCTTTTCAACACAAAGTGCTCCACTGTACTCCGTTTCATTCTCAACCAAGGGGCCAGAACCTGCAGAAGAAGCATATCTACCTATACTACACAGGCATCTCCTTTTCTTTTGCTATTAATTGTTCACTATGTCATGCATTTCTTATTATTTTTTTTTTGTATTTCAAGGTCCATAGGTAGGTATACCCTTTTTTTTGTTCTTAAAAAATAAAATTGTTTACGCTCTCTTAACATATTACTTCACCCTCACCCTCACCCTCACCCTCACACAAAAATGCATGCGATGTGTGCCTGCCTACTTAAAATAATGGCCTGAACATTATGTGAGTAAACCACTTTCGTTTATTAACATTATTATACGCACTCGCCTGATGTGGATACGAATTATGTAGGTATGTACTTTACATACACATATATATATGTTTGTGTTTGTCAATCTTAAGTATTTGCTTGGCTCTTCAAATCAGCTTACGGTTCATAAATCCTTCATCATCAAAAAATTTCCAATTACGACGACGAGTAAAAATGTTTCCAACATTAAAATTAAACTTGAAAAAAAAAAAAAAAAAAAAAAAAACAAAAAAATATACGTAGGTCCTGAATCCTGTTAATAGCAGAGAAGTATTTATGTAGATGGTGAAGAAGAAGAAATATAATTTTATTTCTCTGGCTTTGGTTAGGTTTACCTATAGGTATAGCATAGAAGACTCCCATGGGAGATATCCGTAACAAGGCTAATTTAATTGTGTGATTTGTTCCAAGCATGGTTCTTGGATTACTTTTATTTATTTTTTGAGGGACGTAATTCTGTCACGGGTTTTTTTTTTAGGAACGTATCTATGTCATTCTTTGACAAAACATCACCATCATCCTTCTTAAATAATGTTAGGCTTACCTTCAAAAAACCCTCTCTATCAGTCTCTCTCTCTCTATATATATATCTGGATTTTGGAAGAAGAAACGAAAAACTGCAAAGGGATTATATCGTGAGAGGCATTTATGACAAGGACTTTGTCGTTATTCGTTTGTTTTGTTGTTTTTTTTTTTGAAAACTTTTCCAACGCACTAACTTCATCAGAGAGATGCGAGTTAAGTTACCACCCCATTCCCTACCTGACACAATAACCAGTGCTAAAACCCGAACCGAACTGAACCCAACTCACGTGCACGCTTGAAGAGATTTTAATTTTAATTTTCATAAAGAATTAATGCAAATTAGATCCTTGGGGGTTGCAATAATATTGCCTGAAAATATTTTGATAGGTTGAATGTGAATGTGTGACTAAAGTTTGTATATGCTATCGCACCGTTAGAGAATGAACAAAAAAGGACAAACATATATAGCGAGGTGCGAGAGATGAATGTTTTGCTTGTATGTCATCATCATCATCATCATCATCGTCATCATCATCGCATCTTTCGCTTATCATCGCCGCCACCGCGGCGTATATATCCCTTATAGTCGTCATCAATGTCTGGGATGTGTGTATATCTGCAGACAGCTTAAAAGTACAAAATACTTTATGCCAAAGTTGGAACGTTAGCGTCAATCAACGTCACTTTTAACTTGCATCCTTTTTAAACTGCGAGTGTGTAGTACCTATATATGGATAGGTAGGTACCTAAGGTTGGTAATGAAAAGCCAGAAGTTTAACAGCAAGAAGAGTTAAATCTACATACATCCATTGATTCCGTGCATGAGAGACGTGAAGCTGAAGCTGAAGAGCATGTGGAATTGTGGATTTGTGTGTGCATCACAGTCTTATACCTACCTATGAGCGTTGAAGAACTTTTTAATTAAATAACATGATAGTAATAAAATTCTCCGTTTCACAACGTTTTTTTTTTTTTTTTGTATGATAAAAAGCTAGAATAACAGTTATTAAATGAAGTCAGAGGTTTGTTTTTTTTTTGGTTTGAAATGTTTAATAGACCAAAGTGACTTAAATGGGGTTTGAAACACTAATTACATGAAAAATATAATAAAAGGTCGTTTGGTTAGTATGACAGCTATAGTTAATTTAAACCGTTACAATTTGTAATTTAATTAAAACTTATTGGATATAAGTAGGTTTCTATATAGATGCTGAAAATTTATGAGAATATTACTTATTTAAATATAAGTCAAAGGAGCTCTGGAACAATATCGAACGCGAAATTGTCAACGTTATACAGGCTAAATGTGTCAGAGGCTAAATGTGTGGGAGTCTATAGTTAGTTAGTTAGTCTAAATTGGCTCCAAAAAATCGATTAGTGCAAACGTGCTCGTGGCATTCAGCTATTCTTGTCTGATATTTATATCGCATGCAACTTTTTTTGTAGGATATTTTTCTTGCTTGATACTTTTCTCGCATGTAAATTACTTTTCTAGCATGATTCTTTTCTCCAATGCACGATACTTTTCTCCAATGAAACTTTTATATCATGTTATTTTCTCGTATATGATACTTTTCTCCCATATGCACCATAATTTTCTCCCATGAAACTTTTCTCTAGCGCATCCAACTTTTCTCGCACCATACTTCTCTCGCATTAAACTTACTTTTCTCGCATGATAATTTTCTCCAGTGCAAATTTTTTTCGCATGATACTTTTCTTGTATGAAATTTTTATCCCATGATATTTTTCCCGCATGCAAATATTCGTTAAAAAGACGTTAAATATGACAAAAAATTCAACTAAATGATAAAAGTGGACGGGACAGTGGGTAGATTTTACTCAAATCGGTTTCAATTCATATATCTCTGGATAATCAAGGTTGCCATGTCTTGAACTATAAGTTCATCCTCGTGGTCATTGTTATTACATACATTTG
Source organism: Epistrophe grossulariae (assembly GCA_929447395.1). Classification (NCBI taxonomy): domain Eukaryota; kingdom Metazoa; phylum Arthropoda; class Insecta; order Diptera; family Syrphidae; genus Epistrophe; species Epistrophe grossulariae. The sequence goes on along the minus strand of OV839566.1, from coordinate 148,937,409 downwards.
TACAGTGTTTGGTTAAATTTACATGTCATTTCAAATTAGGGTGAACATTTCTTACATAGTAATTTTTTTTAACCGTAGCATCAATACGAAAAAGCATTATTCCATCGAGCGATGCTGTATAGTTAATCGATTTCTTGGTTTTATTTGTACATAATTCATGGAAGAAAATGTCCTTTCTGCTACATGGTTTCTATAACAGTAAAAGTTAATAATTACTTAACGAAATACGCCAAATCCCCGAAAACCAATTCATTCGATATATTTTTTTCATTAGAGCCAATTCTATTCAAAATGGTTCCAAATTTGTTGGAATTTTACAAGAGGGAAAAACCGAAATGCAGTCAAATAGAGGGAGCTTATTCCATTGATCATTGATCCTCCAAATTTCGAATATTTTTTACGTTTTTCTTGCTCTTCGAAACTATCTACAAAGGCAAATCCTTAAAATTTGGCCAATTTTTGTACAAAATAACGATTTATTTTTTAAGAAAAAAAAATATCGCCCAAAATAAAATTTAGGCTCATTGTAGCCCAATTATGACTGGGCTGTCATACTGAAATTGTTGTCAGCAATTTTGGAAAAAGATAGCCCAATTTCCGATAAATAGCCCGATCTGGCAACCCTGCTGCTAATATATGAACAAAATTTTAAAACTTCAGGGAGATAGTCATACAGACCATAGCATTATAATTTTTATAAATACATAGGGGGACCATGTATATAACGCACTTTGTTTTTTGACCAACAAAATTATAAAAAAAATTTACCTATGGAAACATACCAACAAAAATATATACTTTTTTTTGAAAACTCAAATTCCTATAGACTTTTTGCCAGCATAATATGATGAAAAGAGGACATAGCGTAACGTAAAAGAAAATCAATGTTGCGACTGCGGTGGTTTTTAAATGTATTTTAGGTCCAAAAACTGGGGGGTATCGTTGTGCTCCAACGTATCATATGGATTCCCAAGTTCCCCTAAATATATAAAAGATATTTTTTTTTTATTTCAGTTTTTAAATTTACCTGACAGCTCATTAAAATAAATTCCAGGAGTTAGTATGTGGTTGTTGTTAAAAAAGAACTAACCAATACTTGGCATAGAATCAAAAAAGAAAAAAAATCCAATTCAATGTTCAGAAGAAAATGAAATTGCATGGAAATAAAATTACAAAAAAACCACATTTTCTAGCTATTTTTGAAATTTATTCACAATTACTTTTATTATCATGTGATATTATGATGATGTTCATATACAAACGATCTCCATTTCCACACAAAAATAAAAAAGGTGTTCTACAAAAGTTATCGCAAAATTCATTCATATATATACGCAAGGACGCTATTATGTTAAAACATTATACCTACTTGGTATAACAATCTCATTTGAATTTTTCTCTTTAATAATGCAGACATTACGTCTTAAAAGACTATATACCTACGTATGCATTTAACGACAGGCGCGAGTATAGGTATAATGTACCCAAAACAATGCTAACATACTTGCAAAAAAATTACACAAAATATCATTAAAAAATGTACCTAACTCCCATTTGAAAACCGTTTGTTTTGATATTATAATGTTGTCGCGCGTCGTTGCGTATACAATATGATATAGAAAGAAGGGTACCAAAAACAATTATATAGGCAAGATTGTAACCCTCACTGCTCTGGCCATATATACTGCACATACACATCTTTAATAGGTTAATTTTGAAATCATCCAAATGTAAAATTAAAATGAATATAAGACACATTTTCAACTATTTTGTCTTTATTGTTCTTCTGCACACAATATAAAGGCAAAGTGTGGATTCGACAAAAAAAAAAATGGTTACAACTAAAATTTTGATAAATCAACATACGTTAATTTTAGTTCATTTCTGAAACTTATTAAATTTTTTTCTTTTTAACAAAAAAAATAACTTAACGAAATATTTGAGAAAAGATAAAAAGAGAAAAATCAGATTCACAATGAATGCGATTTTGTAAAAATTTAATAAAAAAATTTTTATTTTCTCCCAGAATTATTTTTTGTCGAACTGCTGCCATCGGCCCATTTTCCTAACTCAAAATCGGACTCATATTTTAATTAAGCTGTATTAAGGGTGAAATGGGGTAAAAAAAAAAAAAAATGGTGTCTCATTTTTAAAAAAAATATGAAATTCTTGACGAACGGAAATAAAATCCATGGACATTATGTATAGAGAAATAAAGTCCAATTTGAAATTATTGTTTACTTAATAATCGCGCTCACTGTTTCTGTTACGAACAGAACAGACAGTTCATGGATAGAAAATACTTTTTTGAAGACATAATGTCCATGGATCTAATGTCCGTTTGTACAGAATTATGGTCCGTTGACATTATGTAATCAAGCAGAAAAATAATTACTAACCGGGAGAGTTTTACGGTGCGAGTTAAAAGAAAATTGTTAAATATAACGTAGTCAAAGGTAAAAGTTACATAGTTACACTATGTTAATTCTAACGAAGTAGACTCGAATAAAATAAAATTGTTTAAAATAAAAACCCAAAAAGGTTATAAAGGGTGATTTTTTAGCTGGTTTGGTTTTGGCAACACTGGTTTTGACAGCTGACGTGTGTTTAGTACCTTGTGTCACTGTCAAACAGCTTCAGTTTGGTTTGCAATTTAACCATGGATCGTCTTACAAATGAACAACGCTTGCAAATTATTGAATTTTACTATCAAAATTCGTGCTCGGTTCGAAATGTTCATCGCGCGCTGCTTCCATTTTATGGTCGGCATTCTCGACCTTCTGAGCAGTCTATTCGGAAGATTGTGACCAAATTTCGCACCAAATTTACTTTGTTGGACATTAAACCACCAACACGTTTACGTACTGTGCGTAGTGAAGAAAATATTGCGGCCGTATCAGCTAGTGTGACAGAAGACCGCGAAATGTCGATTCGGCGCCGTTCCCAGCAGTTAGGCCTTTGTTACAGCACTACGTGGAAAATTTTGCGGAAGGATTTGGGCGTAAAGCCTTTTAAGATACAGCTGGTGCAAGAACTAAAGCCAGCCGACCTACCACAACGCCAAATTTTTGGTGAATGGGCTCTTGGAAAGCTGGCCGAGGATCCGCTTTTTTATCGAAAAATTGTGTTCAGCGATGAGGCTCATTTTTGGTTGAATGGGTACGTAAATAAGCACAATTGCCGCATTTGGAGTGAAGATCAGCCAGAAGCATTGCAACAGCTACCAATGCATCCCGAAAAAGCCACTGTTTGGTGCGGTTTATGGGCCGGCGGCATTATTGGGCCATATTTCTTCAAAGATGATGCGAATCGCAGCGTTACTGTCAATGGTGAACGCTACCGAGCGATGATAACAAACTTTTTTTTGCCCGAAATGGAAGTTCTTGACTTGCATGATATGTGGTTTCAACAAGACGGTGCCACATGCCACACAGCACGCGAAACAATGGCGCAATTGCGAGGCGAGTTTGGTGAACAGTTAATTTCACGTTTCGGGCCGGTCAATTGGCCGCCTAGATCGTGCGATTTGACACCATTAGACTATTTTTTGTGGGGGTATGTCAAGGCTAATGTCTATAGGGACAAGCCCGCTTCGATTGACGCACTGGAAGCCAACATCCATGCATTCATTCGTGAGATACCGGCCGATATGTGTGAAAGAGTATGCCAAAATTGGACTCAGCGGATGGGCTACCTGAGACGCAGCCGCGGTCAACATTTGCATGAAATTATCTTTAAACATTAAATTGCAAGGTTCAAACTATCGATTCAAATAAATATTTCATTCATTTATTCGAATTTTTTGTGTTTTTTTTTTTTTAAAGTTCTAAACCTCTTAAAAAATCACCCGTTATTAATAGAGAAACTTGGTTAGGATTCGCTATTTTTAAGATCGTTTATGTTAAACGAGTAGCTTAAGCTTAAATATTTAGATAATTTCACACATCTCTGTGTAGATTGGTTGTTATGAGCGATTTAATATGTTTTACTAATTAACTTAATTGGATATTGAAACCAATCAAACTAACCCAGAAGATGTTTAATAAAATTTACTATAGACTTTAACAGAATCAGTGTGTAGATTTAAATAATTTCGTTTAATCGAGTTGACTCGTATCATTTAACCTGTCTGCGGTGAGTTTGCAGGTTGTTTATTAACAATAGGTATGTTTTTTGGGATTCTACGCGTAGTACAGTATTAAATTTCCAAAAAAACGCATCGACAGTAACCTGGTTTTTTTAATTCACATTAAGTAAAGCATCTGTCAAAATAATTTGAAATTTAAAAAAATCTATCCACAGTAGGATTCTACTTTAGCTTTTATCGGCCGTAATCCTACTGGCGATGTTGTATTTGTAATGCATGTAATATCGTACTATATACAACGGATACATTTTCCAATAAAACACACCTAATGTATATAACTTAACTTAACCAAGTCATACGTAGATTTTAACCGATCACTTTTCTCTGTGATCTAACCATTATTTTTACATACAAACATGATACACCTATTATACATGTACAAAGTTTATCTTAATACATATTTATTTGGAATGTGCTTATCAAATCGACGATAAGAGCAAGTTTATTCGACACAGTCGTACACTCTAATTATGTTTGCCTTTTGGTGTTTGCCATTGTTTGGTTGTTGCTGTGTGTGAATTAGTTTGAATTTCTAGTGGATCACTCCTTCCCCTTCTCCTCCTCCTCCACCTCACAGGAGCACGCAATGACTCCTACTAAATTTAGTCGCCTTATGGCTCATAACATTCCGCATATAAAAAAGGAAATAAAAATAAAAGTAACGAAAGATACAAACAGACAAAAAAAAAAAAAAAAAAAACAGTAGAAAAACTCGAATATAATTTGCCAAAGAATTTTCCACAGATTAATTTTTATGGATCTTCCAACATTACGCGGTGCGTTACACGAGCAGATAGATGCTTCTTTATATATTATATTTCTTGGGCGGGGGTAATGTGTCTCTCATCTTTAAAAGTCTATGGTGAGAAGGTAAGGTAGGAGGGGAGCAGCAAAAAAAAATGCCTAGGTGGGCATATCCTCCATATATAGGGGAGACTTACATAGATCTCTTTTATAATAAACACTTTTTATTCCATCACGACTCTTGGGCTGAAGTGGCAGAGTGTTGGCCAACTTTTTAACCAAATATTTTGAGTAGCTTAATCACTTTTCTGCACAGGAGGACGATGATTTTTCTTCTCTTTTTTTTTTTTTCTTCTTTCGCTTGTTTGTTGTTGGTGTTGTTATTGTTGTTGCTCTGTTGGTCTTCTCTATATATTCCTAGTGGTTCGAATTCATTAGTTGGACTTTCTGGTTTTTCCGGGATTTTCATTTATCTCTCCCAGCTCTTGTTTATATTTTTTTCGTTGTTATTTTTTTTCTTGGTTGGCTTTATTTTGTTGTTTTTGTCATAGGAAAATCTTATATAGGCGTTGGATTGGGTGTGAATTTTAAGGACACTCTATATCCCCTCACTTTTTGTTTGTGTATATAAAGAAGATGTTGATTTTCTGGAGTTTTTGAATTTGCAGCTTTGATACGCTAATCTGTTTTCTTTTAATTGGAATTAGAAATGTTTTGCTATATTTGTTTGTTTGTGTGGTGTGGTATTATGTTAAGGGGGAATTTGTACAATTTCCTTTTTTTTTTTTTTTTTTTTTCTTATAAAGGGAGGAGGAAATTAGAAATTAGGAATGTAAATTAATTATATCGGAGTTGGGGGGGATCTTATGTGTGGAATATTTGCAATTTTATCGCAAGCTAGGGCAATTTTATATGTAGGTACATAAATATAGTTACATTTTTTTTAATTTAAAATAAAAGTTTTGTTTCTATTTTAAAGGAAATTAGAAATTTGTTGTCAAGAGAATTTATAGGCAAGTTTTACTTTATTACTTTATCTTGGCGAGAAAATTTAAATATTAAAATGATGGCTTAAGTTAGCCACGAGATTATATACCACACCTCAATTTAGAGACGAGACCGTTTTCTTAAGAATGAATTTTGGCTGGTTTGTTTAAACAGAAAACAAAAATAGATAAAAAAAATGCATTTGTAAGATAAGCTTCAAACCTAAATATATTTTTATTCCATCTTTTATAGATTAAAACTTCGAATTCTATTCTAATTTTATTCGAAAAATTAAGAGTTTAAAAATCATTTATTCAAAAACTTAGAACTAAAATAAACTAATTTAAAAACATAATTAAAGAATAACTGGCTTTAAGAAAAGTTATAATATGATAATTTAGGTGTTGCCGTTGTGCTTTTATTGTGTTGATTGGAAAATACCTATGTTGTGCTTTTATACTAATTTTCTATTTTTTTTTTAATTTACCCCTCTTACCCTAAGCGGTGAACAAATACAGTGGGGCGATATTTTAAAATCATGTCCGTATAATGCACCGACAACAAAAAAATATGTGCCCTATTGGGTCGCACGAACTTGTGCGATCACACTGTGTTTTTGAAGTTTTAATATTTCGAAAACTATATGTATTTATTTTATAAAATAAATAAATTAGCCTATATTGTATACCACCTGCTTGAAACGTAGTTAAGTTTAAGGTATAGTATTATGCGAGTAGGTACATTTAATGAACAATATAGCACCATGTTGCAAATATGCATGGAACTTACAGTTTAGACTAAAAAATTGTAGAAAAAAAATATGTAATTAATAAAGTGATTAAACAACCTCTGAAATTGTTTAACAACAATGCGATGTACATCATCCGATTTTTTAAGGAAATCTCAATTTATGAGATATACAGTTGAAAATCGTTTTTTTTTAAAAAGATGGTACACACTTTTTTAGCCTTTGTTAATGCGGAGTTGAAAAATTAATTAAAAAAAAATATCATCTACCCATTTTCGAAATACGGAATTTTCAAAAAAAAAATATTTTGAATTTAAAAAAAAAAACAACACAAACATATATATGCCATTAAAACCTAGGGTCTTATAAATTAGGCAATGTTAGAAGGAATAGAAGGATAGGATAGTTTTTTTTATGGCACAGTGGATTGAGAAATAAGGTTTTGATTATCTCATTAAATCCCAGGGGTGGCGTTCAGTTGAGGGAATATAGAAAAGAATGCTGCCTAGACTGGGGATCGAACCCACACATCCAGGATAGCAGTCAAGCACAACTTCCACTGCGCCGGGGCCACCCCCATCAATAATTTATTTTTTTGAAAATTTTGGTATGCAATATTATTACAACTTATTTGAAGCTTTTTTACAAATTCCTTAAAATCAGTTCAACTGATAATGAGATAGTCGAAAATCAAAAAAATGGTTCTATCCATTTTTAAACTATAATATGGATAATATGGTAGATCCCCCAAAACAATTTCACCGCAATACTCGCGCTTCTAGGAACGCCCTCCAGTTTAGGTACCCTTGAGCCCAACTTCGGGCTTACTGTTAAGTACAGAGATTCTTTCTTCAGCCGTACAACACGTATGTGGATTGTGGAATGCTTTACCCTACTCTATTTTACCTCTTCGTTGTGATATTCATAAATTCAAAGCCAATGTGCATCGGTATCTCCTTTTAAACCCTGTCCTCTTTTCCTTACGCTCGCACTGTATTTTATATGTTAAGGGTAGTAATAACACCCCTTGAATGCGCGTGAATTATACAAAAAAAAAATCTTATAGTACGTATAGTTCACCCAAAAATTTTAATCAAAATCATAGGAGCCGTTTTTGAGAAAAATGAGATTTTTAATACCGATTTTTAAAAATTTGTATGGGAGGTACCGTTATTTTTGGTTATAAGAATAATTTTCATTTAAAATCTGCTAGATAATGTTAAAAAACTGCTAGGTGCAAAGTTTGATAAAAATTGACATAGTCGTTTTCGAATTGTTCAATTATCAAAAAAAAAATTAAAGGTTTTTTTTAAATCCAAAAAAAAATTTTTTGAAAATTTTGGTATACAAAATTTTTCAAACATTCTCCATAGAAAAATTGATTAATATCAGTTGAACTGTTTTTGAGAAAATCGAAAATCAAAAAAAATTGTTATAGGAGGTAGGTACAATTTTTCGGAAATTTTTTTTATAAAATGGTTGCCTCTTTGTAAAAAAAATTACTGATTAAAAAAAAAAATTGTCGGATTTTCAGTTTTTACTAAAAAAATTTGTACGGCAGGTATCTACTGTTATTTTTGGTCTTAAAAAAAAATGAAAAAAATTGTGGAGGGAATACTCATAAAACGATAAGTACCAACTTTGAAGAAAATCGACCAAACCGTTTAGGCTGCAGCCGAAAGGACAGACAGGGCAGACGGGCAGAGTTGCGAGACCCACTTTATTCGACTTCGCTTAAATGTTAACTTTGATTAAAATCCCGTGTTCGATTTTTTTACGAATCCATTACTTGCCATATAGTACCTATCTATGTATATATCGTAAGTAAAAAATTGATGCATTTATCACAAAATGCACAATTTTTTAACGAACCCGCCCAAGTACCTATATAGAAAAGTAAAACCTTTAAATCTTCCGATTGGTATATTTCGAAAACAGTTATTTTTATGAGAAAAAGTATGTTTGTGTATTTTGTAGGAAATTTTCCGAGCTACAAATTATACTTTGCCATTTTATTGTACAACTTTCCATTTGGGAGTTATTCCTGAGGGCCTTAAACCCCCCGTAAAATTGTTAGCGCCAGCAGTCATATAGATGGGAACTTTTGACAGTTTCTTAATAACGCCATGAGAAGGCTATATATCAAAATCGAGTCAAATGCTTTACTGACTGGACTGTTACGGAAGATAACTTGGAAGTTGAAGCTCACTGATGGATATTTCATATTCGATCATTGCGGTTTCCTTTATTATTTGGTTTTGTTATTCCACAAAAAAGGGTAGAGTTTTTAATCTTGATGAACTTTACCTATACATACTGAACGAGAAACACAAAAAGTTAGTATTATTATTTATTGTATTATTCATACTAGAATTTCAGTTTATTAGACTTGACCATTCTTTATTCCGTCAATTTCATTGAATTTCTGAACAACAACAACAACTTAAAGGTGCTACCACCAATGGTATACGAATTAATATAATAGATATAGCTATTTCAAGCCAAGCCATCAGTCTCCTTATTAGTGGTGCACAAAAAGTGGTTTTCGTCTTGTCGTATCCATCGGTTAACGGTGGCTTAGTGTGCGTTGGATGTAAGTCAATTTACTTGAAATTAGGTACACAGCATTTTTATGCAATTGCCTAGAGTAGAAATTTGAATTTTTTGTTCAAGCTCATTCGGAGCGGATATAGCTACAAGTTCCCAAACAATAATTATAATTTTTTTTCTGATTTTCTCATAAATTGCTCCAGCGATTTTGATTAAATTTCTTATTCATATTTTGTTAGTTAGAATTTACTTTCTTTCAAATTATTCCGCCTGTATTTTGGTAATTTCTTCAACAATTTTGTTTATATTTTGCAGACTGCAGATATAGGTACCTTTGAGTAAGTAGCCATGAAAGATATTGCATTCTAAAATTTAACCATCAATTTTTTTTATAAAAAAAAATCAAATTAGAAATTCCTTATTTAGAACTTTTGATTTTTTCACACTTTTTCATCCACAGAGTGGTATTTTTGTATCTATAAAATACCTCACGATACAAGTTCGTGCAATGCAGTCGTCCATTTAATTTTTAACATACCATAAGTATGCAGGAAGGATTTTAAGTAGACAGGAAACTGCATTCGGCTATTAACCTTAATTTTATTGCGACACAATGGAATTTAAATTGTCACATTTTGAGTTCTGGATTTTCCTCTGGCTTAAAAGCGATTGCATGTTAATAATATTATTATATTGTGTGTACTGTATATGCCTGTGCCGCATATATGTGATTATATATCCTTTCGACCAATCGAAATTCTTAGCAAAAAAAGTATAATTTTCAAAGAAAAATAAAAAAAAATAAATAAATAAATTATACTTAAAAAAAAAAACAGACACAACAATTATTTCAATCCAACTTAAGTGTTTGCGTGTTGCAGAGGAATGCATTTCTTTTGCTGGCTGTTGCATTGCAGTAAATTTGGTCTTTCACCAAGGGGATTACCTGATGCAGGGTTATATGTTATACAATATATACATACCCAATATAAGTTATGATATACATTCTTTTTTTTTGTGTTTTTATCAGTGTGAGGAGAATTATAATTTTATGAACATATTCCATGTTTAAGTGAAATTATAGCAAGAATTTATTTTTATTATTTCTATGACACCTTTTCTGGGGCGAACAAAAACTTGTAGTACAAAAACATCTTCTGAAAAGAATGCAAACAATTTGTTGGAAAAGATATAAAAATTGCACGTTTACCTATAATGTAGGTAATTGGGCTTTAAATTGTTTTGGAGACAGGTATGACTATAATGGAAGAAAATTATTATTATTTTTTTGTATGAAAAATTAAAACAATTTTTTAGTGGTATACAAATGAATACAGAAATTAAAGGAAGAAAAAAAGTTAAATTACAGGGTGGCGCACCAATTGTGCTACAATAAGAAATTCAAATAACTTTTTTTTTAATCGATGTATTTCATTTATTTTTTTTTTATTGGTGAGAAAATTAAATTTTATTTTAAATAGTTTGTTGTTTTTAAAGATTATAGACCGCAAATGACCTCCACGCTGTCCCACGCATTTGCGGCACCTGGTCAAAAAATTATTCATTGCGGCCTGAAGAGTTGAAGTTGGGATCGCCTCAATTATTGTCGTTATTAACTGCTTTAATTCAGTCAAATTCCTGGGCTTCGTTTTATACACCTCTTGCTTGACATAACCCCATAAAAAGAAGTCTGATGCAGTCAGGTCAGGTGACCTTGGGGGCCAGCGAAGAGTGGAGTTCCTAGAAATTAATTTGTTTGCGAATTTTTTGTTTGGCTCCACCATAACTGGTCTGGCTATATGTGCAGTTGCTCCATCTTGCTGAAACCAAACGCTGTTGAATGTTATACGTCTTCGGCGCAGTTCTGGGTAAAAAAACTCCCTCAACATCTTTAAATAACGGTCCCCATTGACAGTAACGGTTACACCGTTTTCTTCAAAGAAGTACGGCCCGACAATACACCTTGATGAAACTGCGCACCACACAGTGACTCGTTCTGGGTGCAGTTCCGTCTCATGGAGCATTTCTGGATTAGACTCATTCCATATACGGCAATTTTGCTTGTTTACATTGCCGTTAAGATCAAAATGGGCCTCATCAGACATGAACAAACAATTGATCAATGTGTTGTCTTCTTCGGCCATTGATATCATTTTTTGGCAAAATTCCAGGCGAACAAGCAAATCCTGAGGGTTTAACTTGCTAGTAATTTGGACTTTGTACGGAAACAAGTTTAAATCGTCATGAAGTATCCGTTGTAATGACCGTCTGCTAATTCCAATTTGCCCCGATAAGTTTCGGGTCGAAACGTTCGGATTGGCCTGTATTGCAGATGCTACTGCTGCGATTGTATCCTGAACCCGAACATTGGCATCTCGATGGTACGGCCTTCGTGCGATGCTTCCAGATTCGGCAAACATGTTTACAAACCTCATAATGGTCCATCTACTCGGGGGATTACCGCCAAACTCCCGCCTAAATTCCCTTTGGACGGAAATGACGGACTGCAAAGCATGGTACCGTTGCACTATCCAAATTATTTTCTCCGTATCCCAAGCATCCATTTTTATAAATCTAAATAGTAACCTACAAAATAACAAAAAATATAAGCCGATTACTCACACAGAAAAAAAGTTATTACGTTTTATTTTTGTAGCACGATTCGTGCGCCACCCTGTACTTGGATGTTGAATTTCGAAGACTTTTTTTTTTATCATATCAATAATGTCTGCTCTTATATGATGATTGCTTGTACTATCTATCTGTCTGTTGATTTTATTGATTTAGTTTCTTATCTCACTGTTTATCTGAAGAGTCTTCAAATATCAGTTTTTAAGTTCTTTGTTTACCTCACTTGAAATGGTGATCAAAAAATTACATCGATACAACAAAATCGCTTTGGTAAAATAAATGATTAAACTTGACTGAAGTGTATTGCAATATCTTAAGTCGATATTATTTAAAAAAAAAATGTAAAAATTTATCAAAAAATTATGTTGGAACAACTGTGTTTTAGGGTATTGGTGTTTTTTTTTTGTTTTTAGAAATCTGCTGGTAAAATTCACTAATTCACTCTGGATAGTGAATCTAAGTGAATTTTGAATCCAACCACTATAAATCCGGATTCATTAAATCCAAGAAATTAAATCCGTGTACATATTTATTTAATGCAAAAATATAGATGAAAACTTAAATCCGCATGTAGGTATATATAGGGTGTTTCGTTAAGCGCACATCTTTAAAAACAAAGTGTGTGTGGTATATCATCGAAGTTTTGTATTCGTTTCAAAGGCCTACCGATGCCATTATGTATGGAATATAACATCGTTCGAATGTCCGCTGCAGCCTCTCTGGGTGGCGCGCAGCCCAAATATCCAATTTTCCATGACTCATGACGCATAAATCAGGCTGAATTTCACCGATGGCAATGGATTATTTTGGCTTTGAAGGCCGCTGTAGTTTGTGGCTTATTTGCATAGACCTATGCGACTTCAAAAAACCCCACAAGAAAATGTTTTACGGGGTTAAACTGCACAATCTCGGTGGCCAATTCACATCACCTCCACGTGAGTTGACCATGTTCTCGAATCGCTCGTGCAGCGTGAGCTGTGTGGCACGTAGCACCGTGCCATCCTGTGAAAACCATATGTGCTTGGTGTCCATATCAACCAATTCAGGCCAAAAGAAGTTGGTAATCATCGACCTATATATCGCCCGCCGTTGACGTTGATGGCCAGGCCAACGTTGTTCTCAAAGAAGTATGGACCGATGACCGCACTATCTTGAAATCCAAACAGTGATTTTTCGGTTTCCATTAGACGCTCTTGGGTCTAATGTGAATTGGTATCGTCACAAATTCGACAATTTTGTTTGTTGACGTACCCATTCATCCAAAAATGGGCCTCATGGCTGATGATAATTTTTCGATGAAAATTAGGGTCTAACTGCTCCAGAGCCCATTGCTATGTCGTTTACCTTCAGCTCCTGGGTTAGTTGAACTTTGTACGGGTGCAGGCCCAAGTCACGATACAAAATTCTCAAAGTTGTCTGCGAAAGGCCGAGTTCTTGTGAGTGACGCGAAATTGACTGCTTCAATTTGTGCTTCCTGCACATTCTCACGGACAGCGGCAATGTTTTCGCAGATCTTGCATTTTGTCGACGTACGGGTGTTGGTTGATCAATTACTGAACCAGTGGACTCAAATTTATCAACCAAACTGTGAATAGTCCTCCCCCCGGTAGGATGATTATATCGACCGTAGAATGGGCGAAGCGCGAGTTAAAAAAACAACCTTTAGTTCCCAGCGTCAAATCGGAACTAAACTTTTATTTCTTTAAATTATTAAAATAAAAATATGCTGACGCAGTTGAGTAGCGTCAAAAAAGAAAATACAAATAAATGATATTCATTCATGAAAATAAATGAAATATAAATATGACCAGTATTTTGAATTTACTTGTTTTTGTCAGATCATCATTCAAGGTTGGAAGGTCATTGTTCGTAACTCGCGCGGGGAACGTCGTCGCTAGAAACAGAACACCCAATTTAATAAAAAAATTTTATCATTTACACGTGTTGTTGAACGCTAAATTCTTCCCTGGTGATTTGGCAAAACACACTGAATAAAATGACATTCAATTTGACAGATGTAGTTTCAACAATATGGCCGCTATCAATTGTCAAAGTTCGGAAGTCCATATTGAAAGACCCTTTAAATAGACACATTTAATTTAAATTAATTTACATCCGGATTTAAGTTTTCATCTGGATTAACCAAGTGAATAATATGGTGGTTAAACTGACTTCCATGAGACCAATTTAAATCTAAATTAGATTTATCGTCGGTCGTCGCGGACTTAAAAAAAATAACTGGATCAAAGTGAAGATTTAAGGAGCGAATAACATGGAATTGGATTTAATTGTTGGATTTAGTTTAATTTACATCTGGATTTAAATTTTAATCAATAAATTAATAAAATGAATAATATGGGCATTAGACTTTAACAATTTAAAAATAGTTTAATGTTTAAAGAGTTTTTGATTTGCAGAATCTGGAAGAACAGAACTTTAAATACGCAGAATTTTTTGAATTAATTTTCAATCGATTGACTATAAGTGACTATAAATGACTATCGAGCTTCTTTTCTTCAGGTATAACCTATTCCTTGATAATTTCTTTTTCAAATGGCAGTATTTTAATTTTCACTTAAATCAGAAATCCCAATAATCATAATATTTTCTACCTACATAATAACCAACCATGAGAAATGAGTTTTTTGGCCTTAATAAAAAAAAAATAAATAAGCACACATTTTTGTATATATGTAAATATGTAGGTAATGTCGGTATAGGCAGGTTAAGTCATATAATTCTTTCTTTATTTTTTTTTTTTCCAGACATAAAATTTGTTTTCACTTTCTGAAGGAGCAATAAATATTCTCGAATCACGAGTTCCTCATATTTGTATAATATACCTTCGAGTACTTCATCAGACATGAGAGGAAGAGAGAGATAGAGAGAGCATTAAAACACCAATTTCCGTTAGTAATAAAATTTCATTTAGGTATAAATGTTTCCTTTAGCATCTCAGCCGAACATTATTATGCCCTCCAGCCAGTAAAAAAAAAAAAAAATAAAAATAAAAATTGCCAGACCTAAATGAACATTAAAAAACCGCATTATGTCAACATCAAATGCGATTTAAATGGGACCAAGTGTGACATCTGTGAAAACCGAGCAAAAACGTTCGCGTAATGTCATCCGCACGTAGGTATATATGTATATATTTCTTTTTTTTTATGGTGTAAGTCATCATGGAGAGCTATTGAGCCTGCCATGTACACAGAGTGATGGGTATATATGCGATGCCTCAAACCTTAAAAAAAAAGCTGAGGTCCTTATTTTCCAATGGAGAAATTTGGACAAAAAAACAGGAGACACGCTCATTACTTTGTGCTATTTTTCGCCTCCTGCATTTCAGAGTGTGGTTCGGCCATTTGGAGAGTGATTTATAAGTCCTGCCTTATACCATACTTTATTCCAGGACCGAAACACCGATGTAAAATTTGCATTTTTAATATTATTCCGATTAAATGTTTTTTTTTTGTCAGTGGTGAATGAGCGGTTGGGTGGGGGGGGGGGGATGTCTTAAAAAGGGTACCTATACATAGGGATGGAATTTTGTTTGAAGTACGAAAATAGCACTATATCGCTTATGCGATGCATTTTTGTGGAAGATTTATATTGAATGCAAATGATATCGAAAGGGAAAGAGAAAAAACACAAAAATTTTCAATTCAGGGTTTTTTTTTTATATGCGAGTAGGTAGGAGGTATCATTAAAGGATATTAAAATTGCCATCAGGTTTCGTTTTTGCAATTTTTAATGGTTTCACTTCAGTTGTTATATTCGAGTATAGATATTTAATTTTTTTTTTATTTGGTATGAACAGAAAAATAACTACATACCTATATGATGTATTTGCACAAATTATTTGTCCGTCTGGGCTGCGATGCTCATCAGAGGTTGTTTGTTTGCAACAACTATTGAATTCATTCAAGTGAGGTAATTGAGTTTATATAGATATATAGATTCCTACCTATTACCACTGTACCATAGCTTGTATATTGAGTTGCACATTGTTATCAATTTGATGCAGAACTTAACAATTTTGTTTTTGTGAAAGCATAAAATAATTATAAAAAACAGAAGAATGCAAATAATAAATATGTGCAACTATATTTCGATTTATTATATTCTGGCTGATGATGGTCATGAAATTGTTTAAATTGATTTTTGTGTTGGCAAATTAAAAAAAAAAAAAACCCACCACTGCAATGTCCAGTCTATTTGTCGAGATTTCAGCTATTCGGCAAAATATGCAATCATAATATTGAGATATACATAGGTATACAATGCAAATAGAAAAAAAAAATATAAATTAAAGAAGAGTGTAAACTTAATTATCGAGGATTACTTAAAGAATGAGAGTAAAATCAAATGAAAATAGTAATTATAAATCAAAAAAACCAATGGAATTTTTATTCATTGGACTCTGGGGCACAATTTTATTTTTATTTTTAAATTAATTTTAAATCAAATTCACTAACTTTAAAGTTGAAGATCTCAGGACCTCAAATTCAATTTATAAAAAAATTTCTATCTGAAGGACTGTTTACGATTCTTAAAGGATATCTGGAGAATTTAAGGACTCTATTGTGTATGAGATGTAAATAAGTGTTCTGATTTCAAAGAATAGTGGTTGGGGTACCACATGGAAGTGTTATAGGTCCAATTTTATTTCTTTTCTAAATAACCAATAAACTTTAACAGACAAATTAATACAAAACGCTTATTCCACTTTTATTCCACGAGTTAACTAAAGCAGGGATAAGGGTTAAGCTGTGGGTTAAAAATTTCCATGAATAAAATCAAAATGTTCGTGGAATAGTAAATTCACGTCTACCAGACATCCCTTAAAATAATCTACTACAATAAATAAAATGCCTTGAAATTTTACCCAAGTTTCGCAAATTCGTGTATATTTCGTATGGGTTCTGATAGGAAATTGTGATAATTTGTAAAAAAAAGTTCAAGTTACCAAACACACCTAAGAATTCTCTTGTTAATATATTTCTGTCAAAATTGTTTTCATTTTTCAATTGTTTGTGTTGTGTATGTTTTCTGTTCTGTTTTTATTTATTTAAATGGAATGTATCTGATGGAAGAAATATGTCCACCTCTTGGGTCCCTATTAAGGTCATCGTAAACAACCGCAATGAGTTTCCTCAATTTTTCCTTGTGAGGTCTACATATATTTCTTCCTGAAATCCTCCTCACTTAGCACTTCCATTAGATCATTTACATTTATTTTTGTATATTTTTCTTTTTATGGTGGTTGATGGCTGATTGTCAAATAATTAAAATCAATAGTTTAAAAACTCGATAAATCTAGCAGAAATTATTAATTGTATTCAAAGTTAAGTTAGCAATCTTCACTTAGGTATTTTTTTTTTATTTCAGAATAAATTTGACACATCTGGTTCTTATTCCTTCGCTAAACCACCTTCTCCGGTGGTTTAACTTAGTACACGTCACTTTTCTTTATAACATTTTGCACTTAGTCCACGGAATAAGACCTAATTTTTTGCTCTTCAACGTTTATTATTTTGGCTGTAAATAAACAAGACACTATCGTAGCCATATTCGTTTACTGAACACGTACATCATAATACTTGCAAGGGGCAAATATCAACGAAGCTGCAATTAAATTAAAAAACTCTCTTGATGATTAAGGAGCGTAAAAAAACATGGTGGATATAGATCTCAACAAAATAAATCTACGTATACGAAAAATAATAAATGACGTGTTTTTGTTTCTTTAATTATGAACAAATGGAAAGATAATGATGACAAATATGACGATGGATTTTTTTTTTTAATAATTTTGATGGTTTCGACTTTGATTTTTATGACGATGAGTGTAAGTAAGACGACAGGCTGATGACGTATAGTTTGCAGAGCTTGAAAGTGATGACGATGCGTCAAAAAAAATATTTATTTATTTTATTTCACCTACGAGCTTTAAGCTCAACGGATTATAATATGCGCAAATATGAAGTAAAATAATCTTAAAAAACTAATTAAACAATAGCCGTGTTTTTTTGGGATTTGGGAGTATAGTAAGAAATTCCAAAAAAAAACATGTATCCGGAGTAGCCTACCCATCCGCAGAAGGATTCTACTTCTGTTTTTATTGGCAGTAATTCTATAAACTGTGGATGTTGTATTTGTAGCTCGTGTAGAATACTAGGTACAGTACCTACTGTGAATAGCTTTCACAAAAAAACACGACTAATATTGATATTATAAGTTCTTAAAACTAAGTAATACAACTCATTTTTGAATTTAAAATTGTTCAAGTGGTTTTTTTTTTAAATATATAATTTTGCATATAGGTTTATAAAATTTTGTAAACATTTTTAAGAAACAAAATTGGTAAGTCATTTTTTACTATATAATATAAATGCGGAATTACAAAATTAGTTTTGAAAAAAAAAGTCATCTACCCATTTTCGAAATATTGAATTTTCAGAAAAAATAATTTTTTTGAAAATCAAAAATTTATTCTTCTGAAAATTTTGATATTCAATATTATTTAAAATTGTAAGAAGCTTGTAAAAAACTTCAATAAAATCGAGCAAAACACATAATGAGATAGTCGATAACTATAATAATTGTTCTATGAGAGGTTCCATTTTTTAATGATATAGATACAATTTTTTTTCAATAATATTGTAGGTCGTATACTGATATGAGGTCACATAAAAATTTTAATCAAAATCGTATGAGTCGTTTTTGAGAAAAATAAGATTTTCTTTACCGGTTTTTTAACACTTCTTGTATGGGAGGTACCGTTATTTTCGATTATAAGAATAATTTTTGTTTAAGATCTGCTAAATAATGTTAAAAAACTGCTAGGTGCCAATTTTGATAAAAATCGATTAAGTTGTGTTTCAATTATTAAGTTCTCAAAAAAAAAAAAAAAATTGGAAACTTCTTTTAAAAATCAAAAGTAAAATTAGAAAATTTTCTTTCGAAACTTTTTGAAACATTGTTCATTAAAATATTGATCAAAATGAGTTGAACCGTTTGTGGAAAAAATTCAAAGTAAAAAAAAATTTTTTTTTTGGAGTTGCCAATTATAACTATTTTTCTGAATTTTTCTATTTTAAAATGGGAGCCTCTAAAAAAAATAGTAATGAACTACGTAATGGGTAAGTTTTTGAGAAAAATAAAATTTTCATTTTTTGCTTAAAATAATTGTATGGCAGCTACTGCTATTTTTTGTCCTAAAAAAATAAAAAAAAAATATTGCGGGGGAATACCCAAAAGAGCCTATAGGTACCGAGTTTGAAGAAAATCGACCCATTCGTTTAGGTTGCAGCCAAAAGGAAGGGACAGACAGACAGAATTGCGAGACCAAATTTTTTCGACTTCGCTATCATGGTAATGTCAAGTTTGATTAAAATGTCAAGTTCGATTTTTTTAGTAATAACTTGCCATATTAGATAACCTATGTACACCCATATCGCAAGTAAAAAGAAGGTGGGTGCGACCCACACTGGGAACTTCCCATTGGTCCACTTGGGAACTAGTGACCCAAAGTTATTTGGAATAAGAAAATTCCCAAATCAAAATCTTCGAGGACCTTATCATAGGTGTTCAATATGCAATCAATGGGAGCCAAAAAATAGGCCGTTTGTTCTGGAGATATTCGAGACGAAAAATATTTTTGAATAATTTTTGGTAGTTTTGTTTTGAATTAAACTGTCAATTTAATATTTTTACAGTATAGTATAAAATTAGCGTGCCGTCGAAATCAGTTTTAATTGTAGAGATATCCGAGACAAAAAATATTTTTTAAGAATTTTTAGTATTTTCTTGTTGTCTATTTTGTTTGTTTAAAAAAACTTTCAATTGAATTTTTTTTTTAAATTAAATATATCAGTAGTTAAATATGGCATCGTGTAAGAAATAAAATTAACCCGAAGTCAATATCATTGTTTGTTCTCAATATATTCGAGCGGTTAAATACTTTCTTTTTTTTATAAAATTTTATTAGTGTTATTTTGCAATTTGTTTTATTAAAAAAAAAAAACTGTCAATGTTTCTACAAATTTTGTCAGTTATTGATTACATCATGATGTGTAAATTAAATTTAATCCGAATTCATTTAATGTACTCGAGATATTCGAGACGAATGACACTTTACAATTTTTATTTTTTTAATTACTATAAGTAAGAAAAACGCTAATTGAATTTTTTGAAACCCCCTTTGTTCCCTTTATGACGTTATTATCTGTAAAATAAAATTTATTTGAAGTCAATATCTCTATTTGTTCTTGAGATACAGTGAACGATATAATGTATCACGAGCATACGAACGTACGTGCAGCATAACACGCATATACAGACAATCTCTCTAAAAACGATGGATTTGGATTCTTTGGACCGCGAAACGTCGAGATATGTCAAAATTTTCAATTCGACAAATCGGACCAATTACAATATCTTCCAATGGGATTTTAAATACATTTTCTCAACCACAGTGCAATATTTTCTTATTTAATTTTATAACTCAGAAAATTTCACATACCCATGCGCGTTTACCAAATTTCAATTTCTCATTTTGAGAAGCTACACACATGAGAATCAAAGTCATAGTCTTACAATTCCAAATTAAGATACCAGCTTTATACACAATTGTTTTGAACTACTTTAACTTAAATGGATGCATCATGAATGAAAGAAACAAATTATGAATACATTGCACATATATCCTCATTCTTATTCTGCCTTTTTTTTGAAGATATCTCTATGGAATGTATGAATATCTGTATAATTATGCAGTTGAAGATATTTTACCTTCTAATTTCTATTTTGATTGTAGATATCTACATGTTACATTTTGAGTACTTATACTCTTTCTTCTCTCGGGCTTCCTAGTATCATTTTAATCAATTAATAATATTTCCCCGGTTCTGTGTCTCTTCACTCAATTTATACATCACACATACCCCATATCCTTGCCTGCTTCTAGCCTCATGACTATCCTTACAAATAGGTACAATCTTTCACCACCCTATTATGTTATTAAGTAAAGATGTTACCCTTAGGTGGACAAAAAGAATTAAAAACACAAAATAGGAGACTTAAAAACTCAGTCGCAAAAAGTTGCTCATTTATGTCATATCGTCGTCACCTGTGGCCTGCTGCAAGAACCAACTAACTCAATTTTCGAATTTTTGATAAATTTGCAGAAAACGTCTTGGCCTCTTTTTCAGGCTCAATTCTTTGCATATGATAGTACGATAGTACTGGTAAAATAATAACACCATATTATGTCTGCGCTATACTCGGGTAAAAATTACGATGCGAATCGATTCAAGATATACCAAAAACCCTCAAAATTAAAAAATCGAGTTAGCTGGTTCTTGCAAATCAGGTGTCACTACAAATTACACTTAATCGAAAAATATTATGACACAATCACTTAAGAAATGAAAATAGCCGTAATAGTTTCATGAATTTATCATAAAATTACGAACCAAATTCACAATGAAACTAGTTTTAATGGGTCTTGTGAATAAAAAAAAAAGCTTGAGCTAAAACTTGAATTTTTAAGAAAAATCTAAGTTTTTGGTGAATAAAAATAAGCTTAAGCTAGCTGGTTATTTTAAAATAGCCAACACTAAATTCATTTAGTTTTAGCTTATTTTTCCAGGCGAAGTTTAAATTTGTGAGCCAATAAAAAAAGCTTAAACTAGAATTTTCCAGTAGAAGGTACAAAAATATTCTTTTAATCCTGTCTAGAAAGTTTATTGGGCATTATGACAAAAAATCTTTCAATCGGTTTAAAACTTTTTAAATCATAAATATTTTTACCCATTATACCTACTTATCTATTTTGAGGATTTTTGAAGTCATTCCGTATATTAAGCTAAAAATTTTTTCCAGATTTTCGGACTCCATTATTTGTTTTGACTTCCATCTTAAAAGTTGTTAAATTTTCATATTTTTTTATGATAACAATACAATTGCTTTAAGAGAAACAAATAAAAATGAATTGAGTAGCATGACGGAAGTTCTATATAGTTAGTATCCTTTTGAATCCATCTCATATTAGTTTGATGATATCCTTTCCGCTTTTGCTCACACATATCTTTCTTCTTGATGATGCTGGAGCTAGAGAGGACCTGGAGGTGTTTTGTAGATAGGTACTCCTTTATACTCTTCCTGTACCTACATACATACATACACATATATAAAGCCTTCGTCAAATCTTGGTTCTTTTTCCCTTGGTTGAAGTTTAATTCAAATTGAAAACACGATCACTTTCCAACTGAGAAGATACACTTGCAGAATACTAAATGAGAAAATATATACAGCCATATAGTCATTTGCTTTTGCAAAGAACCATAGCAAACTAGTGTAAGCTGTACAAGAATCTACTACTATATACATAATATAACGGTATAAGGTATAAGTACTTATATATACATACAAAGGAGAGAAAGTAGTTGGTATAAAGCAGTTTTTCACAAACAAAGAATCCGTTACCATTTTTTGAGGCGATTTTGCGGAGCAACTGTACAAGAATGTTTTACGGATAAGGACGAGAGTTAGAAATGGAAAATTGTTTTTTTTTTTTTTTTTTTTTTTTTAATTTTGTTTAAGGGAAACAGAATTTGCCATCGCTGTACTTTCTTACTTCTCTACCACCTACTGTATAGAGTGTACACACATTCGAAAGGATATACTTTGTAATAGATGCGATATTGTGTATAGATATGTTTGAGGGATGTAGTAATTCTTGTTGAAGGATAGAGCAAAGTGCCAGAGGATATTCTTGTTAGTCTATTAAATTATCTCTTGCTATAGTTGTACTTCAATTTTTTGTTTTTGTTTTTTCTTTTCATCTTCATTTCTTTTTTTATGGGAATTTCTCTCCACACAGATGGACTTATCCTTTTTTTTTAATTGTCGGTATAGGGGGTTTTAGGTGTGTTTACGTTGAAATTAAAACGATCGAAGGGTGAAATTCACAGAAGAGTGGATACCAAATCAATTTTTTTCCTTCTTCTAGGTATATATAGATAGATACGTTACGTACCCCATGTTGTTGTCTATTTGACTTTCGAATTGAAGTTTTAACTGTGGGCTATGAGTGCAAAGAAAAAAAAAATTAAATAAATAAACCAAATGAAATAAAATACAAATTTTCAACAATTTTTGTTAATTGCTATAAAGCTAAGGGCAAGCAAAAAGCAATACGAAGGTAAGTATAAAGGTATATAGATAGGTGCACAGTTGTTGTTGTTATTTACACAACAAACGAAAAGGTTTCTGTTTGTTCAGAAATTTATTTGTGTTGGATTTTTCGATTAAGTTTAAAGGATCGTTAAAAATAGTTAACTTCACCACCACGTTTAGTCAGGGATAAAAATACTTTGTATAGACAAAATCAAATATGTATTAGTGTGGTTAAAATTGCAACTGTAAACTTTTTAGGTATTTTTTAATAGTTCAATTAAGTTCTTAAAGGTTCTTTCATTCAGCAACAAGATAAATAGGTGTTTTCTCTTAAAATGGCTAAACAAATAAATTCTATTAATATTTATTTTGTATGTGAAAGTTTGTTTCGTCTGTATGTCAGTTTCATCCTCTTAATCTCTGAAAATACTAAAATGATTAAAATGAAAAATGGTAGAGCGAGAGAATATAAGTTGGGGATTGACATTAGGGTGATAAAAACACCTTTCTCGAAAATCAGGTGGGACCGGGCGAAATTATGAAACTTAGATTGAAACCAAAAAATTAAGATACAAAAACTCAACGTCAAATACCATTAAGAGGTCGCTACCAGAGAATAAAACGAGTCGAGTAATGTTCACGAATATCGAATACTCACTCGAAAAAAGCGAGTTCAAACAAACAGAGTCAACGCAAGGAGAATGTTTACGAGTTTTTCTGCTTACGAGTATGATGACTCGTCATTCACCACACAAATCAAATGAATACGAACGAGTATACCTTGCAACCGAGTTAAATTGATTCGAATAAAAACGAGTCAAGAGACCGAGAACAAAGTGTCCACGATCGATATGCTCGAATGTGCTCGACTCGATTGTTTGTGTAGTGTGTATTGTGTATTCGAGGTTGACGGTGGATGGGTATTGGATAACCTCAACTCTGCTGTGCGAAATTTGGTGGTTGGTTTTGTGATTTTCAAGCAGCAGTATGTTTCTGAATTATGATCTTTTAAGATAAATAAAAATACCTAATTAGTTTGTTTAACATTTTTTTATTGAATAAATCAAGCCAAGTAGGAACTAAGGACATGATATTATGAAAACAAAATGAAATGAAGTAAAATAAAATAAAAGTAAATGAACAAAAATAAATAGGATTACGTTAAACAAAAAAGGAATAAATAAAAATATATAACTTATAAATAAATCATAAATATTTAATGTAGGTACCTACATAGTTACGAAATTTTTTTTTAAGTATTGTTATTATATAACGTGTCGTCACCATCCAATGAAATAGGAGTAATTTTCAAATTTGAATTTGCGACCATCAAATTGTTGACAGTTTCCGGATTCAATCTGGTTCTTTTTTCTTAATATAAAAATCACTACATTTTCTGCGAATTTAGCCAATCCCTAAAAAATGAATATATAAAAAAAATGTAGGTACCTACCTATAGTACATTATGTAGGTAGGTAGTAGGTAGGTACGTAGGTACATGTATATCTACGCAGTACGCATTCAAATTTTTTCCGAATTTAAATAATAATTTCGTTATGATGAACGTTTTAAACTTTAATTTTTCAAGGGAGCTGTTTCCCAGATAAAAACAATTGTCCAAAAACTGCACTCTCTCAAACTTTTCTATGTCGTGTGAATAATATTATGAATGTAATCCACATAAGATATATGTTCACGATCAACCACTTTTTTTCGAGTATACCTAATAGAAATAGAAACCGGTGGTTTTTCTTGTGAACACCACCAAGCGTCCCTAAATACCGAATACAAATAAACATGTACCTATAATCCACCTAATCCACAAACGACCCGAGATATGTTCACGATCATGGATGATGTTCACGATCAACCACCTTTTTTCGAGTATACTCGCTTTGTTTCGGGTACTCGAAACTAGTTCCAACTGTTCACGAGTAATTTTGTTCGTGGGGGTGAAGTCAAACGACACAAACGAGTTCGACCAGTTTGTTTGAGTTTTCTCGTGAATATTTTTATTTGTGAATAAAATGACTTGCGAGGCAGAACGATCGAGTATAAACGAACATAAGGAAAAATAGAGAATTGTTCGAACAAAGTCGAACATATTATTCATTTTTATATTTTTATATTTTTATTTTTTCAATAAGTTTTCTTGAAAATCTTTAAAAATCTGAATTTTTCCCATATGTCAAAAACATTTCGAGTTTTGGTGCTAAAAGCATGAAATTTTCAGGAATTGTTCGTAATTTTATGTTATTTCTGAATATTTAGTTAGAAAATTAATTTTTGAAATACTTTTTTTTATAATTTTTTTGTTAATAAATAAAAAAAAAACACGTCTAAAGAAAAATACCACAAGGAATCTGTGACTTGGTGTTGACTTCAAATTACGTCTAGTTAAACCGAAAATGTATTTCAAAGCCTAAGAACCTGGCCCAAAGTTCATTTCTTGTTTAAACTTGTTTAAACAATATTTAAAAAAAAATCACTATGGTTATATGATGTAGAAAAACTCATATCGTATTGTACAGGGCGCGTAATTTTATAATCTGTTTTATTTTAATACTAAATCCTAACGGTTTTTAAGTTAACACATTTTTTTTTACTTAAGAAAAACCCCCACTTTGATTTAATTTTTGGGTCACCCTGTTCAAAATTGATTTTTATTTTATTTTATTTTTTTTACCATCTTTTTTATTAATACTGCTTAATAGTTAGAATAACATTTTAGGAAGAAATATTTTTAATGATCTTCACCATGTAGCTATAAATAAATCGATGGCCCTAAATGGTGGTCAAAATTAATTTGTATTTGTAACAGCACCCTGTATAAATATCCCACTACACAACAACATTTTTTGCTTTTAAAAGCACGTCTTAGTCAAGCAGTTTTTTTATAAGTTTTACAACTTATAACAACTCACCTTAAATCAAAAGTTATGAACATTTGAATCCAATACACTGGGGCGTATACGTGCTTTTTCGTATTTTATATGAAATAATTATATATGGTGGATAAATATGCCACTAGTTTAAAACTTAATCTATTTTTGTAAATGGCAATGTTGTTTGATAAAATTTCTGATCATGCTTAAAAAATATACACATATGTATGTATATTTAAAAAAAAAATTGAAAAATAAAAAGATTTTCACTTAAACACGAAATATATCAAGAAAAATAATAACGATTTGTTAAAAGTTTTCAAGGCATAAATATCGTTCATAAATATGTGTATAAATTATTTTGAGCAGATTTATCATCATCTGACTGCATATAATCATTAATAATTTATTTATAAATCACAAAAAATTTTAAATATAGTAATAAATTATTATAAACTATTTATTATCCTCGCTTATTTATTCCTTGTATCAGACAAAAAAAAAAATAATTAGAAATGGATCGTAAGCGCAGGTTAAATCTGGCGCGGTGTACCTATAAAAAGCTTAAGCTCAAAAATTTTTAAGAAGTCAGCAATCCGAATAAGAGGCAAATGCAAGGAGGTATATGAACTACAAGCTGAAAGACAAGCTGAAAATAGAGAACAAGAGACTCCAGAGCTGACTAAAAAGAGGATAACCAAAGCTCAAAGTTATGACATCAGGGGAATTGCGTTTACAAGGGAAGAGCTAATACGCAATACAGAGACGCTTGAAGAGCAAGAGTGGAGGCTTTATTCACTGGCAGAACGGTAGTTTCAATGTTTGCTTCCCAAAGGACAAATAATGTAGCGATTCATTATCTTATTACTTTAAACGAGTTATTCTTGTATATTTATATATCTTATTACTTTAAACGAGTTATTCTTGTATATTTATATATTTATATATTTATATATTTATATATTTATATATTTATATATTTATATATTTATATATATTTGGTTTCTCGGAAATGGCTCCAACGATTTTGATAAAATTTTCAGAGTTTATTACGATGAACGAGAAAAAAAATAAAAAATTAAATTTAGTAAAATCCGCCCACCCCGCGCCCACTTTTCTTACGGCTCCAACGATTCGGATGAAATTTTCAGTGTTTATTGTTATGATCGAGAAAAAAAATAAAAAAATATATTTAGTAAAATTCTATGACTGCCACGCTCACTTTTATCATTTCTTAGTTTCTCTTAAACAATTTAAACGATTTCAATGAGGTTATAAGAGTTTATTCTAATAACTATAAATTGGAAAATTCTTTTACTAAAATCCACCCACTGCCACGCCCACTTTTATTATTTCTTGCTTTCTCGGAAACGAAGCTAGCCATTTTAATACATTTTTCCGAGTTTTTTTCTCCTCAATAAGAAGAAAAATTTAAAGAAAAATTTAGTGAAATCCGCCCACAGCAACGCCCACTGCACCGCCCACTTATTTCGTTTTTAGTTTATCGGAAACGGCTCCGACAACTTAGATACAATTTTATGAGAGCGTTCATAGGTAGGAACAAAATTTAAAAAGAAATAAGTAGAATCCACCTACTGCCACGCCCACTTTTATTAGTTTTTGGTTTCTCGAACACAATTCGAAATTTTCAGTTTATTTTTAGATATGAACAAGAAAAAAAAAAGAAAATTGATTTTAATAAAATCCGCCAATGTCACGACTACTTTTATTATTTCTATTTCTCGGAAGCTACTCAAACTATTTGAGTAAAAGTTTTAGAGTTCATTCTTATGAGTGAGAAAAATTGAAAAACAAAAAATATCCGAAACGGATCCAACGATTTGCGAAATTTTTTACTTCTTAGGTTTTTCGGGAACGGTCAGATTTGAATGAAATTTGCAGTTTGCATAGCTTAACGAGAATTTTTTTTGGAATTTAGCGTTATTTAAATCCGCCACTGCCACGCCCACTTTTGTTATATATTGGAATCTTGTAAATAGCTTCAGCGATTTGGATGAAATTATCAGGAAGTGTACTGATAAGCAAGAACAAAATAAAAAAAAAAATTGGAAAAACCGCCCACACCCTTCCACGCCCACTTTTGTTGTATCACCCAGGCCCTTAACTAATGGGGCGCTAAAGCAACAGTTCTAACTATCTGGAGGAAATTTTGTATTTAAATAATGATTTAACTTTCAAAGCTAATAAAATAAGTATCATCCAGACCTTATAAGGAGGTGCCAAAGGATGCTGAATTCTATTTCAAGTCTAACGATGCAATTTTATTTTTAAAAGAGGAGCTAAGCTTTAGTTTTTTCAATTTTGATGATTTTGTTTTCGACTTAAAATTACCTCAGAAACTCTTGGTTTTCTTCTGAGGCGGTGATTTCGGGACACCCTGTATATGGGAAAGGAAGAATTATTGTATAATTTTCGAAGAAAATGTATTTTATTATGGGTCACTTAGACGTATGTGGAACATTTTTTTGTTCGACAAAATTATAAAATTTGAATGGGTAAGTGAAAAGTGCTTGGAATCGATTTTAGTTCGAAAAAATAGTTAATTGTCTATGGGTTACTGTCAATTAGCTATGTGACATATTTTTATTTTCAAGGAAACACTATAATTTGTGTGTAGGTGTAATGGTGATGCATTTGGAATTGCTTCTTATTGATTGTTATCTTAAATTATTGTTGCAAATATATTTTACTGCGAAGTACCTATGTCCTATATTTCTACAGAAAAACGACCCGTTCTTCGTTTTTAGCTTTAAACATTAACCATAATTTTTGCATTTATTTTCCTTCGTTCCTACTGAACTACATGGTGAAAACGTAAATAGGCGTGTTTTTGTCTCTTTTGTTCCTAATCGCTATTTATAGAGTTTATAAAACAGTATTTAAATTCTATTTTTGCGGGCTTCAGGTCTTCTTTGTTTAACTTGCTTTTTTTGAATAGACGGCGTTTCGCACGTGTTTACGTGCTTCTTCAGGTCTATATAGATAATCCTAAAAAAAATTATTTAAAATAAACTAAGATTTTATATCTATGTATCTATAGATATTTGTTATTATTTTGTATCTCTTATTATATTAACTGCCATGTCTATATTTCTCATACATATTTCACTTTTTTCAATTAGAAAAAGCCGAGCGAAGCTCGGTCTCCCAGGTACTGATCTATTAATTGAATATGAAAATCATCAGTTAATGTTGGCAGACAAAATGGATCATATATTTTAATATTGCAAAGCATCGGAATTGAAAGAGGAAACTGTTGGTGTGTACTGTTCTGGTAGAAAAGTGGTACTTCAATCACTTGGTGAGTCAGAAGAACCAATAAAATAATTTCTTTTGTGCTGCTCTATTGAATAACGTAGATTTTTATATTAATGTGGATCCTCGATCCCTCTATAGACTGTGTAATGTTACTCGTATACAAAAAACCCATCACCTTGGTGAAAAAATTCTGAAAGCTTCAATCATAACTGGAAAAATAAGAGGAGATAGTATAATAATTTTAAGAATTTCAATTATTCCTACGGAATTCCCAATTCAGTTTAAAATATTACAGATTTCCTTGTAAGTATATACAACATTTGCAATTACAATTAACAAGGTTTAAGAACAGACACTTATAAGGTGGCAGGAGTTAAAAAAAAAAAAAAAAAAACATGTTTTTCACATGGGCAACTATATGCAGCCTGCTAATGTGTTACCAGCCCAAGAAATCTCTATGTCTTGGCAGATGATGGAAAAACAAAAAACTGTTTTAACCTAAATTAAATTGGTATATGTTATTGAATTAAGGGCCAGTTTGTTCACAGGGAGTTAAATCTGAGCAATGACATTCACAGCTTCTAACTAAATGGCGCTAATCAACCAAAATCGGCTGATTAGTGATTTCCATGATTAACAACTTAAATTATGGATTCTTTGCAAAAAAAAATTTATTACTATGCACATTCGATGATTTACCAGTTGCGATAATCCTTGATTAAAGATAATCAGCTGTGAACAAACTGGACCTAAATGTTGGAAATTTATAATTAAATATTTTTGTTATCAAAATTACCTATAATATTAATTTTTTACTAAATTAAGATTTGTCAACTCGTGCGAAGCCGGAGACCGGAGTGGGCCAGCTAGTAATAAATAAAACTGAAAATAAATGTTCATTTTGTTCAAAATCTTAAATCTCTGAATATTTTTTATTGATTATTTTGAATTTTTGACACAAAGTTGAATTCAAATATGCAAGTGTTTTAGCATACTTTTTGAAAATATAGCATTTTATGGCTAAAATTTTTCATAATTTACCAATTCATGGGGTGAAATGAGGAAGAACAAAAAATACTCTCAGATTGTAAAATATTCTTTTTAGTTATTGTTTTACATATTTAGATGAATGGATGAATTTTGGAAATATTCTTAAAATTTTGCTATAAATTATAATTAATGGCATCCGAAGGTAGGTACTTCCTATACGCATGAACAGGATTCCTCAATAAAAATTTCTCAGTTCTATTGTCAAAATATTGTCGGTAAAAAAACTGGATTTAAAATTTCGCTATTTTCTTTGTCAACTTCAGATTCAGTTGCATGAATATGACTTCTAAATAAGTGTTTTTCAATTTTACTTTGAAAATACTGATAAAAAAAAATGATTTAAAATTTATTTACCTATTTTAAGGGTGAAATGGGGTACCTATACAAAAAGAGGTATCCGAATTAAAAAAAAACATTGTGTTTGAAAGGAAAATATTTGAGGATGTTTTTCAAGAACCACTTAAGTTCATTGATATTTTCCAAAATTAAGCTGTTTATATAAATATAGGGTAAATTGGGGTAGACACAAAAAAATGGTATGTATAACCGATTTTAAAAAATCTTTGTTTTGAAAGGTTATATATTTCGATAATTGACTTTAAGGACCAAGGGCTTCATATTTTTCATTTTTTTATTATTTATAGGGTAAATTGGGGTTAGTGGGCAAATTTCTCTCTTAATGCAATTATTTTAAAAATATTGATTAATTTGGGGTTTTCAAAATAATGGAATTTGACAAGGTCAAGAGTCAAGTTCTATGGATATTCTAGTAACCCTATTTCGCAGATATTGAAAATTCAGCCTTCCAATATTTTGTTTCACGAAATATTTTACTGAAAATGAGACAAATTTTTTGTTTACAGTTTTTTTTTGGTTTATATGCAGCTAAAGTAATGATGCTACTTGATATTAAAAAAATATATAAATACAAGACGTGGTTTGCCCTTTCGCTATATTCATTGGTCCCGAATTGATTTTCATAAATTTAAGTTTTTTTTTTTGTATTATAAAATATCATTGCAAGT
The DNA here is from genome assembly GCA_929447395.1 of Epistrophe grossulariae. Taxonomy (NCBI): domain Eukaryota; kingdom Metazoa; phylum Arthropoda; class Insecta; order Diptera; family Syrphidae; genus Epistrophe; species Epistrophe grossulariae. Next base: position 148,906,179 of record OV839566.1, on the reverse strand, counting down.
CTGGGTAGGTACATGCAAAAAAAATAAAAATAAAGCCTTTACAAGAAAGTCCTTTTGAAACTTAAAAAGACCTCTTCTGGCTGCTTGTGTTGTGTTTTGTTAGGTTTTGCGAGATTATGAAAATGAGAAAATCCATGTTTCTATGGAACCTGCTTTAATCTTTTAGGAATATTAATTGGTAAAGTTTTGCTCTGCCGCAACCATCTTTTCTTTTTTTGTAAATATATATAGGTATCTATTTTTCTTCCTTGTCGCGTTGTGGTTTTTTTTTTTTTATTTTAATTTTGTGTCCTTAATATTATATCCTTCTTCCGGAGCATCAAGTGCCATCACTGTGCCATCGTCGTCGTCGTCGTCATCGATGTCATCACGGTTTTATATGAAATTTAAAGAGTGTGAGAGGGCAAAAGAAATTGAAACTTCTAATTAATGCTTCGAAACTGTGCTTCCGTTAAATTCTGGAGTAGAGTAGGTATATAGTTGGCTGGAAAAAGAAAGAAACAAAAGGATATTCATTTCTTCAGTCCTTAGTTTATATTTTCTTTGCTGATGTTCTTTTTTCATTCCTATATTCATACCTATAAACCAGACAGCTTGGAATATTGCAGAAACAAAAATAAAAAGAAATAGAAAACGACAAAGACACCAGCGATTGAGGTGTGCATCAGCAGTGTTTTATATTTTGTTGTCGAAAAGACATCCAGGCAGGTATAAGCCAGGTTATTTTTTTGTACATATAAAGGGGATAGGTTGAGCTGTTTTCTTTGTGGAAGATTCTACAACAGCTTTTGTGTAAAGGATTTTCTTCATTTTTTTTTTTATTTTTATTTTTTTATTTATATTAGCCAATTCATGCAACAAAGCTGATTACTGTCGCGTATTAATCAATTTGCTTTGCAAATTTTACAATAGCGTGTGCTTTTGAGAGAAGCATGATTATATAGTATAGATATCCTTTAATTAGACTGAGTTGGGGCGGAAGATGTTGTAATTGGCAAAATTTATAGATATATACATAGTTGATATACATACATATTAATATTAAAAAGGAAAAGGGTTCTATTCTTTCTATTTGTTTTTTCTACTCATACACTCATAAAGTAGGTACTTAAAAATGTGGTGAAAATTCTTAAAAAATAAAGGATGATCTTTTTTTTCTCTTTTTATTTTTTGGGATCATTTTAATTAGTTTGTGTCTGTGGTCTGTTTGAGACATTGTAATTATGAATTTATAATCAAAGTTAAAAGTTGGTTTATGGTGGTTTTTATGCTTGGGAAAGAAGCTTTTGCGCAGACAACAATTTATCTAGGTACCTAATACCTACACTTAGTGATTTATAGGAAATAAAAATGTCGAATTTAATGGCCAAAGTCATTCCAGCGTCAAAAATGAAAATTTAAAAATTTGGGGTTTTGGGTATAACATCTAGGGCTTGGATATGAATTTTAAGCTCGTCATTCTCTTTAGGGTTACGAGACGGAAACACCTATACATTGGTTCCTAAACAATCTCAAGTGACGAAATGGTAAGTACGTATCGGACTGTTACTCAGAAGATCTTGGGTTAAATTTAGAGCCCTTGCCAACTAAAAAAAAAAACAAAAGGGTAATGCTTTTTTCCGGTTACTGCCTCTGCAAGTGATTTATAAATCCTCCAAGAATATCTCTTATAGTCATGAAAAGTTCTTCTTACCTTATCCGTTTGGATTCGGCAAAAAATTGTAGGACCCTTCCATTCCTACCAAAATAACAAGCACACATAGGAATAGTTGAAAGTTGTAGCCGGTCATTTATTTCGTGGTTTCAAGTTGGTAGCGCTGGCATTTGACACCTGTCAAATTCAGCTATCATTTGAAGTGTCATAATATTAGTTGAATGTTTGCCATTTACGATAATGGATCGCTTAAAAACCAATTATGGCTTTATTGCGTAAGAAGTTTCCTGGTCGTGTATAATTTCACGTTTTGGCGACGTCAATTGGCCACCAAGATCATGCGATTTTACACCGTTAGATTTTTTTCTATAGGGCTAGACAAAAGACCTTGTTCACGCGAATAATCCCCGAACTTTAAACTTATTAAAAACCAACATTACTCTAGTTATGGCCGAGATACCGCCCGAAATGTGCGAAAAAGTGTTTAAAAATTACCTCAAAAGAATTGCATGCTCCTAATCTTCCCGAGGCAGCCATTTGAATGATATTGTTGTTATAATAAAATAAAATTTTCATTAAAAATGTATCGCTGTATGTGTGTTTTATTTAGCTTTACTTCCGAAACCGAAAAATGAATGACCCTGTATAAGTCACAAACAGAGACGGACTGATTCACCGGGCAACCGGGATTCTGCCCGATGGGCCCCTGGGTAAGCAAAAAGAGCTTTAGAAAGCCCCTGCCGTATAATTCCAGTTCTCAAAAAAAAAGCGGTCTCGCATAAAATTGAATTTCTAAGGGCCTTGTGGTAAATAAACAGCTTTTGTGGCCCCAAAGGAATCTTAGGAGGCCCACAGCTCTGTAAGGGGCCCCCACATTTAGGATAAAACTTTTAAGTACCAATAAGATTATTTTAACGACAACTATACCTATTTTAGCTCATGAGGCCCCTACACTTATTTTATTATTATTGAGCTGTTGAAGGAACAATTGAGTGTCATACTGAGGATCCCACAGTAAAACTGTTATATAATTTAAAGGGAAATCCTGCTCTGTGTATTACATAAGTAGTTTCAGTTTATTTAGAGGAAATCTATTTTCTGAAATTAGACTCCCAAGAGGCCACAACTGTTAAAATATAGCTTTTTTGTAACCTTTTAAGCGATCATGAAAAACCCCTTACTTTATTGATGACTCTTAGAATAAATATTGAGTTGATATTGAGCTGTTTGGGGACCCAACAGTACTCCTGATTCCTGAGTCACTTTAAACGAAACTATATAGTTAAGGCTCCCTGCACACTAAATATTGATATTCAATTACACAACGATCAAATTTTTGTATATTCGTTTTCGGAGCTTATTATATTTTGTGTATTGGGAGGCCCTTTGGCTACTAGTCCACCCCTGGTCACAAAGTCCGTGGATCTGCAATAGCTTTCGTGCCATTCAATTTCTTTTTTTTATGAATTTTTTAAATTAAAAATATTCTCCATCTACATTGCAAATGGCTTTAAACGGCTCTAAGCTCACAAAAAATTTGTCATTTCCTCAATTCTTCCTTCCGGGCGATCTCACATAGCTCTTTTATTTTAGTTTAAAGTTTGTGATTTTGTTAAAAAACACACTCCATTTAAATCACACACACATTTTGTTTGATATTCTTATAATGGTGAACCTTTCTTTATGGATATTTTCTCAGTTCCTTTCATCCTTTCTTACCTTGTCTGCATTGCTATTAAAAATGGTATTAAACATTCAAATAAAACGCATCAATTAAATCCCTGACACCTTTATTTGTAAACAAAATTTAATTTTATATTTGCAATTGCTTACAAGCTCCTCAATACCTTGCATACTCCCTCTGAATAAGCATCGTGGTGTGACACAATAGCTGTATCACAAATGGCCTTCAATGCAAAGCTGGCAAAAGTTGACCAGGTGAAGCCATTAGTTTCTACTGATTTAACATATTTTCTCAAAGCAACAGAGCTCTAATTCCAAAAAGAAAAAAATAATTAAATAAATTTGATCAAACCTATGTATTTATTCACGACAACTTACCACAGCCTTGTTAAGCAAGTTTTTGAATTCAGGATCATTCAAAATAGCGTAGACCTTAGCGAATTTTGGATTTCCAGATAATTTAGACATAACATATTGATTAATCTTGGACCATGGGATTTCTTCGAAAATTTCATGTGCAACACTGCTGAATGACCGATCTTCAGGTACCGATGCCAAATCATCAAGAGCATCATTGAAACACTCAATGATTTCATATAAATCATTGCCAGAAGCATTCTCATTCAAATAATCAACAACATTGATGAATTCTTCACTATCACTGAATTTTGTTGGAACAACAACTTCCGATGAATAAGGTACTGGCTTGAGTTTGGAATACAAACCCAATTTGACGTCAGCAGAAACAGCAACTGCTGCTACAATGAGCAAGACAAAACTAACGGCGCGCATTTTCGACTATTACTTTTGATAAAATTCTTTTGAAATAGACTAAATTTTCGAAGTGAGGGTTTGAGTTTAAATAGCAAAAAAGGTTTTGAAAGTAAGAGAATGATGTTTGTTGAATGCAAAAGTGTCTGAAGTGAGTATATACTCAATTCAATTTTTTTTTTAATTTTAAATACAGACAACTTGAGATTACGCCAAGTGGTCTTCTTAACGTCTGTCATATCATCATCATATTTAGACGATTTAACTATACTTGAGACCTAAATGAACAAAATACACAAGTGCTTCATTCTGTGCACATTAGTGGCACGAGGAAAATTATTTCACGTGCGTATTTTTGCATTTCAATGCAAAAGTTGGTATACCTAGCGTAGATACATTGATTCTATGAATTTCAAATATTTTAAAAGGTCATTTTCCATATGTGGTTATCAAAATAAAAGCCTGAGATAAAGTCAGCAAATATACCTACAAGAAATAAGATTGACAGAGTTCCAAGAACACGCTAGTTCCCATCCAATTTCTCAGTAATAACTAATTTTACAGGAAAAAATCAAGCAATTCTCGTTTTCCTCTAACTTCAGTACAAAAATGTTCAGTAATATCATATTCTGGTTTACAGGTTCCTCAACTCCTATAAAGCATATTAGTTTCTGAGATATACAGGATGTCCCGAAATCACCGCCTCAGAAGAAAATCATGAGTTCCTGAGGTCATTTCAAGTCAAACGACTTGTTAAGTATTTTTAAGAACACATATTGGGCTTTCATAATAATGAAAAAAAATTTATACTTATTAACGTGTTTTTGTGAAAAAAATTATATCGAAGTCAAAAAAACAACCTTAAAATGCTTAAAAAAATATTTGATAATAAATTGCGGCAAAACCGTTATCCACACAGAAAAAAGAATACAAATCATAAAAACCATTATAAGTCGAAAACGAAGCGAAAACGAGACAATTACCCCTTAAGTTTTTTGACTTGTAATGACCTCAGGAACTCATGGTTTTCTTCTGAGGCGGTGATTTTGGGACACCCTGTATATAGGACTTCAAATATCGTGAAGATCGTAACTGAATGCCAGATCATCAAAATTATAGAGCACGCCCTGATACCATAGATTATTGTAATTTTTCCGTATGTTTTATATTTAGCAGGCGTGGATATCTACCCACTTTCTTAGAACTATTGTCAATCATGCGCATCACTTCTGATTGTTGCAGAGTGTTCAAATTTGATAAAGAATCAAAACCAATATATGCATAAGCAAAAAATCAGCATAAAAGAGACCACTTAACAAACCTTTTAAAGAGTAGAGCTTATTTTTATATATAAATTCAAATTTGTTGTTTTTTTCGTTCGCCCCATAACTCTGCTGAATAACATCCGATTTGCATGGGGATTCATATTGAACTCTAAAAAAAGCCGAACAATGGAAATTTCGACCTGTAAATCATGAAAACCCGAAATCGCATACTTTTATGGGTAAATGGCGTTGGCGACAAATCGGCTAAACATCATCCAATTTACATGAAAAGTTTCTTATTGGATTTGTATTGAACCAGGTTAACACACTACCAGGCCAAAAAATGGAAATTTTGACCACAAAAGTAGGAAAATCCTCAAAACCCAAAATCGCTTTAAGAGGTAGATAGGGTGGCTAGAACTTGGCTAAACATCATCCTATTTGCATGGAATTTTGTTTCTTGGATTTATATTGAAACAGATTACCACACTACAAAGCCGAAAAATGGTAATTTCAACCAGAAAAGTCGATAAAATCATGGAAACGCATACTTTTTCAGGTGGATGCGTGGTGGCAAAAATAGCCTGAATAACATCTGATTTGCATAGCGATTTTTTTCTTAGTGTCGTTTTTAACCATATTAACATATTTCTGAGTAGAAAAATGGAAATTTGACCTGAAAGTAGAAAAATCACATGGAGATTTTTATATAAAGATTCATATTGAACCATAAATATTAACACACTTCCGAGCCAAAAAAAAGGAAATTTCGACCTGAAAAGTCGGTAAATCGTGAAATCCCGAAATCGCATACTTTTAGGGGTGAATAAGGGTGGCAAGAATATGGCTAAACATCATCAAATTTGCATGGGGATTTTTTTTTTGAATCGTATTGAACCATATTAACACATTACCAAGCCTAAAAATGGAAATTTCAACCAGAAAATTAGGAATACCATGAACATCCAAAACTTTATACTTTCAGGTGTGAATGTTGGTGACGACAACTCGGCTAAATATCATCCAATTCACACGGATATTTTTTGTTATATTCATATTGAACCATTATATCAACACTTCTGAGCCAAAAAATGGAAATTTTGACCAGAAAAATGGGTAAATCGTGAAAACCCGAATTTGCATACTTTATGGAGGAAATTCAATTTTGCAAGTAAAGGCGAAAATATTGATGCTTATGAATAACAAACACTACGGAATTGATATTCTGCTGATTTTTTCCCAAATGGAATCGCCAACAGATGGCGTTATGCTCGCAGACTGCTTCATTTTTGTAGAAAAATTATTGGAGCGTTGCAAAAAATTAATTGTAAAGATTTATTTAAAGCTCCTTTAAATTTTATTTTCACTTTTAAAAATACTAAAATTGATGAAAAATTTCGTGCAAAGCCAGGAGGACCAGCTATGTTAGTAGATAAAAGTGATGTAGAGATTAGAGAATACTCACGTTGCGCAGGATGTAAACCAGTGTATCACAGAGCATACATTGGAAAATAACTCTATGACCTGGGCCGGGAGCCCTTTTTGTAAAAATTGTTAAGTGACCACAGATAAGAGGTAATTAAGTGAAAAGTTTATAATATGCCAAACTTCAGTTACAAATAATTTGACAATTTTGTAAATTTTGACAAAAAATGTGGCACAGTTTTTATTAAGTTTGTGGATCAAACAAAAATTGTTATCACAATAAATAGTCAAGAATTCTGCTAATGCTATTTGTTATAAATTCTCTGACAAATTTGTATTTGACGATTTTTTTAATGGTAGACGTACGTATTACAATATATTTCCAAAAAATACTGCTTGGAAAATTTTGTTGATAGTGAAAAATATTCGATGAACTGCAGCTAATAAGAAATAGAAATGCAAATTAAATACATATGTTTCTGTCGATGGTCTAGTTGAAAACTGCTATACGCTATAACTTCACAGATGCAAAAATGTCGGTTTTTGGTATAACGAAACTGTAAATCACGATAGTATAGATTCTCAAACTAAATACTCGTATGATTACCTTTTATGAGGAATTGATAAATCAAGCGTACCTATAGAACGAAAAGGTGTTAAGTGGCAAAATTGATTTTTTGAATTATGGTCGCTTAAAATTTTTTGCTTACAACTTTTTTTCTTTAGAAAAAATGTAATAGAAAAAAAGTGAAGCACATAAGTTCTCGCTTAACACCTCTATAGGCTATAAATATAGTAAAATGTCTCAAAATGTCACTTAACGCCTTCTGATTCTAGAATGCTTCCAATTCTTTTTTCACTAATCTAATCCTAATTTTTATCAAATTATGGAACAGGTCCTTATAGTTTGTTACTTTTGTTTCCATTTTCCATATTCTCGATTTCATATTTAAAAAAAAAATATGTTCAAGTTGGAAAGACTTAATCTAGACTCTTTCTTTAATAAAATAATATTTATTATTTACAAAAAAAAAAAAATAAATATTTATTCGATTTATCTCAAGAAAGCCACACTTCAAAAAGTAATCAGGCAAGTTTAAGTGGTATATACTTCAAAATTTAATTAATTATTATAAACAAAACTGCGTAGATTTATGTCAATATTATTGTACAAGTAAAATATTGTCGATGTCGCGTGCGACTTATTCTTGGAGATAGTAAATTTTGTATTCTTGAAGTATAAACTACTTAAGTGAAGTTACAGTCAAACCCAGGTAAAGTCACATGAAAGATGTACATGGAAAAGGGAATTTTGGATTGTATAATTTTTGGCAGATTATTTGCTTGTATATGTACAGAGACAAAGCTTTTTTTAGAGTCATATGCAATACACATTGCGCAACCGCAGTCACGTGATCAGATCAACTCCAATTTAGGTTTTAATGTTTGACAAGTGAGATTTTTTTTTAATTTGACGGAAAGGCCTATTCATCTAGAAAACTCACCACTTTTGATCTTTTTTAGGTGGCATAGGCTGGCGATCGCATCCAAGACCTTTTGTCGTAACAGCAGTTCTACGTATTTCTACATATTTTGCCACAGGCTTCTACATTGGATGGATATTTCTGATAATAGTCCAGTCAATGAAGCGAAAAAAATAGCTAGATTCGAAAATAATCGCCGGAAAGCTGGATTTTGCTATATAGCTTCCTCATTGTGATCTTAAGAAATTGTCAAAATTCCCCATCGATATGAGCGCCGCTAACAATTTTACGGGGGGTTGAAGGCCCCCCAATATGATTTTTCAAGAATTACTCCCAAATGGTAAGTTATTATTTTTTTTTTTTTTTTTTTCAAATTTTATTTTTAAAATTTTGAGTTTAAAAATCATTTATTCAAAAACTAAGCACTAAAATAACTTCATTTAAAAACATACATAAATACAAAATATCTGGCTTTAAGATAAGCTATAACATAATATTGTTAGTGTTGCCGTTGTGTTTTTATATTCATTTTATATTATAGAAAAAAAAAAATTTATTTGCCCCTCCCACCTAAATGGGTGGACAAATAGAGTGGACCGATATCTTAAAATAATGTCCATAAAATGTACCAACAACAAAAAAAATGGTGCTTTTATCACAAAATGCACAATTTTGGAATTAATTCGCCCAACTACAAAGAAAAGTAAAACCCTTAACTCTTCTGATTGGTTTATTTCAAAAGCCGTTATTTGTATGAAAAAAGTATGTTCTACGTTTTTGTAGGAAATATTCCAAGCTACAAATTAGTCTTTTTGACACTTTTTTTGTATAACTTACCATTTGGGAGTTATTTTTGAAAAACCATTTCGGGGGGCCTTCAACCCCCCGTAAAATTGTTAGCGGCGCTCATATCGATGGGGACTTTTGACAATTTCTTAAGAACACAATGAGGAAGCTATATATCAAAATCCAGCTTTCCGGCGATTTTTTCCGAGTCAAATGCTTCATTGACTGGACTATAATGCTTGTTTTCTAGTGGCATCTCTGCATATTGAACCACTATTGTCTATTTTTTTTTTTTACAGATTCAAATCTCCAAAGAAACTAATTGGTAGTATTCACTAACGTAGTGTGTGACTTGTACCGCACTAAAACCACCGGAAAATCCGGACCAATCTATGAAAAAACAACAAAAGATTTGTATGTCTTAAATACAATATCGCATTCGGAGGGGTTTAAAGTTTTAATAGTTTCCCATCGCTTTTAGACCATCAGCTCATGAGGCTTGGTTCTTCTTATATCTCCAAACATTGTCCCGTAAATTGAAAACAGTCACTATCTCGGAGTTAAAATGTCTATGAAGTCGCCATGATTATATAATACAGCGTGTTTTCTAACCACTTCTGTAACCATTTCTATTTGTAGCTCATGATGTAAATCCCTATTTCTAATAACTGAGGGGCATTTATTATTGCACGAAGGACAATGTTTTGGAATTTTTGGATGGTTTAGCCATTTTTTTTCTTTGTTGGATGCCATAAGTCCAAACGGATTTTAGTACTTGGTTGTATAGCATTATTTTGTTTTGGATAGATAGGTCAGAATTCTTACCCAGTAACCAATACATTTTCCTATATTTTAGGTTTAGTTCTTCTCCTTTCTTTTTAATGTGCTCTTTCGACTTAAGCTTGGCATCCAAAGTCATTCCAAGGTATTTGGCAGTATTGGCGTAAGTTACAGCTTTACTGTTAATAAAAATAGGAACATTAATAATCTTTTAGTTTGTAAAGTTTATATGTGTTGATTTTATTTCATTTAGTTTGATATGCCATTGTTGCGTCCATTCTCTTACTTTGTCGGTTGCATTTTTGCAAATTTTTCACATTTATCAGGCACTAAAATGGCAGTATAATCTGCAAATGTGGTTATGATAGCATTTATTGCCCACTGGGATATACCTAGTATAAAAAAAATACAGTGATGGTCCTAGGACTCTTCCTTGTGGTAGACCGGTTTAAATATTATTAAGTTCCGAATACTCTAGCTCGTACCGTACTCTTAAGAGTCGTTCGGTAACACAGAATTTCAGTATTTCGGAGAACTGCCTTGGGAGAACTCTATGCAGTTTTTACTCAAGCCCCAAATGCCAAACTTTGTCAAAGGCTTGAGCAACATCTAGAAATAGAGCGGAACATGCTTGTTTTTCTTCAAGTGCCTTTTCAACAACATCCGAAATTCGATGCACTTGCTCTATCGTGGAATGTTTATTTCTGAATCCAAACTGATGGTTTGAGATTAGTTTTCTTAAACAACACAAACATACATATATATGCCAGTAAGACCTAGGGTCTTATAAATTAGGCAAATGTTAGAAGGAATAGAAGGATAGGATAGATTTTTGTTGGCACAGTGGATTGAGAAATTAGGTTTTGATTATCTCATTAAATCCCAGGGGTGGCTTTCAGTTGAGGGAATATAGAAAAGAATGCTGCTTAGACTGGGGATCGAACCCACACATCCAGGTTAGCAGTCAAGCACTACTTCCACTGCGCCGGGGCGCCAATTCAAGAGCAGTTTTTAAAAACTTTTACCATAATTGGTATAAGAGATATTGGCTTTCCTTGCTTAGAAATAACAATGATTTCTGAAATTTCCAATGATGTGGAACATATTGGAGCTTAAGGCATGCATTTATTAAATATTGCAGTGGCCGCCGCAGCTGGCTCAAATAAATTCCAGCCGAGAGGGCCAATTTTCGCCCACTTCCCAATTTTCTACCACTTTTTGCAGCAATTGGGGTCGCATGTCAGCAATAACGCGCTCCAAGGCGTTAATCTTCTCGGACTTATCTGCGTAGAGAAGTGACGATGTCCAACGGTGTTAAATCGCATGATCTTGGCGGCTACGACTCTGCTGGGCGATTATGTCGACTGAATATTGGACGCAGCGCGTGATGCGTCGCGCGAACCGAACCATTATTTTGGTAATAAATTTGCACGATTTGCAAACGTTGTTTAGGACTTACTCCTTCATTATGAAATGGCAAACCAAACTGAGCGTAAAACAAGTGACAGCTGTCAAATAGACCTACTCTGAAAAAAGTATTGCCAGATTGAAAACCACACGTCTAAAAAAACACCCATTATTTTATTTACTTTGTAAGAATGTTTATATATAGAACAGACCCGGGTGTTTCTTTTTTATTTGATAACTTGTGTTGACACATGCTTCTTAAACTTCTTCAAGAGTGACAAGGAGAATTTATAATTCATCGTTTCTATCAACAAAATGTAAGTTATTAGTAAATTCACTTTCTGGGAAGGAACTTAAAACATTCGAGAGATGTTCCACGAAGAGTTCTGCCTTCTGTTTCGGGATTTGCAATCCATTTTCCATATTGTGCTTTAATATAGGTGGATTTTTAATTCGCGATCTTTTTAGTCGTTTAGCTGCTTTGAAAATGAGACAGAGAGTCGGAGACAAAACGGAGCCCTGGGGCACACCAGCATTTATTTAATGGATATCAGACTTGAAACCATCCAATACAACTTGTATCGAGCGGTCAGAAAGCTAATTTCTAATCCAATGCAGAAGAGATTCAACGATACAAAATGCACGCATTTTCGATAAGAGAGCTTGATGCCAAACTCTATCAAATGCCTTAGAAATATGAAGTGCAATAATCTTACTCTCTCCAAAACGATGTAAAGATTTGTTCCACTGTTCGGTGAGATATACCATCAGATCACCAGTGGACCTATAGCTGCGAAAGCCGTCCTGCCGGTCATTAAGAAGCTTTCGTTCCTTGATATATTTCTTGAGCTGGAAAGAAGGGACGTAAGTGCAATTGGCGGATAGTTAGAGTGTGAAAAAGATTCGCCTTTTTTAGGGACAGGCTGGACAAATGCTGTTTTCCATGCACTCGGAAAGATCCCTGTAGAGTAGGATAGATGGAAAAGCTTGCGCAGTGGTTTTGCCAGCGTTCAAGAACACCTCTTCAGAACAATGGGAGGGATACTATCCAAGCCAGTGGATTTGTGTATATCAAAGTCTGTCAGGGCTCTTGCAACTGTACCAGTGCGAAAGAAGATTTGTCCCATAGGATCGTTTACGCTCTCAAGTACAGGAGGAGTCATGACACTAGCTGGTAGCATCGAATTAACAGCAAACTGTGCTGCAAGCAAATTGGCTTTCTCAAGCGAGCTGACAGCAGGAGTGTCATTGAAGACGAGCGTTGGAACCGAGGATGACGTAGTATTTCGTATGTTTTTTTACAAATGGCCAGAAATTTTTACTTCCATTGGGACATTGTAGAATTTTTTTGCCTCAATTTCTGGTCATGCAAAAATTTGGTTTGTCAAATAATACCGTTACAGGTCTTCCTAGCTTGTTTGAACTTTTTCCGGTTTTCCTCGGTGGTGTTGGCTTTATAACTAACGGAAACTTACTTCTCTGACCCTGATAGCCTCTTTGCAGCTCAAATCAAACCATGAATTCTCTTTCGGTTTTAGATTTTACCCTATTCGGAATAAAATTTCTCATTCCGTAGAGAATTATATTTGTTATCATATCTATACGTCACTATCGAGGAAGCATAGTGACCAGTTAAAGTTCCTGAAGAAATTTTTAAGACCGTCCCAGTCGGCTTTCTCGTATTGCCAAACGGTTCTTTTAGGTGTTTTCTCTTTAACTGAGGTTTTTTGGCACGAGAAATTTTGTAGATATGACACAATGGTCTGATATGCCTAGAGGCGATAATACACTAATAGTGTATTTATCAAGGTCAGAGGTAAGGAACAAGTCTAAGGTGTTCGCGGATTAACCTGTAACGTCAGGGATTCGAGTTGGCTCGTCAACAAGCTGAGTTAAGAGGTTTAACTCAGCAAAAACCTCAACATACCTTCCTTCGGGTGTTGTCTGGCCAAAAAAGCGGAGCCAAGAAGAATTGTGTAGTTCACTGTTAAGACGTTTAAATACTGCCTTATCGTCAGAGAATCCCGTACTTTGTGATTTTCTTTGAGCTCTTTTTTTCCCAATACCTAAAGCTCCTTTATTTCTGCCGAGTATTTTATTTTAGTTTCTCTCCTGTTCGAAATAGTTGCTGTATTGACTTCGGCAGCCCGTTGCACATCAGCAATAAATTGTTCTACTTCATGATCAATTTGTTCATTTGTTTCCATTTGGAACAAAATCATAACATTTTTTAAGTCTCTGAAATAATTGAATCTGCTGCTAAAGAATTATAAGAATAAATAATGACAAAAATAAAATTATTAACTGATGAATCAACTCGTATTTGCAAAATTAATAGGCAAGACGTAGAGACACTTTTTAAAGGTACAAAAACTACACAAATCACCATCAATGGTAAAAGAAAGATTTATACAGCAAATCGAAACTGAAGGCTTCTGAAAGAACTGATACGAGATAAATTTCTGCATTTTTAAGCAACCTGCTATTATAATGGTATTTCAGAACAATAAACGAATGGAATTTTCAAAGGATACACACAAAAGGAGCATGTATAGGAAGGGAGAAACACACTATTCTTAGCTTATATATATTATACCTGCAGGTGGTCTTGTAATAGTGCGGTGTTGTTGTTAACTATACGACTAAAGTGTTGCATTTTGTTGCAAACACAAAACATTCAATATACAAGTAGGTACACAATATTTGCTTCCTGTTCGAAACAAATTTACCGCGAGAACTATACCTATAGAGGGTGTTGTTGGATTTGAATGGGGAAGGGATGGTTTATAGCCAATACATCGCACGAGCTTGATGTAGTTTTAACCTACCTACACACACTTCCGGTACCGTTTGCCACCACGGTGTTTACCAAAAAGCCAAAATGCACACGGATGTTCTGTGTAGATAAAGATACAGTGTAAGAGAGAGAGAGAGAGAGCGACTTAAACGTCAGTGATGTTAATATTTCCATCACATTTACACAGCCTGATGCGGTCTTGTTTTGGATTCATCCAAAATTGCCTATACATTCAGTACACAGTACAGAATTTCTTGTAATGTTTTTTGATAAGAAAGCTTTTCTAACAATTACGGTTTTATCGATTTTTGAAGTCCTATATATCTCAGGTAATTTGAAGGAGCACATGTCGTCGCTACAATGCAGAACTAGTCTATAAGTCACATTTTCAAAAATTTTCAGGAGTTCGTTTTTAAACTTAAGAATTACGTTATAACTTTTAAACGTTTAGATTAAATGCACTAGCATAAGAAAACGAACTATCTATATTATTTTTTTCTATAAGCTTAATCATAAGGTCTATAGATTAATTTAAAAAAATTATTACTATTTCTGATGAGTTTGGGACATAGGATCAATGCGAACACATATTTTGAGTGTAGAACAAGCTTATCTCCATAATTTGGGCATAGATCATCTACTTTTATGTGGACTTAGGCTACTTTTCCTGAATAGCACTAAGAACCTAATTCCGTAAAATGCTAACTTTTATCACAATGATAATATTGCATTAATACAATTCTGAAGGAACTACTGGATGTAGAAATATGGTAATATTGCCAAAATGCATGGAATAGAACAGGTTTCCTTATGACCTAAAAAAAAAAAAACACATTTTGGACTTAGACTAGTTCTGCATTGTAGCGAAGATGTGCTTAATCAGCTATAACTATATCATTTAAAATCCAAAGAATTGGTCAGTTAAAACTATTTAGCTTAACTAAATTATTGGGAATTTAAAGTTTCAGACTTTGTTGGTATGCTGATGAAGTAAAAGGGGGGTCAAAAGCCAACTGAATTTTTTGGTGTAAAAAGGGTAAGTTCTTTGCTTCAAATCTTTTCAAGCAATGCATTTACCCTTTTTACAGAAAACTTGAAGTTTTTGACTTTATTGGTACTGAAGAAGTAAAAAGGGGGTCTAAAATCCCCTGAATTTATTCCTGTAGAAAGGGTAAGTGCTTTGCTTAAAAACTTTTCAAGGAATGCACTTACCCTTTTTACGCGAAGCTTGAAACTTGAAGTTTTTGACTTTATTGGTACGTACTGAAGTGAAATGGGATCGAAAACAACCTTAGTTTTTTTTCCTATGAAAAGGGTAATGTGAAAACTTTTCAAGCAAAGCATTACTACCCTTTTTGCAGGAAACAGCTCAGGCGGTTTTCGTACCCCCCCCCCCCCCCCTCCCCCTTTTATTCTTCATTAGTACCGATAAAGTCAAAAACTTCAAGTTTCAAGTTTTATGAGTGTTTCGAACAGAAGAAGAAGTATTGAATCAATGAAAGAGTCTTAAAATGAAATACGAGGACCCTTAAAAAAAAAATTAAACCCATTCTTAAAGTTTTGAATCTATTCCTTAGTATACTAATTACTTCCGTTAAAATAAAAAAAAAAATGAACATCATTGAATCATCTGGGCTTTTTGTCAGTGTATACCCAAACTCACCTACACGTTATTGTTTGTGCAAGAGCCAGTAATACTCGCATAGTCGAACCAAACCAAATGTAGAATGATTGAATATCGCTTTGGGATATTTTCCAACAAACACCATCAATCGCAAAAAGGGTGATGATGGCGATTCAGGAGGTGGTTATAAAAGAGATATTATGATGGCGATCTACATCATCATACTCATATACCTAGTGTGTGTGTCAAAATAGACCACCATTGCTGGTTAGTTATCTTTTAATAGGGTGAATGCTCGAGAAGCAATCAACTCTACAGGACCATGTCATGTTTTTGGCGATATAGCTTGTTGTTGTTATACGGACATTCAAATTGAAATTAGAGAATGAGTTTGTGTGTCCATATATGTAAAGGGTCATTCATTTTTCGGTTTTGAAAGTAAAACTAAATAAAACACACACGCAGCGATACAATTTTGATGAACATTTTATTTCATTATAAAGTTTTTAATTTTCCATTAAGTATGACAGATAATATCATTAAAATGGCTGCCTCGGGAAGATTCGCAGCATGCGAATCTTTTGAGGTAATTTTTAATCACTTTTTTCGCACATTCCAGGCTTAATCTTGGCCATAACTTGAGTAATGTTGGTTTTTAATACGTCAATCAGTTCGGGGATTATTCGCGTAGACACGGTCTTTTGTGTAACCCTATAGAAAAAAATCCAACGGTGTCAAATCGCATGATCTTGGTGGCCAATTGACGTCGCCAAAACGTGAAATTATACGCGACCAGGAAACTTCTCACGCAATAAAGCCATAATATGGTCGTGTTGTGTGGCTTGTTGTCCCGTCTTGTTGGAACCACATATGTCGTCTAAGTCATGATCTTTAATCGCCGGCCAAAAAATTCGGTTATAATTCCACCATACCGCTTCGAATTGACTGTAATCATCTGCCCATTGGCATCTTCAAAGAAATACGGACCAATGACACCTTTTGACCATAGAGCACACCAAACGTTCATTACGATGATGCACAGGCCTTACGACATCAGTAACTCTTTCACTCTCTTCAAATTTCTTCACAATTTTACCGATTGCTTGCGTAGTCGGTCGATTATGACGACCATAATCATCGCGTAATGCGCGAAAAGTGCAGCTACGTTTGAATCACCACTTTTTTAGTAAGTTTTAATAATTTTAACGCGTTGTTCTATTGTTTAGCGATCCATTATTGTAAATGGCAAACATTCAACTAATATTATGAAACTTCAAATGACAGCTGAGTTTAACAGGTGTCAAATTCCAGCGCTACCAACTTGAAACCACGAAATGAATGACCCTTTTTATACTCCGTCCGTTGGCATGTTGAATGTGTGTGTCTTTTTGTCGAATTCCAAGTGGACAAGAGAAAAAAAAATAAAACATTTTCATTCATCCCTTGAGGTGAAGTAAAATTGATTTAATTAATAAATCCACTCGTTTTCTCCATGGTTATCCTTTTTTTTTTTTTTTTTTTTATTCACGAACATAATTACTGAAAATCGAAAATACAACAACAGCAAAAAAAAAAAAAAACAACAAAAACATGGAAACATTCATCAATGTGGAAGTGGATGATGCACTTACTACTCTATACATAGGTACTGGCCCAAGCTATATATGTACGAAGTTCAGTGAACAGAGTGAATGCAAGCGCCTTGTATTTGGATATTTCAGAATAATTATTGCACTCTGAAGACTAACATATACCTACTTACCTACCTACCTATACGGCAAAGAGGAGAGGACTATATCATGAGTAGGTAGGTATATGTCTCTATAGAGCAGTTAAAGGATACAATCGTATAAATTCGTTAATTACGATTGCAAATTGATAGCTATACCCAGACTTCAGGCAGTCAAGCAGGCACCTTCTCAAAGGGAATTAAACCTGATAAATATTCCTACATACCGTCTACATATGTATATAGGTACATTTTCTTATGGCTTTTTTAGTCAGTCAGTTTAAGAGTCAATTGATATATGGTATGAAATAAAAATAATGATGGAAGTAATAAATCATCATACAAATATGTACTTCACAAAAGAATGCCTCATCCTCATAACTTATACAGAAAATATTTAACAAAAAAAGTCTCACTGAGCTTATTTTTTTTTTTTTTTTTTTTTTGAATTTATACAGATTTAAGTGAATTTTTTTTTCACTTATCCGGAATTTTTTTTTCGCCTAAGTGGGGTTCGTTTAAGTGAAAAACCCGCTTAAGTGAAAGAAATACTGTGACATTTTTCCGTTTCTCTTAAGCGGGTTTTACTGTATTGAGATGGAGCTCAACGCAGGCTACGTTGACCCGGTGAGAAATTCTGCTGTGTCAACGTTGAAACACTAGGCATGTTCAGGAAAATGAGATCTCGGAGATCTCAGAGATCTCAGCAATCTCAGTTAGCTGAACAGGAGTCCTCAGCAAAATTTCTCACCTTTACTGCAGTCAAAACTCTTAGGAAAAACTCTTGACAAAAATCTCTGAGATCTCAGTTTTCATCGCTGGCCCTTTCAACGCAACATTGGCAGTAGTTATGTTCTACTGTCAACGCGCAGATGTTGCGTTGAAAGGGCCAGCGATTAAACGGTCACAGGAAATATGGGCAAAATTCATATGTCAAGGTTATTGTCAACGCAGCCGTCAACACATTGCTAGTGTTCTGCTTTGACGACATGACGTCAGAGAGTCAAAGCGTCATCCGTCTTATGTTTTTAAAGGTAAGTAAAGAAGGGTTCACATTCAATGACTTTGTCATCCGCGACCCAATTCGTTTTGCTAGCGTTCATATTCAACGTTCTACTATGATCGAATATTCAAGGCAAAATGTTTCCAATACGTGAAAAGTTGCATGCGTGAAAAGTCGCATACGTGCAAAGTTTCATACGTGAAAAGTTGCATATGGTATGTACATGAAAAGGCATACCTACAAGAAAAGTTGCATGCACTTTAAAAGACATAAGTGAAAATTTACGTAGGTATGTGAAAAGGCATACGTGAAAGTTTGCATACGTGAAAATTTGCATATGTGAAAAGTTGGATAGATGAAAAGTTGCATATCGTCGGTTGAAGATGCAAAATTCGCTTATGCACTTTTGTCATAAATGAGATTTTTGAAAAAAATATTATGTTGGCATCGAAACTTATGTCTCGAGTAAAATAAAAAGTCATAAAGCTATGCGCAAACCGACACGATGGCGGTGGCGATTGCGATAACTTTTATCGTGCGATAAAGATGCGTTCAAAAACTTGCTCACATCAACACGATATATTGCGTAGCGGGCTAAGTTGTCAGCGACAATACAAACGTTTAATTTTTGAAGTTTAATAAAAAAAACACATAAAATGGAATTTCGCTTAATTTTTTCTATTTATTTTTCAGTTTTTCAAATTTTCTTTATTAAGCTACGCGCAAACCGACGCGATGTCGGTGGTTGCGTTCACATTCCACTTCTGCTTTTAGCTTTGCTCATTGATGAGGAAGAAGTAGCGGAAAGGTATAATCATAATAAACAAAGAGAAATTGCATATTTTAATTCCATCACCTATTTCAGCAGCAGAATATGGGCCCATGAAATAAACCTGGCCCGTGAAACAAACGGCGAGTTTCACACAATGTTTGCGGAACTCCGGGCGGACAGGCATCATTTTTACACCTATTTTAGAATGTCGTCTTTTTCCCCTAGGGATTCGGCGATGGTATCCCATATCTTATCCTTTTTTTATATTTTTATAGTCTTTATTTGAAAGATCATATAAAATTGAATTTTCCCGAATTTTTTCAATTAATCTTTCTGTATTTGAAGTCATTTTCAAACTTTATTTTTTAAACTGTCATTTTTCTTCAGGCGATAAAGCGATAAAATGGGGCTTGCTGCGTTCAAGAAAAGTCGCGTAACTGAACGCAGCAGTGGAACGTGAACGCAATCCACATATCGCGTCGATGTGTACCCCTCCATTGATTTACGTGTGCGGCATCCACATTGTTATCGCCATCGCCACCGCCATCGCGTCGATTTGCGCGTAGCTTAAGTGTCTTATTAAAAGCCAAAAAATGCAAAAACAACTCTTTTATCCAAATAGCATACATTTCGAAGGTAATTGAATATTAGAAATCACAGTCCTACACAATTTATAAAAATGTTGCATACGTGAAAACCCATACATGACAAATAAAAAAAAACATCGTTAAGTAAACAAAAATATAAAAAAAAACTCATACCACTAACGAAAAATTCAAACACACATTTTATTTTCCTCGGCAATCAAAATTGTCAAAACAAAAAAATTATTGAAGCATTATCGTCATGGAATCCAATTTAAAATGGTACAATTAAATTTATAAATATCCCATTTGAAATTGTTTTTTTTATTTTTTTTTTGTTTACAAAAATCCTATACATCGTCTTTATTTCGTTTCTCAGTTTGACTTTCGCCACATAAATCATATCGACGCTTTGAGTTGTGGAGTGTCACCTTGTATTTGTATTTATTAAATGCTGTCAACAAAACAAACAAATGAAGTATTAAAAGTTTTTGTTTGCACTTCTTTTTTTTTAATGAATAGAAAACTGCAAGAACTTTCTTATCTCTGCAGTAAAGGTATAGGCTTATCTCTCAAGAAACAGACGTTTTTTTTTAAATCGCACTCAGAGCTTTTATAGATAATATATTGACATAATCAATAATAATTTGCGCATTTATGTTTGAAATATTTGAACTTTAAGTACATACACATAGCTACTTTTTTGAGATGGCTTTTTTGAGATGGCTTTTTTGAGATGGCTTTTTTGAGATAGCTTCTCGAGACACAAAAATATCTCGCAAATATATTGAAGCATGAATAATAATTTATTTATTTTCATCTTATTAAATATATTCATTGGTTAACAATTATGCTGGAATTGTTTGAGATTATTGCTAAAAATAAATAAAAAAAGATACAAAACAGAAACAATATTATTTTCTATTATTTTGATTTTTTCTTATTTGTATAAAATACAAACCGACCAAAACTGAATTTGGAAAAAAGTCAAAAACCATTTTTGATTTTTTTTTGAATGAAGAAATTAAAAAAATCTAATTTATCTAATTATTATATTTGGACTGTATTTGGACCTCAGAGGTTTTTTTTATTTTAGAAATAAGCCCAAAAAATATCTCTTACATTTTTTCCTTTTGGGATTTTTTCAAATTTCTTAACAATGGAAAAAAAATCCAAAAATATAAAAAAAAAAACAAAAATCTGAAATTAATGAAATTTTAGTTAAAAGAAAATTCGACTTATTTTTCTTGGAAACAAAAACAATCCGAGGTAATTTTAAAGGAGTTGATTTCCGAGAGTCATCTGGTAGTGAAGCTATATATACATTATGCATCCATATTTAAATTAAATATCTATACAAACAGAAAAATAATTGCTAACCGAGAGAGTTTTTCGGTGGTTTAAAAAAAATGTGTTAAAGGGTAAAAAATACATAGTTCACTTTGTTAATTCTAATGCAGTAGTCTACTACTAGTAGACTCTATTAAAATAAACCTTAAAAAGTTATATTTATGGAGAAACTTGGTTACAATTCGCAACTTTTAAGATCGTTTATGTTAAACGAGTAGCTTGCTTTAATCAAATAATTATATATATAGTTAATTTCACACTTCTCTGAGTAGATTGGTTACTATGAGCGATTTAATGTCTTTCATTAAGTAACTTGATTGGTTATTGAATATGAACGAATTAACCCAGAAGTAGTTTAATAAAATTTAGTACACTTTAACCGAATCAGTGTGTAGATTTAAATAATTTTGTTTAATCGAGTTGACTCGTATAATTTAACCTGGTGAGTTTGCTTGCACTATGCAGATTGTATATTAACAATGTTTGTTATTTATCTTAACCGAGTTTAACGTTGTTTTTAACCAATCATTTTTCTGTGTGTATAGTTATTATTTTCAAAAGCAGCAAGATTTTTAAGTGCAATGTTGCATCTTGCAGCACTGCAACTTGAATACAAATAAAATTTTGATGATTTACTTTATATCAATAAATCCACATCGCAGATTTACAAAACCCTGAGCCTTTTCTGACCTCCTGCAACCACTAGTATCTGCACCTTTTTTATTTAATTGAAAACATTTTTGAGTTCTCACATTAACAAGCTATAGTTGTAAAACAATTTTATCTATTTAAAATAATAAAGACATATAATTATCTAAAATTAAATTCAAGACTGATTCCATTTAGTTAAGTTCTCTCCTTAAATTTTATCAGTCGAATACCTTTTTGAAAAAAATTTAATAGGTATACTTGTAGTTTTTAAGTATATAGTGGCTTGGCTATAGTGCTTATTGAAAAGATTTTTATCTATATTATAGAGATAGGCAATCAACGACGCACGATTGTATTGACATATCACTCAAGAACGTCGTTGAGATCTTTTGCTTGAACCCTTCTTACGATCACAATCTAAAATTGAGTATATAAGCCTACGATTTGTTGTCAATAGTAATAGTTTTTGAAAAGAGCTTAAATCATAAACAATGCATTCCACACTAGTTGTATTATTGCTTTCAGCGGTAGCAATTTCTGCTGCAATTTCATCGGACTTTAAGCCAAGTCAAAGATATCGACCAACATTGGGTCTCCATCCTCTCCAACCAAATTATAAAATTATCACAACCATCGAGGATATCAAAACCACTTCTGAATTTAAAGATGTTGTAAACTATTTGGAATACAATCTATCTCCAAGTGACATTCAAGAAATTGTGGATTCCATTCCAGAAGCAATCGAAGCAATCGACGATGAAGACGAACTTGTAGCAGAGCCCCGATCTGTTGGTGGTGCTATTGAAAATGCTTTCGAGCACATTCCATGGGGGAAAATTACTGATGTCCTTAAGAAAATGGCCAGAAATAATCCAAAATTCACAAAAGTTTTGAATTTAGTTAGCGATCAGAAATTCAAAGATCTTGTTAAAAGGGCTGTGGTAAGTATAAAATTTTTGAGAGGTTTTTTGTTGTTTTTTTTTGTCTTTTTTCATTGAATTATTTTATATTTTTTTGGGTTTTTTTTTTTAGAACTCACACACTTTGGGTCAATTTGTAAAGGATGTGGCTGAACATGGTTTTAGTTGGACTGAATTCTTACACTTGTTACTTCATGCTCTTTGCTCTACTGCAACAACAATTCAACATGATAAATACTCCGTTGGAGTTTGTCAAGTTCTCCAAAACTTGTAAATTTCTTTTGATATGAAATAAACTTTGATGATAAAAGCATGCCCCTATTTTTTTGAAAAACATTCGATTTGCAGCATGTGAATTTTTTTTGGATTCGTATTGAACTAAGGTTAACCTTCTACAGAGCCAAAAAATGAAAATTTCGACTTGAAAAGTCAGAATATCGTGAAAAGCCGAAATTACATACATTTAGGGTCCATCCTTAAAATTGCATACTTTTAAGGTCCACTCCTAAAACGGCGGTGGTGAAAACTCGGCTGAACATGTTCCGATTTGCATGGATTTTTATTTTGTTGAAATCATATTGAATCAGGTAAACACACTAAAAAGCCGAAAAATGGAAATTTGGACAGGAAAAGTAGAAAAATCGTGAAAACCTAAAATTGTATACTTTCAAGGGTGAATGGTCTAAAAATTTTAGTTTGTGGGAAAATATTAATTCTAAGGAATGAAAGTGATAAATTAAACATACTACGGGATTGACGATCGGCTAACTTTGTCGTTCACTAAAATGACTACAATATGTAGGACTGCCAACAGATGGGGTTACGCTCTCAGACTGCTACATTTCGGTATAAAAATTATATTGTAGTATGCCAAAACTTTTTTGTAAAAGATTGTTTGCAGAAACTTTAAATTTCATTTTCACTTTTTTTTAAATATTGATTAAAAATTCTGTGCCAAGGCGGGCGGACCAGCTAGTATACATATGTATGTATATAAAAATGAATGTCAATCTATATATGAGGCGAAAACTAGTGAACCAATTTTTCGCTGAGATTTTTAAAAAGTTGACAAAATTATCACAGAGATGGTTTTGAAATTGCTCTATTAGTAAAATCCGCCCACTACCACGCCCAATTTTATCAATTTTTGTATTTCTCTTTATAATTCATTGTCAGCTTAAGCTGGGACCTGTTTTGCATTTCAAGGCTATCCAAATATTTTCTATGTAGTTAACTTTTGTTTTTATTTTATTTTTCAAAGTAAAAAAAATCATATCTCCCTCTATTCTTGGCGAATAAGCCCCCAATAGAAACAGAGTAATTTGTTCTACAAACTTTTCACCCCTCTTATATAAATAATAACCAAAAAGAAAAAAAAATGCTTTTAAGGCTAAAATATCGCCAACACCTCAAAGAATAAAATTCTATGTACCTATACGTTATACGTATATATCTTCATAAAGGTATTAGATTTATATTATATGACATTCAAAACAAACAAAAACGAAAAACCCCCAAAACAAAATTCCAAAATTCAATTTACCATCATATCCTGGCCCTTTTGCTTTTCTTAAATGTATATAGTCACAAATAATGCGTTGCATGTCTTAAGCTGATTCTAATCTATTTTTGTCACTTTGAAGATGTATGGACTCGTTTGCACCATCTCCCTCTCCACCCCTCCCCACCTCCTCATTTCCTCAAAAAAGCATTGATACCCGACAAAATAGAGAAGGGTGTTTCAACCACCTCCATATGCCTTTTCTGGTATTTCTTAAAATAACGTTAAGTTACCTTCAAATAGAAAATTTAACTTTAACGAAATTTCGGCACTTTGGGGAGTGGTGGTTATATGTATCAGCGAGGTACAAAGGAGCCCTATTTCTTTTTATGAAATTGTAGTGTCAAATGGGAAAAAAAAATATAAAACAACAAAACAAACCTACATAGTTCTATAAGAAAAGGGAGACCAACAAAAAATACTTAAACGCTCACTGCTAAAATTTTTATGTTAGCAATCCTCTAGTGGGGTATGGTTTATAAAGGTACCTTTGTAATTTACAGAATCAACAAAAAAAAGTTATATAGGGGTAAGGGGGTGAATTACCCCAAACCAAAGAAGAAAATATTAAAATTGAAGAATTAAAAAAAAAAAACAAATAATATGAATTAAAGCCCAGAAAAATTAGAATTTGACTTCGCAAGAATTCTGATAAATGCTTTACTAGCGAAGAAAAAAAAATACCTAAAATTTACACTAGGCCTTTTGATTTTCACCGGTGAAAGAGCAAAATTTGTTTTTTTTTCAATAAATTTCTAGATAACTTTAAGTTGTTTGGAAGAAATTTTAAGCTTCATAAAATTTTAGGTACCTACTCAAAAGGAATTTATAAAATTTTTGTCAATAAATTTTGAAAAAATCTAGCTTTTAGCGGCTAGCTTTGGGTGGTTAGCTTCGAGCGACTAGCTTCTACCAGCTAGACTCTGGCAGCTAAAAAATGACCCCCTAAATTCCAGAGGTTAGTTTTTAGGTTAGCTTTAGAAAATAATAAAGCAGTTATAGCTTCTAGCACCTAGCTTTTAAGGGCTAGGTTCTTGTGGAAAGCTTCTTTCGTTTTGATTATAGCATCTGGATTCTATATAGCCTAGATTTAAGCAGCTAGATTCTAGATATCTTCTAGGGGCTTGGTTTTAGCATCTAGATTCTTAGCGCCATAGTTTTTAACAGCTAGATTTTTTTCAGCTTGATTGTAGCAGCTAAATTCTTAGCGTCTAGTTTCTAGCGGCTAGATTCCAGAGGCTTGTTTCTGAAAGGTAGATCTTAGCAGATAGATTATAGCGAATACATTCTATAGCTTAGATTCAAGCAGATAGATTCTAGCAGCTCGATTTTTAAAGCTAGATTTTTCGAATCTAGTTTCTAACACCTAACTTTATTTGGCTTGGTCTCAGCAGATAGATTATAGCGGCTATATTCTATAGCTTAGATTAAAGTGCAGATAGATTCTAGGCAGATTTTAGCGGCTTGATTTCAATAGCTTAAATAATTAGCGTCTATAGTTTCTTACTTTTTGCGTCTAGCTTCTTTCGGATTGATTTTAGCACCTAGATTCTTTGCGTCTAACTAGCTAGCTCCTTAGGGTTAGCTTTTAGCGACTGTCTTCTATTAGCTAGCTTTAGTGGAAAGATTTCTGCGGCTTGCTTGAATTGGCAAAATTCTTATAACTTCTAATTTCTAGCGGCTAAATTCTGGAGCCTTGATTCCAGAGATTTGATTCTAGATTAAATAGACTTTATAGCTACTTATAGAATCTAGCCACTGGATGATAGTTCTTAAAAATCTTTGTCCATTTATAAATTGCTGAAGCCTTTGGGTAGTATCAAATCGCATTTGAAATGGCAAAATGTTCGTATCGTGCGATGTTTGATTTATATTATAATTATCATAATATCACGAAACAGTCAAACAGTCAAACTCAAAGATTGAAAAATCAACTGAAAACTTTTTTTTTTAATGTTCTTATTCATTTAAATCATTTAAATCATTTAAATTCTTTTATTTTGTGCACCTTCATAAGTACTATTTTTCAATTCCGAAGAAATATCCTCCCATACATACTTAAACATTTTTTTTAAGTTCTGGCTACGTGCTATGCGTTGTTGTTCTACAATTCTGTGCCGATAAGCTGCTAGCTATTGTTGTTTTTTTTTTTTATTATCATCACCTTTCATCCCCTTCGTCGCATTCTTAGAACTATTTTAAATAGAAAAAACTTTTGATGTCGACACTCGTGAGTGGTGTTATTCTAAGTCACTTTGATGATTTATTTTTATGTTTTTAAATAAAAAAAAAAAAAACAAGAAAAAAAAAACGAAAACAGAAACAGAAAAATGAAAAGAAAAATCAAAGTGTATGTGCATATAGGTGTATGTATAGAGTCGAAGATTTTATATATAGTAATGGATTTTTGACTTAACCGCCCAAGGAATGTTTTATGTGTGTAGGTAAACACCTTTTACAAAATAAATAAGAATTTGAGTTTAATTTTCTTGTTTTTTTTTTTTGAAGCTAAATGAGATTGGTATTAAGCTTTATCCTTCCTTCCTTCCTTCCGCTATCATCATCATCATCGTATATAAAGTCGTCGTCATTTTCGTCTTTTAAGTTGATTCTTTTTCTCTGATGATTCTAAATCTCAACCAAAAACAGAGATTGACACTTCCTGATAGGATTTAAAAATTTTTTTGTGGGTGTGTGTGTGAAAAAGAAATTTTGTCAGGGGTTTATTTTTGACAAAAAAGAAAACAAAAATACGAAAAGTTTAAGAATTGAATTTTGTTTTTAATGTTTCGTCATTGCTCCTTTAAAAAATTTGATACGCGTCTGGAAGTTTCAAGACTTGGTTGTCCTTGAAAGAAAATGGCGTGTATATATATAAGTACTTGGTGGTCTGCATCCGAGAATAGTATGGACCAAATATTATTTGCATGTGGATTAAGCGTTGGAAGGAGGCTTGGCAAAAATTCCTTATATACATAGTTTCGATTGAACGAAAGCATCCCGATAATTATTTACATCAAGACTTTATTCATCAAAGATTTGGGTTCGAGTCCTAGCTTATATGCCTCTTTCGAGGAATTGAAAAATACTGAATAAACCTTGTCATGAAAAAGCGCTTTTCAAATTATTTCTTTGTATTCAGCAGAAAATTGTAGGTCCTCTGTCAATAACCTGCACACGATCGAATGGTAATCACCCTTATTGCGTTAGGCGTTTCAATAAAATGCCAGTAAAACGACACGGCTCCAAAAGCGTTAATCTGCGTTTAAGTAAAACTAAACCTTTACCGTTCTCTTCTCTCTTCACCCCTCTAAAAGCCCTTCCACACTATCCCACTGAGTATTAATACAAAGTGGAAAAGAATTCCATGCTACTGCCAAATTTGTGAGAGAGAAATTTCTTTTCATTTTTTGACCACACACAACAGTTTAATTTGACCTCAATAAAAATGTGATGAAATGTGTGACAGAATTAGAACCATTTCCAAAAATTTTCATGTATTAACACATGTCAAATCGTGTAGGCTGGGAATATCATATTTTGTTTCCACACTATTATACATGATTTGTTTCACACTTTTTTGACATGTATTAATACTCAGTGGGATAGTGTGGAAGGGCCTTAACCATTAAAAGAATAATCGTTTTACTAAAACTAAAACTGCCGCTTCTAGAGCCTTGTCGTTTTACTGGCGTTGTACTAAAACGCCTAATGCAATAAGGATAATTTAATAATTTATTTATTTCTTAATTCTATTTAACATGAAATTACATTGAGAGGCCTTTATTTTATACACTATCATACATTTTACATAACAAAAACATTGAAAACAAAAATTGTCATTGATAATATTGTTTGACACTATTTATTTATTTCTCGGGTTGTTCAAATCTGGTTGTGTTTGTGGTGGGCCGTCGGATGTGGGTTAAGACCAAGGGTGGCTTCTTGCCACATTGGTGGTCTGTTGCTGCGTCCTTGTAGAATTGGAATGCCTCGTCATCGGTGATTGAAATAAATTCATCGCCCAGTAGTGATCGCTGTCACTTCTGAAGCAAGTCAACTTGGATTTGGCAGAGAATTCACTTTGATGCCCGATCTTGTGTAAAATTCCCATAGGCATAACGTGCTCTTTCTTCTACTCTTCGGGCTGCAACGACTGGTGACGTGGACATGGCGTATGTTAGCGAACCGTCCGCATAGAGCAAATTTATAGCGTTGTTTGGTTGAGGCTGACTCAACGTGAAGATTTTTCAGAGGTATATGGTCCTAGTAACGATCCTTGGGCAGCTCCTGATCTGATGTTTTTGATTGTTGACTGGTTGTTTTCAATCTGGACGAAGAATGATCTGGAATTAAAAAAAAAACTAAAAATTATTTTGATAAGTGAACCTGGAAAGTTGAAAATGATTAACTTAATGTGTCGAAAGCTTTCTCTATATCCGGGAAACATCAAACAGCAACCTTGACAGTTATTGAGAGTGCTAACAATGTCATTATGAGTTGATGTAAGGTTGAGTATTTCTCTTGAAATCCAAACTGCATGTCGGAGGTGATGTTGTTAGTGGTGCAAAACGCCTTCGGCTTCCGAAGAATAAATCCTTCAAAGGATTTTGCTGGCGTTGCTAAGGAGAAATATGGAACGATATCCAGAAACGAAGCTCCTATTTGATCGAAAATGGCAGAAGCACGTCAACAACCAAAGACTCTACTAGAAATCATTCCTCTAGAAAAATTTATGATCAATATTTTATTCTACTGTAAAAAGATTGACGAGCATAATTAGCAAACCATCTGAACCCGCTACTGATGACAACTATTACAACTATTCTGAATTGACAATAACAAAATCCTTAAAATCAGCCTTCTAGCAACTGAAAAAAAACCGTTGTAAGTTATAACCGTTCATTAATTAACATCCTGACAAAACCCCAAACACAAAACCAAAGCATGTAAGGATTGAGCGAGATTAGTACAGTTCTGCCTCATGTCCAAAACGTTAATTCATCACGAACTCAAATTAAAAGAATACCTATACCTACATATCAATTAATGTGAACCACACAGTACGTTCACTGAAAAAGACCCATCAACCTGAAAATAATACCTAACTCTTTCATTTTTGTCTTGTCGAGCAGATCACGTTAATTACACAAAAGAACACACGAACTGTTTGAACTACTACTGCACCACCCCACCATTGCATTATAAACCCTCCAATCTGGTCTAGAAGTTAAAATGGTGGTGGGGGGAGGGGGAAAGGGTAGATGG
The DNA here is from genome assembly GCA_929447395.1 of Epistrophe grossulariae. Lineage (NCBI taxonomy): Eukaryota > Metazoa > Arthropoda > Insecta > Diptera > Syrphidae > Epistrophe > Epistrophe grossulariae. The sequence continues at coordinate 148,876,665 of OV839566.1, read as the reverse complement.
CTCGTTACAATTTGACATATCGACGCAAAGGACTCTTAAACCCTTTCCAATATACAACCAACAGACCGGGCTATGGGCAACCGACGCACAACAGACGCATGGACGTTTCGATTAACTTTTATCTTTAACATGGAATTTCGGTGTAGCGTGCTGCCGCACGTGTGGTCTTGCAATGGAATGTTGGCTCTCCTATATACATATGTACAAATATGTAGGTATGTCATCTTGTTAGCGTTTTGTAAAGGATACGCACGAAGGACGATAAAGCCGCCGCCGCCGCCGCCGCCGCCGCCAACAGAAAACAAAGGGTTAATGAAAATGAAAACGCTTGCATATATATTTATACAAGGTACATATAGTATATCTCCACTAACGGTACTGCTGCACCCCCAGCGGGCTACGTGCTTTTCTATGAGCCAAATTCTCTTTTCAATCTATAACGAGAGACATAGAAAGCGACAAAAAAAAGAAAGTTCCTCGAGTTTCATTGCTCATAAAAAAAAAAAAAAAGAATTGTGCATCCGAAGGATAATTGGAAATTGAATTTGGTGTCAATGGCAGTTTTCGTATTATAGATGCTGCTGTTATTCTTTGGGTCTTTTACCGTCTATACCTACCACTACTTCTCTGTTCATTGTGTTATTGTGTAATTACTTTAATAGAGGGAATCATAAGAACGACATTCCCCTATACAACTCTACTAAAACCCCTGTGAATGCTCATGAAACAATGGGGGGCTCAATGAGTGAATGTTCCAAAAGTTCCATAGGGCATCTATTGTATGTATAGCATGCAAAAGATTAGTGAATAATATTTGTATAAATGTGTTTCATTCGTAGATGATGATGATGATGATGATGACTATTCGACTACGACAACGGACGAACAACTTCAAAGAATTTTTCCATTAAGCGATTTTGATGGAATTAACAGTGCAAAAGGGTTCTTCTCTTTATTTCCATGTATCTATATAAACTTACATATCTCCATACTGAATTGAACTCATAAACATCCTTTTTGGCGGTTCAAGGGATGAATCTTCCTTCCCTTTCTGTTCTCATTTTTAATTTTCGTTATGTGTGCCTGTGCCATAAAAATCAATGGCGCTGATGAGATTTGTGCAATTTGAAGTAATGCTTTTGAAAATTTTCTCCATTTGCTGGATTGTTAATTGTAATTTTTAAATGGATTTTGGAATTTTTGGTTTGATGATAGTTGAGGAGATGAGGGGAAGGATATATTTAAAAGGACCTCTGAAACATCATGAATGCTGCTGTTTTTTTTTATTTAAAATTGTTGAATTATTTAATTATTATTGATGTTTTTTTTTAAATATAATGCGGTATGTATACAGGGTGATTGGTATTAGGTGCACCAAAAAGTCAGAATGAGTAGGTTGGGTTAAGACAAGAAAAAATCGAATGGGAGGGAGGTGTTTATTTCCCCACGTTTAGGCGATAGAAGCAATTTTCTAAAAAATTGACTTAAAACGGAAAAAAAATATTTAAAAACAACGGTTACACAAACAATGCCATATGCTATATCATTTTGGAAAGAAATCTTTTCTTTAATTTTCATTTTAAATAAAGTTGTGCCAGGGAATAGTTTTTGAAAAATTAATTTTCAAATTCGAAATTTTGAAAAAATAAATTAAAAAAAAAATTTCAAGCTAATTTTTTTTTCCAAAACTTTATGTAGGTATTAACGTATATATTTTGTTTTCAAAATTCAATGATCTTATTAATTTTCAATAAAAAAAAGAAAACCGGATGCTAAAATGCATCTTAGTTTTTGAGAAAATAAAAAAATGAAAAGTATCTACTTTTTTCCAAAAAAAAAAGTTTTATCTACTTAGGTCAATTATTAAATTAGCGGACTATCCCTTTTTTATTGCATACCATCCAGTTTTTAGCAAATATTAAAAAAAAAAAAATTAACTGAATTAACTAGATTTCACTTAATATTTTTTTTTAATTTCTCAAAAACTATAAGATGCATTTTAGCATTCGGTTTTCTGTTTTTAATTTAAAATTAATAAGAGCATTGAATTTTGAAAACAAAAATTATACTTAATTACATAAAATTTTTAAAAAAATTAGTTTGAAATTTTTTTTCTTCAAAATTTCGAGTTTGAAAATTAATTTTTCAAAAAGTATTTACAAACGCAACTTAATTTAAAATGAAAATTAAATAACAGATTTCTGGCTTTCCAAAAAGTATATAGCATGTCATTGTAAATTCAACCGGTGTTTTTAAATAATTTTTTTCCGTTTTAAGTCAATTTTTTTAGAAAATTTCCCCTCCCGCCTTAACGGGAGGAAATATACCCCCCCCCCTCCAATACGATATTTTTCTTGTCTTAACCCAACCTATTCACTGTAGCTTTTTGGTGCACCTTATACCAATCACCCTGTATAGTGTATAATGAAGTTTTGCAGTTAATGAACAAAAACGCTACTATTTTTAAATAATTCTTCTTTATAGGAATAAAAAAAAATATAAAATGCACGATTGCGTGCGTCGCACGTACCTGCTGTTATTTTTGGTTAAAAAAATAATTTTTATTTAATATCTGTTAGATTTTCTTAAAAAAAATTATAAATGCTAATTTCGTCATTTTTGAATAAATTAAGTTCTCAAAAAAAATGTTTAAACGTTTTTTTTAAAAAAACAATATTTGTTTTAAAATTTTGGCATAGTTACCCGGGTAGAAAATTATCTAGGAAAAACTATTTTTAAGCGTGGCCCAGCTAGATTGGCCATTATATAGTGAATCCTATGCTGGGCCTAGACAGGCGCAAATCTGGCCGATCTTAAATAATTTATGCTTATTCTGGCTTTATCTTGGTCCTGGCTAGAACTGCCTTTTTATTGGCTTTGTCAGATGTAATTTAGACTGGGCCTAGATAGTTTTAACTTGACGTAGCCAAGAAATGAAAACTTTGGTTGGTGTCATTTTGGCCTTAGCTAGTGTCGCCACCTTATTGGCGTTGTCTCATATAAGAATAGGAAGGGACCCAAATTGTTTTTGCTTGGTGTAGCCTGGATAAGGAATTGTATCTGGGCGTTATCTTGGCGTTAGACAGTGTCGCCTCTTTATTGGCATTATCAAATGTAACTTAGACTGGGCCTAGATTGTTTAGACTTGAGGTAGCCTATATAAGGAAATTTTTCTTGAAGTTATATTGGTCGTAGATAGTGTCGCTTCTTTATTGGCATTCCGAACGAACACTTTAACTTGTGTAAGGTCCATATAGCAAATACATGAAGTATCGTATATCAACTCATAAACACTTTAACATTCCTTTTCTGTATTGTAAAAAAGCCTGGTGGCTAGCGTGCTGGATCTTTGATTGGAAGGACGTGAGTCCAAATCCCGGAGAAGTATAAAAGTGAAGTTTTTTTTTAAATTAAATTAAATTCTATACATTTCAGAAAAAGAGAAAAGCAGTCCCAAACCCCTTCTATGAGAAACAAATTCAGATAAATAAAAATATAAACTCTCAATTTGAAAGAACACATCTAGGACTGGGTTTCAGTAAAAATCTACCTATAAGCGCCCTAGCTTAACATCCTTATCTAGTCCTAAAAATGTCTCAGTACAAAGCTATCCAAAGCCTGACTTGGAAGCTCTATATCGGGCCCATATGAGAACCACTAGCAAGGCCCACAACATACAGAGCATTAAAAAATTAGCGAGGGCCAAGCTAGATACTGCTCGATAGGCCTACATATGTTATAATGAGGCTAAACTAGCTAGGCAATATCGAGTCGCAAATTCTACCCGGGGACTTTTTTAAACTTTTTGAATGGAGAATATAAAAAAAAATTGATCAGTTAAACCGGTTTTGAGAAAATCCAAAATAAAAAAAGGTTCTATGGGAAATACCAATTTATAACAATTTTGTGGATTTTTTTTTTAATATGAACGTTATTTTCAGAATTCGGTTTTAGAATTCACCATGTTTCTGTTAAATTCAATAGATTATATGAATATTAACACAGAAGAATCAACAGCATATTTCAACATTTCTAAAGGGTTTTCCATTAAGGGCGGGTCCATTTTAAAATTGAATAAAACAAGTGGTATATGAGATATTAATAAGGTTTTATCTTTTTTTGACATTATGTGTGAAATAAAACATCGTTCAAATGGCCGCCGCGGATTCGCTGGGTGCCGCGGATTCGAAAGGTCCAGTTTTCGATGACTTTGGTGCATAAATCAGTCTGAATTTTACCGATGGCATCGATTCTGTTGTCTTTGAGGGCCGCGGTGGTTTGCGGCTTATTCGCATAAATCTGCGACTTAAGAAAGCCCCACAAGAAGAAATGCAAAGGGGTCAAATCACATGATCTTGGTGGCCAATTCACGTCGCTTTGGCGCGAGATAACCATGCCATGAAACCGCTCGTGCAGAATATCGATCGTGTTTTGAGCTGTGTGGCACGTAGCGCTATCCTGTGGAAACTATATGTCTTAGGTGTCCATATCGTCCAAATCAGACCACAAGAAGTTGGTGATCATCGACCTATAGCGATCGCCGTTGACGGTGATGGCCTGGCCAGCATCATTTTCGAAGAAGTACGGACCGATGACGCCTCCAGCCCAAAATCCACACCAAACAGTAACTTTATTTGGATGCATTGGCACCTAGTGAATCTCGCGTAGATTGGTGTCGCACCAAATCTGGCCATTTTGCTTATTCACGTACCCATTCATCCAAAAATGGACCTCATCGCTACTAGAGAACACCCATTTTGATAATAAAGTTTTATCATTTGCACATGTTGCTCGACATTGTAACTTGTCATTATGATTTGTCTTTAGTAACTGATTAAAAGACGATATTTTGACAGAAAGTAAAATAAACAATATGGCCACCACGAGCCGTCAAAACCAACCCCTCCCTATTGGAAAACCCTTTACAATATACATTTTTTTTTTGGGTCATACATTATCATTTTATTAAAAATTAGGACACAAAGATAAATTATACAAACATATATACTTATGTACCTTATAATTATATGGTTACATTTTTTTATGAATGGTGGATAACGAATTTATGCGCATTGTAATTTAAGTAAAACAAATACATCTTTTTTGTTACATTAATTTTAGGTTATTATAGGTAATCATTTTATTTGTTCATTTGTTTAATTTTTTTTTATGCCTCACGATAAATAAATACAGTTTCCATTGCTGTCCTAAATTCTAACCTCGTTGTTGAACGTTGAACGGATTTTTCAATTCGATCTGGAATAAAACCCGCCCCAAGACAATTTCGATCGTGAGGACAAAGCTTGCTGATCAAATCCAATTTATTGCTGCTTCGACAGATTTCAGTGTAAGACAACGTTATGAACTTTTTTCCGTCGGAACATTGATCGATATCTGGAAAAAGTGTCTTATTCAGCGAAATAAACCGTGTTAGGTATTCCGATGAGCAATCACATATTATTCGGTTGTGATATAGGAGGACGGATCTTAAGGTCTGACTTTCATTTATAACCTTTATTACTTTTTCGTCTAATCTCTCAATTCGGTTGTAAGAAACATCAAAGTGTGACATTTTTTCTGGGATGTCTTCACTGAAAATATTGGTTATTTGGTTGTGAGCTGCAAAAAGTTTAGTAACACCTTTATATCCTGACTGAGAATGAGGATTTAAACTCGTAAGGTTATTGTTATGAACCCACAATTCAATTCCATTTTTAAAGATTGTTTCCAACTCAGGCAATTGAGGAACCTCCGTCAAACCAGCATTTGAACAGTTGACAATTAAAGTTGAATTGACTGGTCGAATCAAACAATGGCAGTTCTTTGGACAAATCGAATTCATCGGACACAATAATTCCTCTAAAGCGAAATTAACGGTTTTTCGTTCTATTAGGCTGTATGGGGACAAACATTGTAAAATTTCATTCATATTCATTTGCTCATTATCCTTTTTGAAGGAAATGATCTTGCAATCACAGTTTATAGACATGTTTCCATTTGTAAATTTGATCGCTTCAATATTATTATAGGAAAAATTAAAAAAAAAATTATCCTTATTGATAGAACGTAAATGGGATAAGTCAATGGAACTGATGTTGTTTAAGCTCAAATCTAAAATAGATGGTGAGAACTGCTGAATTCCAATAAAGAAGTCGTTTCCAATTGAGTTGTTCCTCATTAAAAGCGTTTGAAGGGTTCCCAATAGTTTGACAAACGGTTGAATAGTTTTCAGTTGATTATTTTCCACATTTATGAATTCTAGGCTTGGTGTATCTTCAAAAACATCTGGGTGTATATATTGAAGATAATTATTATTCAGGAACAGCGTCTTTAAATTGAGAAGTCCGGAAAACGTCAACCTAAAATTAATTAAATAATTAAGGTATATTGAAGAATTGAGACTTAAAATAACTTACCATGGCAAGCTTTCAACAAGGTTGTGTGAGAGGAGCAGTGTTTCCAACTTAGTATGTGATATAAAATTGAAATCATTAATTATTCTAAATCTATTCTTGGATAAATTCAAGAGAATTAGATTTTCAGCTTGGAATAGATATAATTTTGGGAGTACTGACATATTTGTCCCTGATATCGTAATTGTGGTAATTGCAGGTGAATCATCAAACATTCCGTTAGAAATTTCCTCCAATGGAAGAACCAAAGAAACGTTTCTCAATTTTGACAAGTTTGAAAAAAACCTTTGCGGTAATTTCGTTATCCGGCTGCCATTAATGCTTAACAAAGAAATATTTATATTATCCTTAAGAGTTCTAGATGAAAGTTCCGTCAGCGGATTGTTGTCCATAAACAGCTCTATGCCATTGTGAAATGATTGATTGAACGTGGGTAGCAAAGGAATGTCAGTAAAATTTCCACCCGAACAATTCATAACAAGAACTGAATCAGTTGCTCGTATGTTATAAGTGCATCTTTTCGAAATATTGCACAGTAGGTCATTTGGCTTCAAGTCATTTAATAAACGACCTTTCAAAACGCTTGGAGACTCACATCGAATTGGGCTGGATTTGAAGTCATATTGCATCAACTTTTCTATTATATGCTGGTGAAGGCACATTACTCTACAATCGCAATTTATTGGATTTCCGGTTAAATTAATGTTTGAATGAAAGTATGTCACGAAATTGCAATTTATAGAACTTATTGTGTTGAAACTTAAGTCCAAATTCATCAGCATCTTGCTATTGATCATTAATCTATAGGGAATGTCGTTGATTGAATTGTTTTTTAAGTTAAGCTTTATAAGTTGTGTTAAGTTATCAAATATACTAAATCCATGTGGGGGTTGATTGTGATGCGAGCTTATTGTAAGCAAGTTATTGTTTTCCAAGTTAAGATATCCCAATTTAGTAAGGGTCTTGGATATGCCACTAAAAAGGGAACGAAATATAAGTTACTAAAAAATTCCATAGAAACGGAGATAATAATTTTGAAAATACAGAATATAATCTTTGTATTGGTAAATCCTTTTCATAAAAACAACTAATAGATATATCTGAAGTGTCTCTAAAAATGTCTGAGCTTATTTATCTAAAAAGCTAGCCCATATTATATGAAAGCGGAGCTTTTTTTTCCTAGGCAAGCCTAAAATGAAATGCCTCCGCTGTTTTTGAATTAATTTCCCTTGTTATCTAATAAAAATGGTTAGTTTTTCTTTATTAGAAATTATGTTATATGCATAACGGAAGTGGTTAAAAGTTAAAATAAATAGTAAGGGTATTCACGCAATGATGTAAAACACTTGATAAGTTTACCATTTGGTTAAGTTTACCATTTGGTTAATGAACTGTCAAATTTTGTATGAGAAATGATTTACACAATTTGGTTAAAATTCTCCAAGGATTTTGCGGGATAAAATTAACCAAATTTTTTTTTGATAAACTTAACCAAACGTCATTGTGACTTCAAATATAAGGCGTGTTCAGAAATATGATAATTAAGTATCTCAGAGAACTAAAAAAAACTCTGCCCGTGTTCTGTAACTATCGCATTGAGATTAGTTGGCGATGAAAGTTGTGAATAAAAGCGTTGTTTATACAAAAAAAAATAATTAGGGCATCCACATTTTTTGACTATTGATCAGCATTGTTTATTTACACAAATCCATATAATGGGCCATATGGATATACAAAAGTAAATGATTTTACTTGTATTTGTTATTGTTTCCGAATTGCCATCAAAGTGAAAGGAACCATTTATCCTTTTAATCTTCTTTCATCAAATTTCAGTTGAGTTGAGCTCAGGAGAAATTTCATTGCCGAAAACGAAAGAGAACTAAACTGAAGGAAAAGTATAGATATGCTGCACCATTATGGGCGTGGCATATGATTTTTCTTGTATTCGCTCATTTTCGTTTGATCAGTGCCATGAGTTTGCGACTATTACAGTTCTATATTCAACCCCGAAATCGTTTTCTCATATAATTCCCGTCAGGCTTTCGTGTACCTTACATTTTTTTTCCGTTCCGAGACATTCGGCTCCGATTTCAAGTTAGGTAGCTTGGGAGAGGTTCTACATTTAAAAATAATTTCGAAATCTGAACACGCTTATTTGTATACATATGAGTTTCATATCTGAAGTTTAACGAACAGCTGATTCAATTACACCGCATTTAACCAAATGAATTAAAAGGGCGTTCACGCAAACTTTTGTGTAAACTTATTATTTTAAACAATTGAGTAAACTTACGACGTTGCGTGAATACCCTTAGTATTGTTAAAGGTTAAACTAAGATAAAGGTTTAAATTCATAAGGTGTTCATAAAATTAAGTTGAAACTTGCTAAGAAATTCTTTCATATATTATGTACAGTGCGATTCACTTGTTCAGACGCACCATTTTTTTGATGTGTAAACATCAAAAAAAAAACGTAACTTATCTTGTGATCATTGGTCGTGATCGTGATTGACTCTGACCCTCGACGTTACCTTACGTATAATGGTCATCATTAGGTCGGTCACTGACTCACTTTTTATATTTATAACGGATGCTTTAAAAAATCTCAAAATTATGCAGGTGATGCAGATCAACAAAATCTGATTTTCATAGTTTGTTAAAATTTTATATTTTTCGAAACTTTTTCAACCGAGATATTGACATGATTTCTGTTGTTTTGTTCATCACCTCATAACTCTTTAGTTATTACATCTATAGGATTAGTTTTTTTTTCAATTCGCATCTTGGAAAATAGACAATTAATTTGCTATATCATACATAACTGTACACCCTAAACGACCTTCACAATAGTTAAATAAAAAATGGTTACAAAAATCTCGGAAAAAAAAATTAAAAAGTGGGGTTGTTGTTCATTGCCAACCGACCGCGACGTGGTTCAGTGGAGAACTGTCCAATTTTTGTTCAAATTGAAAAACACCCAATTTGCGTTCAGTAAAACGCTTATATCTTCCAAATATCCGATTTTCAAAATTTAAGTACATAATTAAAGCCAGAATTACAGGCTTATATCAGCTTTCAAAAAAATTTCAAAACTGTTCAAAATTTCATACTAAAAAGTTGAAAGAGATTTTTGAGAATAAATTTCATCGAGGCAAATGTAACGAGGAAGAGGAATATAAAAAAAAAATAAAAAAAAAAATTACCATTAAGAATAAACTGGTGGGAAGGAGATGGCTATTTTAAAGAAGGTGGAATGTGTGCAACAAAAAATCATAAGTTTGGCAAATTGCCTTCGCTATATGTAGGTAAGTATATGAACGTTTGTGGTAGGTATTTGTCATTCATAATTAATTGTAAAGGTCCCCACATGGTTCGTTTGATTGGTTGATTACTTTTGTTCTAATAATAGGATCCTTAAGGTTGTGATCTTAAAATTTAGGTAAAATGTCAGGCTACATTTTTTGTACAAAATCATTGCAGAGTAACATAAAAGTATGTCTGAAAAATCGAAATTAATTTAAAATTTAAAAAAAAAATATGTCCATGCACGTATACTTGACCCTTCATTTTTGACTTATAATTTGGGAAGAGTACAAGGTTAGGTAGGTTATTTTTATTTAACAAAATAGTAGAAAATGACCGATTTGTTTGGTTTGGGTGACTTATAACTTCAGTTGTATTAATCGGATCTGTAAGATTAGGGTCTTAAAATAAAGGTAAGATGTTGATTTATTGAGTTATAAGATCATTGAAATCACAGGGGAATGTAGGTATGTGAAAAAAGTAAATTACTTCATTGTTAATTTATAAAAAATTCATATAATATGTATGTTTAAGGAAAAATTCGGTTTCGCTAGCATGGGCAACAAAATTAATATCAATGTTGGTTTGTAAGTACTTACACACATTTATATATAGAAATGAGTTGATTTGGTTAGTTTGATTGACTTATAACTTATGTTATAAGATCCTAGATTTATAACTTGAGTTTTAATGGTCAGATTTGTATAGTTAAAGTCTTAAAATAAAGGTTAATTACTAAGCCATACTATTAAAAAATATTTGTATGTTCTATAAATTTTATAGGAAGGTAGATATAATAACAGGAACGCGACGATGCGATTAAGCGAATATATGTACATTGTACATAAATATTTTGACAGCCGAAAGTTTCGTCGTTTCGAATGTTTCGTTTAGGTTTGGGGGAGCCTTAGGGACGAAACTTTCGGCTGTCAATATATATTACATGAGTTTACCTTAAGCATTGTGCAAGCCGACGCGATGGCAGTGGCGATCTCTCTGAATTCCCTACGACCTCAATTCATGGTGACCGCTTGCAAAGCCAGCGTGGGTAGTTTGATGTTTACCTACACATCTTAACCGTGAGTCCCGGCACTCACACATTTTTTTTTTAATATATTCTATTTTTTTCTTCCGTATTTGTACTAAATATGAAATTATTTAGTGAGAAAAAATCACAAATAGATGCTTGGTGAGATACATCTAAAGGTTCTTTTTCTTTTCTTCTCGGTCATGTTAAAACAATATAGAACTTTGTTGGTTCACATGATTAGACGCACCTGCAAAATGTTCGGAAAAATAGAACATAGGTTTTTTTGTTATTTTATTTGTATATTTACTTCAATTTCTTATATTTTCAATACTTAATCCAACCTACATGATTTAAAATTTTACCAAAAATTTTACTTTTTAAAAAAGCGTACACATTTTTAAAGTAAACCAAGGAAATCTTCGTCTATACGCTTATTTTATTGCCGCAATCAGCTCCTCTAAGGTTCCATACTGCTTGTCACCTTCGTACATTTGACGTCGTTTTGTTGGAATTGAAGACCAATTCGAAAGCACTATAGTATGAAATTTTCCCTGCGCCCATTTTTTCTCAGCCTGGCAGATGAGGTAGGTTAAAAGTTGTTGAGAACGCGCGTAATTATAACTACACATTTATTATTTGAATTCAATTTCTTACAAATATTTACTAAAAACATAAATATTAAAAATTGTTATGAATTTACCATACTAGATGTCAAAATAAATGTAAATAGTGTATGATAACAAAATCTACAGAGTCATTAAATTCGTGGTCTCAAGTTAGCAGCGCGGGCATTTGACACCTGACAAATTTAGCTGTCATTTGAAGTGTCATAATATTAGTTGAATGTTTGTCATTTACGATTATGAATCGCTTAGCAATCGAACAACGCGTTAAATTTATTAAAACTTACTTAAAAAGTGGTGATTCAAACGTAGCAACTTTTCGTGTATTTTCGAACAACATTTTCTTCAGCGATGCGAGGCACATTTATCCCTCGGTGGGTATGTAAACAAACAAAATTGCCGCATATGGAGCTCAGAAAACCTACAAGTGATCGAAGAGGTGCCATTGGACCGTATTTCTTCGAAGATGCCAATGGGCAGACGGTTACCGTTAATTCGGAGCGATATGGTCGAATTATAACCGATTTTTTTTGGCCGGCGCGGCGATTGAAGACCATGACTTGGACGATATGTGATTCAAACGAGAAGGGGCAACAAGCCACACAACACAACCAATTACTCTATTGTTTAAGAAGTTTCCTGTAGTCTATTTCACCACTTTACGATTTACAACATACAAATTTGTAAAAACCTTTTTTAAAATAAAAGTAATTGCATGTTTATTTTCTTATTCTGAGGCTCAAAACTGCTTCAGATAAATTTAAAAGGATACAAAATTGTAGAAAACTTTACAGATCAACTTTCACCTGCAAAATGTTCTTACAAAATTCAACAAATTTGTAGAATAACTAAATTATAATGTATCACATTAGTTATCTTTGAATGCAAGATCACTACTAGTTTGTAATTGTAAATTGTAAAATGGTGAAATAGACTACTGGTCGCATAATTTCACGTTTTGGCGACGTCAATTGGCCACTAAGACCATGCGATTTGAAACAGTTAGGTTTTTTTCTGTGGGGCTACGCAAAACACCATGTTCACGCGAATAATCCCAGAACTTTAAACTTATTAAAAACCAACATTACTCTAGTTATGGCCGAGATACCGCCCGAAATGTGCGAAAAAGTGTTTAAAAACTACCTCAAAAGAATTGCATGCTCCTTATCTTCCCGAGGCAGCCATTTCAATGATATTGTTTCTCACACTCAAAAGTAAAGTCCAAACTTTATAATGAAATAAAATTTTCATCAAAAATGTATCGCTGTATGTGTTTTATTTAGCTTTACTTTCGAAACCGAAAAATTAATTCCCCTTTATAGCCTTAAAAAGTAATTTTGAGAATTTTCATAACGACACAAACTATAAAATTAAAATTATTATAACGCAAAGACATTGAGTTTTATTTAATTTAAAATTGTATAAGCGCTACACAAAACACAATTATTTTGGTTATACCCCTTACCACTTATATGCATATATTAAAACAAGAAATGATACTCGGTCATTTTACCCAAACTTCAAGACCTCAATCTTGATGATCTGATTAACAGAACTTATAAGATAAAAAAGCTAGGCTCTTGAAATGTCAAAAAAAAAACTTCCATAAGACTCTTTTATATATCCCATTGCTATACTTACAAATTATTGTCTTGTTATAAAATTTTAATCGGTCTCATAGCATTTTTATTTTAAGAACTGGACACTTTTCTCACTTTTTCTTCATTCAAATACTTAAATCTTATAGCTAAATCAATTTTTATTCTTAGAATAGGATTATATAAACTTATAAGAATAATTTTGTGAAAATTCATCTCTAAACAGATGTTCGTAGTTTTTATAATCCCATAACAACACTTTTATAAGAGTTTCAGTCCTTTTATACTTATATGAAAACCCTTACAGGATCTGAGTTTAATACCTCCTATATCAAAAGTATCTGGAGTTCAAATAACAAAAGTGTTGTAATAGCAGGCTTATGAGATCATTGATAAATAATAAAATAATTAAAATATGCATTATTTTGAAGGCGCGTTGTTGTTTTTCGAGGTAAAAGTTCAAATTAGTATAGATAAATTTTCAACCGCATATGTTTTTGGTTCACATATGTGAAAAACAATATACATATATAAACTATCGCCATTATAACGCATAATAATAATTGATTGACTTACAAAATAGTTATTCTCACACAAACCTTTCAGTTTTTTTGACATAAGACACACACGCAAATAAAAAATATTTCGTTTCTTTCTGAGAAAATGCTTAATGAGATATATAACTTTTTAAAGTTTACAAAATATGTACTCTATTCTCTTTTGAGCGAATCTTATTAGTTGAGGTGAGAAGTGAGAACTGAGAGCGAATATCATTGGAAGAAACGCATTCTCATAAAAAATGAATATTAAGAAATAAAAGAAAACACATGTGGGCGTGCTTCAGGGGGCTGCTACTTTGGCGTGAAGAAAAATGTTCCCAACATCTATAACTGTGAATTCAAAAATGCCGAAAACGGTTCAATTTTCTTAGAACTTGAGGTTCGTCATACAAAATTATTTATTTTCCCGATTTATATAAACTGCAACAGCAAAAAATGGAACGATGAGCTAAATTCACTAGAAGAGGCAATTTACTCTATTCAAAGCCAAAACATTCTTGTGATTGGGGATTTAAACGGAAGGATTGGTAATCTAGAAGGTGAATCAAATATGAGGCAGTGAATTAAAAAAAATTAAAAAGATTCAGTCATTAACACATGTGGTCGTAAGCTCTTGGATCTCATAGACTCAATGGACCTGAGAATTGTAAATGGAACCTCAAAGTCAGACCAAGAAGGAGAATTTACATATATTAAAGGCAAACATCGTTCTGTAATAGACTTTTGCTGCATAGGAGGTGACTGGTGTCCCATCTTTTCAGATTTTAAAGTCGATTCTTTTCCTTACTCCGACCATCTCCCTATTGTTGCAACAATAAGTCTTGAGGGTGTTGAGGTAGAAAATTTTCGAGTGATTCAGCTATTGCCTAAATATGTGTGGGCAAATTCGATGGCGGAAACTTATAGGCTCAATACCAATAACTTGTTATCACAGCGACCTATCAGTAGTATGTCAACTTTAGAAGAAATAATTAAACTTTCTATTCCAATCCAAACTCCTTCAGGAAACAAAAAGAACAATAAGAACTTCAAAAGTCAATGGTTTGATAAAGATTGCTTAAAAGCCAGACAAAAAACCTTTGCTTTTCTCAGGTTATTCAGAAAATTCAACACCGCAACTTTCCAGGAACTGTATAATACAGCCAGCAGTTATTACAAGAACATATGTCGAGCTAAAAAGAAAGAATATTGGGAATCGGAAGCCAAAAAACTTGCAAACTGCAACAACGCAACGAACTTTTGGAATACAGCAAACAAAATAAAAGGAATTAAACCAAAGGTTAACATTGAACTAACATTCAAATCACTTAAAATTCATTTCCAAAACCTCATAAGCTCACCCAGCAAGGATTCATACTTTCTCTTCTGTAGACCAAACTTTCTTAATGAAACCCTAGATAACCCAATCTCTATCCCCGAAGTTGAGGAAGCTTTGGCTTCGGCGAAAGATTTAAAAGCACCAGGCTTAGATCGAATACCCATGGAATTTCATAAATATGGTTCTGATGAATTGAAGATCGCCCTCACAGAAGAATTTAATAAGATATTTGAAACAGGAGTCGTACCCATTGAATTTTAAAAAGCAATAATCTGACCGATTTTTAAGAAAGGAGACACGTCTGATCCAGCTAATTATAGGGGAATCTCACTGTTGAACACGTCAGCTAAAATTTTTACAAGTATCCTACAAAACCGCCTGGAGCGTTGGATCGACGAAAACAAGCTTCTGAAAGAACTTCAAGCCGGGTTTCGACCTGGTTATGCCACGGTTGATCATATATTCTTGCTGCGTAGCATAGCAGAAAGCTATATCGTTAAAAAACAAAAGTTGTACACTTCCTTCATTGATTTCAAAGCTGCATTTGACACCATTGATCGCAAAAAAATGTTTTACAAACTATATAACTATGGATTGAGCCACAAATTTGGTAAAACCTTAGAAAACTTATACGATGGAACAAAATCAGCTGTATGGAGTGGAAACGACTTGTGAGAGTGGTTTACAACGGAAAGTGGGGTCAGACAAGGTTGTAACACAAGTCCAGTAATTTTCGCCTTATATATAGAAGACTTTATTGACCACCTTACAGGTGGAATCACTTTCGCGGAAATGCATATCAAAGCTCTTTTGTACGTCGACGATATTGTTATCTTGGCTAAATCACCCGAATCATTGCAAATGATGATAAACCGAGTTGCGAATATTGCGACCTTTGGAATCTCCAGCTAAATCTAAGCAAATCCAAGATTATGATATTCAAAAGTGGTGGAGGTAGAATGGCTAGATCTGAAAAATGGGTATTTAAGAGAGAACCAATTGAAATAGTTAAGAATTACAAGTATCTAGGAATGGTTTTCACCCCTAGCTTGAATATGGAATCCCATTTTGATGAAAAACTTTCGCAAGCTAAATGTGCAATCAGTGCGACCTGGAGAAATTGTTCCCAAAGTAAAATTGCTCACAGTGCAAAGTACAAAATTTTTGAAGCAGTAGCGAAATCCATTTTGTTTTATGGGGCTCAGGCATGGGGACATTTATACTTTGATAAGGTTGAAAAACTGTTAAGGTATTATCTACGTAGAACCTTTCTGCTACCAGGATATTCACCAAATTATATGTTAATGATTGAAACAGGAATGTCCGCCCTATTCATTCAAACTCTCAAGCTTAATATAAACTATATTCTAAAAGCAATCAATATGGAGGTTGATAGACTACCGCGGAAACTGGTTAACTTTGCAGTCACCAATAACACCTTGTGGTATAAGGATATCCTGGAGCTAGCAGAGAGCTACGACTATCCTCTCCATCTGAACTGGGACTCAAAAATACATTGCAAGGGAATTTTAAACAATTTCATCGATTATATCGATGACAAAATGCGATGTAAATGGAGAGAAGATGCTGAAGTTTCCACTCACAGAGAAATTTATAAGACATTGGAATTTAGCTTAGGCCTCGATAACTATTTTAAAGATTGTCACAGCACCCAAAAAATTTCACACATCTTCAGAGCAAGAGGAGAAGTGCTTCCTTTAAACTATGTGCCCCACAGAAATGATCTGCCACTCTTTTGCTCAATCTGCAACATGGTACAGAGAGAAGATTCCTTTCACTTCATAGGAGTGTGTCCAGCGTTTAAGGACATCAGAAGGAGTTGCTTTGGGAAACCTTGTTTGACAGCCGAAGAAGTGAAATATGCCTTAAATGGACCCGATTGGGAAGCTATCCACACATTTTGTAAAACTGCATTAAATTATAGAAGAATGATAATAAATGAAGAATTTTGAATTCAAATCTACAGAAAAAAGTATTTAAAATCCAGATTTTATATTTTATATTATATTTGTGCTTACAATATATTATGAATTTTAATTTTTTACGAAATAATAATATCAAAACTCATGATGTACTCAAAAAATTGATAGTTCTTGGCAGACGGCTTTAAGCCATGTCCCTAGTATAGATTAGATAAAAATGTAAAAATGTACACATATTTCATGTTAATAAATCTATTTTTGAATTGAATCGAATTGAATTGAATGAATATTAATCTTTTTTGAAGGAAATATTTCAAGCTACAAATTAGTTTTTAACATTTTTTTTTGTACAACTTAGCATTTTGGAGTTATTCCTGAAAAACCATTTTGAGGGGCCTTCAACCCCCCGTAAAGTTGTTGGCGGTGCTTATATCAATAAGGACTTTTGAAAGTTTCTTAAGAACACCATGTTTATGGCTTCATGGACTGGACTATACGCAGATCGAGCAAAACTAAATTTTATCACTACATGTTTTTTCTCAAGACAAATTTTGAAGGTGTAAAGATGAAAATAAAACTCAAATGAGGACAGTAACATAGGTGAAAATATTTGTTTGGATTTTTTAAATCTACACGGCAATGTTTTGAGTGGGTCAAATATTCAAAGAACTATGCTGGACTACTCTAGTATTTATTTACATTTTATTATGGCAATTGATTAGGAATGATATTTTCTTTTAAAAGCGTTAGAATAGGAAGAGTTTAGAAAGCACTTGCTCCTCCATCGCGCTGTCGAAAACTTGGACTTAAACTCCCTGTATTGTACATTAACGATATCAGAAAGAATCTTTCTTTCCATAATAAATTGCTATAATATCTTAACATATAGCAATCTAACTTACTCTACTCATATACTATGCTAGCAAATTCCAAAATTTAGATCTGAAAGCTTCTTCTATATGTTTCAATTCAATGCTTATATATAACTTATTAACTAAAGAGGGCAACTTAAAAAAATACTTACTTTGAAAGATTTGTTAATTGATTGTCAGATAAATCCAATGTATCTAGTTGATTGTTCTTATTAAGTAATCCGTCAACAAGTGTTCTTATCATGTTTTTAGATAGATCCAACACTTTGAGGTTTTCCTGATCCGCAAAAAGTCCAACTGGCAGCTCATGTAAATTATTTCCTTGGATGACAATATTCCATATTTTTTTCAAACCGTAAAATATATCAGAAGGAATGGATTCTAACTGACAATTTATTATTGTAACAATTTCTAGCAACGGCAAATCACGAAGCAAGCTTTGCGGTAATTTTTTCAACACAACTCCATTTTCGTTCAGGTGAAATTCCTTACGGTTTTTAGTTTCTAGAGACGGTTCCTCTGGATAATTTGATGGAAAACTATTTCCTTCCAAATCGATGCGATACATTTTGCTTAGATTTGAAAAGATACCCGAGGGAAGCGCTGTAATGTTGTTCGATTTCAGAGATAGTGTTTGCAGTTTTTTCTTATTACCGAAGATTGTTTCAGAAATTCCTTGTAGATTTTTTATTTTTAGCGTCAAATAATAAAGTTTTTTCAACGGAGCCAGGAGGAGTGATAGATGTGATGAGTTGTTCGAATTCGAATCGATTAATAAAGAGGGTAAACTTTCCGAATCGGCAAACAAATCCGTAGGCAATGTTGAAACATTTCTAATAGTAAATTCTAAATAGTAAACAATATCAGAAAGTCCTCTTAGGTTTGCACGTGACAGAGAATTATCAATTAATTGGTTATTGAAATCAATTTTCCATGTCTTAGACAACTCGAGTGAATTTTTAAGAATTTCTAAAATATTGTCATTCTCTGAAAATCGACAAGAGTTAAATGTCACTTTCTCAGCAACTTTCGGAAAGATCTTCTCTGGCTGTAAGTTAAATTTCATGGGAGTGGAGTTATAACAATTAAATTGCACAATTGAGCTTGAGTTAAGGCTTCCATATTGAACTTCAACCAAAATTCTTGAATCTATACCACAAGTAGTAATTGTTACTGCATTTTCTTTTACAGTTTCGGTGCATTGTAAATAAACAGGATCTATTCGAAGCGCACTTGCAGGACCATAATAATTCAGAAGATGAAGTAGTGCCGCAGGCAGGAACACCGCAAAGTAAAAGCAGCATTGAGTCATTATTAATTTTAAAACCCTAAAAATATATAAAGAAAAAAATTTATTAACATTATGTCAAAAGATTGATAAATAAAACATAATATAGATACTACCTAGATAGATAACGTTAAAAATGAGGGGACACTTTGGTACACTCCCTGGTTTTTTTTTTTTTGTTGCAATACGTTTCAATATAAGAAAAAGTGTTGTTCCAATGCCCGTGACATTATTTGACATTTTTAGAATTTTACACTAATTTCGTTTGACTATTTCCTTCAAATACGTATTTTTCTGCCACATTTTCTTTCTCTAACTTATATTGGAATCGCATTAAACTGACTTATCGCCGATTTCATAAAAGACTTTTAAATATTTAAAAGGTCATTTAACCTTAAAATGGGGAATTTTGGTTTCACCAACTGCTTTTAAGTTTAACATTCTTTTAAATACCCTTATAAACTAAAGGCTCATTTTTGTCTCATTAAATTTTAAAAGTGTGAATTTAATCACATCCCGTGAGGAAAACATTTGAATTTTGAATTTAAATTCTTGCTTGACTGGCCAAATTATGTAAGTGATATCGTTCTGCTGTTTAATAATTCTCTTTGCAACATGTGGCGAGGTAGGTATAACAGTAGTTTTTAATTTATTTTGTAGTCATAAGAAAAGCGTTTTGCCGACGAGTAGGTAGCTATTTTCGGTTAAGAGTAGGTATTTACATAAAACAAAATTAAGGCGTGGACAAGCGATTATCTGCGGAACTGTATATCCAGAGCGACATATCGAGTAAGGTGCAACACCGTTTTATGTCCCAAACATTTTTAAATTTTATAAAATTTTTTGAAAAAAAATTTGTATGAAAAAAAATTTTGGGACATAAAAAAACGAAAAAAAACGAAAAAAAACAAGAAAAGACAAACGTGTAAAAACGATTACCCATCGGACTTCATTTACATATTTTTCGAATGATCATATAGATGAGCCAAACTCAGTTTCTTGTGCCAAAATATTTTGAATAATTTATTAAAAATAGAAATAAAAAAAATTCAAAAAACTAATTTCACAAAAAAATCTTAATAAAATGTGTACAAACGATTGCATGTTTTTCAAAAATTAAAAAAATTTATTTTGCAAAAAAATTTTGTCTAAAAAGAATTTGGTACATGTACAAACGAAAAAAAAAAAGACATACATAGACAAACGATTTCAATCGAATTGCCATCCACAGAATTTTCGTGCGTTAAAGTTGGGGGGGCCGACTACATGCTTTTGTGTCCCAAAATATTTGAATAATTAATAAAAAATAGATATGTATAAATAAAAATTTTAAAAACTAATTTCATGAAAAATCTTTATAAAACATGTACAAACGATTGCATATTTTTAAAAAAATTTTTGGAAAAAAATTTTGTGTCAAAAAAATTTGGGACATGTACGAAAAAAAAAATGACAAACATAGACAAACGAATTCAATCGAATTGCCATTCACAGAATTTTCGTGCGTTAAAGTTGGGGGGCCAACTACATGTTTTTGTGTCCCAAAATATTTGAATAATTAATAAAAAATAGAAATAATAAAAAATTTTAAAAATTAATTTCACGAAAAATCTTTACAAAACATGTACAAACGATTGCATGTTTTTAAAAATTTTTTTTGCAAAAAAATGAAACGATTTCAATCAAGCTGCCATTTACAGAATTTTCGTGCGTTAAAGTTGGGGGGGCCAACTGCATGCTCATTTTTTGAAGTGTCTCTATAAAAAAAACGGTGGGTGTACAAATAATGTTAAAAGTTGTACAAACGTGTACAAACGATGTACAAACGATTGGCATTTACAGTTTTTCTCAATTCAAAAGTTGGGGGGCCAACTACATGCGAGCAATTTCGTTTATGGTTTTTTTTTTTAAATTTTTGTATGGAAATTTTCGTTTCAGCTGCGTACTTTAGAATTCAAAGAATAATTTTAAAAAAAATCCAGAGCTAAGTGCAAGAAACTTACTCTTCAAGAAAATATCAAAATCCGTAAAAACGAACTGTGTTAATTTTAATTTTAAGTTTTCATGTTTTTTTTGTAAGACTTTTTTTTTATCTAAGAGTTATTTTGTTGATGCAAACAAAGACAGATTTTTTGTACTTTCTATTTTTAAGTCAAGTCATTTTTTTGGAGATATAGGTATTGTGGAGATATATTTTTTTTTTAATTTAATGGAGTAATGTAAAATTGAATTGAATTTTGTTTGTGTATTTTTTTCAATTGTTCATTATTTGCAGTTCTATAATATGGTCACCGTAAATATGGCTGAATATTCAATTATCCAATTTTGAGGACGAAATTACCACAGACATTCAAGAAATTCAATGAAGATACCTTTTTGTATTATTTGTTTTGTCTCAAGAAGAACATTTTAAGTTTTTGTTTTAAGAAATCTTAAAAGGAAACTTTAAGATGAACGGAAAATGTATGGTTTGATTTTTAATTAAATCATTATTAATTATAATTTTTTTCAGACGGCTTGTTTTTAGTCAAAGTAAACTGCGACTCGCTGTTATAATTTCAAATTTGAAGTAGAATTAAAATTCCTACCATCGATTTTTCTTTAAATGCCCTTTGTCATTAAACAGAGATGATTAATACAAAAAAAAAATAAAATAATTTATAAATTTAGTTTTATTAACATTTGAAAATTTTTGCCTATAGAACCGTTATTAAATTTCACCATTGTAGTTAAGGCTCAAATTAAAATTTAAATCTACTTTTGTTAAATGAAATCAAATAAACCTACAAGTATGTAACTTATCTAAATTTAAAATAAAAAATAACCCAAACTTACCTTTTGCTCAAAGAGGAATATTTTTAAATATAAAGTTGTTTTTATTGTTTTTTTTTGAGCACTTTTTTAAACACTTTTAGCTATATAATATGTAGTCCAGAATTTAATTCAAACGAATTGCACAAGAACACTTAACGTGCAAAATGTATAACGCGGGATAGTTTTGTGAAAAATAATTTAATAAATTTAAACAAAGGAAAGGTGAGCTATATCAGTCAACTCTTGTCAAAAGGGAACTGCTTAAGAAAAGTTCTGGGTACCTATATTTAAAGTGTTTAAATAATGTTATCTTGGTTTTGCATTTAATATGGATGTGGTTTGTGGTTACTTACTATAAAAAATATCGGTTTCTATACAAATGCAAAACAGAAGTTAATAATCTTTAAACATTCACCACAAAACTGATAAAAATCGGTCCTTATATACACTTAACAGCCACAGCGTGGAGCAAAATAAAGATAAATATTTTTTTTTTTTTATAAACATTTTAAATAAAAAAAAAAAAATGTTTATTTTTACTACAAGTAACTCATGACATGATGGTAGAAATGTTACGCCGAAGGTCTGTAGTTTGATTTACACCTGCTTTTCACGGGTAAGTACTGTACTTTCGAAGGTTCTTCAGAAAATTGTTGGCCCCCTCCATATCTGTGAGGAAATGGCTGAAGACTGTAAGTTAATAGGAATTGGTTCTACACTGTATTGTGGCTGTCATGCCACAATTTTTTTTTTTTTTTATTTGCTTTTCCTACAAAATTTGGCTTATTTTACGTAGTCGTACATGCCTATTTGTTAATACAGAATAAAACAAAAAATTATTTGCGATGGAAAAAGAGAAAAAACAATTAGTGTCAAATCTATGACATAAATTTAAATAAATAATTTGATGGTTTTCTGCTTCTTTATCTTACTTTTTCGGAGTATAAGGTAAATAATAACCATCAAATAAGGTTAGAATGCGCGTTTTGGCTTAAAGTTATTCTCGGAAATAAAAAATCATATTGTTTATATTTTTTGTTCATAGTATAATGAAATTAAAAATATTATAGATATGATTAAAGCTAACCATTTATTGGTATCAGTCAATCCCAATATTGGCACATATACATACATATGTAGGTACTATAAGGCAAGTTATGAAAAACAGCAAACTCGATTTTGATCAAATTTGATAATTACTATGGTAGCGAAGCAGAAAAACGTGGGTCTCGAAATTCTGTCCGCCTGTCTGTCTGGGTCGATTTTCTTTAAACTTGATACCTATAGTGTTTTTTGGCACTCCCCCAACACAGTTTTTATTTTTTTATTTTTATTTCGCGGGAAATTTTAAGACATGTAATTTATTGGAAGCCAAAAATTTGCGAAACAATTTTGAATGCCAAATAAATCCAATCGAACTAAAAACTAAATTAAAATTGCGAAATGAAAAATGCGAAAGAATAATTTATCAAATAATTTTAAAAACGAAACTTGATTAGCAAAACATAAAATGCGAAATAACAAAATGCTAAACACACAAAATGCGGAGCGAAAAACGGTGAAATGAACCCCCGCGAAACATTAATTTGCCAGAAAATTCTTGCGAAACATATACCATACTTTTTAGAAACCTTAAAAAAAGAAGACAATTCGTTTATTTTTTCCGTACAAAAGTTTCTTAAGTCAAAAAGAAGACTTGTTCTCTTTAAAGAGGACGCGACTAATCAGCCTCAATGCATGGTTAAAAAAAAATATTTTTTTGTTGTGGACAAAAATGGAAGAAATTGTGTAGTCCAATTTTAATAATTTTTAATAATTTTTATTTCTCATCTCATTTATTATCATACCTGAAAATTGCATCAAAATCGGTTAAGTGGTACATTTTGTATGCGGAATTTGTTCCACTTTTTAATATAAAATGCACCACTGTGTGATCCTGTGTGCCACACAGCGCATACATTCTGTTTCAGGAGTACACGACGCACGTAAAATGGCCACCGATATCATGTAACTCTACACAAAACAATATTGATGCCTTCAAAGCAAACATAACGAACGCCATTCATTAGTTAAATTATTGATTTTTTTTATTATTTTGTCAAAATACACATAGCCCTACATTTAGAATTTCGAAATGCAGATTTAAAAATGCACAAAAAGTACAATTGCTTATTATTAATGGAAACAAAGAGGTAGCAGCTGCACTCTTTCATCTAAATGTGAGACTTGAATTTTACGTGCATAAAATTTACCCAATCTATGCTTTTATCATAATATTAATTTAAACTATTCCTTCGTTCTTGAATGTTCTTCTTTTTTTAAGTCAAATTATTATCGTTACCAAAAAAAAAAACTCAATTGTATGTGATATGTATGAACATATAATTCCCCAAAGTTTACCCTTATATAGATTTGCTTTTCAGTTTAGTTATAGATAAAATCCATATTAACATTATGCCACAAAACTTATAAAATTAAATTCAAGCTAAAGTATTTAAAAAGTATTTCATTAAATATTGTAATATCATAAAAATTACTTACACCAAAAGCACTTAGCCCAACTCCCAAAAATGCTAGCAGAATTAAATACTTTTTCCAAAGTGTAAAATTTTGCCATTATATCTATATTTTAATTTTTGTCAAAAATTTGGACTTTCTATAACGAAACCCAAGAAATGCGGAAGGAACAAAATAAAATATTAACCACGTTTATAGGGTTATATTATTCGAATGTGTTGGTGTGAGCTTATCTTTATTTTATCAGTCATATTTTTTTTGGTTGAAAGGGAATTTGAAACTCTGTATATTGTTGTATCAATTTGTTCTAAGAATATTTAAATAAATCCAATAAACAAAAAAAAACTCTCTCAGAAAATTCTTGAATAAATTAATCTATGAATATAAGTAAATACATATTCCCAATCTATCTTCATAAAATCCTTAACTTTCACCGCTAAGACATGGACATACTATATGTAAGTAGAAGAGAATATTTTTTTGTTGCCTTCCTTTTCAATGTGCTTATGCTCTTGAATTCAAAGGAAAATTATAATAAAAACAATTTAAACTTTTCTAATTCTTCTTCTTTTTTTTTGTCCATGAATGCTCATGCAAAGGGACAAACTTTGTGTTCGTCTTGTGAGATAAAAAAAAAAACTTTTATTATGTTGCTAGTGATGTAGATACTTTTAATCCTTTCCCAATTTCCGATTCGGTCGTCATACTTCTATGTATTTTTTTTTTTTTTTTCAAACTTTTGAAAGAATGTAACGAAACTTTGAAATTTTTTGGTGATGATGCTGCTACCCTATATAATATTTGAAGTTCGTTAATTCCTTTCGGTCAATCGTTTTGAGGGTGAATAAAAGTTAATATATCCAGGGACTTATTACACAGTTTTTTTTTGCATTTTTATTAATTCCGGAATTTTGGTTTTTAAATTAGTATTTAATTTGTATTTATATTGATATGAAAGACACAAATTCATATCAACATTCAACATAAACCATAAATCCTAACCACAATATTACAACATTTTTAAATCTCAATCGTTTAGTATTCATCATTTTTTCATTATCTATTTTATTTTTTCTAAATAAACACATTAAATGAGAAAATACCTTTATAGTCCGAGTGGAGTGGAAATAAAATTTGAAAAATCCTATTTATTTGGCTTACCTATTACCGATTGAACCATTGTTTTTCAAATTAAATTTGAACAATTTACCAACGTGTCTCTGGCGTGACTCTATTCATGATGAATAACAATCAAACCAAACTTACAGTAAAGAACAGCTGTCAAAAAACAGTGTTGCCAATTTTAAGTTCTAAAATAAAAAAACAAATTTTACAATAATTATTGTTGGATTTGTTTTAACAATTTTTAAAAGATATTTATTTGATATTTTTAGGCCCAGTTTCACACTCGATTAAGTGTCTCTTAAGCCTACCATGTTGGCCACTTAATTTCCGCATACTCAAGCAGCAAAACTGCGGCCAAAGTGCCAAAATGGAAAATTTAAATGCAACTTTTTTTTAAGTGTGCACTTAGAAAGTGGCCCTTAAACATGAAGGAAACTGATCGGTTGAAAACAACATAAAACTCAATAAATTAAATAACAAACATTGTTAATATATAACCTACAAACTCACCAGGTTAAATTTTAAAAGTCAACTCGATTAAACCAAATTATTAAAATCTACACTCGGTTAAAGTATATCTACACTCGGTTAAAGTATAGCTTAATATAATTAAACTACTTCTGGGTTAGATTGTTCGGTTTCAATAACTAATTAAGTTAGTTAATAAAATATATTAATTCTCTCATAGTAACCAATGTACTCAAATATGTGAGAACTAAAGTTAATACATTTATTTGATTTTAGTAAGTTACTCGTTTAACATAAACTATCTTCAAAATTGCAAATCCTTACCAAGTTTCTCCATTAAAACAACTTTTAAGGTTTTATTATTTATTTTATTTATTTTAATTGAGAATTAACATAGAATAGAATTTAGAATTTACGAAGTGAACTATGTAATCTTTACCCTTGACTTCATTATATTTAACACATTTTTTTTAACCCACCGAAAAATGCTCTTGGTTAGGAACTATTTTTCTGGGTGAATGCAATTTTCTTCGTTTTTCTCCAAACCAAATAATTTTTTTGAAATTTGAATAAATTAATTTCCATTTTAAGTGTACTATTTGTTAATACCAACCTTGCGAATTTAATATTATTCCGGGTGAAATATAAACAAAAAATTAAAAGAATTCTTTTTCTCTATTCGTTTATTGCCAAAAATAGGAGTTTCTGTCGAATTTTATGCCATTTTGAGGTATTTTCATCAAATTTGTGTGTATAAAAATCTTTATTTCTTTTTGAAGTGGCGAGGTACTAATGAGTAGATGCAAACGATAAACTATACTATTGTTATCACGTGAGAGTAGGTAGATGGGATTTATCAAAATATCAATTCTGTGCGTTCTATTGGAAATGGCTACAAGTATGTACATACTCATAATTACTTCACCAACTCCAATCAGGAATACGGCTGAAGGATCTCCCAAACCATAATGCGAAACATTCAAAACGACAGCAAAAATTTCACATGTGAAAATTAATTTACATTGCGAGAGTACCCATAACTCCCAATTATATATTGATGGAAAACAGTAAATTTGTAACCCATTCGTTCTTGACAACATTCTTATTATCAATCGTCTTGCTTTTGCATTGAACTCCCAAAAAAATTGAGAAAACGGAACATTTTGCCACGCTTTATTCTCATACTTAAATTTTTCACCAACTGCAAATCTCTGCAAACTCTGCTGGAATCTTCCCATTGAGACAAAAAGTGTTAACTTTATGATTTTACCTAAAAATCAAAAATAAAAATACATAGTGTTAAACACAAAATTAAATTTTTTGAAGTTTTAAGATTATTTGTTGAAGTTTTGAGGCAATTTGAACATCTTTTCATTTAGAATTAAAAAAAAAAATTTCAAGAAAAAAAATGCACCGATTTGAAACTGTACCTACCTGAAAAATAATGAAAATACCTGCATACACTACACATCTAACCAGACTGTTAAAGCAAGCGACTAATTAACAATACTCTAATTAATTATTAATTAATTAATGCGTATATTATTGGAGATTTCAATTTGTGGCCGATTGGATGTGAAATTTGTATAATCATTAAATGGAAATTGAATTTTTCATCAGAAGGTATACGCGTATAATATATCAATTAAATTTTATTATTATTTTTTTTCCATCATATTTTTGCGCTTCGGAATTTATTAATTAAAATATTATATATTATTATATGCCACAAGTGTACAGGGCATATTCATGTAACTACACACAAAACAAAAATATGCGGTTTGACATCATTAGTGGCCACAACAAATTGGTCAACGAAATCCAACCATCATACATCAAATCCACTTGGATTTACAATTATTTTTCAGAAAATATCTCAAGGGACAGCAAAAAAAAAATAAATAATATAATTAACAACGAAAAAAAAAAAAAAACAAACAAAAATACAGAGCTGTACCATTAGTCGAGTTCATTAGTTTCTTTCAACTTTTCGAGTCCAGTTTTGGTGGCAGGGTGTATATTATTGTTGCTGATGTGGTGCAAGGGAAATGTTCTCGGAAGGAATATATCCATCTTGAGTTGTAGGTAAGGTGAAAACATATTATTAGAGGAATTCAGTCCATTGTTTGGTCCTTATCATTGGACCAGAGTAAAATAAAAAAAAAAAAAACCCTCAAGTAAGTTCTATAGAGAGTGGAAACTTTTTCACTTTGGGTGGATGCAATTAATCTGAAAAGAAATCATTAATTAAGTGAGAAAAGAAAAAAAAAAACAACTTCAGGAAAATATTTCAAAAGTAAACAATCAAACAGAGAATATAATATATTATTGTATAATAATGTACTATAGCTTTAAGTTATAAAATACATATATGTATAAGCAGGTAAGAGTATTGAAAAGTTGGTAATACAAAAAAAAAAAGAAGATGAATAATAATTAAAGAATTTTTTAATTTTATAACCAAAGCCATCTTGAAATGCTTAAGCCGCGTCCACACTATACTAAAGTCCTGTGGCAATAAAGAAAACCAGCATAAGTCAATTTTTACAATTTTTTAGGAAATAAGTTTGAATGTTTGGTTTAGGATTAAAAAACAAAAAGAATCCAATAATTATGAAAAAATTATTCACGCAAAAATAATCTATATAAATAAAAATATAAATGTTCGTGTTCCTAATCTCAGATCTCGCTAAAGTTCTTCAACGACTTGCATTTCCGAAACTAGCTGACTTTTAATGAGGATTGAGTTACCTTTCTGATGGTATATTTTTTATTCGAATATCCCATAAATGAGGTGCTAAAGGTACACGTGACCTTGTATGACCTTAAAAAATTAAAAAGCTTTTAAAAACAAATCTATAGCTGACCAATTTCTGAAACTACCTGACCTTTTATAAGGATTAAGTAGCCTTTCAGATGGTATATACTTTTTTTCGAATATCCCACAAATGAGGTGCTAAAAATCGCTATGACCTTGAAAAAATTTAAAAAAAATTTAAAAAAAAATATGTGCCTGATCAATTACTGAAACTACCTTACCTTTTATGACCTTTTAAATTGCATACCTGTTTTTTATAAATTCCACTAATGAGGTGCTAAAAGTCTTATACTGTGACCTTGAATTTTTTTTTTAAATTTCATAAAAAAAAACCTATGCCTGACTAATTACTGAAACTAGCTAACCTTTTATCACGATCCGGTGGTCTTTCAAATGATATACTTTTTTTTGCGAATATGTCATAAATGAGGAGCCAAAAATCGCTAATGACCTTGAAAAACTTCAAACTTGGATTACAAGTTTTCTAAACCTGATCAATTTCTGAAAATATAGCTGACCTTCTATGACAAATTAGTGACCTTTTAGATGGCATACTTTTTTGCGAATATCCCATATATGAGGTGCTAAGATCCCGGAGCCAAGTTGCACCCAATAATTTTGGGATATTTCTCATTTTTAGGTTTTGGGCGTTTTGTTTTTAGTCGATTTTTTGCAAAGCCGACATTTTACAACTTTTTTTTTTAAAATGCTATTTCAGATCTTGTTTGAAAAAATTTATTTCTAATTATGTATTTACTTTTATAAATACTAGTATGTCCAGCCCCCGAAACTCGAGTGCTAATAACATTATCGTCTAATTGAAAAACAATTTCTAGAAAATATATTGTAATTCACATGCAATTCTAGAAAACTTTGTTTTGCGATGCATACGATTTTTGGATGTGGAAGCTCCAACATTAAGTAAAAAATCGCAAGAATAATTCCATTGTTTAAAAGCAGTCCTTAGCGTAGAGAAAAACTGAGGTAGTTATTTTATATGAGCTACTTATTATTATTTCCTGCAGCATTGAACCCTGTCGGGTTGGTTTAAGCCGATCCCAGAACCACTGGTCCCAAGACCATCCCCGAAGTAGTCATAAAGACCAATTAAATTTATATCGAAAATAAAACTCGTCGAATACATTGATTCGTGTATTTAATATATTCGTTAAGATGGTTAGTGAATTGGAGCGAGGAATATAAGTAAAAAGTTATTGTTCCACGCCTCAGCTTAAACATCCTTCACACTACATCTACAAATTGAAAGCATTCTTCCTTTTTTATGCTCACATTTTATTTCAATTTAAAAAACAACACCCAATGAGCGAGAGACACAATAGATTGCAGAATATTTCAACCCAAAACCAATATACCTACAACTATACATAATTTATGCTTCCTCGCATTAAATCGACCAATGGCCGAAAATCCAACACAACAGAAAAAAATCCTCAGAAATAAAATTCTTCCCACAAAAAACCCTTACTCGAATTCACTAACCATCTTAACGAATATATTAAATGCACGAACCATTGCATTTAACGAAAATTTAATAAGTGTTGTGAACAAATACTCGGTCTCGCTCTGGCTCTTGCTTTGGTTCCGCTCTCCTCGCACTTATAATGCAATTTTACTTTATTGTTTTTAGTCTTTGTGGTAAAATTATTTAATAAATTTTTGCTTTGTGCACTTCTGTGCAAAAAAACCTTTCCATCGATATATAATTTATATACTTTCGGCTTTTGTAGACCGCGTAAATGGTACCCCAAAATTCGTGTTTGTCGTTTTATTATATTGATGATGATGATGATGATGATGATGATGATGATGATGATTTTTTTAATTAAAATTTTATTTCATTTTTATGAAAAAAAGTATTTAAATTTTTTTTATCGGAAATTTTCTAAGCTCAAATGAGGCCTTAACGTTTTTTTTGATTTGGGAGTTATTCGTGAGATACCATTTTTGGAGGCCTTCAACCACCCGTAAAATTGGTAGCGGTGCTCATATCGATGAAGACTTTTGACAGTTTCTTAAGAACACCATGTGGAGGCTATATACCATGAAATCCAGCGTTTATTTTCTAATTGAGCTCTTTTTATGGCTTTATTTACTGGATTAACTAGGTACGTTTTTCGCAGGTAACGTAAAATATTGGCTCTCGTAAATAATTTAATTCTTTTAAAATCATATCAATAGGTTATAACAATATTCAGACCTTAAAACTACAAATCCTACATAACAAGTAAGTTCATGCGACCCAAGTTACGGATTTTATTTTAAATGATAATGATATAGGATACACATCATATACACATAATGACTCCATTGACTAAATGAAATACAGAAAAGGATACAAAAATTAAATAAAACACAAAAATAAAAAAAAACAAAAACTCTTCAATTCCTAATTAATTCAAAAATAAACTTAAAGGCGCTTGTATAGCACGTACCTACACTAATTATTAATAAGTTCAATCAAAAAAAAAAAAAAAAAACAAACATCGTTACCCAGAAACCCAATTTAATTTTGAAAGTTTAAAATCACAATCAAAAAACTTTTTCCAATCTCGCTGAATTTTCTCAGCCAAAAATGAAGCTCCAACCCTCCCCTTCTTATATAGGTGTACTCGCCTTTATAGGTAGGTAGGTTCCTATATACTATTATTGAAGTGGTAACACGTTAAACAAGCAAAAGCAAGCAGAGTAACTGCAAAAATTTCAAATTTACAACCTCAATTGCAGCAGTTAATGACCAGTTCACAATTTGCCAATAACTTTTCTAATTTCCACCAAATTATTATTATTATTTCTATTATATTTTATTGAGTGCCTTTGGGTTTTTCTGATGATGTGAGTTCTGGAATATTGAGTTTTTTTTTTTTTTGCTTTTGGTTGAAAATACTCAAGTCCCTTCGTGTAAAAATTATCCACTGAAAGTAATCGCCATAGTCTACCTTCTACAGAGGCGGGTTGAGAGGAGCATGCTCACCACTTGACTCGACTCTATGCGTCTGCACTTCCTGGAATTTTTGAATGGCCAAACTTTTCCCATAACCGTTAGTTACCGAATATATGAAGCTAGTATACGGAATATAATATGGAAAGAAAGAAAAACCGACACAGAATTTTCATTTTGCGAAGAAATGAAAAATTTACTGATATTAGCGAAACAATGATCGGAATGCCAAATAAGGAATTTCTCTTAATTCAAAGTTTTTCGCGTGAGCATTTACACTAGACACTAGAAGTTGATGAGTCCTGTTTGTTCACAGTCTCTTCTCTCTCTCTCTCTATCTCTGTCGCTATCATCCCTTATTTTGCTAAGCCCTATAGGTATATAAAATGAATAAACTAAAAGCAGGGCCACTTTCTTATTTTTTGTTTGTGGTATTTTGTTTTTTTTTTTTTGCAAAATTGTTGCCAAAAATGTCCTTTAGTCTTCCTCATCCCCTATAACACCCATCACCGCCCATTTCACAGTCAAAAGGAATTCGTCCTTTGTCACCGAAAATAAAAACTTAAAAATAAAAAAAAAATTGTCTGCAGCACGACGAAAGGACGAAAAGGGTTTTATATCGCTGTGTTTACGTTCGTGTTCTCATCGCTATACATACATATACAGTTCTTTGCAAACGAAAATTGAAAATATGCGGCGATATAAATTTTCAACTCGCTTGCAGCCCTCAGGGTATATTGTGTTTAATTGTTGTAATTTACGATTGGCATAAAAGTCACCCATTGTACAATGCGATGCGGTGGGGGTAGGGGTACCGCTGTATACATAGAGAACTCTGGTTTTCAGGAGCATTGTTTTATTTTTATTTTCTTGTGCCACTACCACAAACAACAAAAAAAAAAAGAAGCGGAAGTAACAAAGGTCATAATG
Organism: Epistrophe grossulariae; assembly: GCA_929447395.1. Taxonomy (NCBI): domain Eukaryota; kingdom Metazoa; phylum Arthropoda; class Insecta; order Diptera; family Syrphidae; genus Epistrophe; species Epistrophe grossulariae. Next base: position 148,844,086 of record OV839566.1, on the reverse strand, counting down.
ACGTAGGCCATCACAAAAATTGTCGCCGAAAATTCCTTTGCTATATAGGAAGAGAACAAACGCGGAAAAAGATGGATGGCCAACAACGGCATAACGACCAACAACGACGACGGCCAAAGTGTTTTTCTTTAGAAGATTTTGGTTAGGCTTAGGAATTTGTTTTGGCAATATTCAGAAATGAAAGGAATGAGCCTTTTTTTCGATTAAAAATACTTTATTGTGTTAGTTTAGTTTAGTTTTTTTTTTTTTTTTTTTAATTTTATTTTTAAACTCGACGAGACTTTAGTGCGGAATGTCATTTAATTTGGAAAAATATTTTCATTCGTACTTCGCATTGTGATAAGATTTATTCGTTTTTGTTAAGTTTTATTTGGTCAATGATGATATTTTTGTAATACAAAAATATGATATTTAATATCATATATGTAAGAACATATAGAAATTGCAAAAAATGCTTGGTAGGTACCTACTTATAAAATTATTTTAGATATCTAACAAGAGAATTGTTTTTATTTTTTGTAAGAGTTTGTATAGCTGGTACAAAATTCAACAGAAAGCGCCATTGCGGTGACAAGAACATAATTTAATAAAAGAATAAAATCGGATTGGTATACATATTTTTTTTTTAAATCACATAAAAATTCGCTTTCAGAAAATAAGCTTCAAATTGGAACCATATCGACTCTTTCGTATTTTTTTTAGATAATAACGAAAATCTTTTTTTTTAGAGATTATTCTAAACAGTTTTAAATTTTCAATTTTATTTTTAGATTTTTAAAAAAGTTTTCTTGAAAAATTAATAATTTGAAAACGACTAGATAATTTTCATAAAACTTGGAACCCACGAGTTTTTTTAAATTATATCAGAACAAAAACATAAATGTTAAAAATCATCCAAGTTCTTCTATATAAAAATCTGTATGTAATAACTCAGCCATGAAAAGTAGTGAGATCTAAAAGTATGCCAAGTTCTAACTTTATGAAGGTTTAATATCAAATATTTTAATAAGAGTAATATTGAAACAACTCCAAGTTATAAGAGAAATTTATTATTTAATAATTACTGACTAAAATTTTGTGGATTTAGGTACTTGGCAAGTTTTCTTTTTATTACGCACAGTTCAAAACATTTTGAAAACTTGACAAGTGAACCCAGCAAGGTCAGCAATTATTAAATAATACATTTCTCTTATAACTTGGAGTTGTTTCAATATTACTCTACTTAAAATATTTCATATTAAACCTTTTATATGCACTTCAACCCCTACTGCTCTACCAAACTTCATCTTTCTACAGCAATCGGAAGTGCTCCGTATAATTGGTAACAATTCTGAGAAAGTGGGTGGATACCACACCTACTAAATGGAAAACCTCAAATTTTATATTTTTTCCTTTCTATGCACTTCAAGCTCTACCGCTCTACCGCTCTACCGCTCTACCGCTCTACCAAATTTAATCGTTATACAGCAATTGGAAGTGCTCGCTAATGGCAAAACCTTGCGTGAATTTTTCGTAACATACACCCTTAATAATGCTAAAATGGGTAAGTATAGTTCTTAAAAAAAAAAAAACAGTCTTTGTGAAATGAAAAAATATTATTATAAATTTTTTTTTTATCCAATAAATCAAAAAACAAATACTTATTTGTTTTTTTATTTTTCGTTTCGGATTTTTTTTAGGATTTTCTCTTTTAAGTGAGGATAAATCTGGTCACCCTACTTACATTAGTCTAGTCAAGCTCTTTGAGCATCTTATGAGAGGAAAAATATTACTTGGGTCATAAATATTCCGTAAAAATCATATCTCCTGATGTCAGCAGTTTATCTCTAAGTGGAAATAAAATTGGAATTCTGAATGATGAAGTTCTAAAAGTACAAAATTTGAAAAACAAAGTTCTGATTGACTGATTGACATAGTTATAAAAGGACAGAGTCATGAAATACACAGTTAAGAAAGTGTCTTTTTGTACGAAATTCTTTTTGATTTAGCGGCGCGGCCGGCGCACAGTGGTGCGAGAGCGGAAAAAAGTCTTTTGAAAAAGTCAAATCTAACCTTTTAAACTTTATGTTTAAGTACTCTTAGATAACCCGAGCGTACGATTTAAAAGTATTTTTTAACATATGTATTGTATGTTCTGATTTACAAGCCCTCAAAGTTGAAAAATAATTTTACTCAAATCGCGAACCGTATTTTCAACAAATTTTGAGTTGTTTTTTTTCCGAAGTTCCTTTAAATAAATTCTCTAGCTTCTTAATTAATTTAATTGGTCTATTTTCGATTATCTAAAAATAAAAAAAAAATATTGATTATTTATAAAAGATACCTTCTATAAGTAGCCTGAAGCTTTAGTACTAAGAAAAAATGCTTTTTTTTTAAACTTTTTTATTTAAAAAAAAGCGCCAAAAGATACCAAGAAAGTAAGTATGCCAGCATATGCTCCATACATTCATGTTAAAGCACAAAAAAAATCAGCTGCAGATGTGGAAGTTATGCTCAAAAATGTTTCACTGAATCGGATTTCAAAAAACTCCGTCTTGGCGGTTGTGTTTACCAAAAAGTTCGATTTCTTCGGTATTAATTGTCAAAATGAACCGATTAAGCACATTATTTTAAGGAAAAATGTCAAACTTTATTTTAAAAATAAAACAAAATTAATATATTGACCCAGGTCTGAGAATTTCGATTTTTGCGAAACCATTTATTTCTGCCTAGAAAATTTTTCAACTTTCAACTCAATTTTCTTGAAAACAACACACGAAAAATAATATAGTTTTATGATATTTTGAAATATATGATAGAGCTTAATACAAAATAAAGAAAAAGATTAGGGATAATTAAAAATCTTCACAGTTTCTTAAAAACGACAAAAGTAGTTAAGTTCAATACACCAAAATTCAGCTTTGGCCCAATTTTCAGATAACAATATATCAAATGTCGATTGTTAAATTTTGGACCGAGCACTTATGACCGTGTGTCAAAATAATTGCCTAAGCGGGCCTAAGCCAAAAATTATTATCATTATATATACTTTGTCTGCTTTTGATTAAATTTTTCAAAATCTTTTTCTAAGATAATTGTTTTTGATTTGTCATTCAGAACTTATTTCTTCAGAACTTTACTTTTGTTTTCAGACCATGGACGGGTTCCACTTTAAGTAATCACAATTTATCTATATTTAGTTTCTTTAAAATAAAAAAGAAAATTAGGTACTATTTTGATCACTTTAGATTTTTCAAAAATGACCTAAATATACATAGAATGTGGTACGTCTAAAAGGATTCACTAGTCCCGTATGTGTCGGATTCGCTTTGCCTTTTTACAACGTCGCGTCGTAATAATAAGTCATATCCATATTTTTTTGAATAAATTTATTTATTTTTTTTAAGTTAGCATGTTTCTACCAAGTACCACATAGATTTTGATTTAATTTCAAATATTTCGCAAAACGAACAAAAACGATAAGCTTTCGTATATTTTTGCAAAAAATTTAGTTACACTGACGGACGATATTTTTATGTTTAATTATAAATTGCTGTTATCAGCAGTAGGAACCAAGTAGGTACCTTTACTACCAAATTTTCAAAGTAAATTCAGAATTATAATTACACTTTATTTGACAGGTTGTGAATAACGCAAAAATGATAAGATTTCTTCATATAATGTATACATTATTTTATTTCAAAGTTTTCCTGCAATAAATATGTACTTTTTTTTATGAAAAATATTAAAACATTACTTTTGCTCTTATCGCAACCAAAAAAATGTTTTGATAATTGATATCACGCCAGTAATCATTTTCAAAGTTTTTTTGCCTTATATCTAAAGTTTTCTTTTTTTTTTAAATTACTCGAAATAAAAAAAAAACTAAAAAAAAAAAAACAATAATATAATTGGTCAAACGTACTCTCTCATCTTGCTCAAGGTTATTTGGTAGATTTTATTTATATTTGTATTGTGCTGAAGAAATATCACAGCACTCAGCAGACACTAATCCTTTTTACAATAAATTCTATGAATAAATTCTAACCTCAATAGGTAGATCACAAAAGAATGGTTTGAATGATTGCTGAGGTTGGTCGTCAATTTTTAGCAGCACTGATCTGAATCTGATCATATATATTTTGATCTTGTGGGCAACTGCTGCTCTGAGGCTGCTTTCAATTTGTAAAAAGAACGATTCTGGAATTGAGAAAAGTGATAATTATTTTGATAAGTAAACCTGGAAATATCCAACAGCAAGCTGACAGATATGTCCTACCAGCGTCGTTCTGGAACTTTTAAAGTGTAGGTATTCAAAGTTGAGAGTTGGGAGTAATGTTGATGTTGTCAGTTGTGAAGAGCAGCCTCTTCAGCCTCTGAAGAATCAGTATTTCAAGGATTTTGCTGCAATGTTGCTTAATAAAAATATGGGATAATATCCAGAAACAAAAAGAAAGAAAACAAAAAGTTGTGAAAAAGCTATTGAGAAAAATGAGATTTATATTAGTTGCTAAAAAGAAACAGGAACCTATCCTAATTTTTGGTCTTAACCCTAGTTTACGGCACGCAAAATAATGCAATAACCAAACTTTGGGTTCACACGAACCCCAATGATTTTATGCACATCTAATAATTGTTCATTGTTTACAAATTGATGCATTGTCTGTATTTGATAGTGATTAATTGGACATCTGCGGTGTCTTATTATAAGAAAACGTGTTTGGTTTTGTCAAAATATAATACAAATTGTTGAAATTAGTGAGGAAAAAAAATGTATATTACCAAAAAGTGAGTTGTAAAATAATAATCTCAAGTTTTATTATAAATATTTGTAAAACTTTATATTGTTTTTATATTTCAGTGTCTAATTTAGATAGATTTTTATTGAAGAGATATAAAAGAGGTGATGAAGAAGAAAAAGCAATTGCATTGAGAGCAATGTTAGACATGGAATCTGATGAAGAGGGCGATACTGATCCATTTGATGTTGGCAGCGATGGCATTGGTATGTTCCAAAACCAAATAAACCAGTCGTTTTACTACAATCTTGCAAAGGCTATTTCCGGTTGTCCGGACCCGGACTTGATACTGGATTACAACAGGACAAAAGGTGGAGTCGATGTATTCGACCAAATCGTGTCAATTTATTCCTATTCACGGCAAACTAATCGCTGACCAATGGTTGTATATTTTACAATTTATTTTTCGCCATTTCAATCCGCCAACAAGGAAAGAAAAAATTATTTAGAAACGAAAAACTAATTGAGTTGGCAGAGGAGCTTATGGAACTTGAATAAGATGACTTTTCACCCCCTTCGGTGCAAAATACAATCTTTAAATCTAACTTGGATGCCCTTCGCATTATGGGAAGAAATTTGCCAGTTTTTCTAGTATTTGGCAAGAGACTTCCTCGTAAACAGGTATTTTATAATGTAAATCCAATATTTTTTTCTGAAAGATATAGCTATTTTATTTTCAGAGCAGGTGCCACATTTGTCCATAGAGCAGAAAACATGAAGGTCAAAACACCATTTGATGTTTGTGGAAAAAACAAGTTGTCTTTGTCACCAAAACATCGTCTGCATCAAATGCCTCCCAGAACTACCACCGATTCTAGAGTGATTCAGTGTTTATTTATTAGTTTTCATCTTCATTTTGTAAATCACCATCAATTGTTATTCATATTCAAATAAAATATTAGTGTTTGGTTTAAATATTTTTTTGTTTTACCATTTTAAGCTTTGGGGTTCGCAAGAACCCCAAGTTTGGTTTGTGCCTTTTTTTCAGATAAAAATTCTAGAAAATTATTTAAAATCACTTCGATGGAAAAAAGATAAAAAACATAAATAAAAATGAATTTCGTTCACAGAATTTTCATTCCAGGTCGAAAATATGATCTATAGAAAAAAGTTATAAGCATTCAAACATGCGCTGGGGTTCACGCGAACCCCAATCCGTTAACTAGTATTAAATAAAAATTAAAAAAAAACCTGCAGGTGTAAGTTCCAAGAAAACCGGCAATCCCTGTAAGGCTGCAATCGAAAGGACAGACAGACAAACGGACATAATTGCGAAACTTCGCTATCATCGTCAACTTTGATGAAAATCTCGAGTTAGAATCCTTAATTTGGGATATATTCTACCTTCCTATATATCGCAACTAAAATGAGATGCAGAAATGATAGCAAATGGTTGTAGTTTCTATAAATTGAGCTGTGGGATGGACATTTTGACAAGGATAACATTTTGACAGCAAAATGTTGTATAAAATACAACAAAATCTATAGTTTCTGCGTACACCTATTAAAAATGGTTTGTCTACCCATCTCATTATATGTTGAATCCATTTTAATGAAATTAACCAAGAGGGTAATTCCATGGTAACTCACGTTACATCCACAAAAATTTCAAAGCAATAAATTCAAAATTTCTTGTTAATGTCTTTATAAATTGATAAAAAAGATATTATCCATGAATAAAATGCACTTATTAGGTTCCAAATTTAGTAAAACAATTGTTTATAGAAAAATAGCATTTTCTTATAACAAATTAAATACAGTTGGTAATTCACGTTACTAGCTTCGGACACTAGGTTTTTAGAGCATGAAAATATTGAAATTTTCTGCGAAATTTTTAAGTTTAACTGATTTATAATGCTAAACTCAGATTAAAAAAATAACAGTCTTTTTTAATTCTTAAAAGAATTCAATATTTTTTTAAATATACATATATAGAATAAAAAAATACATGTTTTTAGGTAACTCGCGTTACATAAATTCAGTAACTCATGTTACTTGCGATTGTTTAAAGAAAAAACATAAATAATGGGCGTATTACACTGAAGTTAATTGATTTGTTATATAATGTAACATGATTCACGAATATTTGCATTCATTTAAGCAATGCTAAGGGTATATTGTCATCATCACTGTCGCTATCAGATCCGTAAATGTGTTGATATTAGCTTTGCTTTTCTTTCACGTTCATCTTAAGTTGTTTGGATATTTCGGCCTTATGCAGCACGTCATCGGGCCAAAACATAATATGACATTAAGGTATTCCTGTTATTGGTGGTGCATTAGATACAACTATATCCAGATTCATTTCTTTCGTGTTTGTTCAATTTCCTCTGGTGAGCAATTTATTACCTTAACGGATGAGTGTTTGGCTGCTTCAGCAAAGTCTGCGGCGTTGAAATTAGTCTTCTTCCTTTTATATCAATGCCTCTACTCCTCACAACTCTTTTTAAAGCACTGCCTATGCCATCCACAGGTACTTTTCCAGGCGAAGTAGCGAAATAATTCCAAACTAACCTTTTCTTATTTCTTCGCTCCAGGAGTTTTAAACTTTCTGCAATGTATCTGTTTTTGAACTGGGATTTGGGACCGTCAGACCATATGTGCTCTTGTCTTACAGTCTCTGGTAGCTCTTTCAGAACCCTGTCGATGTATATGATAGATGTTTTTTTTTTATCGTGGTGACGATCATCAGATACAATAACCAGAGGATAATGTTCACCGTTCAACCACATAGACACAGTACCTTATAAACAGAATCAAAAATCGAAAACAAAGGTAGAATAATAGTTAAACATTGGTAATTCATGTTACATTATTGTAACATGAGTTACCGGTAACTCACGTTACAATAAATAAAAACATATTGCTAATCATATGAAAAGTAGATTGTGTCGTTTATATGCTCCAAATTGCTCAAAAACAGAGGAATCAAAAATTAGATTAATTTAGATCAAACGAAAACGAAATACGCAGAAAAAAAAGCGTACAGTAGTAACTCACGTTACAATAGTTACGTTCATTTGTTTTAAGGAAAAAAAAACATTAAATTTGTTTCCAAAATACAATATTTATACAGCATGGATAGCTCAAAGTGATATAAAATGTGTAGAAAACGTTTACTTACCGGCTTATACAAAAGAAATACAATAATTTATTCACTTTATAAAATGTTTTTGCGGACACTAATTGTCGACCACTTACACTCGCGAATTTAAATGAGTTGAGATAACGGCATATTATGAGAAATCCTTATTTCGACACTTGCATATAGTGTTGCCGCTTAAAATTATTCACTTGGTATTAAGAATATGTAGAAAATCATGTACTATTTTTTCTAGCCTTGGAATTACCCAAGAGCTTCTAATAAGTATCAAAAATTAAAAAAAAAAATAAATTTTGGATTAAAAAAAAAAAAATTCAACATTAAAGTTTTTGAAAATTCGATATTTCGAAAATGGATAACCGGTTTTTTTTTGAAAATCATTTTTTTAACTCCACAAATACTAAAAAAATGCGATTCATTTTTTTTTTCTTAAAAATGTAAACAAAATTTAAAATATAAAAAATTATAAAAAAAAACACTCCAACGATTTTTAAAATTGTTTTTCCATAAATTGAGATTTGTTTAAGAAATCAGATTGATCTTGCAACAATTTTTCAATCTAAACTGTAATTGTTTCATATAAACGTATGTAATGTGCAACACTGTGTTAGATTATTCTTATTTTTGTACTCACAGAATATACCTTGTACTAAACTAGGTTTTTGGCAGGTGGCATTAAATATAAGTTCACATAATTAATTTATTTCTTTTATCAGATGAATAGTATTTAAGATATTAAAACTTTAAAACCCACAGTGTAATGCGTGCATAAGAGCAAGTTTATGCGATCCTATCTTTTATTTTATATTTGTAATCCAATTAAATTTTGCCTTCTTCTATAAATTTTCAAAAAAAAAAAACATTCCAATCTCATACCATCGATCATACAAGCTTAAACCAACTACATAGAGGTACAACAACAACTCAGAAATATTGATCTCCTCACATCATCAACCGCACAATTCAAATTCAGACAAAACAATTCCATAATTTTCGAAGAGTATTACATAATTTCGAAAAGTTTATTCCAGAGTAAGTCCAGTTGCATGTCATATATAGTTTGTCTGTCCATTTCAATTCAACAACTCTATTTACATCTATCCTATACGCATATCAGATGTATGTATATATACCCTCCAAAGACATATAGACCAAGAGTACCTTAAATTTCATGTTCACTTAGCATGGTTATGATGAGGAAACCAAAATCATCCTGATGGGAAACTGGAACCTATATATATACCATCAGTACCAGAAATTTCCTCCCTTGTTGTCACGGAAACCCGGTTTACCTTTGTAATCGTATGTAAAGTTAGGGGAACATCATTTTGTTAGGCAGACGCGTATATCCGCAACCAAATGATTTTCTGAGAATTTTGGCAAATTTTGAATTTGGATGATTATGAGTAGGTATATAGATTTTAAAAGACCAAAGTTACATATCAATGCCACTGACAATTTGACTATCAAAAACTAATGGTATGGGCATTCATGTATCCTTTTTTAATAATTTAAATATAAAGACTTTGTTATAATATTAATATAAAGAAGCCCTTTTGTGTTGTGGTCGGTAACTAAGACTTATTTTCAAACTTGTATCAATTTAAAAATGTGTATAAGAAAGTTGCTGTACTTAAGTCTTATAAAATAAAACCTCAAAAGAAAAAATTGTACACGCTTAAATACAATCATTTATATAGGTATTTAAAGGAGGAAAGACGATAATTAAAGGTTACTTAAGTTCAAATCAAAAAATATATTTTGTGTTGATGTGTATAGGGCGAATCTGAAGTGATATCTATGACATTCGGAATGCAGTCTTGCAAAATTAATTTTTCAAACGATTGGTTTTATATGGAGGCTGGAGGGGAAAGGAGAGATATTATATTAATTTGCCACCTTAATGTGGCTTTCTATAATTAATTGCTATGTACAAATTAATTCGCTCTTACATCTAGTTTTTGAAGTTTATACAGTGGACATAGTGATATTTGTTTTTGGCTCTTTATATAAAATTTTTAAGATTTTAATAAAACAACAACAACCTGAGTGTGCTGCACCACCAAATACCTATAGGATCTTAAAGTAGAGCTATTTAGTGTTTTTTGTAGGTGTCATTACTGGACACTGTCTAATAGGCAAGCAAGCAACAAGGCTTGGTGTATTTTCTAACGATTTCTGCAGGAGTTGTATGGACGAAGAAGAGGAAGAATCGATTCCTCACCTTCTCTGTACATGTCCTCCTCTATCTCAAAGACGTAGGCTCCACCTAAGAGAATTTTACTACAATGACCCTAGTGATCTGGCAAGTCACGACATTAATAGTCTCGCTCGCTTCGTAAGAAGCTCTAAATGGTTCAACGAGTAGGAAGAAAGTTTCCTAGATTCCTGTGGCATTACGATGGTCTAAGTGTGTCCAGCGTTCTGCTGACAACCACATAAACCTAACCTAACCTAGTGTTTTTTGTGCGGACTTGGACCTTAAAACAAACAATCTTATCTTCTCCAGCCAGTTCGGTTCCTATAGATAGCTTAGTCCTGGATGAAACCATCGGTTTATATTTCTTCCATAACGAAACTGACATTGGCATTCCCATCAACGATCGATATTAAAGGAACAGCTTGTAGCCTAAGCTTATATAATAAATGGATACTGATGGCTTGTTGTCTAATAGAATATAGAACAGAACTTCGTGCCACACACTGCACGTAACGATGGATATTCCGTGCGAGCGTTTTAAGAGTCTGTTATATCTGCAGCACTGCGGTGATCGTGTATAATTTGAAGCCTTGAAACTTCTTCCTTTAGGGCTATATCTTCTCAAATCGCTGGTTTATGCAAACAAATAGCAAAAAAAAAAATCCAAATGACATTTTTTTTTTGTCATTTTAACCTTTCATTTTGTTGCTTTTGCCAAGTGAGGGTTTATTTGACAAATACGTTAAATATAACTAACATTAACATTACAATAACATGATAATACATATATCAATCTATGTATATCTACAATATACATTTTTCTACTTATAAAATAATTTTAATTTCAACTTGCCAAAACTTCGAATCCAACTCTACATTATTTTCTAACACATCCATAAACATAAAGATATGTTTTTGACATTAGATGATTTTTACATAAAATTCCAAGGATACCAACTTAATATTTTAATATAAGAAAAAGTAAAAACATAATACAGAGTTTTAATCGGCCCTGCCCTAGTTATATTATTACCAATAAAACACGCCTATTACCTTTGTGATATTTTGACACTTTTGACGTTTTAAAACGTCATTTTTCTCTAAGCTTTATTTATTCAAACTTTAAAAATAGTTCGAATTTTTTTAAATCTATTTATTAAATTTAAAATACCTACTTATTTGGCGTAATAATTTAAAAGTTAGTCTTAAAACAAATACAGTAGAATCTCGAAAAGATGAACAGATATAAAACAGAGTTCATCTTTTCAAATTGTTCATCTTTTCGAGCATTAACGTTTGTTTGAGAAAGGTATATAGTTAACATTAAAAATTATTTACATAACGAATTAAAACAAGCTCAAAAGTATTGTTAGGTAGGAAATAAAGGCAAAGCAAAAGTAAAAAATTATGTTGGGAATAAAGTATTCATCTTTTCGAGTACAAAATTTTAACCCGTTCATCTTTTTGAACACTGAAAAGTGAAAATTTTCCGTTAATCTTTCCGAGCTGTTCATCTTTTAGAACCGTTCATCTTTCTGAGATTCTATTGTATTTACTTTTTAAATATAAAATAAAATCAGAAATTATTCATTGATTTATTGAATTTTGTTCACTGTACGTGCGTCGTACGAGTGTAGTCTGGGCTTAGCACAATTATTGTTATTTCACCCACCATAATATATGTAAAATATAAGGAGGTTATAGGTATACATACATAACGTCCTAATTGTAATGGTAATGAGGACTGGGATTTATGCTTTACTCCTCTTCTGTTATTAATTAGACTTTTCCTGTTAACGCGATATTCAAAGCTAAAGTTAACGAAAATGCATTCATAAGAAAAATTATTGAAATAGAAATGGAATCTTCTATATAACTCGTTACGATAGGCTTTTGATGCTATCGTCGCGTCGTGTCGTATATCGATTACTTATAGACCTTAGTCACTATAACGTGTTAGGTACTGCAATTTCAGTTGATTAACGATTTTGCATTTAATGATCAGAATATTGTATTATGCATATGTAAGTATGTAAGACAGAAAAATTGGTTGTAATTGGTTCGGTTGTAGGGAGATTTTCGTTTGAAGCATCAAATTTCAGATTATTCATATTAATGTACAGAAGATTTAATTTATTCGTTAAATGTACATATGATGAATAAACAATAAATTCTATATGGATTCTTAAAGAAATTTTAATTTTAAAATATAAGTCCGAAATGGCGGACATTTTAAATTAATTAAATGGATGAGTTAGATATTTTGTAAATAAGATTAAAAAAAAAAGGGATTCGACTTTCGAATTTTTTTTTTTATTTAAATTTAATCTGGTATCTTTAGATTCAAATAGGCATATATTTTATATTTAATTAGCTGACCCGACAGACGTTGTCCTTTCTTAATTTCAATAACTTTTCTTTTATCAAAATTAACACTACGATAATGGAGAAGTGAAAAAAAGTGGGTTTTGTCATAAAATTTGTCAGTCTGTGCGACCCTGCCTTGAATACAATTTGAGCTAGATCCTAAATGGATGGACCAATTTGCTTGAAATTTGGTTCAGATGTGATTTTTGAATTTTTGTTTTATCTCATTTAAAACCGGTTTAGCTGCCGTACAACGAAATTGGGTTTTTTTTTAATTTTCTTAAAAATAGCTCTAAAGATTTTAAGTAAAATTTGGTCATTACCTAGACCAAATCGATTTTAAAATTGCATTATTTTTGAGTTATTTACCTATATACCTGTCATTTTAATGCCTTGATCGATTCCATACACTGAACCAAAAAGGTACATGATTTTCATGAAAAATTTCCTACTTTTAATCCACACATACTTAAAAATTGAGCCAAACATCGCGTTGATACGATTTAGGTATAGTATGAATTGATTCCTACCAGTATGAACGAGTTAATTATTTATAAAATTTATGTATCTGATGTTCATAAATCCAATGTTTGTATACTTAAGTTATATGAATGAATTTCATTTAAAGTGAATTTTCTGTAGGTACTATACATACAAATTATGAATATGTCCATGTATGCTATGAAAATTTTACTTAAAGCATATGATCTCAGTCATTTATTTTATGTTTTATTTCATAAAAAATATGAATTCTTCATTTTTTTTATGAATTTTTCATAACATTTATGAATTCAATTCATATAACCTATAATTCTGTCCTTATATAATATGAGTGCATTCCTTAAAACTATGTATAGCTTTCATGAAAAATATGAATGGTTCATTATTTTTATGAATACCTTGTCATACAACGCATGAATTTTTCATAAAATTTATGAAACCAATACATAAAATTTTGCTGCAAATGAAAAACTGCAAATTAAATGAAAATAATTTCCGACTTACCTACAAAGTCTGATGAGCTAGTGAAATTTCAAAATACTTACCTCAATTTATAATTTCGAGTGATCTCCGGTCCAAAGATTGTGTTTCGCCCAGGTACGACATACAGTTGGACTCATCAGTGAGATGCTGTCGTACGCTACTAAGACGCGAATTATGGTCGATGCTTACCGATGCTTACCGATGCTTATAAAACTCACAGCATGAATACACTGTGAATTCTATGTTTCTAAATTTTATCGAAGAACTTTCTCTAAGACCAGTGATCATAATTTTCATGAACAGTTCATGCTCTTCCCGATTTCACTTATTTTAAATTCATAGAACCTAGGAATAAATGCATTAAATTTATGAAATTCATACATGAAGACTTTAAAAATCCAGGTTCATGATTCATTAATTATAGGAATAGACATTAAACTCATGAATATGATACATGCAACCTAAAAATCTAGATTTACAAGAACCATACATAAAATTAAGGACTGTATTCCTAATGTTTATATATTTTTCATAAAAAAGTGCAAATTTTAGAGCATGAACCGTTCATGCTCGTATGAATAAAATCATGAAAACTATGATCAGTGATTTTAAACGAAATTCTTCCATACAAATTTTTTTAGGAATGGAGATTCATAAAAACAACACCCGTTCATGAAATTTATGACCGTTTTTTCATGAATTTTCGGAGAAAATCTGCTATTTTAGCTCTACACGGAAAAAATTATTAGATCAGATCAAGAAAAATAAGCTACAAATCACGAAAAATGAATCCAGTTTTGTACCTTGGCTTCCAAATTAGTAAATTAAGACTTTTTGTTTGCAATTTCATAAAATGAGCGAATTGAAGATATTGACCCTCAAAAATCATATTTCACCACTTTTGAGTATCAATTATTCGATCGAGGAAAAAAAATATTGCCGGTTTTGATACTTATTTATCTTTAAATTGCAACTTTTGAGTCGTAATTTGAAACAGGTTATTCGGCAATTTGCAAATGACAATAACAGTTCTGATACTTATTTATATTTAAATTGCAACTTTTGAGTTGTAATTTGAAACTGGTCATGCGGCAATTTGCAAATGACGATCACAGTTTTGATACTTATTTATCTTTAAATTGCAACTTCTGAGTCGTAATTTGAAACTGTTTATTTGGCAATTTGCAGCTCTTAAAGATTAATCTACTTTCCATTTTCAAGCAATCCTGTCGAGATTCAAGAACAATTTTTCGTTTACAACTTAAACCTATGGATTTGCTGCAAATGAAAAGCTGCAAATTAAGTGAAAATAATTTCCGACTTAGCTACAAAGTCTGATTAGGTAGTGAAATTGCGAAATACATACCTCAATTTATAAGTGCAAGTGACTTTAACTCCAAAGATTGTGTTTTGTCGTGCAGTTGGGCATCATCAGTCAGATGCTCTCGTACCCGACTTAGACGCGAATCATGGTCGATGCTTACCGATTCTTATAAAACTCACAGCATGAATGCACTGTGAATTCTATATTTCCAAGAGAATTTGATCAAATTCAGACACTTAGGAAAAAATAGTAGCCCGTGGTCTGGTTTTAGCATCGAGAGCATGCAAATCACCATATAAATGTTCAAATTATTCCCCTGAACATAGTAGATTGCGACTAAAAAGTTGTAATTTACTGTTTTGTTTTGATCTTAAATCAGCAAATAGGTATTTCATAAATTACGATCGTGTGGCTCAATATTTATATATCGTGATTACATTTTATTGGTTTGAGCATTGAGAAAATGAAAATCACCACATACATTTCGCAAAACAAGATAAATAATTTGTAAAATTAAATTATTCCCCAGAAGTAGTAGATTGCGACTCAAAAGTTGTAATATGCTTTGAAGTCAACAAGCTCGAATTATGACTTTTGATAATAAATACCAAATTATAAAATTTTGTATTTTACGAAGATTTGAATGCTAAATTACAATTTTTTCAATCATTTTTAAATAAAAGCGTCTTGATTTACTAAAAAAAAGAGTTTTGTAAATTACAACCTAAAATTTCCGTGTAAGATTGCCGTTCTTAGATTTTATGTACAAAATTATTTTCAGTGTAGTTTACAATATTGTTATGCTTTTTCTTTATCGAGGCTGAGTTAGGCTCGTCGGTGTCCAGGGAAGAAAGCACAAAATTGGGTTAAGCATAGAGAATGGCTTTTAGAAGATTATCGAAATTCTTGACAAGACAAATTTAATAAGCTGCTTGCAAAGGACTAAACCTGCTGTCTTGGTGCGGTTAACGGAAAACCGCTTTAAAAATCGCGGAATAAGCAGGAACTATCACCGGAAAATTACCTGCAACACGTTGTATAACTTAGTTAAAAACAAATTGCTAGATAAGTATCAACTTAGTTGCAATCGAGAGGAGGAGGTGGTTTTATTGAAGTAAGAATCTTACACTTCTATGAGAATGGGTTTTTGGGTCCTCATTGAGCCTTTTGAAGGTTTTAAAACCTCATTTAAGGCATATTCCAAAAAACAAATGTATATACTATTCTGAAAGGTGACTCAATCCATATAGATGGTCAGCTAGTTTTAGAAATTGGTTAACCTTAGATTTTTTTTTATTGAATTTTTAAAGTTTTGTTCAAGATCATAATACGTATCTACTGACGTTTTATGATCAAATTACTGACGGTACACTTTTTTTTTGCAAATATCCCATACATGATGTGCTTTAAGATCCCAGAGCCAAAGAAATCTCTGTTAAGTTTAATTTATTTTTATTTACAAAGATTCTGATGTTTTCTTTAACCACAGTTATATACAAGCACGTTTCCAATTATTTAAAAATAGTTTTTTTTCTCTATAAATAATAAACAAAAAATGTAGGTAACTTGAATAACATCCTTGGATTGATTCCCTTAAGAAAATAGAAAATCAAATATTTTGTCAAGTAGTCCAATTGGTATTCCAATTTCAAAGAAATATATCCACCATACTACTTCCAATTCACCTTAATATAAGTTTAAGTCTATATATCTCTTTCGATAAACTACTTGAGCATAATCAAATAGAACAAATTCCAAACAATAGATATATGTACCTTTGTGTGTGTACAATGTATACATATAAATAGAAAATAAAGTATATACAAAGGAAAAAGGACCCCATCTCAACACAATAACATTAACTTTAACATCACATGATATATAGAGGATATCCGTTATAGAGATTTATACAATTCACATTGCCTTTTGTTGTCATATGAAAATCCAATTTTCCATTTGAAAGGTAGGTGTGCTTGAATTTTTCTGCCTAAACACACTCTTATTCGTTTCTCGTGTCATTGTTGAATATATTGGACATTGGTGTTGTCGAGTTTTGGACGACTCTTCAGTTGCACTCGAATTGTTAATCACACAGACGCGCATATGATGATCTAGAGCTACATACATATATCTCTCAATCTCACCTGCCATTGACATCATAATATATAAATTGTAAGCTTGCCTATACCTATTATACGATATGGTGTATAGAAGTAGCTTCTCATTGAAAACTCATGGTTCAACTTAAAATTTTTAGGATTGCACAAAACTGGACGAAGACTCAGGTATACCCTTCAAGGGCCATCAAATCAAAGAATGTTAATTCCCTTCATTATATATTATGTTAGCACATATATAATAACATACATATACCTACTATCGTTGCCAGATATAATCAAAACCTCGTATTTGATTTTCTTGAGTTAGAATATTTTTTTTTCGAATATAAATCTTGCTTATAGTCTGGAATGCAATGCAAATAAGAAAAGAATGTTAAGGGGCAAAAACTGCAAAAAAAAAAATCGTAAATTGGTTAGGTGTATATTTCCATGAATTTTGAATAAAAACAACTTTAAGAACAGGGCACATGAAGAGCCCTTTTTTATTTTATTTGAGTATGATTTTAAGCTTATATATTTGCCAAAAAAAATATCAGGACTTTACTAACAAAATTTTGAAATTGATCTTTCAATATTTTTTATTGATTTTAGTTAGCTTTTCTGCTTAACAATTTTTTAGAATTTTTTAAATGATTCATTTTGATATAAAATTCAATTTTCTACAAAATATTTAAAAGTTAAATTATCAAATTCCGCTAAGTTTTCGAGCTACTCGTATGTATATGTACTTTATATAAAAGTTGCCAGAGTGAGCATTCGCTCAGAAACGCCAGGGTTAACTTAGAAGCATTTTGGGTTTTAAGTAGAAATCCAAAATAGCATTTGAACTTTGTTTTCAATCAGTTTATCACTGACATTTTATTAAATTTGCAAATTTCATTTAAGTCTTGAACTGAGATTTATTTTAGAAAATTAATTTTTAAGGTTTTTGGATGAGATTTACCATTTCATTTTAGTAATATAGCTCTTATCTGTTGACTTGTTTACTACAAATTAAAGGGAAATGATCAACTTTAAACAGTTTCCCTAGAAAATAAATCAAAAATGGTTAAAATGATTAATTATGTTATTTGCTTTCAGGTAAAAAACGGGACAAATATACATAATGGTGTATATGAGTGTATTGCATAAGATGCGAAAAAAGGCTAGGGCATGAAGGTTGGATTGGGGTGGGAAGGGCAATTTTCTAAAAAATCGACTTTAATTAAAAAAATAAATTGATTATTACAAATTAACAACAACACCTATACAATGTCATGTTACACTTTTTTTTAAAGCCAAAAATCCATCCATTAATTCTGTTTTTAAATAAAATGGTTTTACAGAATAATTCCTGGAAAATTAATTTTCAAACTTAAAATTTTGATAAAAAAATTTAAACAAAAAAAATCTTAAATTATTTTTTCACTTAATTTTACATTATTAAGTCCTATTTTTGTTTTTATATTCTTTGCTCTTATCAATTTTAAGTCAATCGCTAAAAATTTGATGCTAAAATGTCTTATTTAATTTTTGAGAAATATCGGAAATAATTTAATTTAAAAATAATTAATTGCTTTTAATTGCTCTAAAAATCCTATTTCCACTAAGTAAGTATGTGAAGTAAATTTTGTTATTTTCAATTTTCTCAAAAACTAGAAGACCTTTTAGAATCTGGTTTTTAATGTTTCACTTAAATTTGATAAGAGTATTGAATATTAAAAAGAAAAAATACTTCTTAATAATGTAAAATTAAAAGAAAAATAGTGAAAATTGGTTGTTTCATTAATCCAAATTTTTAATTTCATAACTAATTTTCCAAAAAGTATTTACTTAAATAATTAGATTTAAGAACAGTATTGAAGAATTTATTTCTAGATTTAAAAAAAACTACAACATGCCATTTTAAGTGTTGCCGTTGTTTATAAACATTTATTTTTAATTTAAGTAAATTTTTTTTGTTGAAAATTTCAAGATAGAAACTGTAAAGCTCCAGCCCTAATAACGCCCATTAACGAATTGTTCAATTAAATTTTTTACATGTCAAATTTTTATTCCGACTGGGTCATTATAGTCCAGTCAATAAAGCATTTGACTCGGAAAAAATCGCCTAGATTTTGGTATATAGCCTCCTCATGGCGTTAAGAAACTATCAAAAGTCCCCATCGATATGAGCACCGCTAACAGTTTTACGGCCCCATAAAATGGTTTTTCCAAAAAAAAAAACTCACAAATGGTAAGTTGTACAGAAAAAATATCAAGCACCTATTGTAGCTAAGAAAATTTCCTAAAAAAAACATTAAAAACCTTTTATTCATAAAAATAACCGTTTTTCAAAATAAACCAATCGGAAGAGTTAAGGGTTTTAGTTTTCTATATCCTGGGGCTGCTTGATTCGAAAATTGTGCATATATTTGTTAGTTTTTGTTTTTAAATGCGAGTTTTAATTTTATAAACTTTAGTTTGAAGGTTTTTATAATTTTTATTGCAATTTTGCGAAAAGCGGGATTTTAAAATTACGATATTACGAGATTTCTTAGCCAACCAATTGGTGTTATGTTGAACCCATTCAGTTATGCAATACGTTTTTTTTTTTTTATTTTTGGAAAAACAATCGTGAAGGGATAGAGCTTTTGAACTCGCAAAATAGTCACTACGCCATTAATTTTAGCTTCACAGTGTTGGATACGAAATTGCAGATACGAGATTTTTACTGTTCGACGACACTCTGTATGATTTTATTTGCTAACAGTTATCTGGACTAGAAATGATGTAAGTATAGATACCCAACCCCATCTAGTGGCAGCGGTCATTACAATACAACACAAAACAAACAGACAGTGCGGAGTGCGAGGTGTTTTAAGGATAACCCTTTCCCTCTCTCTCTCTCTCTGTTTATAATAGAAAATGTGCAGCAAAATATTTTCATAAATATTTATGTATGCAAAATATTCAGAAATGCAGACGGTACCGCTTTGGCTTGAAGTGGTTATGGTATATTCTACCGCTATTATTATGCTGTAAATTTTCTATTTGACAAAAGGCAAATTTATACGCATAAGCAGAGACGCCAAGTCGTCGTTCTTGGTGGTCCTTGGTTGTCAACCAACATAGAGAGTCCGTTGTTGTCACATATGTTGTTGACAGACAAAACCTATACTTACATAATATATACCTAAGGGTCGCCGCTATGGTCTCATCCGTCCCATCTCATCCCATCCTCCCCCCACCACCCACTCAACCATGATCATATATCAGTTGTGCATATATATAGATAGTGATGATGAGAACGGGTGTTTTAAATCAATGTCCGTTGACTAAATAAATAGACAGGGGTTCGTTATTCTCTCGCCTATACGACACGATGCACGATGCGATACGATGTTCGTTAATGTCCTATTGTTGAAATCTAATCATTTTAAATCAATTTACTTATTGCAATCCTTTTAGTCGAGCGTCATCATTATTCGATGGGGGGAAGGGGAAGTGTGCCGAAAAATTACTTCCTTTAACACTTTCGCATTTAATTTTGAATAATTCAATTTGAAAATGTTTTGGCAGGAGATGATGATGATGGGATTTGTATATACTTATTTAATTTATAGGTTATATAGAAGAAGCTTTAGGATAAAAGGGTCGAATTCTATGAACTTATATATTTGAAAAGTACCAACGCCATGTTTTTCTGATGTAACAAAAAAAAAAAAAAACATTTTGATTTATTTTAAAAATTTCAATGAATAATGACAAAATAATTACCATGGATTAACAGCGTGTGACAGTATTCGTAGAAGGAAGAGCACTGATTTTCTTTTTTGTTAGTTCGTTGTTTGGTGGTGATTTATTGATAGGAAATTTAGTCCTGTAGGACAAGCCATGTGGTGCTCAATATGATTATAGGCATTACACAATTTTGGGGCAAAAACTTGACAGTATGAAAAGCAACTGTATGTAATAGCGATTTCATTATGAAATTGAAAAGAGTAATTTATTGAAGGTATTTTTTTTTGTTGTTGTTTTAAAATAAAAAAATATCTTAGATTAAGAATTTCTAGAAGAATCTATGTATCTATGTATTTTTGTTTAAGTTCATAGATATTTATTAAAGGAAAACAAACTATTACCAGTTTCAGAAAACTCAAAATTCTGTTATTGAGATACATTAGTTAGTTAGTTTAACAAATTTCTATGAACTTAAACAAAAATACATTGATACATAGATTCTTCTAGAAATTCTTAATCGAAGATTTTTTTTTTTATTTTAAAACAACAACAAAAAAATGCCTACAATAAATTACTCTTTTCCATTTCGTCTCGAAATATACCGAGATTATAAACAAAAGTAAGACCAGCTTAAGAGAAACGGCAAAATTTTAGTTTTTTTCAATGAAATCCGGGTTTTGCACTTGAGCAAATTTCGCTTAAGTGGAGTGATTTATATGAAATTGGTCGACAAATAATCGGGGATGAAAAAAGTGTTTCAAATAAGCGGGTTTCTCTTAAGCGTGTTTTACTGTACCAGTAAAACTTCCTAGAAGAAACTGTATTTTTTGAACTGAAATATACCTACCTAGAGTTTCAGATGTTTCAGCACAAAAGATTCAAAATTACATAAAATCTATTTTTTAATTATATATTTTCATTATAAATATAATAATTAACAACTTTGGAAAGCTCAAACTCTTATTCGATATTTCTTCAACAAAAACATTTTTGTGTTCGATGAAATGATGAGAGAATTGTGGTTATGTTAGTCGAATGTTTGCTATGTAGGCTGTGAGATAAACTAACTAAAAATTTTTGTAGTAAATTTGTATACAGTAGACGTTTGATAAAGTGAATTAATTAAAACCAGGTCTTTTCAATATTTCGAGATTGTTCACTATTTCGAGAGAGAAACTAAAAAGGCTTTCAAATGTGATTTTAATATAAAATTAATTTTTTCAATTGGGTAAAAAAAACATGAATATTTTATAATATTATAAATAACATGCAATAAACTTTATTTCATAAAAATGAAAAAATTCATAGTTCCCGGTACAAATTAGTTTTTTTTTTTAATAAGGATGAAATGACAAAAACAATTAATCACTTCTGTTTGTTTGTTTCTCAGCTTTTAATTGATTTGCACTGCTTTTTCTTCTTAATGTTTCAAAAATATGTTTAAAAAAAAAGTAAATGCATTGCTGCTGGCATAATCTTGTTAAATATTAAATAAAATAAAGTGAATTCACTATATCGAGATACCTTTCGTTCATTATTTAGAGTTGTATGTATTCAATTTTGTATGTTCACTCTACTGAAATTCACTATATCGAGCGTACATGCAAAATTTTTAGTGAAGGGTAGCAGGTTACTCAAAAATTCCTATAAAAGTTGATGCTCGAGTTAAGTAAGTTGATATTTGTACATTCATATACATATGTATAATCCAAAGATAATTTTTGAGCACTCCCTTTTTCCAGTGTCGTCGAAGTATTACTCAAGAAAAAATATTTTAAAATTTGTGATGTGAGAAAAATTCAAGTGATCCTCAAAACCACTAATTGAACTGGCATGAATTTTGAATTTTTTAACCTCAAATTGTTCATTCGTTGGGTAAATTTAGTGTCAATTCCCATTGCACAAAATTGAAAAACATTATTCTTTTAATAATGTCTCGGCGTCGTAGTAGCCCTCGGCGTAATGTTATGTATGGTATTTGCGTAGAACTAATACGCCGAATGTATATATGTATGTATATTGTGTTTGATTCCCTAAAGAAAAAAGAGAGAAAAAAAAAACAGAAATATTTATCACGGGTTACTGCCTCTTCCGAGGAATTGAAAAACCCTTCAAAAGTATTCTTTTGTCTCATAAAAAAGTATTTCTCACCAATTAGACGATCAAATTCAGCAGAAAATTGTAGGTCCCCTCCATTTCTGTCTAAATAACACGAATTCGGGAATGGTTGAGAATTTTAAATCACTATAGGCCCTGGTTTTACATGTACTGTTGTACCACCCAATTTGTTTTTTATTTTTATTTTTGTATGGGCAATGTATTAAAAAGTAGTGAATTTAAGTCGACTTCAAGAGAGTGACTTTGTTAAACAATTGTACACTGTGACGTATACTTACTTTTTTTGCTATGTTTTTTTTTAATATTTTCTTGCAGTTTTTTTTTGTAGGTATTTAACTGTCAAACTTAATTTTTTACATTTTCAATAAATTTCTGATTTCTGAATCGAGGTGACATTATTTTTCTCCTATCAACCAGGAACATCACAGCTGGCCGTAATGTTGTTGTATTAAGGTTTAACTACGAATTCTTATCTTTTTGCCACCCCTTGGTTAGGCTTTGAATGATACCTCATTAGATCTGTTAGGAGTTATTCAGCACCATTGATTTTCTCTTGACTTTTTGAATTAAGAATATCCTGGAAAGACAAATATTACATATAAAAATACAAAATTTATAAAAACATAAAAGTATTATTCAAGGAACATAATAAGTTAGTATAGTGTTGTTTTTCTTTATAATGAATTTAAAGAATTCTTGTTTTATTTAAGGTACATATATATTAAGGTATGAAAAAAAAATACATATTATATAATATTAATGGTTTTATAGAACAACATTATTTTCTGCCATTACTGTTTAAAAATGATTTCGGATAAGAGCGAAAATTTAAAAATAAAAGTTCTGTAAAAAAATACCCTTTTTTGAAAGTTGATATGGATTTCTGGAATGAGATTAACAAGAAGTTTTATAAAAAAATTCATAATTTACCAATTTGTTCTGGTATAAATCTCATTATGGTTGAATTTTGTAATGCCAATCATTTGTCAGATATCAAATTTATAGTCTCTAGAAACAGTGTTGCCAATTTTTTTCACAATTTGTTTTATTCAAATTTATCTTCTTTGAAACTAACTAAAAAGTAGGTTACATATAAGAAAATCTCTTATTTGATGCAGTAAATAATAAACCTTTCTTAACAGTACATTTTTTAAAATTCTTTTTAAACACAAAAACTTAAAAGAAAAACTTATTAAAAAAAAAACTTATTTTTCGCATCAAATTTGTAAATACACTACTTGTGTGCTCTACAACATCACGTCATCATCATACCAAGCACTATAATTTGAAGAGATACTTCTTTAAAAAAAATTTCCTCAAAATGTCCTTCCATCCTATTTAAAGGTTTCGTCCACTTTTCATAACAAATGGAAATGAAAAAGTAAGCATAGCCTATTTTAAAAAAGGGCAAAAACAACTACTAAAAGATTATAACGAGGGAAACCAAAAGGAAATGTTTAAATGTATTTCTATATATAATCTACTTGATCCTGATGGTGTTGGTGCAGGAAAAAAAAAAGGAAGTCATTTGCAATTTAATTACTGCAAAATGGCCAATGGAAGAGAAATTAATTGTCCACGAAATGCAATTATCCTATAATATAGACCTATATATAAAGGATAAAGATAAAGGATTTTGATTTTATCTTTTTTTGTTTCATGGCCAACATAATGAAAATTTCAACCAACCCAACGGAAATCAGTTTGTCCGCAAAAATAGTAAAGAAGAATATAGAAGTTATGGGAGAACGATTAATAAGAATGTTGAAAAAAACTACCATTGGTTTATAATTTTTTATTTTTTTAACATAAAAGCATGAAGCTATCTACATTTTAACGAACAATTTTCAAAAAGAGTCAAAATTACTATACAAATTTTAATTTTGTTGTTTGATTTTTTTTTGTTTAAAAAAAATTCATATTCAAATTTTATTTGTGTTCTTATTTAAACTATTCAGAAGCAAAGGATTGCAAAATTATATAATGAAATCGGTCAAGTCATAAAAAGGCTATACCTACTTGAGTAGCAAAAAAAAATATGGCAGTCCATTCAAAATATCGAAGTGATATGCACAGTTGACCTAGTGACGACTTCTGGACCTGTAAGCTTCATGAAAAGTGAAACATTTTAACTTAGAAGTCTGCAATTAAACTGAACTTGTTTTTGTTAATAACTTTATCGTTTCAGGGAATTCTTGAAATAAATAAAAAAAAAATCATCTCCAAATTACAAATACATATTATATATTCTGAAGTTATAGTAAAATTTTTGTTTTGCATTTTAAAATACTCACCGACATTTATAAGTCCTTGATGTGAATGCTCGCATCTGTTCAGTACATCTAATTAAAATGTTAACAATGGTTAATTTCAAGAATACAATAGAATCCCTTGTCACTAATAAATCTGCTCCAATTCCCATGTCATTTTCATGTTCCATCAAGACATCATCTTTATGCATTCATTTCATCATATAAACATCCATATATATATACACTCATACAATCAAAGACATTGACATAACAATCAGTACCTATAATATAAGCACCCATCACCATCTCTATGATCATGATGTCCGTCCACAAATTCAACCTAAATTTGCATTCGTGAATTTCCATTTGTGAATTTAAAGTTCTTGAGATTTCAAATAAATATACAGATGCCAAAACAACCCCAAGTATATCTATATTATAAGGTCTATGATGGTGTTAAGGTGATGTTATATATAGGTATGTATAGGTAAGAGTATTATTCTAATCCCTATAATTAAATTGCATTCTACTTATGCAAATGACGAAATAGCAACTTAAGACCCTCGTTAGGAAAACACCAAAGTACCACATTCAAACTATATTATATTTGGGGTGTTGCGTTGGCGTACAGCATGTTGATAACCACGCGAAAGTTTATTCAATTATATACCATCTACCCCCCTCAACTGACAACTTAAGATTCTATATTTTGAGTGAGAAAAGGCGACTTAAATTCACCCTCACCATCAAATCCCTTTTGTCCTATATATATTCTATAACACAGCTAGTCATCATCAGAAATGCAAATTCAAAATCCTTAACATCATCAAACTAATCCCTTTACCCATGTATCCTGGTGATATCCTGGATTCTCATCTTTGTTACTACAGACACTTTGCAAGTTTGTCTCAATAAAAACAAGTATATAACAAATAAAAACTGGGAGTGTGTTCTGGTTTTATTTTTTTTTTTTTTGGGGTGAGGGGGGGGGGATATTTTGAAATTTAATCCTTTTTTGAGATGATGCCCATACCCCCACATATTTTTCACTTTACCCATCGCACATGAGAAGATCAACAAATAGTGACACTGATCCGATTTTGGGATGAACAAATGAAGGAACACATTTTTTAGCATCCATTTGCATGATGAAGAGCTGTTTTTTTCGTTATTGTTGTTGTTGTTGTTGTTGTTGATGGTATAAAGGAAAGGGTATCAGAACAGCCATCAGTCCTTCTGTGACACGATACCCAAGAAAAGCCAAAAAAGGATATTGCCGCTCCGCGCGCCGCCCGCGCCGTCATATCAACATTATGCCCATGAAATTTGCATATAATATTTCATATAATAGAATTCTATCAAGTTGAACTGAACACTGAAGAAGGATACGACGCCGCACCGCACGATGAAGGGAAAAGTAATGTCCTCGATGGCGTGGAATAATATGGAACGCCATCAGCTACGAAGTTATTGTCCTTTGTGTCCTCGGTTGCCATTACATGCATTTCACTATCACAATAAATATGTTGACGAAATTATGATTGCCAACTAATACACCCACCCACAGCAACACAGTCACATACGGAGACACATCCATCTAAAACTTAAGGGTGGAAAAGAGGTCCTTTTTCAAATGGGTTTTTAAAAGAGATCCTGATGCGGCTGGGTGGGGTATGTTTATCCCCACAAGCCTGAAAGCGGCTTTCATCATGCGGGATTAGCATATATGACGACCGAAATGACGACAACGAATATGGCACTCATGGCACTAGCACTGGCACTGGCACCACGAGCCTATAATATGTGTTGAGTTCCATGGGGATGATGATATAGAGCATGGGGGTTGACAAGTTGGTTAGTAACTTCTTTTATATCATTTTGCATATGTGATTTTATGGGGCAATACAATGTCAGAGACTTTTTGTTACTGTAGGTATATAGGTAGAGGTACTCTATGAGTTCGTTTTGGTCTAATGTGAAGGAGGAAGGTTACGTTGTGCATATGTGTTGTGTACATATATATGTGAGTGTGCTGATGCGAGACCTGGGAGTTTCTAGGGTACCTTGATTTTGTGTTTAAGGTATAGAGGTGTACTATACGTATATAGGTAGATTGCACACTTTTCACCTGCTTTATGAAAGTTCCATTATCATAAAGTTAGAACATGTTCTTGCTCTTAAAATCCATCTTTTTTTGGGTGAAAGTGCCAGAGCAATGGAATTATTATAAAGCATGTGTATAAGGGGCTTTCAGGGTTTTTGAGAGTTTTTTTTTTTATTATTTTGAAATAGGGGATATAAATATGGTTTAAATGTTATTTGTATGATGAAAGATGGATATATAGATGGACGTGTGTTTTAGGTAAAGTAATGGATTTTTTTTTTTACAAAAAAACTGAAAGTATATAGGGTGTGAAACCACTTTGTTTCTAATAAAAAAAAGAACATGTTTTTTGGGGTAAAGTAAAGTGTTATTTGCAAAACTTGGTTTGAACTTTTTTTCTTTTATATAAAAAGGTAAAAGGTCTTATATGATGTAAATTTATAGGCAAAAACCTGGTGAATGTTTTATTCTTATTTGATTTTAAATATTCATGAATTTTAAAATCTTATATATGAACTGGAGATGATTGTGTTTTTTATAGAGAGAAATCTAATAATTAAATGATCATAATATAATAACAATATGGACCTCTATATAATATGATGTGCAATTTTGCGTTAGGAGATTTTTGCGAAAATTAAGTTTAACGTGTTTATCTAGGCGTAATTTTATTTTTCATGATGGCATGCCTTAAATTACATTTAAAAATGTTGATGCTTATACTAACTGTTTTAAGGAATCTTTATTTGAAATCACAAAAAATGGCACATTTTTACACCCTGTGCAAATTGCAGAATGAAGAATTTGAAACACAAAAAAAATATCAAAACCATAGAGAAATCAGGATTATTTTAAGTTAAGATTAAAGCGAACAGAAACACCAAAACTAACGTAAACTGGTTCCGATAGAACCAGAAGTGAAGGACAAGCTGCAGAAGAGGATCTACAAAGGAAGACTATACCAGCCTGAAGAGTCGTTCTTCTACCAATAATGAATTCACCGAGAAGATTTTGAAGTAAAAATACAGAGTGTCCCGAAATCACCGCCTCAGAAGAAAACCATGAGTTCCTGAGGTCATTTCAAGTCGAAAAACTTAAGAGGAAATTTTCTCGTTTTCGACTTATAACGGTTTTTATGATTTTTATTCTTTTTTCCTTTGACTGACTCTAACTTTGCCAAACTATAACCGATTTTTGAATTTTTTTTTATTTAAACAAAAAAACGTTTTTATTCAAATGTTCATATTTTCTTGATTTTCCTTTATTTTTGCTTTTCTATTTTTTTAATAATTTAAAATGTATTTTTAGGTAAAAAATGTTAAATATTTTTAAGAACACTTTCATAATAAAAAAAAAATTATACTTACTAAAGTGATTTTTAGAAAAAAAAAATCATATCGAAGTCAAAAAAACTACCTTAAATTGCTTAAAAAAAGTGTTTGATAATAAATTGCGGGAAAACCGTTATCCACACAGAAAAAAGTTGTATGGCAGATACAAAATTCTTTTTATTTAAATTAAAAAAAAAAATTTAAAATCGGTTGTAATTTGGCACTATCTGACGTTAAAATGAAGTGAAATTTTAATTTTGTCTCAAAGTTGTCAAGGCAATGCGTTAACGGCTGCTTTGACACAAGTGTTGACATGCATTTCGGGGTCAATGCATTGCCTATTTTGTGTGACCGTGTAATCGCCCTGTCAACGCAATTGGGGCACACCGACAGAAAGCTCATCATCGCTTTGACTGCATTTCAAGGCTGACACAGCAGAATTTTTTACCGGATCAACGTAGCCTGCGTTGACCTCCAACTCAATTTCAAAAATTTCTAATTTAGTAGAGGTTTTTAAATCATCGTACATCGTACATCGTACCTATTCTTCAATAGAATTCGGATTTAGACAGTTTATAGCTTGACAGATAGATAACAAGGTAAATTTAGTGATATATAAAATTTTTCGTTCCAAATGTGACCCGAAAGACCTAAAATCTCATTTTTCAAGAGCATAAAGTCAAATCTCATAAATTTGATTTTTAGAGGTTTTTTAATCCATCGACATCGTAACCATCCTTCAATAGAATTTGACATATTATAGCTCGATAAGATAGGCAACGCATTTCAATCCAAATGTCATCCAAAAGCCTAAAAAAATTCATTTTCGGAGCAAAAAATTTAACCTAAAAGTTCGATTTTTTTTCGTGGTTTTTTAGCTTATACATGTGGTCTTAAAAGCGAAAAATGGTTGATTTTTGCTCGTATCAACATCGGGATCATACGTTCAATGTTTTTGAATGTGGTCAAGTCGTTTGATCGTTAAATCTAAGCATCCATCGCATTGACACCAATGTATAAAATATGCGTTGACACAGACAACACGTCAATGCACTTTGGGACAACATTAACCGACTACTGTCACTCGTGTGGACGTCAACGTTTCATGCATTGACACGGTCTACGTTGACACTTGACAGTAAAATGAAGATATTTTTGATGACGTCCAGGAGTCAACGCATTGACCATTTACGTTGACCATATCTAATGATAGCTTTGTTACAAAAAAATCAACATGACATGGCCTTGCCATCAAATTGAATTTGTAATCAAAATTAACACTTCTATGATGGAGAAATTTGAAAAAGTGGCTTTCGTATAATAACGTCCATCTCCACGTACCTACATCATGTGCGTCCATGAGTTAGAGCCCTAACTAGTCCCCCGATTTACTTCAATAATTCGAATTTTTCTTTTAGCTCATCTAAAACAGGTATAGTTGCCATAGGTACAGTGATTTGGTTTTTTTCATATTTTCTTAAAAATAGCTCTAACGATTTTGATTAAACTTCGTACCTATAATGTTACAAGTGATTGTAAAATAATTGCATTTCAAAAATATTCGTATTACAGAAATAAGGTATTGACAATTTTTGAAGAAATTGCCATATTTTATAGTTGTTCATGTATAGATTTTTAATGGCGTGACCGATATTACTATAATTTTTAAAATGTTCAAGTTCCATTCGGAGCTATACCTAAGTCTTAGTGGTTTTACTAAACCACCTCTCATGCTTCAATTTGCACACTTTTAACTTTATCATAACATTGCATTAAAAAAAAAAAAAATAATTAAAATGGGAAATTGCAATTAAATTAATTTCCCTTTCTAATCTACATATTAAGCTTTACAGTACATGCTTTTCTTTCTTTACCATCATTGAGAAATAAAAAATCTCAACTTCCGAGTGTGGAAGACAAGTAGATTATAGTAACATCTCTTTTTGGCGGAAAAATGTACATCTTTTGGCACAAAAGAACAAACAAAAGAAAGACGAATCTTATTTTAGCTTAAGTTTTCTGGCAATATATGAGAACGAGACTGTTTTGGAAGTTCACTTCTATATACCATCAAGTTAGTTACTTTCCATTCCTACCTTTTCTGCTTGAATTTAAACTAATCAGACTGATCGTCATTAACATATCAAGACAGTGGCGGATTAAGATTCTATTCTTTTTTGTAGTAAAGTTTTTTTAGAATTAGTATTTTTTCACAGGAGTTTATTTTTTTATGTTGAAAATCCCATTTTTAAATACCACTATTTTTTTTTAACTTCAAGAAATTTTATTTTTTATTTTATAAGCATTTGGAAATCAAAACTCGTTTCCTTATTTTTTTATCCAGTTAAAAAAGCAAAAATGCATTTCGCAGGAAAATCTGGATTTTTGTATAAAGCCTTCTCTTGACGTTCTTCAGAAACTGTCAAAAGTCCCCATCGATATGAGCGCCGCTAACAATTTTACGGGGGTTACAGACCCCAAAAATGTTTTTTTTTTAGGAACAACTCCCAAATGGTAAGTTACACAGAAAAATTGTCAAGGACTAATTTGTAGCAAAATTTCTTAAAAAAAACATTAACATACTTTTTTTCATAAAAATAACCGTTTTCGAATTAAACCAATCGGAAGATTTAAGGGTTTTAATTTTCTATATAGTGGGCCGGCTTAGTTAAAAAATTTAGCATTTTGTGATAAAGACATCCTTTTTCATTATTGGTGTTACATTATATGAACATGATTTTAAGATATTGGTCCACTCGATTTGTCAACCACTTTAGGTGGAAGTGTCAAATTAGACAAAAATGTTTAAATATAAAATTGATATAAAAACACCACGGCTACATTTCCAATTAAAATTACGGCAGAATATTCAATTTCCAAATTGAATTTGAAAAAATATGTAATACATACATACATTTCCAAATTTCATTTTTGGAAGTTAGACTAGAAAATGTTTTTCCTAGAAAAAAAGACCAGAATTTTGTCTGGCATGTTTTTAAATATCAATATTTTCCGGGAATTCAAAAGAACTGGGCCTAAAGAGCAACTATAGGCATACTTTTGGCCCAAAACAAACTCTACGAATAAATTCCGACCAAGTTGATTTTTGAAGGAAAGCTATATTTTTATGACTTTCCTAAAAAGTACCAATTTGGACAAGGCCTTAGGTACCAGTTATAGCTTTTATTGAAAACCATCAATTAATTGTTAATTTTTAGACGTTAAAAAAAAAAGTAACTATTTTGATGTCAATGTAAATCTTTCACATACATAAATGATCAATGGTAAAGTATATAGTTCAATCATTAAAATAACAGATTTTATTTAATGCGGAATCTTCGGCCAACATGAAATATTTTTTTTGGCAAAATTTAATAATTTTTTCTAAGGGGAGCTTGTAGTTTTTGTTTTAATTTTTCGAAATCTAGTAATTTTTTGAGAACATTTTTTTTTGTGAATTGCTCTAAAATTACAATTTTTTGTTGAAAAATTTCAAGGCGAAAATGGTAGCTTTTATAATTCTACATCTACATTAAAAACATGTTGATACTTTTTTCATGAAAGCACTAGATTTTATGGCAGACGTGTACAATATCAATGCTGGTTGATTTTATACTTTTTTCCAAATCACCACTGTGTAAGGTACACGCAGAAAAATGATCAGTTAAAAACAACATAAAACTCGGTTAAGATAAATAACAAACATTGTTAATAAATATATTGTACCTAACCCGCAAACTTACCAAGTTGAATTATATGAGTCAAGTCGATAAAAAAAATTTATTTAAATCTACACACTGATTCGGGTAAAGTGTAATAAATTTAATTATTACTAATTCTGGGTTATATTTTGTTTGTTTTCAATAACCAATTAAGTTATTTAATGAAACATATTAAATCGCTCGTAGTAACCAATCTACTTAAAGATGTGTGAAATAAGCTAAATATAATCAGTTGATCTAAGCAAGCTACTCGTTCAACATAAACGATCTTCAAAATTGCGATTCTCGAAGTTTCTTCATTAATTATTACATTTTTAGTATTTTATTTTAATCGAGTCGACTACGATAGAATTTACATAGTGAAATATGTAATTTTTACCCTTGACAACGTAATATTTAACAGATTTTTTTAAGCCACCGAAAAACGCTCTCGGTTAGTGGTTATTTTTCAGCGTGAACTGGGCAAGTTTATACATGTTCTTTTACGAAAAAAAAATTTTATTATTTTTTGAGTAGAATGTTATGAGCTTCAATTTTTGTCTTGAAATTTTTGATATTTTTTGTCAAAAAACCAAAAACTCGAGTCTGAATTTGGCTTACTTTTTAAAACTTACAAAGCACATACAAATAAAAGCTCTCACCAAAATTCAGGTTTGTTCGATTTTTCGAAATGAAATTCTAATTTTTTGGGCTATTTCTCTCAATCCTTCGTCTTTTTGTTTCACCTTTCTTCGGTGTGAAATTTCTTAGTTAATTGTTATGTAAGTTTAACAACAAGTCCGGCCACGTAAGACTATCTACATATATGGCAATGCAAAGATAAAGACCAAAACAAAATCCCAGGTGAAACTTTTTTTTAAATAAATTTTACTTTCTTTCTTTAATTTTTTTTTTTATCTGACACCTTCGTCTCCTAGAAACGAGAATTAATGGCTAAGAGGTGAGGATAGAAGAAATTGGAAATGTACCAACAATTCTACCTTACCCAGTACCTACCTACCTACGCTCATTTTGTTGAATGCAATCCAATCTTAAGGTAAACGAAAGGACATTAAAATCAGCTCAAGGCAAAGGACATAAATGGATTTACATTTTCTTTTATTCATTGCACACTTAAGAGGTCCAGTTTGTTTTTTTTTTTTTTTATTCTTTTTGTCTTTTTGTTATTTCTTATCTTTTCTGTTTGTTTTTTGTCATTCTGATGGAAGGATTTTTTTTAAATCAAGGAGAATCAGGGTGTAAAATTTAAATTTATTACTTAGAAAATGATTGGTGATTTTCTATATACTATAACCTTTTGGTCAAAAGAATGCTAACTCAATAGGTTTTAAAGATAAAAGATGTATGAATTGTCTATTGTACATCTATATATAATACCTAGGTCTTGATCATGTTCATATTCCTCCTTAATTTTTGTAGTTTTGTTGCTTTTCATCTACTTAAGCTTGATTATTTAAAAAAAATAACTTCTTTTAATTAAAATTGAAATAAAAAATTTCTTTAGGTTTCTAAAAATTAAAAGAAAATTAATTAACAGGTTGAAACTTGGTAGAAATGTTCAAAAAACTACCCTTAATTTATTTAATAACAAATAGATTCAAAAAAAATCATGAAAAAAAAAACACCACCATTTTGGAATTTGTTTTTATTTTTTTTTTCTTCTTTCTAAAAACTCTTAAGGCTTGAAAAGTCTGTATGAGCTATAGAAAACTACTAAACTAATTTCTTTGAAATTTTAAAAATTTAATCCTTTATTAGCAGCAAGCTTTTTTTAAAAAATTGGCTTGAGTAATCTCCCCCCACTGCCACAACCACTTTTATCATAATATTTTAATGTTCTCCTTATTTAACGACGTCTTAAGAACATTAACATTTTTTAATTAAACTCTCTTCAACCTAATAACCATATTATGACCTGTCAATTATTTTTCCCACCCACTAACACGCCCACTTTTTTCACATTTCTTATATTAGAAAAAAATCAATCAAAAAATCATAATAAAAAATACATATTTTTATTTTTTTAGAAATCCACCTACACCACATCCATTTTTAAGATAAGATTCTATACAATCTCTAGATAATAGAAATTTTTGTAATTAAAATCGCTTGAACCTAAAGAATATCATTGTGTAATTTTTTTTTTAAACCACGCCTACTCAAATATAAGCCCACTTTGCTTATATAATTGAGTACATACGTACTTTATACACATATACACAAATTTTTCTTTGAAAGTTAATTTTTTTAGTTTCACAAATGTTCAATAGATGGCGCTGCCAAAAGTTCGCAGGGTTCTAGTAGAAAATACCCAAGGTATTTTTAATTGCAAAATTGAAACCTGAATTGCACGGCTCTAGTTAGAAGACATAGAAGGAAAGTAAAGAATTTTTATTGGCTCAAATTAAAAATAAATTTGGTTATACAAAATATAACATGCTATTTAAACTAAGTTTAAATAAAATTGTAAGATTGAAAAAACCCTTTGTTTTTTAGAAATAGTAGGTATAGCTAGTATTTTTCCAGTAAATAGCTATAGGACCTTATAGATCGAGAATAAATTTCTGATATTTATAGCTGTTTTTTGTTTTACTGTGACATCCAACTTACCTAACTTTTATATTGGATGGAGAAAATCTTAATAATTGATTCATAAATAATCGTACACTTGACTGTGGTTCTCGATAAAATTAAACCAATATTCAGTTATCATAATATATATCCGCCACTTGAAATCAATATCAATATCAAACTAAATCGTTAATTAGAACAGATGCTAACCGACTATCTCATATGTGTACCAATGATTATTGGCCATGCCAATTGAAACATCTTTTCACAAAACCCTTTACCATAAATATATGTATGTAGATAGATGTACAGTATATCGTCATCGTTAACTCAGCATCATCATCAGTATTCTATTGGAAATTGGTATTACAACAAGTGCAACAGCCACTTGACGACATCGTTTCAAAACCACTACAACACTCTAGATGCATATATATCTACATCTTACATATGTGTATGTATAAGTATACAATGGCAGATGACCCTTTCAAGTTTGCCACTTAACCACAATTCGAAAGCCACAATTCCTGTAACAGAGACATCTATTTATCCTCATATTCAAGGACCATCTTGTGTCCAGGTGTAGTAGCTATACCTATACTATAAATGTGCAGTGCAGTGAGCCTAGTGAGGTATAGATTCTCAATTAATCACAACCCTCTCACCAAATAGACAGAATAGTGTAGTTGCAACAACCGTCATCGCAGGAGTCATATTCATATACATAGATACATTTTTCTAACCATAATATGGAATATTATGCATATATGTATTTGGTTTAAAGGGTTTTTCAATTGCTGATTGCAAGCAACTGTATACATTACACAATTCTCATGAATGCTTGAGAACTTGAAACCGAACTCCTAGCTAAAAGTTTTTCATTTTGTTCAGTTTTAAGTCCGTCCATTCATTTTCATTGACTTACTTTCGGTATATAAGCAACACTATACCTATAGCTACCTTTATTGTGAGAGGAAAAAAATGATGTAGAAGTAACGTTTTTTCAACAAAAAATTTTTTAAAAAGAAAACATAATTGGAGCAGAAAATTCAACCAATTTTTTTGTTGGTAAGGTAGTAAAAAAAAACGAATCCTTTGAGTAATCTACGCATCTAGGGGATGTTAATTGCAAAAAAAAAAAGATTGAATCCCTTTTCGTTGGTTGATGAGCACACGCAGACAAAAGAGAAATGAAAAACTTTTGCTTTCAAGTCGTGTAGGTCTATTGCAACAGAATTGAAAAGGTTTGTTTACCAACGCATCACATTCAGTCAGTGTAGGAGGACTTTAAATTGAATTTTAATTCATTTTCAACATTTACTAAACCAACACCATCAGCTTATACAGATTTTCTGAATTGTCTATTTGAATACATTGGTTTTTTTTTTTTTTTTGTATTCATATAAATTTGACCATCGAACAAATGCTCAATGCACTTTTTACTCGTACACGGTACACCCATAAAGAGTAAACACACTCTTGGTGTATATATAGAAATATATTTTGGAAAAGATTTACAAAAACTCAAATAACTCACTTGCACTCACAAAAAGTTGAATTGAAAAACATGGAAAATTACATTTTAAAACAGTCTTAAAGTTTAAGCCAACAAAAAAAACAAAAATATAAATAAAACCCATGAATATGGCGCATGATATTGCTGGGAGATTTAAGTAAAAGAAAGTCTTTTAAGATTTCACATCACCTCCTCCTAAATTTAAAGCCTGGCTGAACAGTGTACACAATGGTGTAGCTAAAACTGTAGCACACACATAAACACTTACACGCCCTCCCTCTCTCCCCCTCTGTCTATCACTCCCTTACACACACACACACACACACACACACACACACACACACACACACACCCACACACACCCGTAAATACAAGCACACACACTTGCACACACACACATACATACACATACATACACACACACACACACACATATATATATACCCCCTCCCCCCACACACACAAAAAAACACACACACAAACACACAAAAACACACAAAAAAACACACACACATGCTAAATAAATTAATTAAGTCAAGAAAATATACCACAATTTTTTCGACTTTTTACTCTCAAATTGTTTAGAGCTTAACTGTCAAATTTTAAAAATTGGGATTCCATATAAAACTATACAAAATCAATTTCATTAAAAAATACCTGCCTTGTGTAACGAATTAAAGGATACTTAATTTTTGAATGCAAAATTTGAACATTTTAGAAATCGTTCAGTAAAATTAGACACGATTGAGAAAGCAGTGAAAAAAATGTATACACAAATTTGATAATTCAAAAAAAGTTACATGAAATTTTGTCGAATTTTTCGCTTATGTTTTGAAATTTGGAGCATATTTTATTCTAAAAATGCTAAGAGCAATAATTGTATTAACTACATAAGGTCAAATATTCAGAAGAATTTTTGAAAAATTTCAAAATTATAAAAAAAATTAGGTCCACAAACACAAACTATCAATTTTAGTACAAGAAAGTTAGTCAAAAAATACCATTTTTTTTCGGCACGCATTATTTCGTCTAATTTTTTCTTACCCAAAAGAGGCAAATTAATTGCAAAATTAAGAATATTTTTGACAAAAATGTCAAAATTTAAAAAATTATAATTATGAAGATCCAAAAATGCAAAATATCAATTTAAGTGCAGTAAATATAGTTATAATCCAAAATATAGTAAAAACTCTGTCTTACATTAAACCAGGCTTTGCAAAACTTAGACCATTTCTGAAAAAAAAGTCGAAATTTAAAAATCGAACTAAGCTCACAACAATAAACTATCATTTTAGTACAGGAAATTTGGTCAAAAACTAGCCCTTTTAAGAGAAAAGATTTGATGGCTGATTTTTTTGATTCCTTAAATAGGCAATTGATTGCAAAATTTAGATCAATTTTGACCAAAAATCTCAACATTTTTAAAAGGGAGAAGTTCAAATATTACAAAATATCAATTTTATTATAACAAAGTAAGTCAAAAGATACCTGTTTTTTGAAAATAAAATAAAGGATAGCTGATTTTTTGCATAAGAAATTTGGCAAACAAAATTTAATAAAATATAAAAAAAAAGGAGCCTACGTACAAATTTGTTGAATTTTATCAAAATTGGAGCATATTTTACCTACTCTAGAAATTCTTATAACAATTTAATACAAAATTTTAGGAGAATTTTCAAAAATGTCAAAATTTAAAAATAAAATCAACCTAACTACAAAATTATCAATTTAAGTAGGTATACGAGGAAAGTTAGTCAAAATTATACCCGTTTTGTGTAAAAAAAATTTCAAAAAAGGTATTTTTTCACACCTAAACCTAATAGAGACAAATAAATGCAAAATTTTGAACATTTTTTAAATTGGCATCAAGACGTATAACTTTTCAATTTATTGAGCGATTCGTACAAAATTACAATTGAT
This sequence comes from Epistrophe grossulariae, assembly GCA_929447395.1. Taxonomy (NCBI): domain Eukaryota; kingdom Metazoa; phylum Arthropoda; class Insecta; order Diptera; family Syrphidae; genus Epistrophe; species Epistrophe grossulariae. Next base: position 148,805,974 of record OV839566.1, on the reverse strand, counting down.
TGCAAAATTTTGAACATTTTTTAACATTGCCAGGAAATTTTGACACACGTTGAGTGATTTGTACAAAATTATACAATAGAAAATGATGTACATATAGCAGTCTTCAGATTAAAAAAAAAAAAACACTGATACCAACAAAATTCGTGTAAAGGCATGAATTTGTATACAAATTTAACCTAACTGTGTGACCAACTATCTACAGAACTATACAAATTTAGACATAATTTTTTTTTCTTTTGCACTCTACAATTTTTATGCAGGGAACAAATTTATTTAAGCTTCTCAGGGAATGAAAAAAAAAAATTGAAATTAAAATGACCATAACCTCGAAAATATTCCCAGTGGAAAAGAAAAAAATTGTTCGGAGATATTGATCAAAAATGATGCCAAAAATGCGCGGATTTCATGTCGGAGGTCATGTCGTCCCCAGAAGCCAGACATGAGCTTTTATATAGCCTTAAATAAGCCTTCATTTATTTCGTTGCACGAAAAAATCTATATATAGTTCTACCTTTAGAACTAGAAACCTCCTTATTGAAACCTCCAATTACAACAACATCGATGGTTAGAATTCTCAACAATTCTTCAGAAAATTACAAAATATATTGGTCTAATTGTAACATTGATGTTGAACCGAAAAGAAAAATTAAACAAGTTACAATAAGTACAAAGACAGCAAGCACGTGTAATTAGAGAGTTAAGTTTTCAAGAAATTCCAAATCAAATATTCTTACGAAACCAATACATTACGTCCTATGCCTTCTCTCTCTCGAGAGAAAGTAAAAACCATTTACCCGGAACGGAACGCAGCCTTAGATGACAACTGCAACTTGTGCTATATACCTAGCTACATATGAAAATAGAGTTCAAAACCAATGTATGATGGTGTGCCTCTGCATGGTCGGCAAACTCCGAAGTCCGAACTTATAAATCATAACCTAATTTTGTTTTATGTTTCTGACGTCCTCCATGAGATTTTCAATGCACAAACCATCAGGGTGGTTTTGAGATATGGGGGAAGGGAGTTGCTGGCATTTTTCCGGTGGTGGTAAAATAGTGGTCATACATAGTTGCTTTTTCTCCAACCGAAAATAGATTTTTTTGCAATAAACCATCTTGTCCGATAGCTAAAGGGAGAAGGTTTGATTTTTGGTAGCCCCCTAGGTACGTACATATATGTGTATTGTGTATAGAGAGCTGCGTGGATTTTGCAATGTCACACACCTTCAATTTTTGTTTGAGGACTCAGAACGGATCGACATTTCTAACGTCGGACGGTCGTCATCATCAGTGTCGATGTGGTTGGTCTTGGTCAGCATCAGCGACCAGGCGACTTTACATGAGGGACTGCCATCAGAGAAAACGCACCCAAGGATGTGAAGGATATTAAGCTCATAAATTATTGAATATATACAACCAACCAACCAACCAACGCCAATGGTATTGTAGTAGAAGCATCACAGGATTATACCGAGCCACTACAGGCAGACGGAAGGACAAAAAATCTGTGATCCTTGGATGCATTTGCGCCTCTCAGGGGAGCACGCGGTGTAATTGATTAATGGCGGTACGATGTTCACTAACATTCTGTCACAAGGGGGTGGCACTTAGAGAACATATAAGTATAGGTATATAGGAGAGATAGGGCTTTTTTTCGTGTCGTATCCTTGTTTGATGTAGAACATAAAATTTTTAGGCTTGGTCTCTATAGTAAAGGCGAGATGGGGGGGGAGGTGAACGTATATAAAATTGATATTTTTTCTAGTCGTCTGGCTGGTGACTGTGTGTGGCAGCAAATCACCATATGGGCGACAGCCGTCTGACAGGTTTTATGGTCTGACTTTTGGTTTTGGCTAATAGTTTTATACATCATTGACATAATAATATTATTTTTATTTTTTTTTAGAAGCTTGGAAACGTATTTTTAGGGGAGGTTAATAAATATGGGAAGGGATGAGTGAGTCATGTCATTGCGGCTAGATTGGCTTGTTTGTTTGTTGTTTAGAATAAAATCAGATGATGGTGAGAGTGTGGAAACATTGGATGGTAGGTAGAGCATTATAACGTTCATATTATACTGGACCCTTTTTTTTGCCCGAAATGGAAGTTCTTGACTTGCATGATATGTGGTTTCAACAAGACGGTGCCACATGCCACACAGCACGCGAAACAATGGCGCAATTGCGAGGCGATTTTGGTGAACAGTTAATTTCACGTTTCGGGCCGGTCAATTGGCCGCCTAGATCGTGCGATTTGACACCATTAGACTATTTTTTGTGGGGGTATGTCAAGGCTAATGTCTATAGGGACAAGCCCGCTTCGATTGACGCACTGGAAGCCAACATCCATGCATTCATTCGTGAGATACCGGCCGATATGTGTGAAAGAGTATGCCAAAATTGGACTCAGCGGATGGGCTACCTGAGACGCAGCCGCGGTCAACATTTGCATGAAATTATCTTTAAACATTAAATTGCAAGGTTCAAACTATCGATTCAAATAAATATTTCATTCATTTTTTCGATTTTTTTTTTAAAAAAAAGTTCTAAACCTCTTAAAAAATCACCCTTTACAAGAGAATACTCTAAAAATTCTTGAAAATGTTTTTCGTCTCGAATATCTCGGTAATGAAAACTGATTTTGACGCTGAGCTAATTTTTTACCCCACACAATGACATTTTCAACAACTGATAAAATCTGAAAAAAAACAGTTATGTTTTTAAACCAAAAAAAAAAAATCAAAGCAAAAATAACCATTTTTGGCCTTCGCTTGATTGCATATTGAACCCTAATAAGGTCTCCGAAGATCTTGAATTGGGAATTTTCTTATTAAAAAATAACATAGGGTTTCTAGTTTCCAAGGGCACCAATGGAAAATTACCAGTGTGGGTCGCAGAAAGGCTCTCTTTCTTGTAATAATTATTCTTAAAAATGTCAGAGATAAGGCAAGAAACCTTTCAAAATTATTATATCAACTACCTATATTTTTTAAAGTATCAAATAAACATTTTTTTTTGGTTGCGATAAAAACAAAGGCATTAATTTATTATTTTCATAAAATAAAGGAAATTTCTTGTGAACAAAAAATTTAAAATAAAATATTTATTCTGATGAAGAAATCTTATCGTTTTTGTATTATTCAGAAACTGTCTAATAAAGTGTTAATCTGACTTTATTTTGGCACTGATAACAGCAATTTATAACTTAACATAAACATATCTTTCGTCAGCGTAACTTAACTACAATTGTGACAAAAAAAAAATATATAAAAGAAGCAGTTTATCGTGAAAAACTGGTGAAATATTTGAAATGAAATCAAAATTTTATGTACAATTTAAAAAAAAATTAGCTTCTAACCATTCCTGGCATAAATCTAGGAATATACATATTTTCTGACGAATCCTAACAGCTAAGGTGAGACGCACTTTTTCATTTCAAATTATACTCGGAGGATTTGTTGATTCCTCGAAAGTGCAATACCCGGTGAAAACATGTTTTTTTTTTACTCTAATCGAACTCCAGACCTTTGGCGGTGTGGTGGTATAGGTCCCTAAGTTTTTTAGTACTCTATCATGGCATGACACTATCAGTAATTTAAGCGTACTACGCTATATTGGATAGAGCGATTACTCGCCGCCAAAAAATGATAAACGTTGGTTTCCGTGTTCAAAACACAAGTATGATTTTTATACTCGATTTCACTTTACATGTTTTGTCACTCATTTGTTAAATGGGCAGTGGCGGCACATATGTGGATACACTACAGCGGAACAGTCCCACACTCCTATATCAACTACGGACTAACCATCACGACATAAGTTTCTTCCAGGAAAAACAAACACTTGTTTTTATTTCAAAGGGATTCATACTTTGAATCCAGTAGAAAATTCGAACAATTTTTCAATACAAATTTCAATTATTTGCACATTCGTGCGGCTTGCATTTATGGGAAACTGCGTATGGAGAGGATATGTATGATTAAACTTAGAAAACATTTTTATTTATATCTCGTTTTCCATTTGTTATGACTTTAAAATGTTTATAAAAAAAAACAAAAACAAAAATCTCATTATCCTCCACATTGTGACTGTTTAAGTGTTAATAAAGCGACCAATTTATATCAGTTTTATTGTGAATATTTTAAACTTTTTAAATTTGGCTTCGCATTTATATATAGAATCCGATATTTTCTTCAGTAAGTAACCACAAACCACATCCATATTAAATGCAAAAACAAGATAACATTATTTAAACACTTTAAATATAGGTATCCAGGACTTTTCTCGAGCAGTTTCCTTTCGTTTCGACATCAATTGACTGATATTGCCCAGCTTCTCTTTATTTAAATTTATTAAATTATTTTTCAAAAAGCTATCTGTGTCATACATTTTGCGTGTTAAGTGTTCTGGTGTTATTAGTTTGACTTAAATTGTGATCATCATACTCAACAAAAAAGTGTTTAAAAAAAGTACTAAAAAAACAATAAAAACAACTTAAGATTTAAAAATATTCCTGTTTAAGCAAAACGTAAGTTTAGGTTATTTTTTTTAAATAGATTTAAGTTACATACTTATAAGTTTATTTGATTTTATTTATTAAAAGAAGATTTAAATTTTAATTTAATCCCTAAATGCCAGTGGTGAAATTTAGTAATGCTTCTAAAAACGTCAATTTTAAAATTGTTATAAAACTGAATTTATAAATTACGTTATTTTTTTTTATTAAAATTTGTCATTGTTTCTACCCATGCACATGTCCTACTCTATCTCAAAGACGTAGGCTCCATCTAGGTGAATTCTACTACAATGATCCTAGTGATCTGGCAAATCATAACATTAATAGTCTCACGCGCTTCGTAAGGAGCTCTAAATGGTTCAACGAGATAGGATGGAAGCTTCCTAGATTCCTGTGGTATCACCCCCTGGTCTAAGTGTGTCTAGCGTGTCTGCTGACAACCAACTAAACCTAACCTTACCTTGTCATTGTTTAATGAAAATGGTATTTCTAGGAAAAATAAACGGTAGGAACCTTTTTTTTTACTTCAAATTTGAAATTGTCAATGAGTAGCCATTTAGGTACTTTACCTAAAAACATCTCAAACAATACATTTTTTCTATTTAAAAGCTTACCTTTATAGAATATTCTAAAAACCAAAAACTTAAAAGTTCTTTTTGAAAAATTCGGACACTGATCAAAAATAGCCTTTTAACAAATTACAATTGAATAATTAAAAATACTCATGTAAACCGCAGAAAACCTGCGCTAGGTGGCGAGTGGCGACACACAGCTATTCATTTTAAAGCGCTTATATGTATCGCCACCGCGCCTCGCCGCGCCGCGCCGCCGCCACGAACCGTTTAATAGTTGTATCTTTCTGTCAAATACAGTGAAAGTTCTACCAGTGGCGGACTAAGCTTGTAAGAGTCCCGGGGCGGCAATGCTAAATGGGGCCCCTTATGTGATCAGATATTTTTGTAGTTTCTATAACGTCAGCTTTTACGACGAAACAAAAAACATCAGTCACATTACTTATAATACACGTACGGGTTCAGAAAGAATGCACAAATAATGAATAGAAAACAAAATAAGAGCTTTTATTTAATAGTACCGACCCGCAGGGGTTGTACGGGAAACACTTTACTTTAACCAAAAAACGAAATTCTGTTGATCCCATCGCTACGTCACAGGACTTTAAGTTGAGCTAATCGGAAAAATTCATTTCATTTCACATATCGTCGCCCGAGAATTGTTTTGTCGTAAACGCCAAAGTGCACTTTTTTAAGGTGGGTATGCAGTTCTATGTTTTCAAAGGTCCTCTATCCATTTCTGAAATCAGATTTGATCTATTATTTACCGTTACTGAGAAAATCAGTATGCATTTTGTCGTATATCCACAAAATAACTCATCCCTTAGTTTTGTTTTGTCGTAAACGCCAGATTTTGGCATATACGACAAAATATCCATTAATTTTCGAGACAATTTTTGTTTAATATTGTTTTGTCGTACGTGCATAGGCTTAACAGATACGATACAAAATTTGAGTAAACCGAAGAATTGTTTTGGCGTACGTCTACGTAAAACATGAATATAACGATGGCTTTGTTTTGCACAAGCATACAGATTTTATAATTTTCGCAGGTTGTGGTCGCGGCGCGCGTGGCGGCGGATCAAAAAGGCGACAAAAATATGCCTGTGTGTTACGTCTTGGAGTCGTTATATTGTATACTTGCATCAGAGGCAAGCATATCATGAATGTGTTGTTGTTTTAGACGCCGAATTTTCTATATAGTGTTCTGAAATATATTCATTTGTCCCGAAAGCCACCGCGGCCGACTGCTAAGGCGATGTGTATGTATCGTCATGTCCCTTCGTGTTTGGAGAATTTACCTGGACCTTCAAACAATATATATAGAAAGTGCAAACATGATTAGCACGTAGGTATTTTGTAAAGTTATGTGTTATGCATGTTATTAGATTATATGACAAATTCCATTTAAAAATAATAGATCAAATTCTATCTGATAACCCACACATTCAAGCCTTGACTTTTTTGAGTGACTCCTCTGTCCCCTAAATTAGGAATAAGGTAATGACGACAACGTTGCTGTGTCTTCTTCAAAAACCTGCTTTATTGTAGGTAATAAAGGAAACATTTTCTGAACCTGGCCATTCTTTAATTCAAGAAATGGAACACAGTCCGAAATCAAAATACAGCAGGTATCTTAAAATTTAAGAATTTTTTAGTCCTAAGGCATTTTTTTTAGTTAGAAAAAAAAAATATTTAAAATCAACCGCAACACTTACAAGGTCATGTTATGCCTTTTTTTAAAGCCAAAAATCCATCCATTAATTCTGTTTTTAAATTTAGTTTTTTTTTAGAGAATAGTTTTGGAAAAATTAATTTTCAAAATCAAATTAAAAAAAAAAAATGAAGAAAATTTTGTTCACTCATTTTTTTGTCAAAATTTTACATAATTAACTAATAATTTTGTTTTTAATATTCAGTGCTCTTATCAATTTGTATTCAAACACTAAAAACCACATGTTAAAATGTCTTCTAGTTTTTGAGAAAATCGAAAATTTCACTCGATTCCATATTGCATTGCACTGTCGCATATGTGTTTACTTTGTCGTATGTGTATGGGATTCTAACAAAGTACTGATTTTCGTGGCGTATACGACAAAATGATTTTGGAGATAAACCTCTATAGTTTAAAAACCAGAATCGACTGAAGAACCTGGAATACCTTAATCAAAAGAAGATTTTCCACACAAAATTATATTAAAAATGGAGAAAATTTCATCGGTCAGTTTCTTTTTTATTTGAACGCGAAACTTTAAATGCGATTTCCCAAAATTGCTCAAATGGCGTATACGACAAAACAATTCTCGGGCGACGATATGTTATGTATTCAAACATCGATTTTAGATAGATTACTAAAACCAAACTTAGCTACCTATAGATACAGTTAGTGTTTTTTTTTCCAATTATTTTATAAATGTTTTCGTGCCTCCTCAATGACATCGTTAAAATCAATTTATCTTGAAACTTTTCCCAAAGAAAATTTCCGACAAGGTAACTTCAATCTCTAATAACCGGGGATTACCCGAGTTCCCTTTTCTCTTCAACCAATTTATTTCGAATTGTGAAAAAAATAATTTGAGGAATTTCGAATTTTGGAATTTTTTTTTTAATTTTTTTGAGAAAAAAATGGTTCATAAATGGTACCATTTATTTTATTTTCAATTTTCTCAAACATGGTTCAACTGATTTTGTTCAATTTTCTTATGGAAATTATTTTAAAATGAATTTTATAAGTACCTATATACTAAAATCAAATTTAAAATTTTTGTTTTTGAATTTTTAAAAAAAAGTTTTAAATCTTTTTTGAGAACTTAATAATGTCCAATGTCCATGATTTGAAAACGACACCAACCAGTTTTTTAACATTGGGATCATGACGTTATCTCAAATGAGAAAAATATCGAATCCAAAAAATTTATAAAAAAAAAAACAATTTTTTAATCTAGAATGTAAAAATCTCGAATGCACAAAAATCTAGAATGAACAAAAATCTCGAAAGACATAATATGTAGAGAAATATGTCGAATAAAAAAATTATTCAAGACTTTTTTTACCTATTTATGGAATTTAAATAAAGGATGATTTTTTAAGAGGTTTAGAACTTTAAAAAAAAAAAAAACACAAAAAATTCGAAAAAATGAATAAAATATTTATTTGAATCGATAGTTTGAACCTTGCAATTTAATGTTTAAAGATAATTTCATGCAAATGTTGACCGCGGCTGCGTCTCAGGTAGCCCATCCGCTGAGTCCAATTTTGGCATACTCTTTCACACATATCGGCCGGTATCTCACGAATGAATGCATGGATGTTGGCTTCCAGTGCGTCAATCGAAGCGGGCTTGTCCCTATAGACATTAGCCTTGACATACCCCCACAAAAAATAGTCTAATGGTGTCAAATCGCACGATCTAGGCGGCCAATTGACCGGCCCGAAACGTGAAATTAACTGTTCACCAAAATCGCCTCGCAATTGCGCCATTGTTTCGCGTGCTGTGTGGCATGTGGCACCGTCTTGTTGAAACCACATATCATGCAAGTCAAGAACTTCCATTTCGGGCAAAAAAAAGTTTGTTATCATCGCTCGGTAGCGTTCACCATTGACAGTAACGCTGCGATTCGCATCATCTTTGAAGAAATATGGCCCAATAATGCCGCCGGCCCATAAACCGCACCAAACAGTGGCTTTTTCGGGATGCATTGGTAGCTGTTGCAATGCTTCTGGCTGATCTTCACTCCAAATGCGGCAATTGTGCTTATTTACGTACCCATTCAACCAAAAATGAGCCTCATCGCTGAACACAAGCAGCGCGCGATGAACATTTCGAACCGAGCACGAATTTTGATAGTAAAATTCAATAATTTGCAAGCGTTGTTCATTTGTAAGACGATCCATGATTAAATTGCAAACCAAACTGAAGCTGTTTGACAGTGACACGAGGTACTAAACACACGTCAGCTGTCAAAACCAGTGTTGCCAAAACCAAACCAGCTAAAAAATCACCCGTTACAAATAAAACTTATTATATACATATATTCAGTTTATTAAACAATTTATTTTTCTGGGCACACTTGACATTCTAATATTATAGTTTTGTTAGTTGACGATGACTATCTACCGCGGTTATTATATGCAGGGGCCGCTGGCATCATAGCACAGCCCGGGATAAAATATCAATTGAGCGCCACTTGTGATTAAATAGTCGAAGTGGTTGCGTCGCACTTGGAAATCCTACTTTACAGCTCTCCTTCTGCTGGATTTTCTTTTTTCAAATTATAAATTTTAAGAAATCGAATTTTTGATAAAATTTAAGAAAATAATTTTTAGTTGAAATTTTGTGTATTTTAAAAACAAAAAAAAAAGTATAATAGTAGAAGATCCCGCCATAGAACGACCTATACCCTCACCGAGTTACCAAATAAAGAGTATACAGTTTTTAGGGAGTGTCTAAGATAACATTTTTCGCATTAGTTGCCTGGCGAAATATGGTCATTGGTCAAGGCATAGGGTTGTCACTCTTTAAAGGTCAGTTTTTGGGTTTTTTTTCAATTATCTGGCCCAGCTAGTGATGAAAAAAAAGGTCTTTATTCTATTTTCTAAACGAAATATGATATAATAATTCCTTTTTCGTGACCTTTTAAATTTAAATATAGGATCCATTATATATTGAAATATTTTTTTATTTCTTTAATGGACAGGTCTTATAAATACAAGAAAGACATAAAAGAAAATTCTAGAAAATCTAAAACTTGAGATAAGAATATTTTAAAAACAAAAAATGAAAAATATAATAGATAGAGAAAAAAATCACTCTTGTTTCCAAAAAATTCGCCACACTCGGATATGATACTGCATATGAAATTGGATGCTTAATACAACCATTGATGCCCCATCAACGTCGAATTTATATAGTATATTATGCCATTTTTTTTATAAAGAAGGTTAAATGAAGGGCATATATAAAATATAAGTGTATATTTTTTTAATGTTATATTAAGAGGATGGAGCCTGATGTTATTGTTAAAACTTAGCTATTTATGGGGTGAAAAGGGGAGAAATAAAAAAATATCACTGCATTTTTAAATATAAATTCAAAAATTATTTGTTAAAAAGAAAAAAAACGTTTTACACCTAAAAATCTTCAGATAATGGCTTTTCGAACCGTTCGAAGATGTTAAATTTTGTGGCAATCGGAACTTACTAGTGAAAATACGTTCTCATCCTTCTTACTTAATAATATAAGTAATCGTTATATTATTACATTATTATTTACATATATAGTATTTGTTTTTTTTTTTTTGATTTATTTCCTTCTATCAAGTTCCAACATTAAGAATGTATTAGGTTATAGCACAATTTTTACAATGCTAGGGGTTGTGGGTTGCTGGGTTCAGCGAAGCGGGTTGCTACCGGTTATACAAAATATTAAAATAAATTCAACCTTGGAGTTATAGAATTATAGCTTACGCCAGTTATAGCAAACTTTTCTTGCGTTCAATAATATATTGTTTATAGATAAAGGCTATTCCAGTATATCCCAATTTTTACTTGTGATATATAAGTAGGTACTATGGTAAAAATGGTTAAAATGGTACCTCCTATTTTTTTTTTGATTTTTGATTTTATCAAAAACAGCCCAACTGATATTGATCAATTTTTTATAAAGATTGTTTGCAAATGCTTTTAAAATTTTTTTTTTTGAATTTTAAAAAAGTTTCAAATTTTTTTTGAGAACTTTATAATTCGAAAACTCTGTCAATTTTTATTAAACTTGGCAACCAGCGGTTTTTTAACATTATCTAGCAGATTTTAAATGAAAATTATTCTTAGAACCAATAATAGCGGTACCTCCCATACAAATGTTTAAAAACCGCGGTATTGAAAATCTCTTTTTTCTCAAAAACGGCTTCGTAGATGTTGATTAAAATTTTTGCGTGAACTAATATCTGTATGATCTACCATATTATTTGAAAAAAATTATCTATCGTTTAAAAATGGTATCTCTCATAGAACCTTTTTTTTTATTTTCGACTTTCTCATTATCAATTGAACTGATTTTATTAAATTTTCTTAACAAAAAAGCTTCAAATAAGTTCTAATAATATTGCATACCAACCGTTTCAAAAGAATAAATAATTGATTTAAACAAAAAAAAATCAAAATTATTTTTTGAAAATTCCATATTTCGAAAATGGGTAGATGATATTTTCTTAATTAATTTTTGTAACTCCGCATTAATAAAGGTTAAAAAATTAAAAATTAATTTTTTCAAAATTTTATACATATTAGAAAATATATTTTCAAAAAACCGCTTCAACGATTTTCAATTTTTTTCTTCTACTGAATTGAGATTTCTCAAAGAAATCGGATGATATACATCGTATTGACGTCAAAACAATCTGAGAGGTGTTTAATCAATTTATGTTTAATTACATATTTTTTTTTTACAATTTTTCAGTCTAAACTGTAAGTTCCATGCATATTTGCAACACGGTGCTATATTGTTCATAAATTAATGTACCTACTCCCATAATACTACCTTCAACTTACTATACGTTTTAAGCAGGTGGAATACCTACAATATAGGCTCCTATAACTTATTTATTTCTTTTGTAAGATAAATATAGTTTTTGTAATATTAAAACTTTAAAACCACAGTGTGATCGCACATAAGTGCAAGTTTGTGCGACCCAGTCGTGCATTTTATTTCAGATAGGTTGAGTTACTGTTATATACATACCTATACTTTTATTTTATTTTTTATTTTTTTACGAAACTAAGATTTGCGGAGCTGGGGAGGGCCAGCTAGTAAAAAACCTTATTTCCGTATCTTTAAAACCCAATTAAATTCGATTCTAATACAAATACGTATTTGAAAGAAATAGTCTAATGAAAGTGTGAAATTCTAAAAATGTTTAAACAAATTAATAATGTCACTAGCATTGGAACCTCTACAATCGACATAATATGTACATATATGTTAAGTTTAAAAAGTATCAATGAATTCGTGCAAACAAACAGGCAGTGTAACAAAAATATCCTCCATTTTTGACGATATTCTATAATATGTAGGTACTAGGTAGGTATAGTAGGTGCTAATATTTATTATGTTTGATTGATCAATCTTCTGAAATAAAGTTAATAACTTTTTTTTCCTTTATATATTTTTAGGGTTTTGACATTAATAATGACTCAAGGCTGCTTTTACTTTGCGATGTTCCTGCCTACGGCACTAGTTCATCTTCTGAATTTTTATGGTCCTGCAAGTGCGCTTCAAATAGATTCTGTTTATCTGGAATGCACCGAAACTATACAAAAAAATGCAGTAAAAGCTACTACTTGTGGTATAGATTCAAGAATTCTGGTTGAATTTCAATATAACAATCGTAATTATGAATCAATTGTACAATTTAATTGTTATAATTCAACTCCGATGAAATTTAACTTACCGCCAGAGAAGAACTTTCCAAAAGTTGCTTCGAAAGTGAAATTTAATTCTTGTCGATTTTCAGAGAGTGACAATATTTTAGAAATTCTTAAACATTCACTTCAGTTATCTAAGATACGGAGAATTAATTTCAATAACCAATTAATTGATAATTCTCTGTCACGTACAAACCTAAGAGGAGTTTCTGATATTATTGACACTTTATTATTTACTATTGGAAATGTTTCAACGCTGCCTACGGATTTGTTCGCTGATGTCAAAAATTTGGAAAGTTTAGAAATCTATTCGAATTCGAGCAACTCATCACATCTATCTCTCCTCCTGGCTCCGTTGAAAAATCTTTGGCATATAGTGCTAGAAATAAATAATATACAAGGAATAACTGGAAGCATCTTCGCTAATCAGATAGAACTGAAAAGTTTTATTCTTAAATCGAACAACATTGCAGCTCTTTCACCGGATATCTTTTCAAATCTAAGAAATATGTCTTTTATTCGTTTGGAAGAAAATAGTTATCCATCAAAGTATCCAGAGGACCTGTCTCTAGAAACTAAAAACAGTAAGACATTTTGGTTAACAAAATTACCGCAAGGCTTATTTCGTGATTTGACGAACATAACAAATGTTATAATAATAAATTGTCAGTTGGAATCCATTGCTTTTGATATATTTAATGGTTTGAAAAAGGTATATAAAATTGTCATCGGAGGTACTAATTTACACGAGCTGCCATTTGGACTTTTTGCGGATCAGGAAAACCTCCAACAATTGGATTTATCTAAAAACATGATAAGAACACTTGTACACGGATTATTTAGTTGCACAACAAAACTACGTACATTGAATTTATCTGACAATCAATTAAGAAATCTTCCAAAGTAAGTACATAATTTTTAGTCTGTTGCATTGTTAATAGATACAAATAAAAGGTGAAAATCTTCAAATCAAATCAAATCAAAATAGAATGTGGCATATAGAATAAAGATAAGATAATAGATGATGTGGAATTTTTGTATACTTACGCTTACCTGTTTCCAAAAGCATTTACTAATCATATAAGGTGTGTCTTTTTTGCAAGCCAATAAAAATTTGACGAAAAAAATGACATCGGAACTAAATGATTTACACGTAAATACAACAAAAACTTAGTTAAGTCCATATGGACTTTGCTAAGTCCATATAATTTAATTAACTCTCTATCTATATTTCCTATCGATAGTTTGTATGAAAACGTCAAATTATCTGAGTCATCGAATGAAACAATTCTTGGACAACAGATTATAGATTTTTCGGTGTCCTGCGTCTAGAATTTCCAAATTTCGGGGTTTATCTATGACAAAATACATTATAGTCCAGACTAAGAAAACACGTCAATGAAAACAATATATTGTTATTGTTTTTTTCGTCGTCACCACGAAAGATTCGCGTTGGTGTGGGGGATCCTTAATGCTACTAATATCAACCAAACTGCATTGTGAGCATTTATTAACTTTTTGTAATACTTTTATTACAATTCTGAAGTATTTTCGTCAAAAAAGACTAAAACCAGTAAAAAGGTACTTCAGTTAATTAACTTTTAGTCAGTTAGCTACTTTTATTAACTGCACACTAATAATATTAGTACTGACTGCTGACTGTTTATTTTGCATTTAAAATACCCAGGAAAGGTATTAACTTGCATTTAATTGTTAAGTTAATTAACTGTGACTTTACTAACTGCATTACCAAAGTACTGCAGTCTTTCACAGCTCTGTTTTTAATTTTTGAGTGTCGAAGAATATATTTACTGCTGTCCCAGCTTTAATTAAGCAAGCAGGAAAGGCAATGACTTGAAGATGTTTGTCAATGACTTGAAAATGTTTGTCTTTTCATTGCTACGACTTACGTTCGACCATGGCTTCAGTGTAATTTGGCTGTATAGATGCCCCATCAAGAATTGGGTTTTATAACGTATCACTTTGTCACTTTCAAGTACAGCTTCAAATAAATGTTGCTAGAATTTATACTATTTTACCGAAAAAATAGTAATTTCACCTTTTCGATGATATATATTGTCGACGTCGAAACGAAAACAATGATGGTAAACAATCCAATGAAAGATAGTTGTTTAGATAGCTCCTAATGAATTTACAATTATCTTCATGCGAGTTCTGCAAAAAAAAAGGGATGTAGGTACGATATAAAATCAAAGGGCATGGTAGTGCCCAGCCAAGTTCTGGCACTACACCCTTTTTACAGGAACAAACTCAGGCGATTTTCGACCCCCCTCTAAGTTCAGTACCAATAAAGTCAGGAACTTCAAATTCGGAATATTTGGTTGCCTAGCCAAGCACAAGCACCATACCAAATTTCATCTCCTTAGCTTAGGTGGTTACCGAGATATAGGACGTCAAAAATCGCGAAGACCGTACCTGACTGACTGACTCACTCACTCACTCACTGACAGATCATCAAAATTATGGAGCACTTCCCGACACCGCAGAATCTTGTTATTTCGCACAACGGTAGATCTTGTGGTGCATACAAAGGAAAAAATCGAAAATTTTACGTTTTCCATTCAGGGGGCGTGGTATCCGCCCACTTTCCCAGAATTGTTATAAATTATATGGAACACTTCCGATTGCTGTAGAATAATGAAATTTGGCAGAGCGGTAGGACTTTAAATTTATTCAAAAGAAAAAAATTAATATATGAGGTTTTCCATTCAGGGTAGAGCGATAGGGCTTAAAATGCATACAAAGAAAAAATTGAATATTTGAAGTTTTCTATTCAGGGGGCGTGGCATCCGCCCATTTTCTCAGAATAGTTATCAAGGAGCATTTCCGATTGCTGTAGAATGATGAAATTGGGTACAGCGGTTGGGCTTGAATTGCATAAAAAGAAACACATTTTATATTTTAGGTTTTTCATTCAAGGGGCGTGGTATCCGTCTACTTTCTCAAAACTGCGGCCAATTAAATGGAGCACTTCCGATTGCTTTAGAATGATGAAATTTGGTAGAGCGATAGGGCTAAAAATGCATACAAAGAAAAAAATAGAATACTTGAGGTTTTCTATTCAGGGGGCGTGGTATCCACCCACTTTCAAAGAATTTTTATCAATGATTGTTGTAGAATTATATTAGTAGGTATTTTACGAGGTATTACCTGACATCTAATAAATATCTTTGCAAAAAGCAGTGAGATCACAACAAAAAACATAAATGTTAAAAAAAACGGCCAAGTTTTTCTATATAAAATCTGTATATTTCACAACTCAGCCGTGAAAAGTAGTGAGATCTAAAAGTATGCCAAGTTCTAACTTTATGAAGGTTTAATATCAAATATTTTAAGAAGAGTAATATTGAAACAACAGCAAGTTATAACAGAAATTTATTATTTAATGATTACAGACTAAAATTTGGGGGTTACTTGGAAAGTTTTCTTTTAATTACTCACAATTCAAAACGTTTTGAAAACTTGACAGTGTGAACCCCCAAATTTTAGCCAGTAATCAT
The DNA here is from genome assembly GCA_929447395.1 of Epistrophe grossulariae. Lineage (NCBI taxonomy): Eukaryota > Metazoa > Arthropoda > Insecta > Diptera > Syrphidae > Epistrophe > Epistrophe grossulariae. The sequence continues at coordinate 148,789,944 of OV839566.1, read as the reverse complement.
TAAATAATAAATTTCTCTCATAACTTGGTGCTGTTTCAATATTACTCTTCTTAAAATATTTGATATTAAACCTTCATAAAGTTAGAACTTGGCATACATTTAGATCTCACTACTTTTCACGGCTGAGTTGTGAAATATACAGATTTTATATACAAGAACTTTGCTGTTTTTTTTTAACATTTATGTTTTTTGTTGTGATTTAGATTTTCTAAATAGAGCGAGGGATGACTAAAATACAGAGATCTTAAAAAATGCAGATTATATGAAGATGCCATGATGCAAATATAAAGAAGAACATGTTCATCTTCATATACACGGAAAGAATTGAAAAATCACTAATTGCGAAATTTTAGGTTGTAATTTACGAAACTCTTTTTTTTAGTAAATCAAGACGCTTCTATTTAAAAATGATTGAAAAAATTGTAATTTAGCATTCAAATCTTCGTTAAATACAAAATTTTATAATTTGGTATTTATTATCAAAAGCCATAATTCGAGCTTGTTGACTTGAAAGAATATTTCAACTTTTGAGTCGCAATCTACTACTTCTGGGAAATAATTTAATTTTACAAATTATTAATCTTGTTTTGCGAAATGTATATGGTGATTTTCATTTTCTCAATACTCAAACCAATAAAATGTAATCACGATATATAAATATTGAGCTCACTCGATCATAATTTATGAAATACCTATTTGCTGATTTAAGATCAAAACTAAACAGTAAATTACAACTTTTTAGTCGCTACCTACTTTCTTCAGGGGAACAATTTGAACATCAAAATGGTGATTTGCATGTTCTCGGTGCTAAAACCAGACACCGGGCTACTATTTTTTTCTAAGTGTCTGAGTTAAATCAAATTCTCTTAGAAATATAGAATTCACAGCGCATTCATGCTGAGAGTTTTATAAGAATCGGTAAGCATCGACCATAATTCGCGTCTTAGTAGGGTTCGACAGCATCTGACTGATGAGCCCAACTGTCGTACCTGGCCAAATCACAATCTTTGGAGTTAAGGTCACTCGAACTTATAAATTGAGGTATGTATTTTGCAATTTTACTACCTCATCAGACTTTTTATAGCTAAGTTGGAAATTATTTTCACTTAATTTGTAGTTTTTCATTTGCAGCAAATCCCAAAAGGGTTTAAGTTGTAAATCACTGACGAAGATTGTTATCTCAACGAAAAATTGTTCTTAAATCTCGACAGGATTGCTTGAAAATGGAAAGTAGATTAATCTTTAAAAGCTGCAAATAGCCGAATAATCATTTTCAAATTACGATTCAAAAGTTGCAATTTAAGGATAAAAAAGTATCAAAACTGTGATTGTCATTTGCAAATTGCCAAATAACCTGTTTCAAATTAAGACTCAAAAGTTGCAATTTAAAGATAAATAGCTATAAAGTATCAAAACCAGCAATATTTTTTTCCTCGATCGAATGATACTCAAAAGTGGTGAAATATGATTTTTGAGGGTCAATATCTTCAATTCGCTCATTTTATGAAATTGCAAACAAAAAGTCGTAATTTACTAATTTCGAAGACAAGGTACACAACTGGATTCATTTTTCGTGATTTGTAGCTTATTTTTCTTGATCTGATCTAAGAATTTTTTCCGTGATAGGTACTCTTTCGCACATTCGTATTTTTGGTATGAATCTCTCCCGCTCTAGTTTTCTAGATATTTGCAGATTAAGATGAATGTAAATCCATTATCATTTGGTTATTTTTTTATCAGATTCTTAACTCTTCTTATAAAAAAAACAGAGTTTACTGTAACCTCTCTCTAGTAAGTAGATACTCCCTTCCACTTTATGATATCAACGAATTTCTCACAAAGGATTATTTACGCTTTTGTTTGGATGACACAAGAAAATCAATGCAAAATTTAGACAGCGCGAAGGTCAAAATAGACTTCATTATCGATAAAATAAGCTCCGTCTTCCAATATGGGCTAGCTTCTGAGATATATAATATGTAATATGTAAATAAAATGTATATGACCTTGTCCAGATCAACTTGGTTTTACTCAAAAGATTAATCACTACAAAAGTAATATTAAGTATTTTCAAAATTACAATCTCAGTTTCTATGGAATTTAGGTATTACTAATTTATATTTCTTTTCCTTTTTAGTGACATATTCAAGCCCCTTACTAATTTGCTATATCTTTACTTGGAAAACAATAACTTGCTTACAATAAGTTCGCACGACAATCAACCCCAACCTGGATCTGTGTTTGATAATTTAGGACTACTAAAAGAACTTAACTTAAAAAACAATTCAATCAACGACATCCCCTACAAAATAATGATCAATAACTGGTGGCTGACGATGGACTTAAGTTTCAACAACATAAGTTCTATTGATTGCAATTTCGTAAAATACTTTGATTCACATATTAATTTAACGGCAAATCCAATAAACTGCGATTGTAAGATAATGTGCCTTCGCCAACATATAATCCAAAGACAATTGAAATATGAATTACCAATTCTATGTGAATCACCAAGTACTTTGAAAGGCCTACTATTATATGACCATCATGTTGAAATATTCTGCAATGTTTCGAATAGATGTACTTACAATATAAGAAAAACTGATAACGTTCTTGTTATGAATTGTTCCGGTGGAAATTTTAACAACATTCCAACGCTACCCTTGTTTCATCAATCATTTTTCAATGGAATAGAACTGTTTCTGGACAACAACCCGCTCACCGAAATTTCATCTAAAATACTCGAGGATAATGGAAATGTTTCTTTGTTAAGCATTAATGGTTGCCCAATAAAAAAACTACCCGAAAACTTTTTCTTAAAGTTGGCAAAATTGAGAAATGTTACATTGGTTCTTCCATTAGATGAAATCTCTGAAGGAATGTTTTTTGGCTCACCTGCAATAGTCGCACTTACTATATCAGGGACTAACATTGCTGTAGTCCCAAATTTATATTATATCGAGAATAAAAATCTAATTTTCTTGGACTTATCCAAGAATAAATTAAGAATAATTAATAATTCGCAATTTGTGTCGTATCCTTATTTGGAAACACTGCTCCTCTCACACAACCTTATTGAAAGGTTGTCAGTGTAAGTTGTTTTAAATCTTAATTCATCTATGTACCTCATTGATTTTATTTATTTTAGGAAGACGTTTTACAGACTCCGCAATTTAAAGACGCTGTTCCTGAATAATAATTGTCTTCAAAATATTGAACCAATTGTTTTCCACGGTACATATAGTCTAGAATTCATAAATATCGAAAATAATCAACTAAAAACTATTGAACCCTTTCTCAAACTGTTTGAAAAAAACCTTCAATCACTTTTAATAAGAAATAACTCAATTGGAAACGATTACTTTATTGGAATTCAACAGTTGTCACCATCAATTCTTGATTTGAGCCTAAACAGCATCTGCTCTATGGAAATACCGACACTTAGTTATATCAATGTCAATAAAACTTTTTTGAATTTTTCCAACACTAACATTCGAACCATCAAAGTCTTGAATGGAAATACTACTCTCAACTGTGATTGCAGGATCATTTCCATAGGCGAGGAAAATAAACAAATGAAGATCTATGAAAGTTTACGATGTTTGTCCCCAGACAGTCTTAAAGAACAAAAAATCAGTAACCTCGCTTTAGAGGAATTATTGTGTCCGATGAATTCGATTTGTCCAAAGGGCTGCCTTTGTTGGATTCGACCAATCAATTCAACTTTAGTTGTCAACTGTTCAAATGCTAGTTTGACGGAGGTTCCTCGATTGCCTGAGTTGGAAACAATCTTTAAAAATGGAATTGAATTGTGGGTTGATAACAATAACCTTACGAGTTTAAATCCTCATTCTCAGTCAGGATATAAAGGTGTTACTAAACTTTTTGCAGCTCACAACAAAATGATCAATATTTTCAGCGAAGACATCCCAGAAAAAATGTCATACTTTAACGTTTCTTACAACCAACTAACGAGACTAGACGAAAAGGTAATAAAGGTGATAAATGAAAGTCAGACCTTAAGATCCGTCTACCTATATCACAACCCAATAATATGTGACTGCTCATCAGAAAACCTAATACGGTTTATTTCTCTGAATAAAACACTTTTTCCAGACATGGATCAATGTTCCGACGGAAGAAAGTTCAAAACGTTGTCCTACAAAGAAATATGTCAAAGCAACATATTGTTAGTGATCTGCATAGTTATCATAGTAATTTTGGCCGCACTCTTTTCTCTATCAATTTTTTATAATAACAACAAGGAAAAGATTCTGATCTGGATGTATGCAAATAAACTCTGCCTATGCTGGGTAACAGAAGAAGAGGTGGACAAAGACAGAAAATACGACGCATTTATATCGTATTCAAGTCTGGATGCGCACTTCATTCGTGAAATAGTTTTGAATTTGGAAGGTAAGGAAGAACCTTACAAGCTTTGTCTTCACGATCGCGATTGGCTTGGGGGTGGTTTTATTCCAGACCAAATTCAAAAATCAGTTCAACGTTCTAAAAGGACAGTTATTGTGTTGACAGAGAATTTTGTGAAATCTAAATGGACGCGTTTAGAATTTAGGACAGCTCATGTTGCAGCGTTAAACGAAAAACGTGTTCGAGTGATTGTTGTCTTAGTTGGTGATGTCAATTTAGATAATTTAGACTCTGATCTGCGGGAATATATTCAAATGTACACCTATATTAAATGGGATGATCCAGCGTTTTGGCGGAAATTTTACTACGCACTGCCGCATCTCACAAAAAAGAACGAGCAAAGTAAGATGATTCGCCAAGGTGATGCTGATGGCGATGGGTCGGGATATTCATCCGATGACAATAGTTTATTTTAAATTTAAATTAATTAAGTTTTGCTATGTTTACTTTCATCCTTTCTAGTAGTTATTATAAAAATCTTATTACCATTATTATTAATCTTTACCAATTTATTGTATTTATTATAAATAAGGAATATAAAACAAATTGTGGTTGTATTTTAAGCTGTACCTATATTTCTTGTGTCATAAAAAAAAAAAATTTTGTTTTGGTTAAAACGATTTTGTAGACATACCAACAAGCACCTAGAATTAATATAATATTATATCTAAATTATGTAAGAAAAAAAAAACAAGGAATTTTAATTATAATACATACATTGATACTTAAAAAAAAATAACTTGTGTATCTTTTTATTCAAATGTTTAAGATTTCCCGGACCACTAGCTAAAAAAATAATAAAAAAAATACCATCTTGGAATTGAACCTTTCATAATTACATAAATGAAAAACCAGAAATGTTGGTAAAAGATTTTTTTAACTTAAACATACATATTTTTGACAGCCCATACAAATTTAAGTATCCGAAACTGGTTTTATCTTTTAAAAACAGTTCGCATGTTTTTTGCAGTAATTCAATAAAAGGTGTTACCACAGCTAATCTTAGATAGGATCGAAACTTTTCATTATTTAAAGGGTCCGCCAACTAACGTTTTTTTTTTTGCAACTAGTGCTTATTTCGTGAATGGTAACACTTAGCTCATGTCTGATTTGACAGATAATTAGTTTTATCCTTCCGCTGAACGAATATGGTTGTGTATACGCTTGAACAACGCTGGGAAATATTGCGATATTACTTTGAAAATCATGGTAATGTTGCAGAATGTGTGACTTAGAGAAGATGCCGATTTTACCAAAAAAATCATCTTTTCAGATGAAGCTCATTTTGATCTTGGCGGTTATGTAAACAAGCAAAATTTTCGCATTTGGGGCACAGAAAACCCGCACGCATACATTGAAAAGCCGATACACCCAAAACGAGTCACTGTTTGGTGCGGATTTCGGCCCAGAGCCATAATTGGGCCATTTTTCTTCGAAAATGAGCAAGGAGTGGCCGTTACAGTCAATGGCGATCGTTATCGGGCCATGTTGAACGAATGTTTGTTCACAAAAATTGAAGAGGAGGATATTGGCAACATTTGGTTTCAACAGGACGGCGCTACGTGCCACACAGCCGAAGCTACACTCGATGTTTTGCGCCCTGTTTTTGAAGATCGCATTATGAGCCGCAGAGCTGATGTCGTTTGGCCACCTCGGAGCTGCGATTTGACACCGTTGGACTATTATTTGTAGGGTGCCGTAAAAGATAAGTGTTACGCCGACAAGCCAGAGACAATTGACGCTTTAAAGGACAATATTCGTGAAGCCATTGGTGAAATACATCTGCATCACAATCGATAATGTGCTTAAAAATTGGACCCATCGTGTAGGCTACTGCATGGCCAGCCGAGGCAGTCATTTGAATGAAATTATTTTCCATTATTAACCGGAAGGATTGTACTTTCAAATAAAAAAAGAAATTTGAGAAAATATTCAGTAGTTTTTTTTTTATATCATTTTCAAAAAAAAATCTATTTGGCGAACCCTTTATAACTATTATTTTTTTCAAAAATCCAACTGTTAAATAAAAAGAAGTAACTACACGAATTAACTTGTTACTGAGCAAAACAGTGTTACCTTCTATTCTGCTTTCTCGACAGATCCGTCTGTCTTAGTTTCCAACCAGCAAGAAGTTATTAGATCTTTGGAAAATTTGCTGCCTTAAAAAAAATTACCAACATAGGCTGTAGGTTGGTCAAGATGGTTTTAACCAGGTGGAGAAACTTCTAAAGCGAAACAAAAATGAATTTGCAGATTTGATCTTGCAGATCAGATCTTGGCACAAATTGGGAACTGTTGCCGATTACCTACTCTACAAGCTGATAAAATGATACACTATTTACCGAGTAATAACAATTTTTCAATTACAATATTAGAATATCAAAGAACAAAAAGCAACGTTAATATTTAAAAAAAAAATGTATGTATATAAATTAAAATTCATAAAAAACGGGACAACCTTTTGTTTGTAATTCATTTTCTATTTAATTATTTTTTCTTTAAGTTTTAAAAATAATTTAAATTTAAAAAAATGAATTATTTTCAAATGGTTAACCGAAAAAAAAGATGCTGACATCTAAGGAAATGAATAGCGTTTTCGATAGGTCATCCGGAAGCGTCCGGAAGGATTCCGATAATTCTTCTTTTGAAAGGAAGAGCAAATTGGCAAAAAGGTATTAGATTAAGTATTACGGAATTAAATTCGACATAATATTATGTAGGTACTCTACTCTAGTCTAGTTTTTCTTTTAAAATGTTTTGCAGTATAATTGTACTATATCCACACATGTTATCTGAGCATTTGCTTCGCAAATAGGATCATAAAATCTTCGAAATAAAATTTGGCCATGTTTACAAATAATGAAGAATAAAAACAACTTTAATTTGATTTGACGATTCATAAATACAATGGAATGCAAACTTCAGAGTTCAGAATAAAAAGCGTTTTGCAACTTATTCGTTTCGCATTCTGGATCGGAGAGTTCCGGAGATTTCTTCCGGATTACCAAACCAAATCACCTAGTAATTTGAAATCGTTTTTGAATGCTTTTTTTTGACTTTTAGCTTTAGAGTACTTGGACATGTGTAATAATTGTAGAACAGCATTTTATGTACAATTATTGTTAGGAAGTGTTAAACACAAGAAAAATTGCGATTATTGACTGCGATGGAACAATGTTATCGCTCACAAACTTTTAATAAATTTCCTTAGACTGATAAAATTTATCCATTTGAAGAAAAATATAAAAACAGAGCATACAAAAATCTTTTACTCTATAATGTCTGTTATGATTAATTTTTTTCAAAAATGTCCGCCTTAGGATATATTTAAAATTTGCCGCCCGGATATTTATAGTGCCGCCCTGGGCCTGTGCCCTCCTTGCCCCTGCCACCCTACGCCACTGTATTCGCGTTTAATTTTAAAATAAATTTTTCTAAAGGGTTTCCATTAGGGACTTCCAAACTTTGACTGTTGATAGCGGCCATTTTGTTGATGTTACGTAATATGTAAAATTAGCTGCCATTTATTTATTTATTCGGTCTGTTTTTTTCTTCAAAATATAGCGTTAAACAACACGTGCAAAAGATAAAATTGTCAAAATGGGTATTCTGTTTGGGCAAATTGAACAAGGAGCTGAAGGTGAACCATAGACAATGACGTTTTTTCGCTGAATGGGCTTTTTATTATAGGAGGGGATCCATCTCGCCCCGTTTAGGAGGTAGGGGCAATTTTCGAAAAAAATGACTTAAATTGAAAAAAAAAATATTAAAAAACAACGGCAACACTAACAATAAAGTAATACTAAAGCCAGAAATCTATTCTATAACCCTAAATTTAAACTAAGTTATTTCTGTCAACAGTTTTTGAAAAATTCGCATGCAAACTCAAAATTTTGATAAAAAAATGAAAAAAAAAAAGTTTAGTCCAATTTTTTTCAAAATTAAGAAATGAAGTGTTGAATCGAACACAAAAAACAAAATAGGTATAGTTTTATGCTTTCTAGTTCTTGAGAAAATTGACAATTACTAAAACTACTTTTTTTATGATTTATTAAATTATTTATGCCAATATTTTCAAGATATTTCACACACTCTTTGTTTTATTTAAATTTATAATGGTAGGAACCGCTTAATAAAAGACCCTGCTAATATTTTATTACAAAATGAATTAGTTTTTTGTTTACATGCGCATTGATCGGTTAAATATCATTCAATTTTCATGGGTATTTTTTTTTTTAAATACTATTTGAACCAGGTTAACACAGTAAGGAGTCAAAATTAAAAAAAAAATCGTGAAAACCCGAAATTGCATACTTTCAGGGGTGGTCGGCAGCATTGGAGATAACACGGCTTACCATCATCCGATTTACATGGGGATTTTTTTGGATTTGTTTTGAATCGCAAGTTAACTTACTCCAGAGCCGAGAATTAGTACGTAATTTTCGACAGAAAAAGACGGCAAATCTTGAAAACTCTAAATTGCATACTTTCAGGGCTGGATGGAGACGATATATCTGAAAATTTCATTTTGTATAGAAAGGAAAGACAAACACTATACGGCAAATTTTTTCCTCATAAAAAAGGAATCGCCAACAGATGGCGGTACGTTCTTAGACTGCTACATTTTGTGTACACATACAAATTAATGAGACGTGGGAAAAAAATTCATTTCTAATGGTAAAAGATTATCTGAAGTATTTTTTTTAATGATAAAATTGATGAAAAATTTCGTACAAAACCAGGCGAACCAATTTGTTATGTATAGATCGGAATATGGTACATATGTAAAGGGTGTTTTTTAGACGTGTGGTTTTCAAGAAGAAATAAAACCCATATAATTTAATGTTATGGCCAAGAATTTATCTTTATTATAAAGATAAGGGTTAGCCATTATGTTTTAAAAATGATTTCGGACAAGTGGCCGCTGCGGCTGGCAAAATCTTGTTGCGCGCTATAGCGGATGGACTCATTCGGGTGTTCTTCGATACTCTGCTCCACAGCAGCAATAGCATCTTTGGTGCGCACTGTACGGCATCTCTGAGGATGCGCATTATCCACTAGAGTAAACGCGGTGCGAAACCGATCCATGGTTGCTCGAATTACCGACTCTGCTGGGCGAATTATCGACTCTGCTGGGCGATTATGTCGACCGAATATTGAACGCAGCGGAACCGAACCATTATTTTGGTAATAAATTTGCACGATTTCCAAACGTTGCTCAGGAGAAAGTCTATTCATTATGAAATAGAAACCAAACTGAGCATAAATCAAGTGACAGCTGTCAAAAAGGCCAACTCCGAAAAAAGTATTGCCAGATTGAAAACCACACGCCTAAAAAATACATCCTTTGTTTATACTTGTCACTTTTAAATTTTGATTTTTAAGTTAAGAAAAGCATAAAAGATTTTGGGTTTTAAGAAAGAATGTATTATAGATAGCTTCTATAAGAAATAAGCTGATGAGAAAATCTGACTAATAATCATAAGCTTTCTCTGCCTTTGACATGTTTTGTATTCTTATACTATCTGATGCTTTTTTTATTAGTATTTCAAAATAATGGTTGTCAAAATATAATATTCCTGAAACATGTCTAAAGTTGTATTTAATTCAAGCACCATAATGGCTAAACCTAACTTCCAAATCTTCTCCACACCTTTGCTACTGCCATTCCACTGCAGAAACAAATGAAACATTGTTGATCCAAATATAATACTTTATATCACAGGCTCAGCACACAGTGTGTTTGTGTTCTTTCTTTGAAATATGCCCACACATCATAATATACTTTCATACACTTGGATGACCATTCATCTGGTACCTGGATTGGATATCCTTTAATCTAAATTACATTGCAAATCATTATTATCCCTATACCTATAGTTTAACACGCGGTGGTGGGTCAAGCTGCCATCAGTATACTCGAAAAATCACACATGATCAAACCTGGCAGCCTTATTGAGCCACCCTCATATCCTCTCACTCCTCTCTCTCTCTCTCTTCCTTCACAAGACCCAAACACACAAGGGTGAATAATAATTCACTTATTACATTAAACAACACAATAAATTGTAGAAAAAGCAGGGAATAAAAGTATCCTTTAACCTAATCGCATGTATCCGGCGAATGACTTCTTGGATTCGTTTTGCAAACGAGAAAAACATGGACGTTTGAAAAAAAAAAACACTACCTACATACTTATAATACGAGCATTTGAGATAGGGGTATTTTATTTTTTTGAAAAGGCGCACGCAGCACATTAGCACGAAAATGGCAGCAATGTGTCTAAAATTCAGTGATGGTAATAAGCATAATTCACCCCTGCTTATTTTTTGATGGGATTAAGCAACGGCAGCTAAGCGGACTGAAGGGTACGAAGGGGTGGGGTTGAAGCTTGGAACCTCCATAAGTTAACATCGGTACAGGACGCATACACTACAATATATACACACAGGAGCCCGTTGAGGCGGATGAAAAGGGGGGAGGATTTTATTTTATGATGCAGTCCATTAACGTCTCCGTTACCAATACAAGTTTTCACTTGGCCATCGTGAGTTTGGTAAACGTTGCGTTGGCATGCAAGGGTATATGTAGATATGTATATTAAACGAGCTCACTTGATGGAAAGGAACGCGGGTGGTATACGAAACAGGTACAAGCAACCAGAAATGATTCCAATAGGTATAGGCAAGTGAGAGTCTCAAGCCAAGTGAAGGTATAATAATATATTAAGGATAAATGTAGTTACATATTGCTAACGGGAAGAAAGGTATTGAAGTGCGCATAAAGCACAACGAAATCATTTGTTTTAATTAAATTAAGTCTCCAAGTGAAATATGTATATACAAATGGTATAAGGGAAATATGTGTCATATAACGAGTTGTTTCCCTCGTTTCCTTTTCTTCCACTTGAATGATTTATTTTAATTTATCATTCCATAGGTTAAGTTATCAGAGAATCGTAATAAACTGATTTTGAAAGTGAAATTCTCGTTAACATTAACACAGGTATTTAAAATTCCAAAATTCCAAATTTGAGTTGCTATTTTCGAGAGGGTATAGGTAACAATATCTAACAGAGAAGTGAATATAAATGTTATACTATCTACGTTATATTTTTTTTGGCAATGGTAGAGAAACAGTGAAACAAGTTTATTATATAATTCAATAAAAAAATAAAAACAATTATTGCGTGTGTGATATTTTTTTTTTAATAAGGATATTTATGCGATTAAATATTACTTAAAAATTTTAGAATGACAGGTGACGTTTTTAAAATTGATATTGACATAACAATATTGACAGCTTTACGATAAAGGTGCGTTGTGACATCTTAAAGGTGACTCAAGGCTTAACACAATAGGTGTGTTTTATTCATTGCTGCATAGCCAGCGCAGCACAAGTCTGAATAAAACGAAAGCTCACTCTATACGTTCATTTCAATAATTGAAAGCTCTATCGCCAGCACAGCCATCTTTATTTTTACTGACTTCTTTTTCGCCAGCAATCAAATTGTTTTTGTTGGCCAAGGGAAATTTTGCTGCGCTGGCTATGCAGCAATGAATAAAACACATCTAATATGTGAAATAGGATATATTTGTCTTTAAAAGCAGCTTTACCATGCATCTTTTAAATTCGATTATTGTTTTTACTTGGTCTATAGGGCAATTATTTGCTTGGGGTAAAAACATAAAATATGTATACCTATTTATTCGACTTAATAACACCAACTTGCTCTTGTAGATGAAAGGTGCACATATAATGTATAGGTACGTACATTAGAGACATATATATTAATGGTTGTACAATATAATAATAATATTATATTCAACGGTAAAATGTTAAAATAGTCAAAATTCCTAAAAAAAAATGGCGCAAAATTTTGAACAGTTCTCGTTTAAGCAATAAACCCGACTCTAGTTAAAATAGTCCTTTACTTAAAAATTCTTGTTTAAATTTTTCTTAATTCTAAACACTTTAAACAACTCTTCTTCGTGTTTAACAAAACGTCAGCAAACTTTTGTGAAACGCGCCTAATTTTGACAGCTGAATAAATCAAACAGAACGAAAAATTAAAAAAAAAACAAAAGAACCCAATCTGTAATTTTGCCGAGCTATAGGAAAGAGTTTCGAGGTGAAATAAAAGTTAACATAGTGAATAATTGCAATATTTTATAAAAAAAAACAAAACAACATGAGGTGCTGCGTTAAATCGTGTAAAAACACCTATAATATGGAGTTTTCAAATTTTTCTTCTCACGGGCTGATTGTGTCTCATATTCCACATAAAGTAATGTGAAGTGATGTTTTTTAGGCTAATACATTATATGAGAATACTTTTCAATTGATATGTCGAAGCATTTTGCTTTAAAAAAGCAAATTATTTGAAAATGCACTTCAATCACGGGAATTAGCTGAACTCCATCTGTGAAAATTGAAATTCTCGTCCAGGGTAGCATTAGTTTTTGTTGGTGATGGCAAGGCGCTCAAATCCATTGAGCGCCCGTAGTGCAGAGTAATTTTACTTACTTTATGTGGAATATGAGATACAGCTTACCTGTGAAATGAACAAAAATTAAACTGCTTGTTATAGGTGTTTTTAAATATAGGTGCAGTATTTAACGCAGCACCGCGTGTATAAGTTTTCTATTTTTGTACATTTTTGTATTACATGTAATCACTTTAATTACTTTTATATTACTTGTTTCTTTAATTTACTAAGCTTTTTTACTATTTTAACGATTTAGAATTTTAAAACAAACCTAAAACAAAACAGATCAAAATGCCTTTGGGTGCATTTAGCTGTATAACTGCACGCCTTCCCTGTGTGGATGCATTTGTGTTTGTGTAACTCACACTCAAAGTTATAATTTCCAACAGATAAAGCATACTTTAAAAAGATAGAGAAGCGTTTTGCTGGTTTTAAAGTTAGAAGACCTCTTTAACGCTAAAGTATACTTTATGTCGTTTAAAATTTTCAAAGAGCCGCTTCTCATTCTAAAGTTATTATTAAGAACCGACTCTTATTTTAAAGTAGATTTAGAGCCGCGTTAAAATGTTTAAAATTTTGCGCCAATGTTTTTTTTATTTGATTTTATATTTTTTATTCAGGGTCTTTCTTTAATCTCTTCCTATCTTTAAATTTTAAATAAAATAAAGAGTGTTTGAGATATCATCAAAAATTGTTATTCATTTGAAAGGTCTACCGATGCCATTATTTATTGAATATAACATCGTTCAATTATGTCCACCGCGGCTTCTCTGGGTGGCGCATGATCCGAAATGTCCAATTCTCCATAACTCTGGCGCATTAATTAGGATGAATTTGACTGCAATGGTATGAGTTAGGGACCAATTAAAGCTTTCATTGAAACTTATCATTGAAAATTTTAATCTTCAGTTTTGAGACCCTAAAAAAGCGATATCAGTGATTATTTTGATGCCAATAAAAAGCTGATGACTCGATTATTATTACCTTTCACATAAAACGATTTCTAAGATTTCAATGATCAATGATAAGGTAGTTCAATCATTGAAAGAAATTCATTTCCTGCGATAGGCTGGACCAAAATGAAATATTTTTTTCACTATAGAAATAATAATTGAGTCATCAGCTTTTTATTTGCATTAAAATAATCACTGATTTCACTTTTTAAGTGCCTCAAAATTAACAATTAAAATTTTCAATGATGAGTTTCAATGTAAGCTATAACTAGCCCCTTATGTTGCCACTGTGGTTGGTGGCTTATTCGAATAGACCCGAAAACACCAAAAGAAAAAGTCTATCGGGGTCAAATCGCACGATCTTGGTGGACAGTTCACATCACCTCCACATGAGATGACTGCATGCCCTCGAATCGTTTGTGCAGAATTTCCAATATGGCGTGGGTTGTGTCGCACGTAGCGCCGTTTTGTTGAAACCACATGTCGTTAGTGTCCATATCATCCAATTCAGCCCAAAAGAAGTTGGTAATCATCGACCTATAGCACTTGCCTTTGACAGCGATGGCCTGGCCAACGTCGTTCTCAAAGAAATATGGACCGATGACACCCCCAGCCCAAAATCCACACCATATAGTGACTTTTCGCTATGCATTGGACGGTATTGGATCTCATGTTGACTGTCCCAAATTCGACAATTTAGTTTGTTGACCTAAACAATGGGATTCATCACTGAAGATGATTTTTCGATAAAAATTGGGGTCAGTTTCCATCAGCTGCCCCAGAGCCCATTCAGCGAACACTCATCGTTATCTATGGTTGTTTACCTTCAGCTCCTGGGTCAGCTGAATTTTGTATGGGTGCAGGCCCCAGTCATGATGCAAAATTCCCTAAGTTGTGGTGTGCAAAAGGCCGAGATCTTGTGAGCAACGCGAAATCGATTGCTTTGGATTCTCCCGCACACTTTCACGGATATATCGGCGATGTTTTCAGCAGATCTTTCGTTTCGTATACTCAACCAGCGGACGACAAATCCACCACACAATGAGCGAAGCGCGAGGAACGTATACCCGAACGGAACACCCATTTTGATAAAACAATTTTATTATTTGCACGTGTTGTTGAAAGCTTTACCCGTCCATGGTGATTTGGCAAAACAGTCTTAATAAATAACAACCAATTTGACTTTATGTAGTTTAGCTTCAACAATATGGTTGCTTTCATTTGTCAAAGTTCGTAAGTCTCCATATGTATTACAAGTCCATTTATTTGTATTAACCTTATTCGTTTACTAACTAAACCTACCCATTTCAACCATTTTTAGCCCGAAAGACTGTCAAAGTTCATATAAAAAAATTAATCTGGTAGAATCTGGCACTTTCGGGCAAGTACGCGAACAGATCTATTATCTACTATCAGTGATGGAATCGACTAAGACTCTGTTTAGATTGTGACTTTTCACTACGCCATCCATGCCATGACGATGAGAGAGCGGTGAGGAACTATGTTCCCTTCACCGATGTCATCCACAAAATTATCGTCATGCCGCAGCTTAGTGAATAGACGCACAATCTAAACAGGATCTAAGGTGAAAAGTGATTGTCACATCAACCATAATTGTCATTTAGTTCTCCGTCTGGGAAAGGTGATTCAACTCAATTCAATTCAATTTCTATTGAATACTTTCCACTGACATTTTGTCAAAAAATACATAAATTATGGTTGTCATAGTGAATTTTGTAAATGTTTGTAATAAATAAATTACGTCATAACGATATAAATTCTGGAATGTAATAAAAATTTTCGATTTAATTTTGTTTCTATGAATGGATTAAAAAAGAGAATTGAGAAAAAGCTGTATAATTTTTATAGGCTGGTGGTAACTCTTAATAGTCGTACTTTGGCAGAAATGTCAATTTTGTTGGGAAAATGTCATTGCTTTGATTCCCAAATGAGTTTTTTTTTTTATTTAACTTGGATTTCGTGTGTTTAACAAAGTTATTCAATTCTACAAAATGTTATTTTTTTCATGTGTGTACCGACATGTTGTATGCAAATATTTATAAAAAAAAACGTATCTAAGGGCTAACTAAACAGATATAGACCACATTGCTGCTTTAACAGAGACCCAGATATATGTACCTACTTGAAAGCTCAATTTATATAAAATCAAACTTAATTTTATTGAATTTACATCAAACACAAACAATTCCTATTCCCAAAGAAAGCTAAGTAAATATTCATAAACAGGTTAATTCCTTACCTATACCCTACCGTCTCATTAGTAACCTAAAGTCAGCAAAGCTCTAAACTCGGATTCTATCAGAGCAATTTATCCAATTACTAACCGAGTCAAAGGTAAATTTGCAAACATACAAAGCCATCATATATAGTATAACGGGGCAGGGAAATGCCATTTAAAAATCAACAACAAACAGTAACCCACAATTGCACAAACAAACACACACACACAAACACACACGACCAAAACGTTTGGGTACAACCAGCATCCAGACAAATTGTCAACATTTGGTTGATTTACAGGTACAAATAGACTTGATTTGCAATCCTCCATCCACCTATCATCCCGCAGTGTATGGTCCCACAGAAAATATACACTGGTGAATAACGCGAGCGGTACATATCAAGAAATAAACATCACATACCTATAGGTACTAAACGTCAAAGGGATGCGGTGGTGGCAAAGAGCGATGCGGGAGTCCTTCATCTCTATATTTACACAGAGTTTGCCCATCCGATTATCTCTGTTTCTCTGACAAAGCCAGCAAAGCTCTTTCCTTTTTAGAAAACAAAATAAATAAACAAAAATAAGAAAAAACAAAGTTAAAAAAAATGCTCCCAAAAGTATACTACAAAGTGCTTACACTCGTTTGTCATATCGAAAATCAGCACTAATATGGAATAACTCCCGTCGCGGTCGTCGTTGTGCATTCAACCACGATTGGTATAGGAGATGTCAAAAAATTCCAATAACAAACAATTGTTGGAAAAATCAAATAAAAAAAAAAACAGTGGGAATATCTGGGAAGTCATTCTTGTCTAAGATGAATTTTGCCATAAAATTTGTTTAATTGACACAAATCATTTGAATTACCAAGGTCTTTAATGAAACTTGACTGAAAAGTTGATATAGGTAGGTATTTATTTATTTTAAGGCGAGAGAACTGTGTGGTTTTTTTCAGCGAATTCTATAGTCGTGGCCAGTGGTGCCACCTAAAAAAATTATCGTCCAACATTTTCTAAAAAAAAAAACGTGCCATTCTCGTGCCATACCAAGATAAAGAAAACTCAAAATCTTGTATTTAAAAAAATATAATTCAATTGTGGGGTCAAGTCAAATTATACATCAACAAATAAGAAGAAATAATTTGCTTTTTTCGTGAATTGTAAAAAAATAAGAGTTTCTGTCTGCTTTTCCTCCATTTCGAGCAATTTTTCTATTTTTTTATATTTGCTTTATTTGAAGTAAAAAATGGAATTAAGAAAAAGGTTCCATTTTGAATTTTTGTTGTGCCACCGTGCGGCGCGGCATGCACCGCTGAAATTTTCTTGTCAAAAGAGGACATTGGTGATTGCACCCCAGATTCGTGCTATAGAGCAATTTTTTCGTTCCAGAATGTTCGATTTTAAGATATTAATTATAAAAATTGTTTTTTAACCCATTTCCGGCTAGCGTTGCGAAAACGCAACGTCATATCTGAGGAGGTCTGGAACTTAACTGATGATAAATTTAAATTAAATAAATAGTGAATTTGAGAGATATTTGAACTATCTAATCGACCTGATTTTGGATTTTGTTTCAAAAAATTTTTTTAGTGTATTTTTGGGACCTTCAAAATACGAAATTTTGAAAATTTTAAGGTCGCATTTTCGAACTATTGAAAAATGTCATGGTTAGGTTAGGTTTATGTAGTTGTCAGCAAAACGCTGGACACACTTATACCATTGGTTGGCCCATTGTGATACCACAGGAATCTAGGAAACTTTCTTCCTACTCGTTGAACCATTTAGAGCTCCTTGCGAAGCGAGCGAGACTATTAATGTCGTGACTTGCCAGATCACTAGGATAATTGTAGTAAAATTCTCCTAAGTGGAGCCTACGTCGTTGAGATAGAGCAGGGCATGTACAGAGAAGGTGAGGAATCGATTCCTACTCTTCTTCGTCCATAAAAACTCCTGCAGAAGTCGTTAGAAAATACACCAAGCCTTGTTGCATGCTTGCCTATTAGACAGTGTCCAGTAATGACACCTATGACGGAGCTAATGTGCAGTCTGCTTAGAGATAACAAGTTCCTAGAGCGCTTCAGATCTAGCACAGATCTGTTTTGGGGCCTGACATGTGGCAATATTACTCCACCTAAGGTTTGTTCTCTTGCATCTTGCTTTAGCATAAGTTTACAGGTAGCGATGGGTATACCAATATTTGTCCGATTTGACGGTATAGGTAGTAAAGTTCCACTTTTGGCGAGTTCGTCTGCTTTGCAATTGCCTGGAATGTCCCTATGAACCGGCACCCAGCAAAGGTGAATGTTGAACTGCTGTGCCATCTCCAAGAGAGATGATCGGCAATTAAGGGCAGTTTTTGAATTTGTAGAGACAGAATCCAGAGACTTAATGGCTGCTTGGCTATCCGAGAAAATACGGATATCTGTAGTTGATATCACGTTTTCTTTGAGCCAAGACAGGACTTCTTTTATCGCCAAAAGTTCCGCCTGAAACACGCTACAGTGATTGGGAAGACGGAAGGAGAGACTTAGTTTCAGCCTATCTGAGTATACACTTCCACCAACCTCGTCCTCAGTTTTAGAACCGTCAGTATAGAAGTGGATCGATTCATCTTCCAGGAAGGTCAGGTCCTCCCAGAGAGATCTGGAAGGAATGGTAACCTGAAAGTTTTTATGTCATAAAAATAATAATTTTTTAAAACAATTGCAGCTACAGGTAAATAAAGGTTCAAATTATATTCTAAAATAATGTTGACGCAATTCGTATGAGTTGACTGTCGACAGGTTAGATGAAACCACTATGTTGCATTTTCGCAACGCTCGCCTAATGTAGTAGCATTTGAACCTAAAAAAAATTTTTGAGTTCGTTGCGTTTTCAAATCAGAATGATCGGTTTTTTCTCAGAATATTGTGTGTTTATGTTTATAATATACCAATTTTTGTAAAAAACATAATTTTCGATTGCATCCTGCACAACAAAAGGATGCATATTTTAGTTCTGAGAAGAAAAATGCAGTCATGCTATATTGGAAAAACCCTTTACTATCCCTTTGACTTTGTTCTATGAAATAATTAGCCAATACCTTCTGCATATATCAAGCTTTGGCTATTTTTCTTTTGAGCGTTTTTGAAAGAGGGAAACATTTTCCCAAAAGCAATAGCTGGTGAAATTCAGCTAGAATGTATGTTGATTTGATGATTTAAATTCTCAAAAGCCTCGTGAAAAATACGAAGAACCGGAAGTCGATGTTGTATCAGAAAATTTAAACAACATCCGAAAACGTCACTTCAACATTTTAACAATGAATCAACATGTCTGCTATATGAGTTGCCGAAGTGGTCAAAAAGTCATCGAGTAGAATTTTCAAAAAAAAAACCAATAGACGTGTCAAGTGAAAATATACGAGCAATTTATGACAAAATAAGCTTATAATATTTATATAATTCAGAAGCTATTGAAAAATAAAAGAAAACACGTCAACATTCCAATGCCAAATGCAATTCGTGAGAATAACATTACGATGGGTGGAGCTGATTTGTTAGTTACGCTACAAGCAACTAATGCATTCGAATTCGGGGAAAGAAGTGGTCCTGGCCACTTTTATCAAATTCACTGGACGCAGCATTAGTAAATGCAGGGAAGATACTTTGCGTTTGCAAAAAAATTGCTAAAGAAACACAAATTCCGCAGCTAGAATTTAGAACATTGTTGTAGATTCCATTTTGCATTTGGAAATAAATATTCAACCTGTGATTCAAAGGGAAGGAAAAAAAATAAATAAATTGGGTGGGGTGACAGCTCATGTAGACCCTCTATTGGCAGGAATTGAGGGAACCTACAATTTACTGTCGAATCCGAACGGCCAAGATGAGAAGCCCGTGCAAAAACATTTCTGTTTTTAGGTGGTATAGGCTAGGAACGCACCCAAGACCTTAGGCGTAACTGTCCTAAGCACTACCATTACGCCACGGATTACTACTACTTACAAAAAAAGGAAAGAAACCCCAATGACACCAAGCATACAGTCATCAAAACCGGAAAACGTGTTTGATGTCGCAAGCGTCTAGCCAAATGCTTCGATGAATACCCACACAAAAACCAATTCTTATGAATTATTATGAATTTCTACATTTTTAATTTTCAACAATAGGTGTGTTTTATTCACTGCTGCATAGCCAGCGCAGCAAAATTTCCCTTGGCAAACAAAAACAATTAGATTGCTGGCGAAAAAGAAGTCAGTAAAAATAAAGATGGCTGTGCTGGCGATAGAACTTTCAATAAATTGCAATGAACGTATAGAGTGAACTTTCGTTTTATTCAGACTTGTGCTGCTCTGGCTATGCAGCAATGAAAAAAACACACCTAATATATATATATTTAACTCATTTTTCATAAAAGTATTCAAATAAAGTGGATTCATATTCCATGTAAGGAGCAAATTTTTCAATAATTTTGATACCCCTTTCGGCGAGCGTTGCGAAAACGCAACGTAAATTTTCTGGAAAACCAAAAGCTTTTCAAAATTTTTTTTTACAGATTTCCTCTAATTGCACCAAAAATAGGCAGTATAAAAAAATTCAAGTTTCTAAGTCAACTGGAACTGGTAGCCGCCGCAAATGGGTTAAAAGGGCAGCTTAAGTACAAACCTATATAATGACAATCTTAAAAACAAAGGTTGTTGGGGTACGGATGAATTCCACGATACACCAGGTCAGTAAATGGTTTAAAAAAAGGTTAACAAATT
The DNA here is from genome assembly GCA_929447395.1 of Epistrophe grossulariae. Taxonomy (NCBI): domain Eukaryota; kingdom Metazoa; phylum Arthropoda; class Insecta; order Diptera; family Syrphidae; genus Epistrophe; species Epistrophe grossulariae. Next base: position 148,769,084 of record OV839566.1, on the reverse strand, counting down.
GTCAGAAATTGGTCATAGCTAAAATCAATTTAAAAAAATAGGTTCGAAATATTTTCAAAGGTCACTAAATGATTAAAAAATGGTCAGTAATTTGTCAGCAAAAAAATTTTAAAACGTTTTTTTATGTTTTGTTCAAGATAAATAAAGAATTTTTAGGTGATTAATTGTTTTCTGGACCTCATTTGCGGAATTAAAAAAGTAAAGTACAGGGTGGCGCACGAATCGTGCTACAAAAATAAAACGTAATAACTTTTTTTCTGTGTGAGTAATCGGCTTATTTTTTTTTTATTTTGTAGGTTACTATTTAGATTTATAAAAATGGATGCTTGGGATACGGAGAAAAGAATTTGGATAGTGCAACGGTACCATGCTTTGCAGTCCGTCATTTCCGTCCAAAGGGAATTTAGGCGGGAGTTTGGCGGTAATCCCCCGAGTAGATGGACCATTATGAGGTTTGTAAACATGTTTGCCGAATCTGGAAGCATCGCACGAAGGCCGTACCATCGAGATGCCAATGTTCGGGTTCAGGATACAATCACAGCAGTAGCATCTGCAATACAGGCCAATCCGAACGTTTCGACCCGAAACTTATCGGGGCAAATTGGAATTAGTAGACGGTCATTACAACGGATACTTCATGACGATTTAAACTTGTTTCCGTACAAAGTCCAAATTACTAGCAAGTTAAACCCTCAGGATTTGCCTGTTCGCCTGGAATTTTGCCAAAAAATGATATCAATGGCCGCGAAGAAGACAACACATTGATCAATTGTTTGTTCATGTCTGATGAGGCCCATTTTGATCTTAACGGCAATGTAAACAAGCAAAATTGCCGTATATGGAATGAGTCTAATCCAGAAATGCTCCATGAGACGGAACTGCACCCAGAACGAGTCACTGTGTGGTGCGCAGTTTCATCAAGGTGTATTGTCGGGCCGTACTTCTTTGAAGAAAACGGTGTAACCGTTACTGTCAATGGGGACCGTTATTTAAAGATGTTGAAGGAGTTTTTTTACCCAGAACTGCGCCGAAGACGTATACCATTCAACAGCGTTTGGTTTCAGCAAGATGGAGCAACTGCAAATATAGCCAGACCAGTTATGGCGGAGCTAAACAAAAAATTCGCAAACAAATTAATTTCTAGGAACTTCACTCTTCGCTGGCCCCCAAGGTCACCTGACCTGACTGCACCAGACTTCTTTTTATGGGGTTATGTCAAGCAAGAGGTGTATAAAACGAAGCCCAGGAATTTAACTGAAATAAAGCAGTCCATAACGACAATAATTGAGGCGATCCCAACTTCAACTCTTCAGGCCACAATGAATAATTTTTTGACCAGGTGCCGCATATGCGTGGGACAGCGTGGAGGTCATTTGCGGTCTATAATCTTTAAAAACAACTAACTATTTAAAATAAAATTTAATTTTCTCACCAATAAAAAAAAAATAAATGAAATACATCGATTAAAAAAAAAGTTATTTGAATTTCTTATTGTAGCACAATTGGTGCGCCACCCTGTATATCTAAAATTTGGAAAATCATTTAAAAGGTGAACTTGTTTCTAAAATTGGTGAGCCATTGAATATTTTGTTGCTAAAGTCAGAGACCTTCGTTGATGTGGAAAATTGAAACGATACCTATAGTTTCCAACAGGTGGCACTGAACATATAGACAGCTTTTGCACTGGTAGATCAAAACTTAGCTACCAGACTCCTGGTGGAACTCGACAGAGCAGACTTTCGATCAGCAGATATCTGGTTAACTATTACATTGTGAGATAAGAAATAACACCCCTACGCCTACCCACCAACGCGACGGGAGATGTCGTTATACAACAAAATTTTGCACTGTCTTGTATCTATGTTTATATGAGTAACAACTGAGTGTGAACTATGTAACGACGAATGAAAAAATGATAATGATGTTGGCATGTTACTCTGTAATGGCTGGTGCTTACAACGTTCGTGAATCTGAAATGGAATACAATTCCCGCCCTCATACAGTTGTATGTATCTTAATATGAGTAACTACTGAGTGTGAACTATGTAATGGCGAATGAAAAAATAATAATCATGTTCGCATGTTACTCTGCAATGGCTGGTGAAGGCAATGTTTTTAAATCTGAAATGGAATATGTACAATTCTCGTCAATTGTTTTTTAATAAGGATCTTAATATATTGTTTTGATCGAGAATTATCTTCATTATTTTATTTTAACCCACCTATTGAAGCTGGGTTTTTAAGTTCACAATAAATTTTAAGCCTTATATCCCACTCAAATTTATCAAAAATTCATCTTGATTTTCACACATGCTTACGAAACCTCATCATTATTTTAAGATTCTAAAACACATATAACAATATTTTTTATATTTTTGGTAAAATTCACCTTCACGCGTCCAGAGAGAACAAATCAGGAAGACTCTGGAACGAAAAAAAAAAATAAACTAACACACAAATGGACCTCACCAGTTACCGCGATGAATGAATTGACGAAACAGGGGCAACATGGCGTCCGACAGCAAAAAAATTCACCGAGAACAAGAAAATCTTCATTTTTGTCTCTTTTGTTTTTGTCAACTTTTCAGGTATTTGCTATAAGCAAATATAATTTACCTTGCAGATGATGACTGAGGGTGGCAGGTGGCAGTATGCCAGTGAGATATTGAACAAAAAAAAAAACAAAAAAACATCCAAAACCTCGCGGCTCCCAGTTCCAACTAAACTGCTTTATATAGTGAAGTGGACCATTGTGCTCTGAAGTCAGCTTGGTGGTGGCGGGTGGCGGCGGCGCGTGTGACGCTACGGTACCTACTGACTTTTTGACAAATTTGCATAATTTTGCAGCAATTGCATTAACAGTAAATGCAAACATTGTGTGTGGGTATACAAAATGGCGAAATAAAAGGATTTCGCCCTTCAGTTATACAACTACAGTCATCAACAACCGATTTATCTGTTGAGAACACACACAAAAAAAAAACAAACAACAAAAAATGGGGGTGAGTTGGATGATGGTTATGGTGAATAGGGATTCTGTATAAAGTAAGGAGTTGGGACAGACAGAGATTGGGGATGTGGATGATGCTGTGTTACAAATTTTTATTTATGTGGCATTCCTTAGTCCTTGTATGTAAAAACACTGTCAGGTACACACACACACACATATATACATACGTACATACAAATTCAAATTGTATTTTTGTTTTGCTTTGAGGCGGTTTTTGTCAAACATACTCTCGTACATACATTCTACATATAATGCAGTCATGACGAGATTTTTGAACGATTTGAGAAGGTTAAGCGGGAGCATATGCCAATGACAGTTTTGATCGAAAGGATGAATACATTATAAATGCTGATCAAGTGGATTGGCTTATGGATAAATTGGTTGACTTTCAATTGATTGATTGGTTACGGAGGTTTAAGGAGGATTTTGAATTAGGATTTTTTTTTGCTCTAGCTATATGTAAACTTAACTGCGGGAGCTCATCAAGAAAGCTATATAGAGGAAAGTGCGAAAGTTCAATTGATTTTAAAATACCCATTCAATTCTTGAACTGTTTGCTTGGTTATAAATTTTTTTATATATATGATAATAAATTAATAGCTATGAAGAATTTTTATTTGGAAAAAATATAAAACATTAAAGTTGTAAGGAGTTTTTAGGAGACTTGAGACTTGTTTGATTTTTGTTCTGTGATTTCCGATAATATACATATTGACTTATGTGTCAAGAGATTGTACACTGAACATCATATCCTAAACTATTTTTTTTTATTTAGATTTGTGCTAAAAATTTACCTATCTTGTTTTAAAATGTAACCTGTATTCCACGGCATTATTAAGATGGAATAGAAGAAAAGAAAGGAACATTCGTAGAAACCATTCCATAAAGGATGGTATACCTTTTATTATATTGAAAACAGGGCTCCGGGATCTTAGCACCTCATATATGGGATATTCGTAAAAAAAGTATACCATTTGAAAGGCCACCGGATCGTCATAAAAGGTCAGCTATGATCAGTAATTGGTCAGACATAGGATTTTTTTTATGAATTAAAAAAGAAAAAATTCAAGGTCACTAGTATAAGACTTTTAGCACCTTATTTGTGGTATCAGGTATCGCGGATTTTTTCACTTATAGGCAAGTTTCGCTAGAGCGAAATGTTTTATAGGTAAATGGATGACAAGAAATCGGGGATGAAAAAAGTGTTTCAGATAAGAGGGTTTTTCTCTCAAGCGGGTTTTACTGCATTATTTATAAACACGCGCTATGAATGTTGCAGTTGCGGGTCGACGGAGGGGGGATATGCATGTCCGGACCGCCCCCATGAGCATTTAAACCAAATATATGTATAATAATTTATTTATTTATTAAATATTTATTTCTCTTCAACCTAAATTTGGCCTACTTAATTCCAGAAAACCCATAAAATTTTGACTAAAGATTTCTTTCTTGAAGTTTAATGAATATGTTGCTCAATAGAAAGAACACCGTCATAGCTCAAATATTTCATTTTTGAGTTTATTACACCATCGTATGTAGAATATTTTCACTTTATTTCTGCAAAAAAAAAACATAGATATTCTTCCTCAATGTCAATCACGAGCGCGTTATTTGTTGCACTACTGCTGTTTTTCCATAGCTTTTTTACGATACAGAAAATTTCAATCTCATTTATCTCGAAACAGCATTTTTTGAGTTATAACGGTGTTCTTTCTAATGAGCGATATGTATGCCTCCAAAACTTCAAATGCATCTTGGTGGAAATTTCGCAAATTTTCAAATTTTGAGGATGGAATTTTCCAAAATTAAGTTTTTCTAAAAGCTTAAGGTTGTGCTCTTTTGTGCTCAAAAAATAATACAGCCAAAGAGATTAAAAAAATCGCATACTTGAAACTTTCAGGACCGAACGCAAATATTGCGAAGGAACTTACCGTGAATTTTCTAAAAAAAAAAAAGTTGTGATGTGTTGTGCTCAACTTGTGCCTCCATGTGCCTTACATATTTTTTAATTCGCAAATTTGGTAATTTTAGGGATGAATTTTTTTTTTTGCAAAAAATGATTCGCATATTAATAGCTTTTAGAGCCAAAAATAAATTTTGGGAAGCGTGATGTTAGCACCGTTATTTTAGACTTTCATTAAAAAAAAAAGAATTGCACTGTATTGTGCTCAACTTAATGTGCTGCCATTTTTTCATAAATATTTTTTTAAATTCGCAAATTTGCAATTTTTTTTTCTCAAAGTTACGTTCTTTTAAAAAGTTATATTTGCGATGTTTTAAGCTCAGTCTATGCTTGTTTGTGTTTTGTTTTTAACCGAATAATGTAGCACAATGGTTATATGCATGTTTTATTTATCTTTAAGTTTTCTATTTGTAGTTGGACTCTCCCCATAACCAAATCCTGATTCCGCCACTGGACTGTTGTTCCCATATTCAAACTCTTCGCTATAAACTTATTAATTTTTTTTTTTTTTTTAATTTCTGAACACCATTCTTCCTTCCTTCCTTTGGCAAAAGTCAACTAATTCATAAACCTATCACCATAATATATAAACTAGAATTTCACACACCTAATCCATTCAAATTTACATGATGTTATTCATATTCAAAGCGCTATAATATAGTAATTCAGTTGTTTTTGAAAATAACAAAAACTGACACCTCATCAGAAAAACCCCATTTTATGACTGAATATGTGTGTATAAAATATACAAAAGCCTTCAACCTCAGCTCGAAACACCTCCATCAATGTGTAATTCTACCGCATTAATATTCATAGTCGAGGCGTGAAATTAAATAATAATAAAACAATTTCAACAAATATTACATTTGTGGCAAGGGAAACGAGGGACCTCTTCATTAATCCCTCCATGATGCCAAGGGGACCACTCCAAATCCGAACCACACAATAGTATAGTTCCATGCTTTCCACATAATATATATTATATAGTTTGGCCATTGTTTTGCATTGCACTGTATACGCGCGCCGGGATATTATTTCGCCAGATACTCCACATACTCCGTATATATATACGAGTCGACTGTAATAATGTGCTCGATGGCGTTCTCATTTGCATTTTTAATTGCAATTGCAGTGGTAGATGCAAATTGGGTATAGGTACCCTTTTAACCACGGTACCCATCATACACGTCCTCGCGCACTGTGGAAATTACATTATGTTCGTGTATGTGAAAATAGTTGCGGACCCCAGATGTGTGTGTCCGCGATGATCGCCATTCTTTGCCACAGAAATTAACTTTCGGGAACTCGGGTTATGTGGCACCTGTTTTGTGAAAGGATACCTATATATCTATTCTATCCCGCATGAGGCTGTAGGTATTGCCGAAAACAAAAACTATGGCATCGCAATCTAAAAGTCGGACGGGAAAACAGTCATGGGCGATACCTATGCAGAGAGAGAGAGATAAGCAGCAGCGGATCCCGTTCCGATTCATCTGAATTGCTCATCTCCACATATGATGGTTGGCGGGCGCGGTCAATATATGGAACAACATCATAAATGCATGGAAACGTTTATTGCAACATGGCCAATGTCCTTGTTGTGAATTATGGAACAAACATATAATAACCAGGATGCACGAATACGTGGGGATTCAGTTGGAAAATTATTTTTGATTAAATTTGCATAGCTTGATGTTGATGTGGATATGTTTTTGGCTGGTGGTGGTATGGAAACCGTGCGTCGTCGTTCGTCGTCGAGCAAACAGCCCACATTGGGTACAGCAGCTCAGCTAGCGGTTCGAGTTTTCTATACACGCTTTTCGATGGTAACAGCGAGTCGCACGGGGACATTTTCCTGAACTGATTTTTGACACAGCGGAATTGTGAAATTAATTGAATTCGATTATGTGGAGTGAAAACACGAATTTCGCTTATGTAAGCACGTGTCTGTGAGATGGTTTTTTTTTTTTTTTATTGAATATCTTGACATTATCCTCCTTCTCTCTCCCTCTATCTCTGTTTATTGTGACGAAAATCACAATTGTGTAGGTCGATCTTTGTGAAAATTAATTTTTATTGGGTTTATATACCCGTAAGCACCTACTTTTACTCATTGTTTAATTCAACAACACCTGGGAGTAATGAGTTTTTTTTTTGTTTAACTTGCTCTATAAAGCAAGCATCAGTCACATGACCGTGGGTCGGTCTGTGAATTCGGTGTCAACGCAGCCGATCCCAGAACCTCTGATACCAAGACCAGTTATCCCAGTAAACTGGTACCAGCAGCCAACTGCACCCAGGACAACTAATTCCCATTCAGGTGGTCCCAAAAACTCATTCTGGAAGTTGTCGTAGCGACCAATTAAATTTATATCGAAAATAAAACTCGTCGAATATAATGGTTCGTGCACTTAATATATTCGTTCATTAAACTAATGAACCCATTCATTAAATTAATGAACCCCCTTCATTAAACTAATGAACCCGTTCATTAAATTAATGAACCCCCTTCATTAAATTAATGAACCCTGTTCATTAAATTAATGAACCCTGTTCATAAAATTAATGAACCAGATTCTTTAAATTAATGAACCACATTCATTAAATTAATGAACCACATTCATTAAATTAATGAACCACATTCATTAAATTAATGAACCCGTTTATTAAATTAATGAACCACGTTCATTAAATTAATGAACCACATTCGTTAAATTAATGAATCCAGTTCATCGAATTAATGAACCCCATTCATTAAATTGATGAACCCCATTCATTAAATTAATGAACCCCGTTCATTATCCTACCGATTAACATAAAAAAGAGCCAATCCATATTATCGAAGCTGGTGAAGTGCATCCAAAAATCATTTTTTTTTTTTATGAAATTATAGTTCACACTCGTTTTGAACCGAAATAATATGTCTAAGAAATCGAGAAGAAACTCAAGAAAACCGAGCCATGTCATAGCTTTAATAAAGTGCCAATAAAGGGTTCTCGGTGAGTTTCCTTTTTTGAAAGACCTAGATTCTAGAATTGACAGTAGAATTTCAGATTTTTTATTAGTTAATTAGTAACAGCAGGCGGCTGCTATCTCAGACTGTAATTTAGTAGTGTTAGCTATGTGATACTGTAATTTAGTGACGTCTGTTATCTCAGACTGTAATTAATTGACGTCTGCTATATCAAACTCTAAATTAGGTACATCTAATATCTCAGACTGTTATTAATTGACATCAACTATCACAGACTGTAATTTAGTGACATCTGCTATCTCAGATTCTAATTTAGTGATATCAGCTGTGTGATACTTTAATTAAGTGACGTCTGTTATCTCAGACTGTGATTAAGTGGCATCTGCTTTCTCAGACTATAATTTAGTAAAGTCTGTTATCTAAGATTGTAATTTAGTGACGTCTGTAAATAACCTCGCACAAAGTAAAGTTCATTGCGTTTTTGGTAAAACCCTAGACCCAACTAGCGTACCTCGGCCTTTTATAATAAAGCATCTCGCAATCTACACCTTTTAATTTTCAAGAGTTTAACATTTTAAACAATTTAAAAATCAAAATCCTTTTTTCAAACAAACCCATCATTATAGCTGCTACATACTCGTATAAAACAATTTTCAAAAAGATTTTTCTATGCAAATATTATGTATATATAGGTAAGGTATGCAAATCTATATACCCCTGTGGGTATTATAACCCTAAATGTAACCCCTTTCTATACATAATCTTAACACCGACAACCGCAAAAGATTGCCACATTAAAAATCGTCACAGGTGTAAGAAAATCCCAGTATTACGACACTTTGAGCCCGAAAACTATAGCACATAAAGCGTAACCTTTATAGCAAAAGAAATACACTACAACATCAACGATAACTACTTCCTACCTTGATGGTATACAAAGGATGACGATGACGACAACGCGACGGTTTAGCCAACCCGGATTTAGATACTATAACGCCTAGGAAATTCTATCACAGCAAGTTTTGTGTGGTTTTTTACTTATTTTTTTTTTTGTTAAGGAACTACAACTAGCTATACGACATAGTTAGAAGGTAACAACAAAAAGAAACATACAGATGACTAAAACACATCGTGTGTCCCAAGTCCCAACAGCTATACTATACGAGTATGAACAACAAACGCTGGCATGGGACAACGTTAACATCTCTCCGCTTTCAATTTGCTCAATTTGCATCGGAAATTATGTAAATATCAGAGGCACAAGTCGCAAGTGGAGACCTGAGCGCCAGTTAAAGCCATTCCAATGTTCACTGCTGGTGACACTCTACACCCGTTTGTCTCAATGAAGGCGAGAAATACACAATCTCTATAAGAAATAACACTATACGCGCCCGGTATTAGCATTAGCAAAACAAACTTTTCCATTTTCCCAGAAATTTGCATGTAGATAGTGCGGTGCGATTTTATAGGGAATGAGACTATTCCAGAGGCCGACTTGTTCGTTCGTCCTTTATGGTGGTATATATGAGTAAATGTTGTTCGGAAAATCTCATTCTATATACATCAGGACACAGATCACCTCTTCGCTGTTGGCGTGGAAAAGAACAAATTTGTATATTTTATAACGAATAGGCGATGGTGATGGTGATGGTAAATGTGTGGTGTGAATGTCTTATTTAGTTTCTCATATTTCTTTCTATATGTACCAAATGGAATGGCACATGGTTGGCCAGAGAGCCAGAGAAGGCGTGAAATGTCGATTTAAGACCTCGGGCCTTGAGACTTTTTCTCAAAAAAAAAAAAAAAAAAAAAAAAAAATCGAAGACAACTATACACGTCATGTGAAGCTAAAATAATGTATCTGGATATTAAAGTTAATAAATATGAAAAAGTATCCCAAAGTCATATTGATTGTCTAAACAAAGATGATAGGAAATCAATTTTCAATGGAACTCTTACTGCCTTTGGGAGTTTCTTCAATAACTTCCATTAGAATAGGTAAGTAAGAAAAACCCAGTGGGGTCAGTAGGAACATAAAAGGAACTAATATTTTATTTGAGAATTGTGAGAAAATGTCGCTAGGTTATTATTTAAGCAGTTTTTTTTGTTTTAGTAGGAGTAGTATTTGCATGAGCAATAATCTTTTTGCCCTCAATACTAGAGAATTAGAGAAAACTAATAGTCCTAGTAGTGTGATATGGTGTGTTCTGAGCCAAATCTATACAAGGTCTCATGAGCTGATTAGAATCATATTGAGGTCTGTTTTTGAAAATACCAGAACTTTGGGTGATTTGAGTGGAAATTTGACTTATTTCCACTTCACTTGGCCGTAATTATCTCTTAGGACTGCATTTAGGCTCTTTAGCATTATGTATCTAAATTTTTTATAAAAAATTTTGTTTTCATGCGCATTACTTGGCTAAACATCGTTCGATATTTTGCATGAGAATTTTGTTGTTTGATTTGCATTGAACCAGGTAAATATGTACCCTACGGAGCTGAAAATTTGATATTTTGATAGGAAAAGTATGAAAATCGTGAAAATTTAAAATTGCATACTTTCAGGGGTGAATGGCGGTGGCGATAGCTTGGTTAAACATCATCCGATTTTAATAGGATTTTTTTTTGGATTCGTATTGAAACAGGTTAACATACTACGAAGCCAAAAATTGGTAATTTTGACTGTAAAAATAAGGAAAATCAGGAAAACCCAAAATTGCATACTTTCAGGGGTGGATGGCCATAGTTCGATTAAATAACATCCGATTTGAATAGGAAATATTTTGTTAGATTCGTATTGAACCATGTTAACACCCTACGAAGTTGAAAATATCATTAAAATTCGAAATTGCATACTTTCAGAGGTGGATGGTGGTGGGGATAGCTCGGCTAGAAATCATCGCATTTGCATGGGATTTTTTTTTTTTTTTATTTGTATTGAACCATGTTAACATAGACTACGGAGCCGACAATTTGAAATTTGGACAGGAAAAGAAGGAAAATTATGAAAACCCGAAATTGCATACTTTAAGAGGTGGATGGTTGTGGCGATAGCTCGCCTGAAAATCATCGGATTTGCGAATTTTTTTGTTGGATTCATATTGAACCAGGTTAACACACTACGGAGCTACGGAAAAATTTGTAATTTTGAATGGAAAAGAAGGAAATTCAGGAAAACCGAAAATTGCATACTTTCAGGGGTAGATGGCGATAGCTCGATTAAATAATACCCGATTTGAATAGAAATTTTTTCGTTAGTTACGTATTAAACCATGTTGAAACCGTACGAAGTAGAAAATTGGAATTTTTTACCGCAAAAGAAAGAGAGTCGTTAAAACCAAAAATTGCATAATTTCAGGGGTGAATGGCGATAACTCGACTGAAATTATCAGACTTGCGGGCGATTTTTGTTTTTTTTAATTCGCATTGAAAAGAGAAGCCCAAAATTGCATACTTTCAGGGGTGTATAGCCGTAGCGATAATCCGATTTGCATGGGAATTTGTTCGTTGTATTCGTATTAAATTATATTAAAACACTAGGGAGTCGGAAATTTGAATTTTTGAACGGAAAAGTGGAGAAGTAGAAAAATGGTGAAATCCAAAAATGCATACTTTCAGGAATGAATTGTGGCGACAATTTAAAATTTCACTTTGTATGGGAAGGAGAAAATATTGATTTTAAGGAATGAAAACACTACCGAATTGACAATCTGCTAAATATGTCCTCACACTGAAGAAAAATTCAGTGTGAAGCCGGGCGGACTAGCCAGCTATAATACATGTAGAATTCGATTTTTATTAAATTAAAAGTTCTACAAATAATAAGGAAATTAAATGTTTTAAAGTTTAGGCAAAGAATCAAAAAAAGTAAAAAAAAGTTTTAAGATAAAGCAAAAAAAAAAGATGTTAGGGCGCACCTCTTCGTCGTTCGTCGTGTTACTTCAGCCTCCTTTTTTCTTCTTCCTCCTTATTTCTTTTTTTTTGGCACAGCCGGTAGTCCAAAAATGAATGTACGTTGAGTGTTGCCGCTTCAGTTTATTTAATCCTACATACATACATAATATTCTTTGTTTCTTAAATTACAAATTTGAAATAAAACTTTCGAAATATTTTTTCTACAGAGGAATTTTGTGGAATGCGGTAGATGGAGATTGCTGAAGACCTTTATTCGGTAGTAAAAACATTTGTTTTTTAATCAATGTGCCACTTTACACTTTGTGACCCCACTGTCGACTTCACAAATAGGTATGACCAACACCTTACAGGTGTATAATATTCAAACATTGAATCGTTTGGTTTAATGTCATTCTGTTTCCATCAAATATTTGTGACTTTTTTTTCTCGTTGAAAGAGGACAAGAGTTATCTATATAACTTCTAATCTATATATACCTTTGGGGCAGTCACATGTGAACGAGCCAATTTATATTCTGATGAATACGCCACGCATTCCCATATAAAAATGGTGCGAAAGGAATGGGAAAACTTTTGCGATTTCATTTCATTTTATATCCAAAAAAAAAAAACAAAAATACGACAGAGACCCCCGCAATTTTTTCGAGATGAGATGTCGTCCCTGGCGACGAAGGACAATCCGGACGGATATAGAATGGCGGTGTTCAAAAAACTACTTGCCGCAGTTCTGTCAAACTAAACATCACCCATATACCCTAAGCAAGCAGAATATTGTTGTGAAGGATGCGGGTTGAGGATGAAAATTTAGGAATGAACAGAACGAACTATACTAAAGGCATGGGAATCGGAATTGAATTGACATACCACGAAGGGAAAGGGAAGAAAGAGGTGTGAATGTGGATTAGCCCGTGGAAAAATGGTTATTTTAGTATGCAAATGGCCATCACCGATTGGATTGCTCCCTTTTTTTTCTTTTTATCAATTTCGATCCCTTTTTAGGATGATGGTCTCGAATACAATAGAAAAGCGGGCATAGAAATAGGTAAAAGGTATGTATATAGGTATGTAGGTATATTGAACCCAGGATCGTGTGGGCATATTTCTAATTTGCATTTTTTCCAATTGACACATGGCCTTATATATACCTACACGAAGGAATGAGAACAAAATATTTGAAGGGAAAGGTAAAAACAAATCATTAAGAGTTTTTTTTTTTTATTTTTTTTATTGTCATTCGATTTCCCCCTCGGGGGTTTAAATGGCAAAAGAGGTTATTTTTTAGTTACCATCATGCAAAGCGTTATTGATTTTCATTTTGGAAGTGGCCATTTTCTGAAGCAATGGCGATTGTAAATATTTACGTTACCTTTTGTGAAATTCAAATTTGGAAGGTTCTCATTCTCTTATAATATGTATATTTGTGTGTAGTCAAATGATGGTTTTGCAACTATGGCAGTTATTCTTTAGGTATAGTTCTTTTTTTTTCTATTTTTAAGGAAAAGGGACAAGTTTTCCAATGAACATTCAATATTTGTTATGGTCCTTTTATAAGTATTTTTGTATTCGTTTTTTTCTTTTAGTTTTTTTTTTTGTTTCCTTTGTTCGTTTCAGGAAAACAAGGAAATAATAATAACTAAGTCTGCGCGTGAGATATTTAGAAATGGTGAATAAACGAAAACATGCAAATCTTTTTATCTACCTCTTGTTTTGTATATATTCTATATACAGAGGTGTGGTATGCACATATACATATGGGAATCTATATGCATCCGTTTATACAAAAAGGTATTTTATAGACAGAAAATGTGTTTAATTGGTAACTTCAGCAACTAATCTATTAAAAGGGTTGTTTGTACAGTAAAACCCGCTTAAGAGGAAAACTTGCTTATCTGAAACAATTTTTTCATTCCCAAGTATTTGTCGACCAATTACCTATAAAACACTCCGCTTAATCGAAACTTGCTTAAGTGAAAAACCCAGATACCTGAAATATATTTTCAGATAAATTTTATATATTTTTTATTGAAAAAAAACTTTTTTAAGTGAAAAATTAAATTGTTATTCAATTATTTTGTGTGTTAATAAATCGTTCATGGATTTTCAAGTTATTTTATTTAAATTTTGTCTAGAAAAGTCGAAAAGATAAATTCAATTTTTTCTAGCTTTAAATTTCAGCTTAATTGAATTTTTTAATCCACTTAAGTGAAATTTTTGTTTTACATATTTTCTCAAAAAAACGTAATGCGATTTTTTTTTTTTACTTGAAATGTAGTTTTCCTACAGTAATTTTGGTCATTACTTATAAGTACGCAATTTATTTAAAATCTTTAAAGCCGTTTTCGAGAAAATTTGCAAAAAAAAAACCGAAATCGTTGAATAACAGATAACTAAGCTTAGTCCACAGGTCAAAATTCTACAATCTATTGTGGATTTTTAACTCATTTTTGTTGGCGAAAAGTCTACAGGACATAGCTATTTGTGGACTTCTGATATATGTATCGATTGTGAATTACTGAATACTGACCCACAATTGATTGATTTAGCATCTGGTTTTTAGCGTTTGTGAAAGAATTGATAAGAAAATTAAATATAAGAAACAAAAAAACTAATTAATAATGAAATTTTTTTAAAAAAAAATAATTTTTTCAAAATTTTGAGTTTGAAAATTAATTTTTCAAAAAATTCATAATGACTTAAAAAAAATTTATTTAAAAATCGAATTAAATAATGAATTTCTGCCTAAAAAAAAATATAACAGGGCACTGTAAGTGTTGGCGTTGTTTTTATATATATATTCTCCTACTATTTATTTAAATAATTTGATTTAAAAAAAATTGATAAGTAGATTTCTGACTTTAAAACATGACATTGTAAGTGTCGTCGTTGTTTTGTATTAATTTTATTTCTATTGTAAGTCAATTTTTAAGAAAATTCAAGATGGTGGCTTAAGCTCCATATTTATCTCGAAAAACTACACATATGCTCCTAATAATCCGCTCTAACGAATTGTGGAAGAAAATTGTACACTTAAATTTTTTCCCGGTCAGACCTTTTTTTTCGGGCATAGCGACTGGGCTATAAATATAATATGAAGTGTAATCGTTCGTTAGTTTCAAAAATAAGAATATTTGTTTTCCTACCACTCGAAAGGACGCTATTATAGTAGGTCAGATGGTAATGTCTGTGGTATTAGGGTATTATCAAAATAATCATTCAATCATTTATGTCACACTGCCCTTGCCGTAAAAGCAATGAACTTCAAAATTGTAAAAATGAATGAGTACCGAGTATTTTTTTTATTAACTAACAATGTTCCTACAGATACAAAATTCGTTGAAATCCTTTTTGAGGCCTAATTCTACAAATCTTTCAATAGAAATCAAAACTCTGACAACATTTCCTGATTTATATGTCAAACTTTATCAACAACCTAAAAACGACTCCTCCAGTAAAGCCAGTACAAAAGCATACATATTTAGGTACAATTAAAAACTATAATACACTCCACTATCGCTCTATACATACATACGCATATGTATACATTATATTATGCTAAACCTACACCTGTCAACCGTCAACTACTTTCCTTTAATATACGTCCTTTATAGTTAAAACTTTTCCGGTACCTACTTACTCACTCATTGCCTTCAGGGTATGGCACCGTCTAATACACATATATATAAGTACACACGTCCTGTCCTCCACCTCATTTCACATTATATGTAAGTAGGTACGAGAAACGAGTCTCGCTTACAGATGACAAATGACAAAACTTAATCATCCAAGAAATAGCAATGTGGTAGTTAAGGAGAAATTTGCCGTTAGATCAAATAATGCCATTATGATATACAGGTGGGCCTTAAGTTTTAAAACCGCCCACCGCATACCGCCCACTGCTTCCTCGCCACCATCAAATTTCTCTGCACCACCACCGCCGCGCCGCTCGCATTCCGCAGTAACCATTCTCTTAACATTGGATTGAACTGTTGCTATACTGTTCTGCTATAAATGAGAAACGACTTCGTTCAAGTTTAGTAACAACTCTTTTTTATTTCATATCGTTTTGAATAGAAATACACTAACATACGCGACTGGGTTGTATATTCTTGATTTTATGGTGAAAGGTTTTGTGATTTTTATTTTTTTTTTTTTTGACTTATGGTAGACGCAGAAAAATAATTACTTACCAAGAGTAAATATTAAATATTAAAGGGTAAAAATTACATAATTCACTATGTTAATTTTAACGCAGTCGATTCGATTAAAATAAATTGTTTAAAAATAAAACCTAAAAAAGTTATACTAATGGAAAAACTTGGTTAGGATTCGCTATTTTGGAGATTGTTTATGTTAAACGAGTAGCTTGCTTAAATCAAATAATTATATTTAGTTAGTTTCACACATTTCTGAGTAGATTTATTATTATGAGCGATTTAATATGTTTCATTAAATAATTTCATTGGCTTTTGAAACCGAACAAATTAACAAATTAATTTTAATAAAATTTTGTACACTTTAACCTGGTCAGTGTGTTGTTTTTAACCGATCATTTTTCTTCGTATGTATGAATGTATATGGTAGATAAAGGTCAAAATATGATGTTTATTTAAGAAACAAATAAAAAAAATAGGCCTTACATGAAATTTAAAAACACTTGTTTGTTGCATTTGTTTTATTATTATTTTATTTTTTTGAGAAATGTGGGTTCTAATTAAGCACAAGATTTTAAGATTTTTTTGATCAATTAAAATCATATACCAAATTGTAATGCCATCTTATTCTGATTTATATCAAAAATTATTTTCGATTCTTGAACCTTTTTTCTGTGAGAAATATAATAAGTCCAAATTTTTATTTATTTCTCCAGAAAAGGTGATTTTTAAGCTTTTAGTTAATTTTAAGAACTTCTTTTTACGTCAGGATATAAAAACTGTCTAAATTTCATTAAAAAGATGTCTACCATGTTGAAAAATGAAAAAATATGAAAAAATTCTTCAATTTTTTTTGAGTTTACGTTTGCTCCAAAAAATGTTTTTTTTTGGGTATCTTTTGGGCATAAATAAATAAAATACTTAAAAATAATAATTTTTAATTTAAGTATCTCGATTTTTTAAAAACATTTCCGATTAAAAATTAAAAACTCTATACAAAGGGTGTTTTCAAGTTATTTTGATTTAAACAGAAGTTATTTTCTTCTTCTTCGTTATTATGATTTACAGCCCTATTTTGGAAAACGTCGCACTGATATCAAATTTTATAATCACAAAAAAAAAAATATTCAATGGGTTCTTTCAACAAAAATTCAGAACTTAAAAATCAAATAAAAAATTTACCTTGCTGTGGTGAGTTTTATTTGAGGTATATTTGAGGATTGTCTGAGAATATTGTAAATGTCACCTAATGAAGTACTAATTTGGTGCTCCCAATAATTTTAAATTGGAAGTTCAAACAATATGCGTTTTAATTTTTTGAAGGGTTAGGGTCATAATAATTCTGGGGTGGAATCGTGTAAGATGATTTGCGATAAGTGGGAGTCACAATCAACCAATTCAGTCTGTGTAAGATGATATCTCATTTGATAGCTAAAGAGCTATTACATCAAAAATGTGATTGTCATTTAAAACGACGTTTTGACGTTTCTGCCGCTGTTCGACTAGAGTTACCAGCAGCCTACAAAAATTGTTAAAATTTTGCAGAGTTCTTTTTGTTTTACCATTCATACAAACAAAAATAAACATTCTTCTGATCAAAGAAGATTACTACATTCTAGAAGATTCTAGAAGAAATTATAAGAATTATATCGCAAAGATGTCATTTTCGTTCTATATTTTCGATAGTTTATTTAATTCCATTTATAAGTTCAATTTACAAACATTTAAGACATTCACTATGGCAACCATGTTTTTGACAAATGGTATTGGAAATTATTCAATTGAATTCAATTGAATTGAATTGAATTGAATTGAATTGAATTGAATTGAATTGAATTGAATTGAATTGAATTGAATCACCTTACCCAGAAAAAACTAAAACTAAATGACAATCACATGTGACTATGGTTAATATGACAATTATTTATTATCTTAGCCGATTCCACCCTTGTATGTGCAAAAATTTGGATTTCAAAATTCCATTCTTTATTTTAAAATAATAAATTCTAAAACAGTGCTTACTTTTTATTCATAATAAAAAAAATGTACATAATTTTTGAAAAACAACATTTTGAATTTTCAAAAATTTGGAATATTGAATTTTATATCTACAAAATGTTAAAAAACTGAATTTTGAATTTTAAAATAATTTTCTTAGATCTACAGAATTTTATTCAATTTGTAAGTTCAAATGACCCTATACAAAAATGCGTTTCGCCCAGGTATGATAGTTGGGCTTTAGTTAAATGCTGTGGTACTCTTGAACAGAATTTTGGATTTTCAAAAATTTATAATACAGAATTTTAGATTTACAGAATTTTGTATTTTCAAAAATTTGGAATACCTACAGAATTTTATGATTTGCAGAATTTTAAATTTTCAAAAATTTTGAATACAGAATCTTAAATTTGCAGGGTTTTGGATTTTCAAAAGTTTGGAATAAAAAATTTTAAATAAAATTTTGGATTTTCGAAAATTTGGAATACAGAATTTTTGATTTTAAAATTTTTGGAATATATGCAGAGTTTTAAATTTTCAAAAATTTGGAATACATAATTTAAGATTTACAGGATTTTGGATTTTCAAAAATTTGGAATACTAAATCTAAAATTTACAGAATTTTGGATTATCAAAAATTTGGACTACAGAATTTTAAATAGAATTTTGGAATTTCAAAAATTTGGAATACAGAATTTTGAAAAACGAAAGTTTGGATTATCAAAATTTTGAAATACAGAATTTTAAATTGAATTTTGGCTTTTCAAACATTTTAAATACAGAATTTTGAAAATTTGCAAAAAAAAAGAATCTTTCAGAATTATTTTCTTTTTTCCAAATTTTTGGATTTTAAAAAAACATTAGAATGAAGAATTTTTGGATTAAGAGAATTTTAGATTACAGAACTTTAAAAACAAAATTTTTTCAAGGCGCAGAATTTGGAAAGCACCTTCTTAGTAGCAAATAATTTTTTTTTGTAATCTTGTTTTTATATTTCGACTTCAATTTGATAAAAGCATTAAATACTTTAAGCCCAATTTTAAGTAGGTGTTAATAACGTAACATTTTTAAAAACCACAGTAAATTTTTTTTTTAAATATCAATATTTGTAGATTTTTTTCAAAGAACCTTATCTATTAAACCTGAAATGAGTCCTTAAAACCAAGAACCAACATTTTCGAGCAACATCCAGGATTAGAACAAATTTTGTAAAAGTGAAGTAAATCGAAAATTTCCGGAGTAGAATTGTAAACGAAAGAAAAACTAAAGTTTTAAAAAACTGTAATTTTAACAACAAAAAAATTAATTTCGAAGTAGATTTATTAACTTTTTAAAAAATTGTAGTAAATTTACTCCGATTGGAGTAACATTGTAACAATACACCCGCTATAAAATCCAAGATTAACGAATACGCAACATCAGCTATCACAAAAAGTCCAGAGCGGGACATTTCACTGATCAAATTTATCGTTATTTTGAAAAACAAAAAAAAATATAAATACATCAGCGAACTCTGATGTTTGATTTTCTTTGTGACCGCAATAATTATCAAATTCTATTTTTTTTAACGAATACATCACATGCCCTTTTGGTTAAAATATGGCAATTCAAAAAATAAAAAATAAAATAAAACGGAAGCACTCATGCAACCTGGCACTGCCACTCCATCCATACACATACCGCAGTTTCAGTATAAGTTGTGTCGTCTGAGAAGTTTTTACCCCACAAAATGTCTTTAATTTTAAGAATATGTATGTTTCGAAACTTATACATCGATCGAGGACGAAGTTAGTACATACCTATGAAGAAAGTATGGAAAAATGTACACAATTCAGTTGAAAATTCAGGTGGAAATGGCAGACATTAGTCGCCCTGGTTTTTTTTTTTGTCGAAACCGCCCAATCTATGTAAAGGGATGTTGAAGAAAAGTCTACATGTACAGTTTGGTTTTGGGCTTTAAGTCTGACCACGCTAACGCAGCACATAAATTATCATAGTTTGAATAATGTTGATCGTAAAAAGGACGAAAGTGAAATACGCAAGGATATTTTCTATGTAGGTAAAGAGAGAGTGAGAAAGGCAGAGAGAGAGAGAGAGAGGGAGTAATATTCTCAAGTGTGCATGTATATAATAATGTAGAGGTAGACAGAGGGCCAGTTTGGTCAGAACTCTGCAATATATACTCATGGAGATTAGGCAAAGACGAATAGGCCCAGTTCATAGCTAATGGTATGGAAATTTAAATTTCAACCTGGAATATAGCAGACTATAGGTTCATCTGAGTATGAACGAACAACCATCATGTGGAGTGGAGAAGACCAACAACTCTCCATATAAAGCTGAAACTTTAAGGATGTGTAAACTTTAGTGCATATAGACCAGATATAGATAAGATTATTATTTTGGGTGTGAGTTTGAAGGATATTTTATTCTCAAAGGACACAAACAACATCTATTTCATGCATAGTTGCGAAGGGCAATAGACCGGTTGATGATGAGAATCGTCGACGAGGATAAACTGGACTGGGCAGTGGGCTCACCAGGTTATGTATTCCTACGTATATTCCAGAGAGTTAAAAAAAAAACAAATTGGATATTATATTTGTGTATGAGAACTCTTCAGGTGGGATGCAAATGAAGTATAACTATGTACCGTAAGCAAGTGGAGCGAAAGAATGTGTTCGGTCGATTGTATGGACCTATAGCTACATGGGATAAAGTTTCTTCGTCTCTTCAAGCTAATATTTATAAAAGGTTTGAGTGAATATGGAGCTTATAAATTCTATAAAACTGACACTTTTAGGGACGAATGAACTTATGGGGTTGTTTATTGATTTGTTTTTCTTATATGAAATTGTGGAGTGTTATGGGAATTTAAATGAATTTAATGGCCATAAAAATGTAAAATTCTTTTATAAAATATGAAGGTAAAAGTCCTCGTAGTCTGTGTGTGGATCTTTAATATTTCCAGGATGGTATAAATATAATTATTTCAAAAAGTGATTTTCATCAATAATAAATTACATCGAAATGGAATAAACCAATTTTTGTAGATAAGAACTCAAGTCCAGTATTTTAAATCTATTAATACGTGATAAATATGTACCTGCTATATGTAAGAAGAGACCTTTTCTTTTCTAAGTAAGAGAGTCTGTAGTAAGAGTTAACCCTATCACGGAAAAAATTCTTAGATCAGATCAAGAAAAATGAGCTACAAATCACGAAAAATGAATCCAGTTTTGTACCTTGGCTTCGAAATTAGTAAATTACGACTTTTTGTTTGCAATTTCATAAAATGAGCAAATTGAAGATATTGACTCATATTTCACCACTTTTGAGTATCAATTATTCGATCGAGGAAAAAAAATATTGCTGGTTTTGATACTTTATAGCTATTTACCTTTAAATTGCAACTTTTGAGTCGTAATTTGAAACAGGTTATTTGGCAATTTGCAAATGACAATCACAGTTTTGATACTTATTTATCCTTAAATTGCAACTTTTGAGTCGTAATTTGAAAATGATTATTCGGCAATTTGCAGCTTTTAAAGATCAATCTACTTTCCATTTTCAAGCAATCCTGTCGAGATTCAAGAACAATTTTTCGTTGAGATAACAATTTATTGCAAATGAAAAACTGCAAATTAAGTGAAAATAATTTCCGACTTAGCTATACAAAGTCTGATGAGGTAGTGAAATTGCAAAATACATACCTCAATTTATAAGTTCGAGTGACATTAACTCCAAAGATTGTGATTTGGCCAGGTACGACAGTTGCGCTCATCAGTCAGATGCTGTCGTACCCTACTAAGACGCGAATTATGGTCGATGCTTACCGATTCTTATATAACTCTCAGCTTGAATGCACTGTGAATTCTATATTTCTAAGAGAATTTGATTAAACTCAGACACTTAGAAAAAAATAGTAGCCCGGTGTCTGGTTTTAGCATCGAGAACATGCAAATCACCATATTGATGTTCAAATTGTTCCCCTGAAGAAAGTAGGTAGCGACTAAAAAGTTATAATTTACTGTTTAGTTTTGATCTTAAATCAGCAAATAGGTATTTCATAAATTACGATCGTGTGGGCTCAATATTTATATATCGTGATTACATTTTATTGGTTTGAGTATTGAGAAAATGAAAATCACCATATACATTTCGCAAAACAAGATTAATAATTTGTAAAATTAAATTATTTTCCAGAAGTAGTAGATTACGACTCAAAAGTTGAAATATGCTTTGAAGTCAACAAGCTCGAATTATGGCTTTTGATAATAAATACCAAATTATAAAATTTTGTATTTTACGAAGATTTGAATGCTAAATTACAATTTTTTCAATCAATTTTAAATAGAAGCGTCTTGATTTACTAAAAAAAAAGAGTTTCGTAAATTACAACCTAAAATTTCGCAATTAGGGATTTGTCAATTCGGGCTGTACACCATTTATAGCCAACAATCGATTTTTGAAATCTATACAAAAAATTATGATAAAATAACTTATAATTCTCAGTCCTCGCCATTTTTTATACTTCAATCTTTTTCTTAAAAATCTTTAAAAAAAAAATATAAAATTGTATATGTAAATTTTCATTTGTTCAAAATCCTAAATTTCTAAAAGTTTGCCGTTTACCGATTGCTCTTAAATTTTGACATAACGTGGCATTGGAATAAGTAAGTTTTTATTTACTTATTGAAAAACAGCGCTATTTTTTGACGTAAAGGCAACAGCTCACGCTGAACTAATATTTCAGCAATCTCTTATCTCAGTTATAAATATATGTATATGAACATGATTGGTGAGCAAAATTTATCAGTTTTACTTTCAAAGTACTGAACTGACGAAAAAAAAATTGGGAACGCTCAAAATTTAAGTATTTATAGGGTAAAATGGGGTTAAATAGGGTAAAACAGAAAAATTCAATTTTAATAATTATTATTGTATTTTAAAGGTTTCGAAGTATATATAGCCGTATAGCTTGATATTTTCCAAAAAATACCTACTTAACTACAGGGTGAAATGGGGTAAAAACAACAAAAAATAGCATTCGATTTTGAAAATTATTTTTTTTTTTAAGATTAAAATTTAGAGGATCACTTGAGAGTTACAGAAATTTTGTTTTAATTTAACTGTTTATTATTTTAAATTTTTCTATTACTATGATAATATGATGTATGGGTACAGGGTAAAATGGGCAAAACAAAAGTACTGAAATTAGCAAAAAAGTAAAAAGTAGCCTCCAAGTTTTAAATTTCTTTTTTGGATAGGTATGAAAGGTAAGAATTAGATAAAAGATTTCAAGGGTCATGTCACTTAAATGCTAGATATTTTAACTTTTTAAAGAGTAAAATGGGGTAAAACAAAAAATATTTTCTTCTTTTTTTTGTCTATTGTTTTTGTGATTTATAGGTTTTGATTCAGGTATGTATATGATGATTATGGCTAAATATTTTCTAAAATTTAGCTAGTTAAAGGTGAAATAGGGTTAAAGAAAAAATACCAATAATTTTTTTAAATTCTTTGTGTTTTTGAAAAGTTTTTTTTAAAGTATGTATTCTTTGAAGAACACTTAAGGATTAGATAAAAATTTTCAAAATTATTCTTTGTATAGGGTGAAATGGGGAAAAAACGATAAAAATAACATCTGACTTTATAAATTTATAGGGTAAAATATCCTTAAACAAGAACATAGTAAAATTAGAAAAAAACTTAAAAATTTTGTGTTTTAAAGTTTTCACAGTTTTATGGCTTAATATTTTCTAATTATAGGGGAAATGGGGTAAAACGCAAAATATATAACAATAGATTTTAAAAATTCACTGTGCTTTTGAATTTTTTTTTAGGTTATCTATAGCCTTACTTACTTAGCTATTAACAAATTTTCAAAATTGTTCTTTGTATAGGGTGTAAAGGTGTTAACACAACAAAAATAGCATCTGTTTTTAAAAATCCTTTTATTTAGGTATAAGGTTATAATTTAGGGGAAGAACTTCGAGGATTACTTAAGATCTAAATTTTTTTTTAAATTTAACTATTTAAAGGTTAAAATTGGGTTAAATAAAAAATACTGAAATTCTGAACAAAATAAAAAGTCCATCCAATTTCAAATTTTTATTTTTGTATCTGAAAACTAGCACTAAGAGTATGGATTTCGAAGGTCAATTAAAGGCTTAATGTTATTTTTCAAGAATTAACTATGTATTTATAGGGTAAAATGGGGGTAAAACAAAAATTTAAAAAATTATTTTTGTATTTCAAAAGTTTTGTTTCAGACATTATGAAGTGTTTGATATTCTATATCGAGTATAAGAAAGAGGCGTGCACTTTTGCAAGCCACCATGGGAAACTAACCGGCAACTCTCTATGTGTTGCTTATATTTTTACTCACTTTGATTTTATCTTTTCAATAAACAAGACGTGCAGTCTACCTACAAAGAATTTTGTTTGTGCATCATTTATCTTTATTTTCATACAGTCTATTCCACAATAGCCTCATTATTATACATGTAGTTTTATGTATTGCTTAATATTTTCCAAAATTTAGCCTTTTATAGGGTGAAATGGCATAAAACAAGAAATAAATTAAAAAAAAAAATTTTAAAATTAAAATTCATCATTCGTATTCAAATTCTGATTATAGGAAATGCAAATTTAAGATGATGGATTTCGAGGATCACTTTAGTTTTTATTGTCAAAATACTGAGAAAAAAATGTTGTCAACCCCCTAAATGTAGGTAACTATTTATTTAAAGTAAAATGAGGTAAAACTGCAAGTTTTATTTTAGTGTTTGAAAGGTTTTTGCTTATAAGGCATGGCTTTATGTCTTAAATACTTTCCAAAATTTAGATATTTATAGGATGAAATAAAGTGAACCAAAAATTACTATTAGGTATATTTATTTTTTTTTATTTGAAATTTAATACTTAGAAGATGGAAGCTAACTTAAAGGCCAGATAATTTCTCAAAATGAAACTATTAGCAGAGTAAAATGGGGGAAAACCCAAAGAAATGTTGAAAATATTAAGAATGTTGAAGAATATAAAAAAAAAAAATACGCGACAAATATAAATAGAAAAAATGTTTCAGATGTCTGCTAATTTGGTGGACGGTTTCTTTTACTTTTTACTTGAAATTGCTGTTCAGATAAATTTGTATCCTCCTAATCCCACTTACTTAATATTATAATTATTATGAAGGAATATTTATGTATTTGGATTTTTGACCGCCAATCAATTTTATACTCTGCCCAATTTCAAAATAAATTTCAAGTCTGAAACTTTTTCTCTAGCCTTACATATACATATACATATCTCTTTATTTATGTACCTACCTATATATTCATATTATTTCCTCACATTGTCGTATTCAGAAATTCAAAACCAATGTCCATCGGTATCAATCTATATGAATATATGAAACCCTTTCCTATTTCCCGTTCTTTTTGTTGACTATTTTATGTCTAACATGATAGCAAGGATATTATAAATAATGTCTGATCTCCAAATACATGACGTTAAGTCAATATGATCAAAAAATAATATACATACATAATAATGTAAACAGAGTTTCATTCTTAAAAAACGATATATTATTATTTATAAGAAAATAAATCAAAAAAGTTCAAACAGTACAAAATTCAAAAGTGAGTAACTACCTAGCTGTTAACATCGTCGTTGGGCGCTCACCGGAAAGGTGAAAAGGATATGAAACCCGTATTGATGATGAAAATGATTTTTGTTCCCTCGTCTGGCCCCTAATATTCTGCGAACACCGCGAACACAACTCCAATTTTTTTTTTTTTTTTTTATTAATAGACAATCAAGTAACTTGAACCGCGGAAATGGTCAACTTGAACCCAAAACGTGTTCAAATATTTACGAAACGTGTCAAAAACTCAGCAGCAAACTAAACTCATTCAACTCGCAGCAAAAGAGGCACAGTCAGGTTAATAGATGCTCTACGTGCGCCATAGTCATTTTTTATTCACTAAAAGTCTCACTTGATGTACATACATATACATACATATATATTTTGTTATATGAGAGTAAAATGGGAAAAAGTTATACCTACGACGATGAGCGAGTTTTGGAGTTGGAGGTTAGGTATAATGTGGGTGTGATTGGTATTGGGTGGCATATTATATACTTTTGTACTTTAACTTGCATAATGTATAAGAAGAGAATAACGAAAGGAATTTGTTTTGCCACCCATCACATCACCACCCATACCACACCTTGAAGGCATAATATTGGTACCTTACAGCAATCTTTATAGTGTGACAAGTCTTCTATAATAATATCAAGGTATTTATTTGGAATCGTGATTCTTAAAAAAAAAAAAAAAAACAAAAAACAAACAAAACTTTTTTATTGTTGTTGCAAATTAAGGAAGAAGGGATGACACATGATTGACGTGTTTTTATTGGATTCTGTCATTTAAGTTTGGAATCTTTTTTAATTTTGTGTGTTTCGGCTTGACCTGGCAAAATCCAGAAAAAAGGCCTTGTTTTGAAGTTTTCTGAAGTTTTTTTTGTTTTTGTTTTCTTTATGAAAAATTAAGTTAAAAAAGTTTTTTTTTTTTTTGTTTTTACAGGGAGAATCAAGATGCTGATGAGAACAAACAAAAACTTCTTTTATTGTTTATATAGGTAAAGCTATATGTATGTGTATAGGTATGTATTGGTTAATAGTCTTTTTGAGGTTTTCCATTTTGAGAGGTATTATATTTGTTTTCGAAATTTTTTTCACATTAAATTTTTTTTTTCTTACAAACAAATTTAGTTTTCAACAATGTTTAGATTTTTTTTTAAATTAACATAATTCGAAAACAAAAACATAGGAATTTAAAAACTTGACAAAAAAGACAGTTTAATTTGTAGAGAAAAAAAGAGGGTGACCATTGTTGCCATTTAGTATTATCCAGCATAATAAATAATAAAACGAATAAATACATTTTGAAATCTGAAGACTTCCAAATTTTGAAGAAAAAAGGTTCGAGATAGTTAAGCATGTAGGGCCAACTTTTATAGCTGGTTTTTTTTTTTCAATGTTATAAATAGCCGAATAAATATTATAAATATAGTCTAAATAAGATTTTTCTAATGACAGAAAAATTTAAAAAAGTTTCCTGGAAAATTGGAAACTCTATGTAAACTGAAAGGGCCTTTTTCCCATGGGATTCTTTAATGCATTCGTGACCATGACTCACAATTAGAACGATGAATTCTTTTTTATTTTTATTCATTTCAACATACCTTAAAGTGGTTTGAGTTAAACAAAATTTCCTCTGTCACGCCCACTTTTTCTATAATTGCGTTTAGGTACTCCTTATTCATAAACTCGCGACCATAACTAACGATTCGAACGATGAATTCTTTTTTTTTATCTGATTCATTTACATGGTTTTCTAAAATGGTGTTAATAAAATCTACTCACTGACACGCCCACTTTTTTCATACTTGAGTTATCTCCATTATTCATTAATTCACGATTCGAATGATAAATTCTTTTTTTTTCTGATTCATTTGCATTTTTTTAAATGGTGTTAAAAAATATACCCACTGACACGCCCACATTTTTCTTAATTGAGTTTACTCCTTATTCATAAACTCGTGACCATAACTCACGATTCGAATGATTTATTCTCTTTTTTTTTCTGATTCACTTACAAACTCTCTGAAGTGGTTTTAGTTACATCGATACACTGCCACGCCCACTTTTTAATAACTGAGTTTTCTCTCTTTTCAACCATAGAAATTACTAAAATTTTGTAACTAAGTACTTTTTTACATAAAGCATGACTAAATGTTCTTTGCTTTGGAAAAACGCCCACCGTCACACCTACTTTTCTTATTTATTTATGTATTCAACTTCAATATAGAAATCATGAATTTGTAATTGAGCTCCCTCAAACCTAAAATTAATAGGTTCTTGCATTTTTTTTTTTTTTTGAAATGCGATCTCTGCCACGCCCACTTTTCTCACATTAGAGTTAAACTTAGCAACGTCAATAGAAACAAGAAACTATGTACTTATCTTTCTTAGAATAACATGCATGATTTTTTCCACCCAGCCTATGCCACGGGTTAATAACTCTTGAGAGGAATTGACAAATCCGCCAAGATTATTGTCACGAAAAAGTGCTTCTCACCTAAGCCGTATGGATTCGACAGAAAATTGTATGTCCCCTGCGTTCTTTCCAATAACACGCACACAAGAATGGTTGAGAGTTGTAAGTCACTAGGCCCTTTTACTATACGAGCTGTTATTTATTTATATTTTTTCCATCCACTGCCACGCCCATCTAAAAATATAAAAAACAAAATGTGCCTTTCGCTTAATCTATTGGAAACTACCGCACTGATTTCTATGATATTTTCAGTATTTGTTATTTTATAAGAAGGAAAAAGGTGGTTTTAATAAAATCTGCGCCCACTGTCACGCCTACTTTTCTTATATTTGAGTATTTGTTTAACATATGTTCTTACAAAGTAATAATAAAAAAAATAAAAGTTAATTAAACATAAGATGTGATAGTTATGCGTAGTTTTTTCCGCCCACTAACACGCCTTTTTATCTTATATTTGAATTAAATCATTTTAAAATCTGAATAATACTTGTATATTTTCACTTCTTTAAACGCATATTTAGTTTTAAAGAAGCTTTTTGAAGCTCTGAAAAAAACACCCTTTTCATGTTTTTTTATATTATACAAAGTTGCAAATTGATGGAAGTTATAGCTGTGTAAATTATTAGTCGCTATAATCTTAAAATGATTTGAGTCAAATTCAAATTGAGCTAAATCTAAAATTCTAGCACAACCTTTTCATGCTCACTCACATTCAATTGAACAAAAAATGCTTCCGTCATACATAATAAAACTCTCAAAGCCCACGTTCTTCAAACGTCTGTGTGACCATCCTTTGAATGATTTGTTTTTCATTTTATTTTTTTTATTTTTTTAAGATAATCAACAAGACACACGCACCCCGAGTGGATAAATGGAAATTGGGGGCCGAAACTATAAAACGATGCCAACATGCGACAGACTTCCCGAATGAATTCTATTATACCTATATAGATGCCCCCCCTGCAAGATTTGATTATAACGTGAACTCACTAGCACCGCCGCGCACCGCATCAGCCTCCAATCTGAAATCTTCAATCTTCGCATCCGAAAGGTACTTATGTTAAATTAGTTAATTTGCTCCATCTGACACATAAACAATCTTAAACGACCGTAGTTTCGTCCCACCTCTTGAAAATGTGGACAGTGCGGGCGAAAACAGCTTGGCGTGAATTTAATCACATGAACACAACCAAAGCACACCATCGCATAGTATCTCATGGTTGTAAAGCAAGCAAGGGCAAAGGTATAAGGAGGTTGCTCTACTTTCTGTTCACTGCTCAGATGCTCAATAGCCTGCGGAACGAATTCACCCAAGCAACAGATTTGAGGATTTAATTCAATTAGTCGAATGCTGGGGTCGCATTCGGTCGCATAAAGATACCATATATACATAATACGGTTGTGCATCAGCTTTAAACGGTTAATAACGGTTGTTCGCAGTGCCTTGCAGTTTACACATACATACATACATTATATAGTTTTTAATCCTTTCGAAATCTCCTTAAATCCTCAATTATGTTGGCAAATTGCTTTTTCCTCCAAACTGTCTCCTCCATCATTATTTTCATGATGATGACGCTGCTGACATTTTCGCAAGTTCAGAGTCGCGATTTAGCCCGAATTTCCGGTAGCCTCGGTATCATCGATGACTTAATGCACTATGGAACACAAAATGTTACATCATCAATACAGGATAGCCTTAAAAGTGATCTGAAAACAGATGAATTGATTTTTGTCGAAACTAAGCCACGCAATGATTTTGTCCATTGGGACTTTGACGATGATGAAATTGTAAAAGTCGAAGATGGAAATTATGTTTTCGAAAAGCCACAAATAGATATGAGTGATTTTGTGAGTTTGGTGCCACAGGAAGTTAGCGGAATTGTAGCTAGATATTATCAAAATGATATGGAAGTGCAGAAGGGTTATAGTTATTTGCGCAGCAAGGATTTTGATGATTTGAAGGATCGCATTATTGCAAATCCTGAGATGAATTCGTTTTTGAATTATCTCAATAATAGTGGATTGGATGTGGTTGGATTGGCTTATGCATTGGTAAATGTGACAGGAAAGCCAGAAGAGAATGAAGTGATAGAAGTAGAAGAAGATGAAGGTATGTAACTATGTATATATTTTTCAATATTTGGTATATTTTGATGATGGAAAATAATTTTTATTTTCACAAGGCTGATATTTAAAAAAAAATAATTATTTATGTTGTATAATGGCTGAAAGTCTACACTTTGTGGAGAGAATTTTCTATTAATCTATGGAATAAATTCTGCTATCGACGTGACTAGTGCCGCATTTAATTCAAGAGATATAAGTTGGTTTTTTTGTAGTTTTTATAAAAAGACACAGTAATTGCTGATTAATATAGTATTAAAACTATAGGATAAACCTACCATTAATTTAGTATGAAAAGCTTAATACAAGCTGCTGATGTGAAATCAAAAACTTAAACAACGAAATAATAATAAATAATTTTCTTTTCCTTCTGAAGTACGCCAACAAGTTAAATTGGGGGTTAACAAAAAAATCTTCACTATTTGTGGTCATATAGAATTCATAACAACCGTGCTAAAGTCTTTTTTCTTTTAGTATATGGAGTGTGATATCCAAAAATGTTCTAATCGAAGAGAGCTATCAGATGGAGAATGAGCTTATTAAAAAGGAATAATTATATTAATTTTGTGTTTGGGATCAAAACATTCAAAAAAAACATGTTTGAAAAATACGCTAAATATATTAAAAAAAAACACTACTTCCTAACAAAAAAAAAAAAACATTTCTGTAAAGGATAAAAATAGATCCTTATTTTGTATAATAAGGGTTTGTTTCACAATGTCTGAGTAAAGTTCTAATTAGTTATCCGACAATTAATTTATCCTAAAATTAAATCCTCCCATTAAAAAACTTTGCGTTTCACAATGATCAATTAGCTATTCCTTCGTTATTCCAGTTTTCCAAACAAATTAAATTCGACTGATGTCAAATATTAAAGAAAAATTATTTATTAAATCAAAAAGTTAATTTTGCAGTGTCGGTCGTCTTATTGTACGTCTTAAAAGTGTCGAGAGGATTGATTCCTAGAGCTCTGGATAATAACAAATAATTGCGTTGAAGTGAAGTCTGTTGAATCGAAGTGTGTGTGATCAGTGACAGATTTTAATGTATTAATTGGCAGTTTAATTTGCTAATCGGCACTTCATCTGGCCAGTAAAATACTTAGAACTTTAATTGCCAATTAGTCGTATTCAGATATTGTGAAACGTAAATGAGGTTGTTAATTGTTGAATAAGTTCCATGTAGCTTAATTGGAACTTTAATCAGACTTTGTGAAACAAACCCTAAATCTAATAAAAAAAAAATCAAAATGAAACTAAATTTACAGCATAAGGTACTTATGTATTTTAAATATTTTGGGAATTAAATAGGTTTTCGCTCATTTACTCGATTTGATGTTCAATTTTTTTAACCTCTGTTTTATTGTTTTTATGTCACATAAAATGTATTTTCTGTCACACGATTCCGTGTGACAAAAAGCTTAGACTTGAATAAAAGAGAAAATCTTAGACATTTTCCTGTCTCATCTTAGACATTTTCCTGTCTCATTGGAAATAATTTTTTTTTGTTATCGTTTGAAATTCAAAGTTTATAACAGGATTTAGTTTTTGGTTTTATAATTAACTTCAAATAATGGAGGTTATTTTATAACCATTTTTTAACCGGTGGATAGGAATAAGTAAGAAAATAACCAAAATACAGATGTAATTGGTTATAAAAAAGTAAAAAAAAATAACCAAAATTAAACTTAAGAAATTGGTTATTAAATGCAGTAAAATTCATGATTTAAAACATGAAATAAAAAGATAAAAGTAAAGTTAAAATAATGTACCTTTATAACTCATAAAACATATTGACCAAACAGAGAGTACAGAGAAACACAAATAGAATTGGGTTGAAATATTACTTGGGTTTAACCTTCGGATGACAACAGGGGTGTTTCACCACCCCAAGCTATTGTATTTTATCTGTAATTTTGGTTTGGCTTGATCTTTTATCTTTCTACCGTTCTATGTATTTGTCATTAAATATGTAAGGTATGAGTTGCTGATGAGCAGTACCCGCGATAGGGTTGTTAGTAAGAAAGCATTACGTGAGTACTAGGGTTACATATCACCCCATGTTTTTTTTTTATCATATATGCGAAATTTTTTAAGAAAAATGGATGCACTATGATACCTACCCACCTAAAGGGACCCCCACCTGATTTACAGAAGCATTCAAGGTGTGTATTTTGTCCGTGAAAATAAGACCAAAACGCAAGGTTTCATGCTTAAAATGTAACTGTCCTACATATCCTGAAAACAGGAAAAATCGCCTTTAATGAGTGGAGAAAGTGTTCAATTTAAACCTAGCTAGTTACAGATTGGTTATTTTTAAACCATAAAAACGATCAAAATATTATTAAATGAATCTGTCTTAACTTGGCCCCAAAAAGTATTAATTTAAAAAAAAAATTTTTTAAAGATGGCAGTTTTTGACCTGCAGCTAACTTTTTTTTTAACCATCCACAGTAATTGCCGAAAAAATCGATTTTGAAAAATTTTAAGCCAAACAAAAGCTGCCCCAAAAACTTAATTTTTCCTTATTGGTCATCTTTGGGGCACTTTTTGGGGCCAAGTTAACACAGCTATTATTTAAGGTGAAAAAAATATCAGATATTTTACCTTAAGTTGTAAAATGGAATTTTTGAAATAAATGTTTTTGTAAAGAAAAATCTCAACTTTAGCTAGTTACAAAATATCTCATTTTTAACCAGTTTGTAACTAAAATTATTTTGTTTTTTGTTTTTTTTTTTTGCAGGCTACAAATTAAATTGAATTCAAATTAAACACAAAATTAATTCCATCATTCCATAAAATTTTACATTTTTAAACCCATCTCGTAAAAAGTTAAAAATAAAAAGCAGTAAGAAAAGTCAAAATTATGAAAAATGTGTGTTTTTCAAAAAAAAAAAAAAAACAAAACCCACAAAATAAATAATCTTAATAAAAATAAATATAAAATTCTCGTCACTTTAATTTATTTAAAATTATTTCTTTTAAACGCCAACGTTCAGCATTCGTAACATTTGTATTATTATATTTTTCGAATTTTATATATTCATATGATTTTCTTAAATATAAAAAATCTTTCGATGACAAAAAAAAAATAGTATGTCAAACTCATTCATTTTAAAAAATAGAAAAACTTCTTTACACTTTAAATCACTATGGTTGATTCTACAAGTGGTTGATGTTTGAAAACAAGTCTTAAAGCTTCTTTAAAGGCGCTCTATAATGATGGCAATTTAAAAATGTCCTTTCCAATAAAATTAAATTCCGATCTTGAATCTGGACTGTATATTTGTTTCATATTGTGTATTTTTATTTTGGGTCTATTTCTATTTCGCATTTTCTTATTACACATTTTTGACTTTTAACAATCATTTTGAGTATAAAAAAGTCCCAATCCCGTAATCATTTAGGCCAAACGGACAAACAAAATTTATTTGACAACACATAAAGCAAGTAGCTCTGCTTCGTTTGTACATATACAAATAAATCTGTATACTGTATCATTTAATCAACGCATTTAAGAATGTACTTTTTGTGGGTGTTCAGGATATACCCTACCCATTTTATCGTTTAACTATCGATTTTATTCAAAAGATCATATAACTTCCTTTCGTCCCTACATCAACACTTAAATAGTTGATACAAGCTCATCATCCTAAAGAAAAGCACTATAAGCCCATCATCAACCATATTATATACCCTCCCATTTCTTATTTTGTTTTTTTTTGTTAGAACTTTATATTGAATATACTCTAAGCTGCCAATATAATCCTAATTGTTACTTTCACAACATTTAATCCTAGGTTCGTCATAAAACCCCATCATATATTCTTCCCCTATATATATATTATGCCACAAAGACCAACATACATATTATAGTCGACGACGACAATGATGACGCTTTTATACCCACCTACCGCAACACAAAAACAATTCTGATTGGCCCTTATAAATACTATCTCTGGAGAATTACATCGTTTGGTCACCTTTTGTAATATTATATAATCTCTTCCACAAAACTCGGCTAAAAACGACCATCAACAAAAAAGAACCTCAACTACATACAATCTACATCCTGGAAAAATAACAAATACCTACTATAACCCCATTCCCTTATATATTCTCCAATTCACCATGTCCGTAGTCCCATCCCATCGCATCCCATCCTGTCCAGTCGTCGCACTCTTTTCATGGCTATATAAAGTGCCGACAAGAGGTGGTGTTCGGAGGGAATCCCTCCGCTGAGCTCGTAATCTATCTGGCGACGTGCTAAAGCAGTCCCATGTCCTTGCTAATGAAATGGAAATGAGTGTCTGGCAATTTTTTGGTTATTCTCTGCGCGTTCACAATGGATCTCGGATCGTTTGTGCGTTAAGTCTCAAAAAGCGCTAGACTCCCCCTCCCCCCCCGCCCCTTCGTTGTTCACTACAAACATACATATGTATGGTATATGCACTCTTCTATACCCATCCGGTTCCGGTTGGTTCATATATTTACACTCAAAAGGTGGACAACGGATACCGGGATACCGGATACCCTTTTTTTTTTTTTAATAAAAACTTTTAGATTTGAATTTCTTTCTTTGCTTGTCCGTTTGCCATTTGCCGATGTCGATGTCGATGATGAAGGGTGAAACTGAGGCTGAGGCTGGGGATGCGCAACCACACGTCATAAATATTAAAATCATTCAAAGTCGGTTGCCATTTTCCCTGTTTTTTTTTTTTTTTTTTGTACATCATGTCCTTTTGAGCAAAACCGGAGTGATGACGAGATGTCGTCCTTTGTTCTCCATGTTTATTTTTTGTTCTTTCTCAATTCATCTTGGGTACATTTCACACCTTCAATTTGGGTATTGAGTAAGAAGGAGATGGATTAAGAGAGAGAGAGAGAGAGGTCATATCACAGGTCCTCTTTAAATATACAACTGGGCTTTTTTTATTTTGAGAGTTCTTTTTTTTTAATATTTAATTTTGCGCATTTTAATCCTTTTTATTTTATGTTTGAAATGTGATAGAGAACTATACCTATACCTACAACTACAAAGCAAACCTGAAAGGGAAATATGTATAAATAAAAAAATGTATATTTTTTTCTTTATTCAACTTTCAGTGAAAGGGGATAACTAAATTGTTTTTTTTTTTTATATTCTTTGTTCGTTTTAGATAAAAATGCAAATTCAACGATGCCTGCTGAAAGCCTAAACGGACTTCATGGATTAGTTGACAGTATACTCGATATACTGCCACAGGATCAAATTTTGTCGTTGTTCTTTGATAAACTTGAGACGAGTGAGGAATTTTCGAAATTGGTTGAGAATATTGGAAGTCCAGAATTTGAAAAGATATTGCATAAACTAGAGGTGAGTTTAAGAATCGAGAGAGAGAGAGGGGACAGAGCGGAAGTATGGGTTTAACATGTACTTAAAGTTTTAAAAATAAATCCTATAATTTTATAAGAGGAGGTAATATAATAACAAGATGGTGCGGGTATGCAGAAGACCTTTAGGTTTATATTTATTTATTTTTTAAGAATGTCATGAAATTTCTGGATCAATTTTGAATTTACATGCGGGGAAATTTATTTTTAGCCACTTAAGCTAGTCAGTTTTAAATTTGTTCGTAAATGTTTAGGTATACTTTAGTTCTATATCGGTAAGTCAAAAGTCGGAAAATTCTTATATGTATAACAATTTCGTCAACAACAAAAAAAATTAACTTGAATAGATGTGCT
Source organism: Epistrophe grossulariae (assembly GCA_929447395.1). NCBI lineage: Eukaryota > Metazoa > Arthropoda > Insecta > Diptera > Syrphidae > Epistrophe > Epistrophe grossulariae. The sequence continues at coordinate 148,733,089 of OV839566.1, read as the reverse complement.
TGATGTTGATTTTAGTGAAGCATATTTGATAGGATAAGCCATCCCTCTTTAATTTAAAAGAAATGCGTTTTCAGAGTGGATATTTGTTTGAATTCAAACGTTTTTAATCAACCGAACGTAGCTTTTTAACAACAAATATCTGTATGTTTAAAATAGTTAATATACTGTCCGCGTATATGCCATGTCATTAAAGATTTGTTAACCGAATTAAAAATAAAACTGTAAAAATTATGAATGTAATAAAATCTAAATTAATCTAAAAAAAAAATCTACTGTCCGCGTTCTGGAGTATCTCACGGTAGTCATATTGGACCAGTTTTGTTTTTTATTTTTTATTAATGGCTAGCTTTCAACCACCTACTTCGCTTATGGTACATTTTACTTGAGAAAAAATGGCGAGAGATTAATAACTTTATACAACCCCAAATTGAATCTTTTCCGACTAATTTTACTTGCGGTAAAGGTACTGACTATAGAGGCCTAAAAGACTCCATAGTCCATAGATGACTCAGGTTAAATTGTGAATTTAAAAAAAATGTACCCTGAGAATTTGACTTATTTATAATTAATTTATTTATAAACTTTATTTATTTATTTACTCACACATCATTTCTCTCCGTGCTGGGCATTCCGCACTCGGAAATCCACACTTGGCACTTGGCACTCCAAAGTTGACACTCCGCACTTGACACTCCATACTTGGCAATTGGAATTCCGCACTTAGAAACATAGTGGTAGTCGCTTTTATGCCCAACAGATAGTTTAAAGAATTTTTAAAATCGTAAAGGAAAAAAAGATATTAAAGTCGCTTGTTTAAATTTTACTATTTATCAGGGTAAAATGGGACAAAAAAAATATTGTATTCGATTTAAAAAAATATTTCTTTGTTTGAAAAGCTTTGCCTAAAAAGATGTCTTAATATATTAAATTTTGTAAAATGGGATAAAACGAAAAAATACTTTCAGATATTAAACAACTTTTTTTTTTTTTTTTTTTTTTTAATGCAAAGTATTTTTTTAAATTTAAATAGGAAATAGGAAAAAACAAAAAAATGAAATGCATGAATGGGTCGCACGAACTTGTTTGATTAATTAAGTTCTATTAGTTTGATTTTAAAAGAAATACATAAGTTATGGGACCCTATATTTTATGGCACCTGCTAAAGTCTTAAAGTTTTATATTAATGTAAGGTATTTTTATGTGAAAACACAAAAATTTACAATTTACGTATATATGTACTTAGAAATAAATTAATTAAACAAAATGTGAACTTGTTTTGACACCAACGCTATGTACACCATCTGATTTCTTAAATAAATCTTAATTTATAAGAAAAAAACTTCAAAAATTGTTCAAGCCCTTTTTTTTAAAAAATTACTTTTTTATATATAAAATTTTGAAAACGTTTTTAAGAAAAAAAAATTGTACGCGATTTTTTAGTGTTTATTAATGCGAAGTTAAAAAATGAATTAAAAAAAAAATAATCTACTCATTTTCGAAAAACATATCGAATTTTCAAAAAATAATTTTGAAATTTTTTCAAAGATCAAAAGTTTGTTTGAAAATTTTGAATATTATTCAAATTTGTGAGAAGCTCTTGTGTAAAAAATTTCATTAAAATCAGTTTAAAAAATAATGAGATAGTCGAAAATAAAAAAATGCTTTTATGAGAGATACTATTCTTAATAGTATCTCTAATACTATTTTTTTTAATAACTGCATTTTTAATAAGTAGCAGTATTACCGCAGATAAAATTATTTATGAATCCCCCCGAATGAAAAAAAGAGTCCTTTTGAAAATAAATTAATCTTTTTGAAAATAAATGCAAAATTAAAAAAATGTAAAATTTAAAAAATTATCAAAGCGTTTTTATTTTATAAAACAAAAATTAAATATATTAATTCATTTATATACAAAAAAATAAATATTGCAATGGATACAATAAAGTTTTACCTTTAAAAAAGTGCTTAACATTCTTTGAGTTAAAATGGTTGTGAAAAAATGTATCCTTTTAAAAAAAAAATGTATCCCCGAATCCCACCGAAAAAAAAGAAACCCCCAGGATACTATTGTATCCCATTGGTAACTCTGACCGACAGATACATTTTTTCCCAAAAATATAGTAGATATACTGATATAAGCTGATACAAAAAAATTTTATCAAAATCGTAGGAGTCGTTTTTTAAAAAAATGAAATTTTCCTATATGGAAGGTACTGTTATTTTTGTTTTTATGAATAATTTTTATTTAAAATGTGCTAGAAAATGTTTAAAAAACTGCAGGGTGCCAAATTTGATAAAAATTGTTCGAGTCGTTTTCGAATTAAGTTCTGAAAAAAAAATTTAGACTTTTTTTAAAAATCAAAAAATAAATAATTCAAAATTTTGGTATAGGTACAAATGTTTAAAAAAATTTTAAAACATATTTTTCACAAAAAAAATTGATCAACATCGGTTTCACCGTTTTTGAGAAAATCGAAAATCAAAAAAATGGTTCTATGGGAGAGATTTATAACCATTTTTAGGAATTTTTTTTTATAAAATGGTAGCATTTAAAAAAAATTACAGATTTTTTTTTTAAGTTTTGGGCACGTTTTTGAGAAAAATAAGATTTTTATTTTTTTCTAAAAAAAATTTGTACGGCAGCTACTTTTATTTTCAGTTTAAAAAAAATTTTAAAAACGGGTCGTGGGAATGCCTAAAAACCGTCATGTACAAAGTTTAAAGAAAATCTTGCTCTCCGTTTAGGCTACAGCCGAAAGAACAGACAGACAGAATTTTAAGACCCACTTTTTTCGACTTCGTTATCATAGTAAAATCTTGAGTTCCATTTTTTTTACGTACATAATTATGTATATGTATGTATGTATATCGCAAGTAAAAATAGCTTACTATTTTCTTTTTCAGCAAGTTACATATGAATTCGAAGAATTCTTTAGAAAATTTTTTAAGTTTAATTGTTTTCAAAAAACCTAGGAAAAAAAATTCGATTTAAAACTAAGCTATTTATAGGGTGAAATGGTGTTATAAAAAAAACAAAAATGATATCCAACTTTAAAAAACCTTTTTGTGTGTGTTGAAAAGTTATTATTTCAGGATTTATTTCGGGAATCTCCTTTACCACTAGAAGTTTTTAAAATTGTAGTTACATTCATTAGGTATAGGGTGATTGAGGGTAAGCCCAAAAGAAAAAATATCCGATTTTAAAAACTCTTTGTTTTTAAAAGTTAATATTTAAAAGATTGACTTCAAGAATCAATATTAAGAAATAGAATTTTTTCAAAAAATTAGTTGTTTATAGGTTTGAAATGGGGGTGAAAATGAGATTTTCTATTTTTTGATATTAAATTTTATAGAATGGAATAAATATTTATCATTGTGTTTCAAAGTTTAAACATTGAAAAAGGCCTTTAGGGTTTAATATTTATGATGATGTTATTTATAAGTTAAGGGTATGTAAAAATAATCTTACATGGCGAATTTTTTGAATCGATTCCCCACCTAAATTTCCCAAATGATATATTATTTCAGTGGTATTGTTTCTTGTGAGGAAAAAAATTCTACAAAGAATAACTATTATCATGACAAAGTGCCTTTCATCTTAGCCATTCGGGTCCGGTAGAAAATTGAAGGTCCCCTCAACTCATGCATAGAGGAATTTTGGATAATCGATTCGACAGTCATATATGTGGGTATTTTATTTGGGTACAGTAAAACCCACTTTAGAGAAAAATCCGTTTATATGGAACACTTTTTTCATCCCCGTATATTTGTTGACCAATTACCCTTAAAACACTCCGCTTAAAAAACTTGCTTTAGTCAAATACAAGGGTACCTACCTGAAAAATACTTTCAGTTATTTTTTTTAATTTTCATTGAAAAAACTCTTTTAAGTGACAAAAAAAATTGTATCGAACAGAACAAAAAAATTTCTGGACGCTTTCATTTTTGTGTTTTTCACCACCACCAGATTTTCACGACAAAAATGACATTTGAATTTCTGTTATGTCACAACCATTTATTTTAGTTTTTTTTCTATTCGGACTCCGCTTAGGTGAAATTTTTTTTTCATTTAAGCGAGGTTCGCGTTTTAAGTAAAAACCCGCTTAAGTGAAATAAAGACTGTGACATTTTGCCGTTTCTTTTAAGCGGGTTCTACTGTATATCTCTTCTTGGGTGAATCATTTTAGATGTTGGTATAATTTTCAAATATTGCCCGCATACCTACCATTCCACCTGTTAATAGACATGTCTTGGCTTGTCACTTCGAAACTGATATTTCTCTATTAACACAGTTTTGAGCTTCAAAAAACATTTCATTTTGCCTATTGTTATACCCATTTAGACTATATAACAGTCATTACCTTAATGGCGATTAAGAATAAAGAAACAAATGGAAAACAAAAAAAAAAACTTCACAGAAGAGTCCTCTTCAACACTCTTACTTAAACTGTAATCCAATTTGAAATGTTTATTCAGTTCAAAAAAAAAAAAAAACATAATCATCATCTTCTTACAATCAAAGCACCTACCTTCACCTAGTACACCTATATATATTTACCTATAAATAATTTATTTTATTCACTTTTCACTCTTTTTTTTTTTTTTTTTTTCCCACCAGGATTCCATCGCGTTGCGAAGTTTAATCTACACTCTGCACAATAACGGCATTTACATTACAAAAATTGTCGATTCGTTGAAGGCGTATTTTTTCCTTGGAACATTCTAAATATAAAAAGGCATTTTCCTTTCTTCCTATCCCTCTCAACTAAGAAACACACAGAGGCGGTGGACAGAGCAACATCATCATAGCATCGCAGCATCATTGGCAGCAGCACTACAGCAATATAGAATGATCGCTTTTAAAGCAATCGGTGAAACGTGTCCTTTCTTTTTCTTTTCGATTTTGATTTAAATTTTTTTTTTTTTATACAAATTTCAGTCTCAACTTTCTCAATGCAGAATGGCAAATAAAATAAATAAAAAATATACATTTTTTATGATAAATAATAAAATATAAAAGAAAAGAAAAAAAAAAAGGAAAAAGTCCTTGTTGGCATCTTTTTATATTCTTTTATGCAGAATTGTTTTCTTCCCAAGAAAAAGGGTGCTATGAAATTTTGATTGGCTCTCAGAATTTTTTGTTTTGTTTTACTTAAGCTTTATAAAAATGAACAGTCAAAGACAAATTTGCTTAATAGCACATCGGTGATATTAGGATTACCCATCAAGGATGGGTATACAAAAATATTTCAAAGGGTAACTTTTTATATACTATGACAGGCATTAGCAAAAGTACCGCAGAGATATGCGGGACGCGACGGTGGTGGTGGCGGCGCGGCGCGGTGCGGAGTTGTCGTTATGATAAAGGACATCGCCTTACCAAAAATTTGCTTTGACAACGAGTTTGTTCTTTGCACAAAATTTATGCATTTTACCACATACTTCCTGGAGAGTAATTAAATTATGATCCACACAATCCGAGTAAAGTTGTCACTGCACCTGGTGCTCCAGGTGAAGTTATACGACGACGAGACATAGAGAGAGATAGATACAAAGGACATCAGAGTGCCACAACCCCAGGACGAAACACAAACTTCCATAGGTACTCGCACTGCCATAAGAAGCATATACCCCATCCAGAGGGTGACAACAAAATTCCACCAACTGAGCATCTGTTTCGCATCTATTTAGTCAATTATGTTGTTGGTGTTATTGTTGTTGTTTTTTTTTTTTTTTTTATGTGAAGCTTGCTTCGATGGGTTCTTTAACCCTCTTTCAAAATGAAATTTTAAGACTCTTAGATACTTGGGTCCTTCTGACATAGTTGATACGAAAACGGGGGGAAGTGCGCGTTATGTCGAAGTACGTACACTGTACAATCGTACATAGGTAATTTTTCTTCCAAAAATACCCAGGTATACTGATGGAGAAAGTTCGAGGGTATTGGCGGAACGAGAGGCCCAACATTACCGCAAATTAGCAAAACTTTAGTTTACCATAAATTATGTCCACCCAACACACCATCATCCAAAAAGAACTACAATAAACTATTTATATAACTATATACCTAGTTACCTAAAAGACGTTAGAGTTTTGTGTAATGCCCTGCGTGTGGTAGACTTTGGTTGTAATTTATCGGCGAACCGTTCTTGAGGAAAAGTTTTTTGGGGAAAATCTCCGTCTCTCTCCATCTCTCTCACACTTTTGCAAAGCACTATCGTCAGAGATTTAAGAGGTTGGGTTGGGTTGGGACGGTTAAAGACTGCAAAGTCAGAGGTATAGTCTTGAGTAATTTCATATAGAAGGGAAGATGTGAAATAAAAGCAGTCTAAGCCCGGTATAGTTTACTTTGGCACAAGCTGATGTTTTGGAATATGTTTCGAAAGAGGGATTTCAAGTATTATATAGTTGAGCCATTCATTTACCGCGGTGTAGTGGTGTTGGTGGATGGCGGTGAAAGTGGCAGCAGTGCTGCAGGTAGAGCGGTTGCCGTGCGGCCGTCGTTATGGTTAGCTAAGAAAATAATAAATACGAAGGTAAGAAGTTTCTGATTTTAGAGATGGTCATTGTCGAAATAGTCGTATAATATGGTAGTCAGAGGTGGAGGTGGGGCAAACAAGCGAGTATATCTCCCTAATTTAATTAAGAATTTCAAGATTGAAGTGAAGAGTTAGTTGTGTGTTTTTTGTTGTTGTTGTTGAGAAAATGCACTTTAAGGAGTTTTTGAAGAAAAAACATAAGGTAAGTGTAATTTTGAATGCTGATTTGTTTAAGTTGAACTTTGCGAGATTGGCATTTTGGCTAATCTTTGAAAGTTTATATACTTTGAGAGTGCAAATTTAAAGTTTTGCATTTAGTCAGATGAACGTAAGTTAAATTTTTGTAAATTTATAAAGTTTACGAACAGTGCTTTAAAAAATAAATCTTAGGCATAATATTAGAAATAAATTGTTTGGAAGGGAGCCGCATCGTTTAGGCGGTTAAAACATTGACTCAAAATAAATACATAAATTAATATTAAAAAACAAGGGCAATTATACTTACAATATATTAAAATAGCTTACCTTGTTTTTAGACCGCAGAAACTCATTCTTTTATTTAATTCTTAAATAAATGTTAAACGTACATATGAAGGGATCTCAGGTTCGCCTCCCAGTCGTGGCAAAGTTTTTCAAAATAAAATCGAACAAATGACCAAGCATCACAAAGGAGTCTGATGATCGGCGTGGCAGTCGTGAAATAGCTATAACTCCAGCCTATAAAAAACTTGGTGGTAGCTGACTCAAGTGTTGTTGTTCATTCAAACCTTCAATATTCAAAATGTTAACAGTGTTTGAAAAAATATTTTAAAACTCAAAATTTTGGAAAAAAAAATGTATAATGAAATCTTTTTAACATTTTTACGTAGATAATAAATTAAGTACTAATTTATATTTTAGTGTTCAATACTTTTCATATCTTTAAATTTAAATAAAACAAAGTGATGTGTGAGATATCATCGAATTTTTTTATTCGTTTGAAAGGCCTATCGATGCCATAATGTATGGAATATAATATCGTTCAAATGTCCGCCGCAGCTTCTCTGGTTGGCGCGCACCCGAAATGTCCAATTTTGCGCATAATTGACCGAAGACATGAATTATGTTGGATTTGAGGGCTTATGTGGTTTGTGGCTTATTTGCATAGACCTGCGACTTCCAAAAACCCTACAAGAAGAATTCTAACGGGGTCAAATCGCACGATTTCAAGGAGGCCAGTTTACATCACCTCCACATGAAATGGGTAACCAAACGATTGAATCGCTCGTGCAGAATTTTCAATGTGGCGTGAGCTGTGTGCGGCACGTAGTGTCACCTTCCTGTTGAAACCACATCGCTTAAGATGATTTTTCGTTGAAAATTAGGTTCAGTTTCCAATTGCTCCAAAGCGAACATACTTCGTTGTCTATATGGTCATTTACCTTCAGCTCCTGGGCAAAGATACTGAATTATAAAGATTGGAATCTTTCGTACGTTCCATCCCCCAAAACCCATTTGTTTACCTTGTTGTTTTTGTAATTTCATCTCGTGTCGATGAATAGATGTGAATTGCAACAACAATTTATGCAGTGGTGAATTCATATTTTTGCACTAGTGTGCGTTAAAACATGGACACTAGTGCAAAAATATGAATTCACCACTGTGCGCCATTTTGTTTAGCTTGTAGGCAAACCAGAATGACAGCCGAGGATTCCAATCTTTATAATTCAATATCTTTGCTCCTGGGTCAGTTGAATTTTGTATGGGCCCAAGTCGCGACGCAAAATTCACCAAGTTGTGGTAGCTCACAGCTGCGAAAGGCCGAGTTTTTAAGAGCGACGCTAAATCGGTTGCCTTGGATTCTCCTGCACACTTTCTCACGGACAGCGGCGATGTTTTCGGAAAATCTTGTGTTTTGCTGGCGTTCGAGTAATGGTTGATCGTTTACTGAACCAGAAAGATTCAAATTTATCCACCATACTGCGGTAAGACGATTATGGTGACCGTAAATTGGGCGAAGCACGTAGAACTTTTTATGAACAGAACACCCATTTTAATAAAATAATTTTATCATTTCCACGTTTTGTTGAACGCTATGTCAAGCCATGGTGATTTGGCAATACAGACTGAATAATTGACAGCTGATTTGACAGATGTAGCTTCAAAAATATGGCCGCTATAAACTTTCAAAGTTCAAAAGTCCCTATTGGAAGAACCTTTATTTCCATTTTGTTTTCTTTAAAAATTCAAGTATACTCATTTGTGTTTTTTTTTTTGTAATATTTAATACTTTTCAACAATTAAATGTATAAATCCGAAATTTACACAATTTTTTATTTGCAAAGCATTAAAAACCCAATTTTGGTATCCGCTCCCCAAGCACTTACTATTATTTTGCTCTTCTTATACAAAATCGATTTATTTTAATTCCCAAAATAGGCCCTCCATCCCAGAAGATTGTCTTGTTAGAACACACCAAAAAATCATTTACAAAATTTTGTTTTCACTAATTAGGAAACACCCTGTATTTATAAAATTGAGTGCTAGCCTGTATAATATGAGATTTAAGGACTCAAAAACTACTGAACCAATATAAATAAAACTTTAAAAGTTTGTTTCTAAAGGGTGTTTTTTTTTAGAAGTGTGGTTTTCAATCTGGCAAAAGTTTTTTCAGAGTTGGTCTTTTTGACAGCAGTCACTTGATTTGTGCTCAGTTTGGTTTTCCATTTCATAATGAATAGACTTACTCCTGAACAACGTTTGCAAATCGTGCAAATTTATTACCAAAATAATGGTTCGGTTAGCGCAAAGATATGGCCACCGATCCCGATTTTCACAAGAAAATTTTGTTCAGCGATGAAGCTCACTCTTGGTTGAATGGGTACGTTAATAAGTACGTTATTGTCGTATTTGGAGTGATCATTATCCACAAGCCATTGTTGAAATGCCGCGCCGTTATATCCTCAAAAAGTCACTGTTTGGTGTGCTCTATGAGCAGAGGGAATCATTGGTCCATATTTCTTCAAAAATAAAGCCGGCCATAATGTTACGCTATAGAGTCATGATTAATGACTTTTTCGTGCCTAAATTGGAGGATGTTGATGTGGACGACCTTTGGCTCTAACAAGACGGCGCTACATTGCCATACAGCCAACGAAAAAATCAATTTATTGAAAGAAACTTTTGATGAGCGCATTATCTCGCGTTGTGGGCCTGTGGCGTGGCCTCCAAGATCGTGCGATTTAACACCGCTGGACTATTTTTTGTGTGGTTATGTGAAATCTCTTGTCTACGCAGAAAAGCCTGAGACGGTTCGCGCCTTGGAAGAGAATATTCAGCGCGTTATTGCTGACATACGGCCCCAATCGCTGTAAAAAGTGGTCGAAAATTAGGCCTCTCGGCTGGAATTTATTCGAGCCAGCTGCGACGGCCACTTTCCCGAAATTATTTTTAAAATATAATTTAAAGCTCTTATCTTTATAATAAAGCTTAATTCTTGGCCATAACATCAAATTATATGCGTTTTATTTCTTCTTGAAAACCACACTTCTAAAAAAAACACCCTTTATAAGCAGCAAGATGGTTAAGAAAAATGGTTAGGGTAAAATGCAACCACTTCCTCGCCTACTTTTGTCGTATTATATTTTTCTCCTTATTTAACGTTCCTATACAGATTAATTAAGTTCTCTTCAACCTAAAGCATTACAAACGTTATTTTTCCTGCCCACTTTTTCCTTCTATATATTTTGTATAATACTGAAAATTTATAATAAATTTCTCTTGAATCAAAGCTTTGAACTTTGTAGTTTTTTTTTGTTGGAAATTCACCTATTACCACGCCCATTTTTCTTATATTTGAGATTCTTTAGTGCTTCACATTTATAGGAAGTTAAAATTTTGTAAATGAAATCTATTGAACACAAGGCATGATATATGTATTGTATTTTTTTTATAAAGTTCCCCTATTGCCGCGCCTACTTTTATCATATTTTAATTTTCTTCTTATTTTACGTGCTTTAATTTTTTTAATCAAGCTCTCTTTAACCTTAAGCATTATATGCGTTATTTTTTTCTCCCACTGACACGCCCACTATTCTTTTATTCAAATTTCGTCCTTATATTTATTTTTTTAGAAGAATACAAAATTTAAAATACATCTTTTTTGTGTTAAAATCATGGCGTATTTAGATTTTTCTGCCTACTACCACGCCCACTTTTCTTGTATCTGAAATTCCTCCTTACTTTACACCCTGCTCAGTTAATTCCAAAAAGCAAAAAATGTGTCATTTTTTAAATATTTATAATGTTTTCTATTAAAGGAAATTTTTTTTAGTTTAAGGAATTTGCAATAGGTGGCGTTGCGATACGTGACTATTATATTTTTAACAGGGTGTAACATTTTCACGTAAGTCTTTAAAGTGTTCTCCTAAAATCTGTAGAAATATATGATTTATGAACATTTATGGAAAATATTGTTGTTTTTAATGAGAGTTTATCATCTTAAGACTTAAAATCAAGTTTATGACTCCCTAAAAAAGGGCACTAAAGCTGACTATTATACTATAATAGTAACTTAATATACTTTATAGCTTAATTATATATCTCATTCCTCGCATGTGAATAGTTTTATTAATGCTAGTGTTAATGAGCATACCATGCATGACTGACTCATTTCGATATGAGTAAAACAATTTTAACAGTAAATACCTCCACATAGGTATGAGTAAACCTACCTACATTATATATAACTTCTGCTCAAATTCACATGAATGCGAAAATAGTTTGATAATTTATATCAAGACCCTTTATATATTTTCATATAAAACATCATAACCCGTTAAAATACAGTACGAGTGTAATAAATAAGTAGAACATTGTCATCGTAAAACATCAACTCACATAAAAAAAAAATATAAAAACAAAAACAAAAAAACCTCTACAAAACTTTTAGTGCCACCTCGTAAATACTGAAAAGGCACGTAAACGGATTTTTACTTGTTTTACTTGTTTGTCCTTACACAATCACCAGCTAAGAATAGATTCCTTTTTCGCTGAGTATAGAGTATATACGTACTCCAAAAACGCAGAAGGCGACATTATCAATGCCAAAGATTTATGGAATTCGCCTCAAACCTTTATTCATTATCACGTAATTTATGTATGCAATTGTTTCTACGTTCCGAAGGAGAGAGCACATATTATATACGAGCCACTCTGTCCCACCACCCACCATTCCCCTCTATTGACATAAGAACTCTTCGTTGAACGATTAGGACGCTTGATGCAATAAAAATATAAAAAAAAGGGTTCCAAACGCGCTTGGTGAAGACTGAAGAGACTATAATACTTTTTCAGTGTCATCCAGTCTCGTGTATAAGTACTTCATGGCACGCAGAATTTTATAACACTACTATATGTCTCTGCCTCTGGTTCTGGTTCTGCCAAATTGAAAGGGTGCAGCACTAACTATGGTGAATCCTGTTTCAATATTTAGACAGTGCGCGCACACAGGAAGGATCCTTACAATATATTGGTGCTGATATGAAAAGAAGTCCTCAAAGCATCTTCCTTCTTACACACATATAAAAAGCTGCGCTCTTATAATGTGTTCTTTTAGGAGGCTTGCAGCTAAATTGCAAGAGTGATAATAATGTTGGTTGGATATAGAATTAATTATTCAGGGGTTAAATGTGTGTAAATCATATCTTATCGCGAATACAGCGCCGACAACGATGACGATAAACATGGCATTATGCATGTTGTTTAGTACCTATGTATATAGAGAGAATGTTGTATAGCCCCGCAGGCGTTATATCGGTTGTTGGATATAAGGACATTTTATGATATTGGGCTGAGAATAAGATGATAACGAGAAGAACACATAATCACGTTGCAGTAATTTATTTGGTAATTTAAATATATTATATACAATTTTTTTTGTCAAAATGCTTCAAGTGTTGAAAGTGTAAATGGATTTTAATACATTACTCAGCTCCTGTCACACAGAAGTCTTTCTTGAAAACAATCTTATCCGGGACATAAATTAATTTTGAAATTTTCTTCTTATCCTTCCTGCAGTTTGTATCCGAACTGAATATAAAGTTAAACTTATGTCTACATGCAACCAAGACAAAGGCTCAAAGCTTTAAAAGGATATTGTCAACTTATTTTTATTATATCATTATTCATTATCAATATATTTAAAAATGACTGCTTGTATATATCGTCTCTCACCTCACGAACTGACGAAACTGCTTTTTTAACATCTTAGAAAAATTTATATTTTAGCTATAGTTCTTCTTTAAACCATTCAATCGATTATTAAATTCAAAAATAGAAATCCTACAGTTTACAAAACAATAAGACAAAATCATTTCAAGGAGATCCAACACCTTTAAAAAGCGTTTTTGAAGAATGTGAAAAAATCAGTTACGCCAGTTTTGTGAGATATGAGACGATATGTGATGCTTAAGCCGCGGAACCCCACTTACCTAAAATTATTTTCTTTAATGCACTGAGAAATATTTCAAAAATCGGAAACTTTGACCATGATCAACGTTTTTTGAAACAACGTCGTACTCGTAATAAAATCCTTTTTATCCTTTTTAATTTTAATGAAAATACCAATAAGAGTAAAAAAGAAAAAAACTTAAAAACAATCAGAAATTGATGAAGAAAATATATATTGTTTAAAAATTCTCATAGCCCAGAAAAAAGCTTAAATCGAAAATTTTGCAAAATAAGAGTCTTTTACTTTTTATTTGATCCTCGAATCCTGATCTCCTGATTTTGTGTAATTTTTTCTACCATGTTTATTTTGCATATTTTGACTTTAAAATGATACGATCGTATGAGCTGGGTCAGATAATTGAAAATATCCAAAAACCCGACACTTAAAGCGTGGCAACCCTATATGCCTTGACCATATTTTGCCAGGCAACCTATGTGCAAAATGTTAGTTTAGACATATATCTAAAAAACCCTTTTACTCTTTATCTGGAAACTAGATGGGAATGGGTCGCCCTATGGCGGGATCTTAGACTATTATACAACGTTAAATTTTACCACACCCACTTTTTTTAAGCATTTTATCCTTGTATAACGTCATTGAAAAGTTTAAAATTAATAATAAATATCTATTGAACCAAAACCGTGACATGTATAGTTTTTTTTCAAGTTTTTTTTGACTTCAACGATTTACATGGATTTTGTAAATGTGTATATAATATTTTACTTTCGTAGTTTATATAGACATTTGCAGTCATCCAGCCGTAACTAGGAAACATTTATGGCCGAGGAAAGACCCTTTTGTTTTTATAAACATTTCCTTTAAATTTATTTTAAATTTTGTATTAAGATAATATTTAAATTAATATTAATATTTTAAGTCCTTTTAGACGGGTGAACTCCAGGTAGTTGTCAAATAAGTCTCATTTTTTTAGAGGTACATATTTTTTTTTTAAAAGGATAGGAAAGTCATTCACAGGGACATCAAAAAAAGGAGTTAAAAGAGCTTAATGACCATTGTATTATTATTTGAAAATTGGTGTTCTTATGTATTCGTGAAAAAATACTTTTATATTACAGGCAATAAATTGTGCATATAAAAGTAACGAAAATAAAAAAAAACATATAATTTGTATTTTCTTTTATCATAAATTTTAATAGAAATAAATGGCAACAGGCGTATTTATTACATTTTTTACTATTTAGGAAATGTCTGAATATCAAAAAAGTCCGAAATAGTTAGAAAAATTCTTTATTTTAATATATGTATGTATATTTAATATATTAAATCAGGAAAGGTTTAGACAAGCGAGTCCGTTGTCTAAGTTAGATAGCTCTCAAACATCAAATAAAAATTTTTTTCAATGACTTGGACGACTGTCCAAAGTTATAGACAACGTTTATAAATACGAACATAAATTTCTAGTAAAAAAGTACGTATACGCCACAGTGTACCAATTATTCAAAATTTATGTTACACCTCACATTGAGCTCCATGCAGCTTTTATAATTTTGGTAGGATTAATTTTTTACTTACCTTGTATACATAGGTACTATGTATGTATGTACATATGGAAAGTTATGGATTCGTAAAAAAATTTAACTCGAGATTTTAAAATTCAATGATAACGAAATCGAAAAAAGTGGGTCTTGCAATTCTCTCCAACTGTTTATCTATCTGTCTTGTGTTGATTTTCCTTAAACTTGGTACCTAGCGTGTTGTGGGCACTCTTCCGACAAATTTATTTTCGTATTTTTTAAGGAAATAACGGTACCTGTGGTACAAAATTTTTTTAGCAAATAATAAAAATCATATTTTTCTCAAAAACGTGCCCTTTTTAACTTTTTTTAAAAGAAAATTCAGTAATTATTTTTACAAAATGGCTACCATTTTATAAAAACAATTTCCGAAAAATGGTTATATATACAATGATTGCTCCTATCGAACCATTTTTTTGATTTTCGATTTTCTCAAAAACGGTTTAACTGATATTCATCATTATTTTTTTGTAGAAAATATTTGGGAACGGGTCGTTATTCTGTATTACAAAATTCTGTATGACCAAAATTCTGTAAATGGATTGAAAATTCTGTATGATAATAATTCTGTGTTTCATTATTCTGTATTTTTTTTTATTCTACAATATGATTTAGTTTAGTGGGCTTTTGGTCATTTGCTTTAGTTTTTGAGTGTTTTGCAAGTTTCGATGTCATAGTGGTTGGTTATGTGGTTGTAGAAATCCATTTTATTGGTAACGGCGCGGCGTGCCCTCCGTTGAATTAATAAATGATTATCTTAGTGACCTTTGTATTTAACAAATTGATTTAGTTTAGTGGGCTTTAGGTCAATTTAATTAATTTAATTTCTTATTCTGTATTCCAAAATTCTGTAAATCCAGAATAATACAGTTAATCCAGATAAATACAAAAATCGGAAAAATTATTAAAACTGTATATTCTGAACTCCAAAATGCTGAATTTCTAAAATTCTGTAAATTATAAAAGAAAAATTGTTTTGATAATGAAAAGAAGTGCGCACTTTTTTTCATTATCAAAACAATAGAAATAGAGAATTTTGGAATACAGAATTTTGAAATACAGAATAATGGTTTTACAGAATTTTGAAGAACAGAATTTTAGATTTTCAGAATTTTGAAATACAGAATTTTAAAATACAGAATTTTGAAATACAGAATTTTGGAAACTGAATTTTGGCACTTACAGAATAATGACCCCAACCCAAATATTTCATAAAGTTTTAAAAGTTTTGTATACCTACGAAAATTTTGATTTTTAAAAAAAGTTTCAACATTTTGTTGAGAACTTAATAATTCGAAAATGATTTTTTTTTCGATTTTTATTAAAGTAACGGTACCTCCCATACAAGTTTTTAAAAACCGTTAAGAAAAATCTCATTTTTCTTAAAACTGACTCCTTCGATTTTGATTAAAATTTTCAAGTAAGCTAATATCAGTAGGATCTACCATACTACCAGAATACATATCTTATCTATCGATTACGGTATATTTCATAGAACCATTGTTTTGGCTTTGGACTGTCTCATTATCTCTGGAACCGATTTTATTGAAATTTTTTACACAAAAGCTCCTAATGTTTTTAAATAAAATTGCATATTAAAATTGCAATACAAGATTTTAATTTAAATAAAAATTGGATCTTTAAAAAAAAATTAAAAATGTTTTTTGAAAATTCGATATTTTGAAAATGAGTTGAGTATAGATTATTTTTTTTTATTTTTTAACTCTGCACTAATTGTTTATAAAGTTTTAATATGGTTCTTTTTTATATTTATAGTTTTGGTATGATTTTGTTTTGCAAATGAAAATTGGATGCCAAGCCCCTTTAATATAAAATCTGAAATTATTAATTTTTCATTGCACTCCAGTATACTAAGGTTCTTCATTGCACTCCAGTATACTAATTCTTCGACAACATGTTCCATAATTATATTTAATACATTTTTGTAATAATTAATTTTTAAATTAATATAATTGATAAGAATATTAAGAAAGTGAGTGGATGCTACGCCCGGCCCCTGAATCGAAAATAGCATGTTTTTATTTTTTTATTTTATATCTTTGTATAGACTACAAGTCTTAATTCACTGTACCAAATTTCTAAATTCTATAAACGAAAAAAAAATAGAAAATAATTCTGAGAAAGATTGGTGGATGTCACGACCTCTGTATAAGATTCAAATTTGTGAATTTTTACATAACCAAATTTAAGGATGTTGGGAAGTGCTCCATAATTTTGATGATCTGGTTAGTCAGTGTTTCCAGTAAGTTACGGTTTTCAAGGTTTCTGAATTCCTATATATACCGCACCCTTAGAACGAAAGTGTCCTAACTCAAAATTTTCGTAACTTCTTATTTTTCAATAAACTGACCTTAAAAAGCAAAATGAACTCCAAAACCAGTTGGTAAAAAAGAAGCCAAATTTTTTAGTTAGGTCACTTTCATTCTCAGGGTGCGATTTTATATATGTACTTATATCTCAGGAACCTACTTATTCTAAGAAATTGAAATTTGGTGAGGCATCTGTGGATACTTAGAAAATATTGAAAATTTTGGGTTTCTGACTTTATCTGTATTGAAATCAGAGAATATGTGTCGAAAAACGCTGCTTGAGTCTGTTCCTGTATAAAAGGGGTAAATGCCCGCAGAAAATTAACAGCTGATACCCTTTGATAAATTTTTTTTGGAAAATCTGAAATTTTACATGAAAACACAAAATTCTATCAGGAGAGTAGAAAATCTATCATATTTGTCTCTAAATTCAGTATTCCAAAGAAAAAACAAATCCTTGGTACGTGTACATGTATCATGTATGTATTATTTTCAGTTATTCTATCTTCCGATAGATGGCGCTGTATTGTGAAAGCTATATTCTGAACGATGTAATTTTTACGGAAATACATATTTTTATATCAAAAACGCTTCGAAGTGCAGGTTATGAGTGTCTATGAAGCTCTATTTAAAAAATTTTACCATAATAACAGTAATTATTTCTATTCTAATTTATGTATTATGTTTATTTAAATGGCTGAAAATAATTTCTTCATTAAAAATGTTCTAGATTTTTTTTTTTTTGGCAATTAAAGCAATTATTTTACTTGTTATCAAACCTTTAACGGTGTATGTGTCATTAAATAATTCTTATACTAAATTGTATATAATATATGAATATTGACATTACCTTGATTGCGTTTTATACCATTTTAACCAAATATTAGGTTATAATGGCCATAATTACAATAAATTCCGTTTCATTGGACATGGATGTACTTTTGCTTTCATATATATTATGTTAGGATACTCATATAGGTAGCAACATAAAACTACATATGTACATACACAATACACATACAGCCATTAGTGTAATTTATTATCAATCTGAATTAATGAACCAAATTCAAAATCGTCATAGTTTAATGTATCTATTTTTGTATAGGTATACGGAATACTTCATACGATTAGATACAATATTTTTCAATATATTATGTGTAGGTATGTAATTTGGATTTGTTTGATATCAATAGATAGATGATATCCATTATATCCATTGATATATCCATTGATATAATAATGTCATGTATATTTATGCATATTCAACTAATTACAAAAGTTGTAAACTTAGAATATAGGATACCGATCAAACATGGGTATAGGTACAATAATACAATATTGAAAATTCTCAAGGGCTTTGGGTTAATATCAATTATGTTATTTTGACCGGAAGCTATATGTAAATTGTATAAACATGAAAAGGACAAACACTCAAATTTATACATTGAAGGTATAATTATTGACAAAACTAAATTAGGTCAATGGACAAGAAAACTCTTGGTACATATTATATTATTATTTTTTTTTTTTTAGATTTCCTAAGGCTGATTTCAGGAAATTGGTTAAATTTATACCAATTCAATTGTGTTACATTCAATGTAAACTTTATGTCGGTATAGGAACCTACCTGCCTTACGGATATCAATATTATTTTCTTTAATTGACTTAAGCAAGATAATGGAAAATATCGGTAGCTTGTTTTTTGTGGTAGACAAATAATATTATGAGAAATTAAATTTATTTAGTTTTTGACATTATTTACTGCTGCTTCCAGGCATATAGCATGAAGGGCTTGAAGGTTAAACCTTACATCGTAGACAGTTCTAAACAAAGATGAAACTGAAATTTATTAAATAATATAGGTACAGTAAACACTGTGAAAGACAATCTTTGAGTTTTGTTCTCTATTTCGAGATTTTTACTAAATGTTTCAAAAAATCTGCTTTGATAGTTTTTATACAGATTGTTTTGCATAAGATGTTACATGACAAAAGGCTGGGGCGTATATAGTTTGAGTGCTTTTAAAACCAGAAATCCATATTTTAATTCTGTTTTATAGTGAATTGTTTTAGAACAATTAGTTTTTAAATCAGTAAAATTTTGAAATTTTTTTATTAAATAGTATTTTTGTTTTTAATATTCAATGCTCTTATCATATTTTAAGGCAAACACTAAAAATATCTTCTAGTTTTTAAGAAAATCAAAAATAACTGAATCTATTGTATTAAAGTCCTTACTAAGTGGAAATAGGATCTATTAAGAGCAATTTAAACTATGGATTGAAGTTAAATTAAAAAAAACTTATTTTCGTTATTTTTGATTTTCTCAAAAACTAGAAGACATCTAAGCATCGAGTTTTAAGTTTTTTACTAAAAATTGATAAGAGCATTATTTAATATTCATGTCGATTATGGAATCCGCAGTTCGGGATCCGCAGTGATTCTCGGTACGGTGTTCTCTTTTCTTTTCACTATAAATGGGTAAGAGGAAACGAGAGTACTGCACTGAAAATCATTGCGGATCGAGAATTGCGGATTTTGTAATCGACATGATTAAAAACAAAAATTATACTTAATAATGTCAAATTTTAAACAAAATGAGTTTTTGAACAAATTTTTAAAAAAACAATTTAAAAAAAATCTGAAAAATGATTATAAATGGCAACTTCCATAGAAATATTTTTTTTCATTTTCGATTTAATACGAAATGGTTCAACCCTTTTTGATCATTTTAAAAAACTTTTTTTTTATTTTTGGAAAAGTTTAAATTTTTTTTTGAAAAATTAATACATATTTCGAAAACCACTTTGTTTTTTTAACATTTTCTAACAAGAAATATTTTTATAACCAAAAATATGAAATACCTTTATCTGTAGCATAGAACTGTATATACAAACCGTTAAGGAAAATTTTATTTTTCTTAAAAACGACACTGGAGATTTTTTTTGTAAGCTTATTAATCCGATTTACCAATTTATTGGAACAAATTTTATACTTAATCATTATTTACGGTACCGTTTCTTAAAAATTTAAATAGAGTTGCATTTCAAAACTTAAAAAAAACACACATCTTGAATTTTTAAAAAAATGTTAAATTTTTTTTTTCAAAATTCAACATTTCAAAAACAGGAAGATGATTTTTTTTAAATAAAGTTTTTAATTCTACATTAATAAATACTAATAATTGGCGCACTATTTTTTTTTCTCTAAAATTGTAGATATAAACAAATAATTACAAAAAAAAACCACTCCAACGATTTTTAAAACTTTTTCTCATAAATTGAGATTTATTAAAAAAATAAAATAGTTTATATTCCATTAGTGTCAAAACTAAATACACAAGTATTTAATGACGTGTTGAATTACCACGATCTAAAATAACACCTTTCAGGTTTTACACTTTATATTAAATAAATAATCCTGTTAAGGTAACATAGCAATCTAGTTAAATTGATTTGATTTCCTACTTTAAACTCACAGCACTTGGCTAATTCATCTTCAGTATTCAATATTTAATCAGCCCAATGCCCTTGTTATGATTGCACACAAACCAAAATGAATTAACATTACACACTTTAACAACGTCCACTTGCGTATTTAACATGATTTCTTGTTAAATTTAACTTATGGCAATGTTGCAGCTTTCACGTCAATGTTTTAAGTGTTTTATATTTTAAATCAGGATAATCAGATGGAGTAAGTATAAAAATTCCCTTTAAGTCGAACTAAGCCAAGCTTTCAACAGCGTTTTGATTATATTTTAATTTGGAAAGTGAAAAATATGTGATCATAATCAAAATTTATTATTGTGAATTTTGTCTGTTAATTTTCAATTATAGGACCAAAAATATATTGAGGTCTACTATAGACCCCTCACAGGATTTAGCAATAGTCTCTTTCTATAGATAATGGGTAAGATTTAAGGGTTAATAAAAAAATATTAACAACAAAACTGACACAAATATTTCTGGTGAAATGTTAACAATATATCATTGAAACGAGTTGAGAGTAAATCCTGACACGGATTGTTAATTCCATAATCCAAACACCTAAACACTTGGTCTATAATATCCGTTTCCTCAACCACCAAAGCATTTCCATTTAATTGGAAACAAATCTCCATTCCATCACCGTTTTCCGACCATAAATTTACGATTATTTCACTACAATTAGTTTGAATATCCTTCCCTACCCACCCACCACCCACCACCACCTGAGCCATATAATAATAATAATAATGTTATAACATAACCTGTTTCAAAAACTCAAACCCTATACTAAAAGGACAAAGCAAAATACACTGCACACACACACATACATACACATACTAACACACACACACCTACATAAACAAATACTCGACATGTTAAAATGTTTATATATCGCGTGCCATATCTTTTCAGCTGCGCTGCCATTTTGCTTGAAATTATATTTGCCGTGAATTTGCACACAGACGGTACTCAATTTATGAGCCTCAAAAACACTTTTAAAACTGCTCCCGCGGGACACTCTTAAGCAAATCAAAGGAACTTTTGAATTTGACTTTTTAAGAAAAAAATAAAAATGAATAAGAACAAAAGCTAAGGTAAAGGTTTATATATATTTTTGGGAAGATGTGGCACAAAGGCTCCTTTTTCTCATTCCTATAAATATCCTTTCCAAGAGACTTGTTGTCTCTTGGAGCATATCAAAAGGGGTTACAAGAAGACATATCTCTGGATCTGCTTGTGCAACTTCCATCTTATATCTTTTCCACCTGAAGAGTATAGAGGCGTATATTTTATATTATTATATAGGAAGGATATGTCCTCTCTAACTCTACATACACCAAATTTGCCGACACGGTGGGTTGTAAATTTTGCAATTCCTCATGCGTGTTAGTTTTCGCAGGATTTTACTTATACAGAGAATGGGAATAATACCTCTCTACCTATCTACCTTCTTGCTTACCTACGTATGTATATAGCATCTGAAGGCCTGCTCCCAAGAGTGTAATATATCTAACGAAGGACATCGATAAATTACCACCGCAAGGAAACGTTGTTAGTTTTGTTCCCAACTCTAACCTGTGTGTCTGTCTGTCTGTCTATTTGTGGATACCTATATAATATATATACGAATATTTTTATGTGTGTACGTACGTATCTGTACGGAATCCTTTAACTTATCACTTCCTTAAAACATTGCATCACATCCATCAAGTTTGCGACATATCAAGCTCTATTATCAAATGATAAATCATTCAAGGGATGTGAATGAGTGAGTATATGTATATAGTATACATAATATTCTCTTATTTGTGTAGGTGGAAGGATGGCTGGGAAGTGGAAGGTAGGTTCATAGCACACGAGTCTAAAGAAGTCATGTTGTGTGCAGCATCATGTTGGTGAAGTGTCAAGAAGGAAGAAAATGCAAGCATCCTGACAAAAACACTCTTCAAAATCTTTGACACAGTTTTGAGGACATTTTGTGTATGTGAAACATGTGTTTCACTCGAAAAGTAACATTTAACTTACCATTCAAGATCAATGATTTATGTTTTTTATTTTTTTTTAAATGATTTATGAGCGAAGGAATGAAGGAAGTCTTAATGGAAATGTTATTTGACATCTTAAAGTCGATTTATGCAAGGTCATGTTAGGAATATATGCTTTCAATAGTATAGCTTTTCATTAAACATGATTTGTATACATATGTATGTACATATATGAAAGGACTTCAAATCCTTTGAGAATTATTATTAATTATGAAAATTACAGAAAATCCCTTGAAAGAACTGAAATCACTTTCAACAAGAGAAATCTATTATTAATTCCCTCCCCCCTCCCCCTCAACAACAATTATTCACTCATTTTATCTACTAAATGATTATATTATATAGATTGCTCAAAAGAACTTTACACAAAGGTTTCTACATATGTTCTATTTTTATTGTCTCTACCAAAAATATGTCTTTAAAATAATTGCAAACCGATATCTCTTGTCATGCGATACGATTACTAAGAATATAGAATTGAAATGCTTTCATTATTGTAGGTTTATTTTGTTGGGTATACCAAGCAATTTAGGTAAACACTATTCCACAATATATGTATATGTAAGTCTGGGAGTAGTAATGTTCTGAAAATTGCATGCCATCCTTCATCAATTGTAAGTATACTTCTATTACAATCTACATTTGGAAAGGACATACACATTTATGTATGTATATCTAAAGCATTCCATTCACATCATTGCATATATTAGCTTTTAGCTTTATGGAGAAAATTTATATCGTGTGCACATTATTATTGAGAGAGTGCATTATACGATTGCAATAGAAATGAAGAAAAGGACTCTCCAGTCAATCACTGGGGTCACATGCAATAGCAATTGAGTCTTGTATATTTTTAACTTTATTTCTAAAGGACAAATATTGGATTTAAAAAAAAATACTCCAATCCTATCAACAGGAAGATGGTTTAGAAAGTTGTTTTATTCAAATCCACCCACTGCCACACCCTCTTTTTATGAAAACTTAATTTCATCCTTATTGAACGTCTTTAAAACATTAAAACTTTGTAACCAAGCACTCTTCAACTTAAAATTTATGTGTTTTATTTTTTCCGCCCACTACCACGCCCACTTTTCATATGTTTGAATTTCATTCTTATACATATATTACCGTTATAAGGCTGAAAATTTTTAATTAATCTCCTCTGGGCTAAACTCATTTTTTTTATAACTGAGATTCCTCCTAAATTAATAGCCTGGAAATTTTAAATTTTGTAAATAAAACCTCTATTGAATCTAAGGCATGACATGTTTATTTTTTTTTTTTTTTTGAGTTTGCCTACTGCCACACAGACTTTTCCTATATTTGAGTTATTTCCTTAAATTAAACATAAAGTGTTCTTTGAATGAATTGAAATGTTGTTTAAAAATATTCAATAGGTGGTGCTGCGAAGCGTGGCAGGGATCAGCTAGTCAATATTTATGAAAATGAATGATAGTCTGTATGGACCTTTTAGACTCAAAAACTACTGAAACAATTACACTGAAATTTAAATGTTTGTTCCAATTAGCACCTACAGGGTGTCCGGTGGGAAATTTATGTTTTAAAACTTCAATATCTCCAAAAATTATAAAACTTTCGAAAAGATTTTAGTGTCATATGAATCATCTTCAATGCGAATTTTAATTCCCTTAGATTTTTTTTAAGGGGGATACCTCAAGAGTAAAGTTTACAGCAACTGTGAGGGAGCTGAAAGAAAATATCCGCCGTGAAATCAATGATATTCAGCCAAGAATTCTACAGCGCGTGGACGAAATACGATGGACCGCTTTTAACAGCGTATACAACTAAATGAACAACATTTGGATGATGTAATATTCAAAAAATAAAATCCGCATTATTCTTTTTGGTAATAAAATAAAAAAATATAACAACATGTCTCATAGTTTTTTTTTTTATTCACGTTTGAAAACATAAATATCCCACCGGACACCCTGTAGATAGTTTTGAAAGTGGTTTGAGTAAAATCCAACCACTGCCACGCCCACTTTTCTTCGATTAGAATTGTATCCTTGTATAACGTCTTTATAAGACTTAAAATTCATGACATATGAAGTTATTTTTTGTTGGAAATGCACCTATTATACCGCGCCCTTTTTTTATATCAGAGATTTTTACTTATTTCTCATCCCTATAGAACTTTGAAATTTGGTAGTTAAAATCTCTTGAGCCTATAGCGTGACATATTTTTTTTTTTTTTTTTTTCAAATTCCCCTACTGCAACCACGCCCATTTTTCTTTTATTTGAGTTTTTTCCTTATATGGCTTTTTGAAAGGTGGATGAGAACACATTTTGAGAGAAAAATTCTCCCTCTGATTTTTAATTCTCCCGTCAGCCAAACAGTAATAAGCCAGTGCCTAAGAAGTCATTTACAGCAAATTGGTTCATGTTTATTTTGCTCTAAATGAGTCAGCCATGCTCCAGTCCAAAAAGTCTGCAAATCCACCTCCGATAGACGCCGCACAGTGGCCTGTTTATGCAAATCTAGTGGCAATAATCATTTTTCGGGTTATTGAAGGTTTGAATTAACAACAACACTTGAGTGAGCTACCACTAAGTTTTTATAGGCTGGAGTTATAGCTATTTCACGACTGTCACGCTGATTATCAGACTGAAGTCTTTGTTCAATTTTAATTGAATAAACTTTCTAACGGGTGATTTTTTAGCTGGTTTGGTTTTGGCAACACTGGTTTTGACAGCTGACGTGTGTTAAGTACCTTGTGTCACTGTCAAACAGCTTCAGTTTGGTTTGCAATTTAACCATGGATCGTCTTACAAATGAACAACGCTTGCAAATTATTGAATTTTACTATCAAAATTCGTGCTCGGTTCGAAATGTTCATCGCGCGCTGCTTCCATTTTATGGTCGGCATTCTCGACCTTCTGAGCAGTCTATTCGGAAGATTGTGACCAAATTTCGCACCAAATTTACTTTGTTGGACATTAAACCACCAACACGTTTACGTACTGTGCGTAGTGAAGAAAATATTGCGGCCGTATCAGCTAGTGTGACAGAAGACCGCCAAATGTCGATTCGGCGCAATGGTGAACGCTACCGAGTGATGATAACAAACTTTTTTTTGCCCGAAATGGAAGTTCTTGACTTGCATGATATGTGGTTTCAACAAGACGGTGCCACATGCCACACAGCACGCGAAACAATGGCGCAATTGCGAGGCGAGTTTGGTGAACAGTTAATTTCACGTTTCGGGCCGGTCAATTGGCCGCCTAGATCGTGTGATTTGACACCATTAGACTATTTTTTGTGGGGGTATGTCAAGGCTAATGTCTATAGGGACAAGCCCGCTTCGATTGACGTACTGGAAGCCAACATCCATGCATTCATTCGTGAGATACCGGCCGATATGTGTGAAAGAGTATGCCAAAATTGGACTCAGCGGATGGGCTACCTGAGACGCAGCCGCGGTCAACATTTGCATGAAATTATCTTTAAACA
The DNA here is from genome assembly GCA_929447395.1 of Epistrophe grossulariae. NCBI lineage: Eukaryota > Metazoa > Arthropoda > Insecta > Diptera > Syrphidae > Epistrophe > Epistrophe grossulariae. Next base: position 148,707,181 of record OV839566.1, on the reverse strand, counting down.
TTAAATTGCAAGGTTCAAACTATCGATTCAAATAAATATTTCATTCATTTTTTCGAATTTTTGTGTTTTTTTTTTTTTTTAAAGTTCTAAACCTTTTAAAAAATCACCCGTTATTTGTTTATTATTAAAATAAAAAATGATTTTTTTTTATTTTTTTTTATTTAAAAGCTTTTGAATTCAATGTTTTTTTGAAACACACCTTGGACACACTTTTTCAAATTTAAATTTAGTTAAAAAAAACGCCACAAATTTCCGCCTTTAAATTAATGCAAAAAAATTTTATATGTTTGTTCAAATAATTTCAAAAATTCAACTGCATAATATTGCATAGAGCTGTACTGGAGAGATTTGATTTCAAAAAAGTTAGTCCATTTTCTATTACAAAATTTTAAGTCTGAAAATTTATTTTTCAAAAACTAAAAGAATTTGATTTAAAAACTTAGACACAGAATTAATTGATTGGTTTTTGGATTGAAAAACGGTATACCATGACATTGTCAGTGATGCCGTTAATTTTTAATATGTTTTTTCTAATTCAAGTCAGTTTTTTAATAAAATTCTACTTACCGCCCCCCCCCCCCCCTCTTCCAAACGATTTTTTTTCTGGTCTAGACGTTACCTAAATGCCTCTAGCCTTTTCTTACATCATATCCAAAACACCCTGTATATTTTTGGTTTGTTTAATTTTTGTCCATTATTTGACTTGTAATCTATCACTTTTGATTATTTTTCCACTATTCCACTTGTAATCTACCAATAAAATATTTTTTAATACACTCTTTTATGTCAAAAAATTAAAATTATCACTTATTAAACAAAAAATAAAAGTAATATTTAAAAAAAATGGTTTATTTTCTTTTATCCCCACTTTCTAGCTAAATAATGGTTTTGTTATTCCTTACTGTTTCACTCAAATAAATTTCAAAACATTCTGCTGTTAATCTAAATTTTAACTTTAGACCTTTTTAAGTTCAAATACAAACTATGTTTATCGCTTTATATGCAAATAATTTTTTTCAACAGAAAGTTCTGAAACACTCTGCATAGATATTTTTTTTAAACTCCTCCAGCATTATAGACTTAAAATTTCCTTTAAGTTAAAAAAAATTGTTACGATCGCGATGTCTTTATTCCTTTAAGATTTATGATTTTAGCAAGCAAAAAAATCGAAACGCGCCACTTTGCGCCGATGCAGTTAATTAATAGGCGTTTTTCTTTTTTAGTTCAGAGCAGAGCCTGAATTGTCAAACAAAAAATTGTGTTTCTTTTTTACCTCTGAACGTTCAGAGCTTCAAATTTGTGTTTCTTTTTTCGTTCTGAACATGTTCTGAGCTTGTTCAGAGCGCGCTCTATGAGCTCAGTATAAAATAATTGAGCAGACCGAGTTGAATGCTGAACACAAGCATTTGACAGGTGAAATTGGAAAAAATGCTAGGTGTTCAGGTGTGTTTCAAAAATAGTTCAAAGCGCTCAGAACACGCTTTGTTCAGAGGTTGTTCAGAGCATGTTCGATATGCTCGGACTCTGTTCAGAACTCTATTCTGATCTAAAAAAGAAAAACGCCTAATGAAGACCGCAACTGAGTTGGCGCACGCAAGTGGAAGAGTAATTGAACCGACTTGTTGTGTGAAACTAGAGACAGTTATAGCTATTGAACGAGCTGGATGTATGAAGATTGTTGGCTAAGTCTTGGATCTAATCCGGACTAAACGAAGGCCAGCAGTTTTTATTGCCTCTTTAAAAACCTTATTGGGTGTTATTTCCTTTAATAACAGGCCTTATTTTCGCGAAACTCATAACACTGCACTTTTAAACTCTTATTGCAAATTCCTATAAATTGATTGAATAATGAATACGGCCTATCCATATGTTCAAATCAAAATTTGTTTATTTTAAGCCATTTTGTGTAACCTTATCTTGAACTTAAAAAACAAATTCATATACACACATCTGGATGTCTTGAGAGAATTCCTTAAATTGGCAGTTTCACCTTAGCCCAATTCAGTTATAGTTGGTGGCACCAGTCAGGCTATATAGAATTACATGTTTCGATGGCGGCAAACTTCAATTTTCCCTAGAGATTTTTCTTTTGTTTTTATTTTTTTTTCTATGAATGGTTGGCTTATTACAATCCAAATATGTTAGTATATAAAGTTTCAAGCTGCACTTTTGTTACACTACACCGATAATTAGCTGCATGCAATTCATTTATTAGTGAATGCGGTCAATTCATACGAGTCTATTTGGTTGGAAGTCCGCGTCGTCGTCGTCGTCATCATCATCGTCATCGTCGTTGTTCGGATTCGGACTCCTGGTAAAACTTTTGACATGCAGCAGACTACAATGGATAAAGAAAAAGTGGTAGTATTAGAGTATACCTACATATACATATGTACATATAAATAGCTCTTTATAACTTTATCTGGTGTTTAGTTGGAAAATCAAACGAAGAGTATAGGGGTTCTTAAACTTATATCATAGGATTGGGGATATATATGTACTTATACTTATACGACAACAACTGTCAATTATGTGCAATAAAACAATATAACTGGCATAGTTTTAGGCGCGACGAAACTGTCGACGACAAAGAGGTGCATATTTTATTCAATGGCAATGCCCTATTGACACACGATTGGCGTTAATACTGGCAGCTATATAGCTGATGGCATATACGAGCGCGGTCAATGGTCAGAGATGTTGTTGTTGTTATTGTTATTTTTGTTGGTTGATGTTTATAGTTGTGTGTATTGTCCATCAAGGTTTTGGTCCCCCACTTATATAGTGGGAGACAGTTAATGAACTGCAAACGATATGCGATGAAATCAACATTTGTGATGGTGGCGGTAAGTATTTTACCTAGTTATATTCCAGCCAAAGAGGTGCCAAGGATATGACATTAAAATGTGCAAATATAGACAAGAGGGGTCTTAACAAGGTTGGTTGGTCTGCATAAGTCATAACAAGGAACTCATTATATATTGGTCTCTCTGCAGTGCTTGCTATAATATGTCGCATGATGTATAAGTAGGTATAGGTATCTAATGGTTATTTTTCCCATTATCCATTTATGAATCCCCATTTAACGGTAGTCTATGAGTAAATTATGGAATTTAGTAAGTGATTAATTGATATTTTGTACTACATATGATAATTTTGGATTTATGGATCTTGATAAAAGATTAATTTTCCTTGACGGGTTTTGAATTTCAAAAGTTGTATTAGTTTAATACAATTTTATAAATTTACAAATCATATCGATATACATAGGTGGAAGTAGTGCTTGACTGCTAACCTGGATGTGTGGGTTCGCTCCCCAGTCTAGGCAGCATTCTTTTCTATATTCCCTCAACTGAACGCCACCCCTGGGATTTAATGAGATAATCAAAACCTAATTTCTCAATCCACTGTGCCAACAAAAATCTATTCTATCCTTCTATTCCTTCTAACATTTGCCTAATTTATAAGACCCTAGGTCTTATTGGCATATATATGTTTTTGTTTAAAAAAAAAAAAAAAAAAAAAGATATATCTACGGATCTTTTCATCTATAGTATCAAGGAAATCGAATAGTCTCATGATCATATGTAAATATAATGGCTGGTGGTTTCAGAACCTTATAAAAGGTCCTATAAAAGGTCAAGTTTTTATAAATTTTTGATATGTCGTTAATTATGATTTTTAAATAAAAATAAAGACAACTCCACCCCTTCACAATCTTATGAAATCCTTAAAAAATGGCAATTTTGTCAGTCTTTCGTTTTTTTTTTAACTAATTTGTGCTGACTTTTATTTAAAAAAAATTATCTGGGCAACTTGTACAAAACAAAATTTTCTACAAATATGATCTAGGTAGTATATTTTTGTACAACCAAAACCAACGATAAAACACGCTGCGGAAAAAGACTACTAATGCTGGTTAAAAATATATTCATGAAGTTAAAGGTTCAATTTAAATCCCGTTGAAATTATATAGTAATTAATATGACAGAGAATACAAAATAAGAGAGAGAGAAGAGTCATTCACATCACGATTATCACGATTAGAGCATTATAAGTTGACGTTTTGCCCTGAAATTAGCACGTGTTTTGTTGTTATTAGTGACAAAAACTTTATTAAAAAAAAAATTTATTTAAATATTATCTTACGCAACTCCAAAAAAAATGTGATTAAATTTTTTCTAGCTTTAAATTTCGGCTTAATGGAATTTTTAAATCCGCTTAAGTGAATTTTTTTTTTAAAAGGGGGTTCGTTTAAGTCAAAAACCGGCTTAAGTGAAAACTGTGTCATTTGGCCGTTTTTCTTAAGAGGGATTAACTGTATTTGATTTTTTATTAACATATTTGTTTTTTTCTCTGTCTGTGCCTGTGGTTGAAAATATGTACATAAAATGTTAGAAAAATATTGTTTTGTTTGTCTTTTACAAAAATACCTACATAAAAAGTTTGTACCTTCCTATATAAGTTGAGTGATTTGTCTATAAGTTTGAGAATCTGAAAAAAAATATCCCCCCTTCCGCTGCACTGGTAAAATTTTGTAATTGTGACGTAGTTTTTTAAATTAATTCTTGAGCTGAACAATATCCAAAATCTTGTCTTTTACAAGGCATAAGATTAATGTAATACAATGAAGAGTTCAAGTTACCTGGGGGACTATGACAGTAAATTATGTATAAGCAAGGTTTTCATGGGTTAGTCGCCGATGACTCAGATGTTTTTATTACTTCTCTTGTACCTCTGCAATTGGTGTTCAGTATCAGTACAAAAATAATTTCCCAAAATGCTCATCCGGGATAAACCATGATATTGTAGGTTACTTAAAAATGAGTTTCTATATAAGAAGTATCCATATAGCAGAAAAAAACGATATGGATTACAAAAACAATTTGTTCATCAATCACAATTTGAGTTTTTGTATGATTTATGGAAAAGTGTGCAATTCCATCACAGAAAATTCATCTACACAAAAGTGCTACATATTATAGTCTAATGCCACATCAAAAGAATTCAATAATTCTAAATTGATGACATGATAAAAAAAGTCGTGAGTAAATACCCCTGGTCCACCTACTGTTCATAAGTACCTACTTGATTTATGGAAAATAAAAATAATATCAACTGTGTTACAAACTATTGGACAATTTATTGAAGAAGCTCAGGAAGCCCGCAATAAAGACTTAAAATAATATGAAGAACATCACCAAGAAAAAACAAAATAACAGTTGAGAAAAAACAAAATCAGACATATAACTTTTTTCTATTGTTATTTTACCAGATCCTGTTTTTACAATTTCTATGTATGTAAGATGAACTGTACTTAATAAAAAATCCATATTGACAAGGCCCTCACTAATCAACTCATGAATCCAAGTGAGATCGCCGGGACTAAACGCCAAATTTTGTGGACATGAAGTGATGTTTTACCTTTCAGTTTACGAACAATATGGTTTAGATTAAAAGTAAGTATACTTATATCAATATGTTTGAGAAAGTTTTTGAGAAATATTTTAAATAGTTTAAATACACTTTTAATTTTATAGTGAACGATTTTAAATGTATTTTAAAAGTGTCTTATTTTTAAATTTTAAGTTAGTAATTTTAAACATTTTTTTTGAAAGTTTTTCCTTTAAAAACACTTTAAATTTTACATTGAATGCTTATAAAATTTCATTTAATGACTTATAAAAATGTAATTTTCAAATTAAAAATCTTCCCTTTTAGTCTTAATACAAACACTTTTAATGTTTTCTTCAAAGCGTGAGTCATTCGTTTTAAAGTGTTCACTTTGACATATTTCTTTGCAGCTTATAAGAGAGATTCTTTACATTTAAACGGTTTAATTTTTAAATTTAAAGTTATTCGCATTGAAGTAATAAAAAATTGAATTTTTACTTTCAAATTGAATACGTTTCAACACGGTTGTCTTTCATTCATATTAACTTTTATTTTTAAAGTGGTTTTTTGAGGAGTTTAAAGTGTTTTTTTCTCGTTGTATAAATTCATTTTAATGTACTTACCTTGTTTATTAAAAATTAGTTTTTGGAATAATTAATTAAAATATCTTTTGGTTTATAATGTTATGTCTTCAAACTTTGTTTTTAAAACTCATAAATTGTTTTCATATCATGCGAACATTTTTTTTTTTTAATTGGGCGTTTTTAGTGGGTGCGTTTCAATAGGTTGATTCAAAACTATATTTGTAGATTGGTCTCAAGCCCTTAGCTTAAGTAGATTTAATGCTTTATGGTCATTCTACCCCACCGATGTGACGGAATGAAGCTCGCAAAAAAAGTTTAAGTTTTTTTCACTTTCATTCCCTTTTACACTGCAATAAATCCTAAACATGTAAACAAACAAAAAATAGAAGAAATTATAACATTACTACAAATAACACTCACACAAAATTATTTTACGTTCAATAACCAATTCTATAACCAAGAAGAAGGCCTCGCAATGGGATCCCCTTTAAGTGGTCTACTCGCTGACATTTATTTAAATCACTTTGAAAACAAACATATATTATCAAAATTAAATCAACAAAAAAAAAAAAAAAAAAAAAAATATATAGTTTTCTACGCAAGATACGTTGATGACACATTTGTCATATTTAACGGAACCAATAGACATACTCAATAATTATATTAACAACATAAATAACAAAATCAAGTTCACATGCGAAATCGAACAAAATAATGCAATAAATTTCCTAGATCTAAACATTAATAAAAACAACAACAAATTACATTTCAAAATTTACAGAAAACCAACAACAACAGACATCACAATACACAACGACTCCCACCACCCCTTCACACAAAAAATCGCAGCCTATAACGCATTCATCAATAGATTAATTAATATACCTTTAACGAAAAAAGATTACGACGAAGAAGTCAACACAATAAAACACATAGAATTATCAAATGGATACAAACCAGAAATGATAGACAGACTTATTCACAAAAAGAAAAAGAAAATAGAAAACCAAAACAAAACAAAACCAACAACAATAACCCAACAAAAAGTTCAAAATACATAGCAATCGAATACACCAACATTTTACCACAAATAATAAAAAACGAATTTAAAAAACACAACATTAATGTATCTTTTAAAACAAACAATAATATACAAACAATATTAAAACTAAAAACCAAAAAAGACACCAAAACTTGCTCTGGCGTTTACAAAATAAATTGTGATGATTGTGAACAATATTAATAGGACAGACAGGGAGAACATTTTATGAGAGATTCACCGAACACAGACCAAAACACAATACCAAATCCACCTACGCATTGCACTTATTAGACAAGAACCACAATTACACAAGTTTTGAGACAAACTTAAAACCATTGCACTTCTGCAAGAAAAGCTCAACCCTAGATGCATTAGAAGAGTTCGAAATATATAAGGCATACAAAAAAGAACAAGACAAAATAATGAATGACAAACTAACAATTAAAACCAACTCATTATTTGACACAGCCATCAATTTCGTCGACAAACACACAAGATAGAACAGGACAAATATCATAACAAACGACACGACAACAGTGGCAACAACAACAACCAGAAACAGCTTAAATTAGCATTAAAAGCCCGATGATGGAATAAATTTCCGAAACGCGTAGCTTCAATTTTATTTATTTATTGTTGTAAAAAGTCTGTATATTTCAAAATAAAGTTTAATTTTAAAATTTAAAATTTTTCTTTAATTCTTTATAAACTAAACATGAGATTTTAAAACAAAAGTCTTCAAAATTAATCAGTAAAATATTTTATTAATTGAATTTGAATTGATATTCAAGTATTTAATAACTTTTCAGTTCAACTTGCATTTATACCTATATACTTATACTTAACTAACAATTATTTACTTCCGTCAAAAGAATGTTTTGTCGTCACTGTGTCAATCCATCCTTTAGCCTTCGATTGCCTTTTGTTGCATCTTAATAAATGCATCGTTTTGTTTGGCTACAAAAATAAACAAACTTTTATGATTTTCTTAATTTTTGTCTTTCATTATTATAGAATACATCTTTTCCATTTCAATAAGCTTACAACTAAAAAACTAATTGAACACAAACAAATCCTTAAATTCGCATCTTAAAACTTTCAAAAAAATAAAAATCAATACTCCCGCCATCACTCCACCACCAAGACACTCCACAGCAGTGTGTTTGGCAATCTCCTGTCAAATGTCCTGCAAAATTCAGATCACCATTCAATATTTACAAAAGACAAAAGTCAAGCCAAGTCCGTGGAAATGTCAACATAACTATCTCACTCTATAAAATCCCAATTTAAAACTTTCATTTATTCGTCTCCGAGCAGCAAAAAACTTCATCTTCTTCTTGTATAGGTAGGTAGGTATGTCTGGTATACTCGTTTATCGATCGAAATGACTATATCATTTTCAAGTCTTGTAAGAGTGATGCTGCAGGAGCAAGAGCAGCAGCAGCAGCAGTAGCAGCCCCAACTGCAAAAACATAATTCCATTTTTTTGTTGCTATTATTATTTTTGTAGCTGAAGAATGAAAGAATCCTTTTCCAAACGAATCCTTTTTTTTTCTCACTATTCAAATAACAATAAAATCTCAAATGTCGCATCATTGTCATGAATCAAAATGAATATTTACACACTGAAATTAAATTAAAACTTGAAACTTGTCACAGAAAAAGGATAATATCAAAATAATTCACCCATTCATTCAATGAGAGAAAAACCATCACGATGATGCGATGGTGTAGAGGTATATTCGTTGCCACTATAGCTAAGGATCTCCGAGATGCGCCATCTATATTCAACTTTTGTACCTACACTACATAGGTACTCGTTTATTGTCGTTAGAATGAATTTTCATGATTTTGAGTAACGCTAACAAAATTATTGTCAGAAGCAAATCAGTCCTGTCTAACTGTTAAAATAAACACGAGACTAGATGTGGGGTCGTTGTACCTATGTATACTTCTTCGCCTCGCATCTTATGTACCTATTCCTAGCTCAGTTTTCGAAGTGAGCTAGAGCATGGATGATAACGAAAAAGTTCAAAAGATTTTGTTTTTTTTTCTATTTTGTTTGCAATTCTGTTATTTTTAGCTTCTTCTTCAACTTCAACCCCTACAACCTCACATAGTGGGAGGGGTTGAAAACTCTTAACGTTTGAATATGAAGAAGGATAAATTCCTAAATTCTGTCTCTTCTTGGATTATTTACCACGTATTTTGATTTGATGTTGTTATTTGGCAAATAGAATACGAATTTAAGGACTTTCTTCCGATGATTTTTTATTTTTTGTTGTTGTTGTATTTAGAGGGATAATCAAGGAAAAGGTTGTATAGGTACAACAAATCACTCTTGTCAGTTTAAAAAAAAAAAAATTGATATTGGTTGAAGCCAAAGGATATACCGACATTTGATTTTGAGAAAATCGAATTCTTTATACCCGTATAGGTACCTCTATACCTATACTTGTATATATTTATAAACTTACATATCATTCTTGTTTAAACGAATTTCCGCCAGAGAATGAAGCAAAACAAATTCCATTTACATTCGAATGACTTTTAAGATCCTTGCAACATCTGTGCGGAAGATTCAGTGTAAATACTCTTGACTTTACCTCCTATATACAATATTATATACTACAAGTGGGCTGGGAACGGAACTTTGCTAGAAATATTTAACTGATTTTGTCGGAAAGGAATCATTCAAGTAAATAGAGTTCCTTTTTGATATTTGACATTTGAATTACTTGAAATTAGGTACCTTGTGAATATAAAACGGTGAAGGATTAAAATTGATTTTATTTTTGTTTTCTATGAAATATATGTATAGGTACTTGAATTTATTATGATGACACAAAACTGTCTTTTAAATTTTAACCATATTATAATCTAGAGGAATAGAACTTGCTTGTCCCGCACAATTAAATTTTTTTTCTTTTTTGGGTGTAGATATTAACTTAATTTTATTCATTTATTTATTGTGAAAAAATCAACTTATATAGAAATAAATTGATTAAATTGTTTTGACACCAACCATGTACATTAACTGATTTCCTTAAGATATCTTGTTATGAAAACAAACTTTTTTTAACTTCGTTTTAGTGGTTTTTTTAGAAAAAAAAAAAAAAACAAAAGATAAAAATCAACCAAGTTGTTTTCGATTTATTAAGTTTCCAACAAAAAATTTATAATTTTTGCAAATAAAAAAAAAAATGCATCGGTCACACTGTGGTTTGAAATCCTAAACAGTTTAGATCTATTGATCTGGTTTTAAATGAAATAAATGTAATGGGAGCCCATATTTAAACATGCGTAAAACATACTTACATAAGTTAAAGGTGGTATTATGTGAGTATATAATATGTAAATATGAATAAAATACCACCGTGTTGCACATATGCATCGCACTCACAGTTTAGACTGAGAAATTGTTAAAAAATCAATATAATTAGAAATAATTGATTAAACATAACCTCTGGAATGGATTTTACACAAACCTGATGTACACCATCTGATTTTTTAAACAATCCTCAATTTATGAGAACAAAACATTGAAAATCGTTGGTGCGGTGTTTTTAAAAAAAATAATTTTTTATACATAACTACATATATAAAATTTTGTAAACATTTTTAAGAAGAAAAAAAAAATAGTTAAGCAATGTTTAACAAATGTTTTATCATTTATTTATGCAGAGTTACAAAATTAATTTTAAAAAACAAAAAAATCTACCCATTTTGGAAATACCGAATTTTCAAAAAAAAAATTTGAAATTTTTTTTAAAAATCCAAAAAAATTTTTTTTCAAAATTGTAATACGCAATATTATTCAAACTTATTAGAAGCTCTTGTGTAAAAAATTTCGTTAAAATCAGATCAACAAAGGAGACAGGTGAAAACCAAAAAAATGGTTCTATGAGAGATACCACTTTTAATTGATAGATATTTTTTTTTTTACAAAAATATGGTAAGTGGTACTGATATAAGCTGATGTAATAAATTCAATCAAAATTGTAGGAGTCGTTTTTGAGAAAAATAAGATACAATACCTTTCCGGTTTTTAAACACTTGTATGAGAGATACCGTTATTTTTGGTTATACGAATTATTTTAAATAAAAATCTGCTAGATAATGTTAGGTACACAAATGCTGGCTACCAAGTTTAATAAAAATCTATCAAGTCGTTTTCGATTAAAATCACAAGAAAAAACTTTGAAAGTTTTTTTAAAAATCAAAAAAAATTGGAAATTTTGGTAGGTATACAAAACTTTTTAGAACATTCTTCATAAAATAATTGATCAAAATCGGTCGGTTTTCGATAAAATCGAAAAAAAAAAAAAAAAATGCTTCTATAGGAGGTACCATTTCGGAAATTAATCCCTTTAAAATACTGAATTGAAATTAAAAAAAAGTTGTGGTCACGTTTTTTGAGAAAAATAAGATTTTCATTTTTTGTAAAAAAAAAAGTTGTAGGTAGGTACCTAGGGCACCTTCTGTTATTTTTGGTACTAAAAAAAAAAAAAAAAACAGGTGGGGCAATACCCAGAAAACGCTATTTACCAAGTTTAAATTATATCGATAACCCGATTAGTCTTCAGACGATAGACAGACCAAGAGACAGACATACAGACAGAATTGCGAGACCCTCTTTGTTCGACTTCGCTATCATCGTAATGTCAAGTGATCTCGAGTTTGATTTTTTTTACGAATCCATAACTTGCCATATAATATTATGTATACCTTTAACCTTAGAAGGTAAAAATTGAGAATTTTGATAGAGAATAATATTAAAACTTTTTAAAACATTCTCGATAAAAATTTGATCAGAATCCGTTTTGATAAAATAAAAAAAATGGTTCTACGGGAGTTGCCATTTAAAACCATTTTTCGCCCTTTTGTATGTACTATTCACATCAAAAATTACTGAACTTTTTTTTAAGAAAAATTGTGAGCGAGTTATTTAGAAAAATAAAATATTCATTACATAGCTGGTATACCTACCGTAAAAGTGTATTATATTATTAACCAATTTTATGGTTTATACAGGATGTCCTATAATCAATGCGGTCCAAACTGAAACTGGTGATACGGCAAGTTCAGGAAATATCAGAATTCTTGTACTTTTATATACCGAATGATAACCGAAAAACCCACACTTTGAACAGGTTAATAAGTAGCTATTCAAAGAAGGTCTAATTTTTAAGCGTTGCCATCCTTGTTGAAAAGCTTAGAAATTAAATTAGTAGATTTTCTTTTAGCGTACAAAAACTCAGTCTGTTAGGTTGAAATGGGCAGGGATTGTATACTGATGATCTGATATCATTCACTAACGTCTCCAATATTAAAACAGAGTCCCAATCTTTAAATATATTAAAAATTAGTAAATTTATTACCAATAATTGTGCGTTTCATTTGGTTTTAATAATAACTCCATTTTATTAATAATTACATATTTTGTTTATTGAATAAAATATAACTCAGCGTGTGAAATAATAATAAATAAACGCCTATTTCCATACATGTATACGTGTGTCTTTCGAAAAAAAAATCATTAGTTATTAATTTTTCTTTTTTGTATTATTGATTAAATTTCTTTGTTTGACTTAAAAATATCAGAGAAGGCCATATTCAAACAATGACCTTACATATCCACATTATTTTTTATTAAAAAAAACAACGCACTTATTAATAAAAATATCAATATATGTATATATCGACACAAGTAACAGAAAACGACAACAAATAAAAAAAAAAAACACTAAACAGTCATTCGATTATTCGACAGCGAAAGGTGTATTTTTGTATTAATAAAGCATAATTACATTTTAATTGAGAAATTGTGTATGCTGCTCCACTATGAGTGGTACCTCTATACCTACAAACATCAAAATTGGCCCCACAAAACACCCTTTGCTCTGCTGAAAAAATAAAAAGAAAAAACAACTAACCATCATTAACCGCTATACAAAGGCGCAACGCAATCGAAAGGATATGTTCGACATGATTCCACCAAATAGGAAATTAAAGTAAAAAATATACAACAACACAACAATAAAAAAGTGAGGCACAGGTTTTGGGGGTTGTTGCTTAAGGAAGGGCGAAGGGTGGGGGAGCAATCCTTATCACACGCAAAGTTCCCCATTTTTCCTCGTCAATTTACTGTTTTTATTTTTTCCTTTCATCAAAACACAGTGGAATCGAATTAACCAGAAGTTGGAATTAAATCAATCAATATATTTTTTGTTCTCGCTTTTAAGACGTAAGAGGAAGCATACAAGCTGATGACTTGTCTTAAATAAAAATGGGAAAATTAAAATATACAAAATCAATTTAGGATAACGCGAAAATCGTGTCAAAAGTTATTTGACATTTTCCAAAATGATCAAAATTTTGTCATATAGTTGATTACGTCATTATGGGTTTTTTTTGAATATTATTATGTTGCTTGAATAATTTAAGATTGAAGAGTTGTACGAAATTCTCAATCGAGATATTGCGTGAAGTTAATACCGCCATTTTTGATAAAAAAGAAAAGTTGTGCTGTATTACGCTGAAAAAAATCGCACATTTGCAGCTTTAAGATCCAAAAATAAATTTTGCGAACCATGAAGTTAGCCACCAACATATCCAATTTTCAATTTTTCATCGTGAAGTTAGAACCACAATTTTCGATTTTCAAAAAAAAAAGTTGTGCTCACCTTGTGCTGCGAAGTGCCGTAAAATTATTTTGGAAATTTGCCGAATTTGCAAATTTTAAGGATTTTTTTTTTCAAGTGCTGTTTTGTGCTTAAAAAATGATACTACAAAAGAACCGAAGAGATGACAAAATTCGCATATTAGCAGCTCTTACGACCGAACGCAAATGTTGCGAAGCGCCTTAGAATGAAGTAAGAACCTCCATTTTCGATTTAAAAAAAAAAATGTTGCTGTGTTGTCCTCAACTTGTGAAGCCATGTGCCGTAAATATTTTTTTTTTATTCGTAAATTTGCAAATTTTACGGGTGAAATTTTTTTTGCAAAATTGCGATTTTCAAAAAAATTGCTGTGCGGTATAATACTCAAAAAATACTAATAACCAAAAAAAAAATTTCACAAAAATGCAGTTTTAAATAAACTTTGCGTACCGTTTATTTAGCACCACCATTTTCAAATGTCAAAAAAAAATAGTAAAATTTGCAAATTTGCGAATTTAACAAAAAAATCTATACGGCACATGACGTCACAAGGTGAGCACAATATAGCCCAACTTTTTATATTAGTGAAAATTGAAAATGACAGTGCTAACTTTACGCTTCGCAAATTTTGCAGTTTTCGGTTCTGATTGCCATTTTTAAGTACAAAACAGCAAAACTTTAAGTTTTTAGAAAAACTTAATTTTGAAAGAAATGTCATCCTTAAAATTTGCAAATTTGCAAATTTGCGAAATTTTCAAAAATATTTGCGGCCAAAGTAGCACTAGCTGGGCACATCGCAGCACAACCATTTTTTTACAAAAATCAAAAACTTCACACACATTAACTCGAGTCCAATTTTACCCACCATTTTCAAAAATTTGAGAAAATAAAAGTATATTTTAAAAAATATGTAAACCTAAGTTGGAATTTATTTGATGCCCAAAACCTATAGGTACAAAGGCAAGTAGTTTTTTATTAAATAAATCTGAATTTTGATTAAGCTGGTGCCTATTTTTAAATCAAGATAAGGTCATCTACCAAGTAATTCTTTCCCACTGTTTAGCCCAGGACTGAGGTTGCTTTCAGTACCTTCACGCTGGTGGGTCTCTTCCCATTTATACATACATAAATATAGCGGGGATATCGCGGTAATGAATGATTCCAGGATATAATAATGTACAATTAATGTGTTCGTTTGTACTTGCACAGTCCGCGTGTATCCAAACGGAAAGAGCTCCTGTAAATTCTGTTGAACAATGAAATAGAAAATAAGGTAATAAGGACCTTCTCTATACATATGTACGTACATATATACATAATACACCACACCCGGTTCAAGGAAATAATAAAAAAAAAAATGAAAAGAAAAGAAAAATAATACCTGTGGAAGGAAAATATTTGATTAAGCCTGAATGAAATTGTTTAAGAGGGAGACACATTGTATAGTCAAAGGTTGCGATTACGTGCAATTGATGTGACAAAGGACACTATATACATACATACATACCTATACCTACTATACAAGGATGAGAAGAAAAATTAAATATTTTGCTAAAGGCAAAGTAGGTATATATATGCTTTGGATGATATATGTACATAAGTCGTTTGGTAGGTTGTTGACGCTTGTAATTGGCAGATTGAACATAATTATCGGGTGCACGTTAACAAAGGACATCGTCAAGGATAATATTCACAGTATGTTATGTACATAAATAGGCAAACTTGAAAGGTTCTTTTCCTTTTTTCTTTTTTCAATTTTTCTTTTCAGAAAATATTGTCGATTTAACATTATACCGTTTTTTTATATACACTTTTTCAATTTGTATAATTAAGAATGTTAGTTTTTTTTTAAATTAATAATTTAAATGAATAAAAAACAAGGCTCTGGGAGAACAGTTTGAAAACACAGACATGGGAATTTAGATAGTGGTTGCACCTGCTTATATTGATATTTATGATTTTTTTTCCTTCAAATTATTTTCTTGGCGCTTAAGTTAAATTATACAAATTATATGCGCTAACAGGACTTTATTTTTATGCACCAATTAAATTATGAAAATTTATCCTAAGAAATTGACATAATCACAGAAATATTTAATTTTTCTGTTAAATTTGACCACATTTTTCGTTTTAGCATGAATGTTAGGTATAAAGTACTAATACTACTTTTCCAATCTTCCACCGAAAATCTGAATCTAATCTACCACTATTTGTTGGCTTAATCTATTTATTACGGTTTTAAATTTGATAATGACGACACTGTTCACACTCACCATTGCACTTAAATGAATTTATTTTGAAAATATTTATATTTTTCTCAAAAATGAAATAATATCACAATTTGTTTTTATATCATATTAAAGCTCCATTGTAACTACAGTAAAACCCACTTAAGAGAAAAACCAGCTTATCTAAAACACTTTTTTCATCCACGAGTATCTGTCGACCAATTACCTTTAAAACACTACGCTTCAGCGAAACTCGCTTAAGTGAAAAACCCGGTTACCTGAAACATATTTTCGGTAAAATTATATATTTTTGATTGAAAAAAAAAACTCTTTTAAGTGAAAATAAAAATTTAATAGAACAGAACAGAACAAAAAAATTGCTGAAAGCTTTTACTTCTTTTTTATTTTTCACCTCCACCAAATTTTCATCACGAAAATGTCATTTGAATTTCTGATATGTCAGAATCTTTTTGGATTTTTTAAATCCGCTTAAGTGGAATTTTTTTCACTTATCCGGACTCCGCTTAAGTGAATTTTTTTTTTCATTTAAGCGGGGTTCGTTTAAGTGAAAAACCCGCTTAAGTGAAAGAAAGACTGTGAAATTTTGCAATTTCTCTTAAGCGGGTTTTACTGTAGTTCAATTTGTGAACAGCAAGGACATTTGTTTCAGCAATTGATTCCGCTTGAATTTTCATATTGCTTTCAGCACAATTTTTTAATGCTTAAAAGGGAAGAGACCCCGCAAATTTTGTCAGCTAATCTGTTACTCGTTGATGGTTTTCAACACGGTCCTTATATTGAAACATGATTGCTGCAGGGTCCACGATATTGCACTGAGCCCTCGATTAGTGAATTTACATTATAATTTTAGAGAAAGGCATTGCTTTATTGGCAAAATGAAATAAGGCCCCAAAATGTTTTTTTAAAATAAAATGAAATTAAACCCCAAAATGAATGTTGGAGTCATATTTCATTGGGGCTTTATTTCATTGTGAATGAATAAGGCCCCAAAGAAAAATGAAATAAGACCCCAACAAATTAAATAACACCCAAAAATTTGAGAATTTTCGTTGTTTTTGTTTTGCATGCATATTTTTGGAACATTATTTCACCCTTTCGGACTATTTTATTCATGTTGTTTGGAATAGATTTAAGTTTAAAATTCAGAAAATAAATGCTGGTGTACCCCAAGGCTCCGTTTTGTCTCCTTCTGCATTTCTCATTTTAAAAAATGATATTTTATTTGAAACTTTTTATCCAATGAACTATTTCGTTGACGGCAGTTCTTCGGTTGTGAAACTCTAATGGCAGCATATGATAAACTCATTAAATTCCGATTTAAACAGCATCGTTAAATGGGATATAAATAATCACACGTTTCTTGCCTATCACTGTTTTATCGTTAGGTAGAAATGGCGGCCACGAGCGCCTAGCTCCGTGACCCAATTAGCCCTTGATTACGCCGTTTTATCGTTACTTTATTAAACTATGCTTTAGTGAAATAGCCAGCTGCATTCCTCGCCTTGAACATTTTTGAGTTACGACTTACGAGTTAACTATTCGCTCATAAACTGACTTGCTTTGCTACTCGCAAAAATAATACGAATTGTTTAAAAACACAAGGAACTTTAATATGAAACTATTGCAAAAATGTTAAAATTTAAAATAAATCGAAGAAATCCTGGAAAGAGAAATAAGACAACTAAAATTAAAATCCTTTAACAGAAAAAACCAACAACACAAGAGACGACAAAGAAGTAGATCCTACTTGATGCATAGATATTATTCGTTTGCCTTCAGGCTTAATAGCGTGTTCTGTCTTCGAAGGGCTATATACCGAACAAAACCTTTCTGACAAGGATCTTGTGTCGAATAGAACTTCTGCATCTCATCTCACCTAAGGTTTATATGTTTACCCCCACGTCTCCTGTCTATATATTATGGACCTGACTCATTTGAGTTACAAGGCAGAGGTGGCAGAGCGCTGGTTGTTCAACAACAAATTTGTCTCTTTGTAGTGATAATTAAGTCTTCTATGCTCAGCTCATTGCTCGAGGAAAATCCTTCATTTTTTTTTTTTTTTTTTGTTAAAGTAGTTTTGTTCCCTCGATTAGTCCTATTTGTTTGACGATGACGATGATGATGATTTTCAAACAGAAAGGAAGGAACACTATATAACCAGAGACATACCTATCAGACTCAAACAAGGAAATATCGCCAAAGGCTAAAAGTTCTATAAACGTAATTGTCAGAGATAACGTTGGCAATTTGCACCACTCGGATTTTATTGAAAATTTCTTATAATTGGTTGAGATCCTTTACACACAAATAAAATAGAATTAAGGAAATGAGAAAACGTAAAGAATATAATTGCTCTCTCTGTCTTTAATAAATAATAACGATACGAATAATTCAAAATCTTACAAACGTATGTGTTAATTCAGTTTGTATATGTTTTGTTTTTGTGTCTGTGTCTGTGTGTGTTTGCTTGAACCTAAAAGTGTCGTATCATTTAAACTGATTTAGTCCTTGAAGGCATTCTTCTTCGTATATAGCCTCGCTCGTACCTACACCAACCTAGTGAATGTATTCTTCTTATTTTCTGATTTTCATTTAAAATTATATTTTTGTTTAGTGAAGGACCTGATGCGATGCTCCTTGCTGAGCGCAAGAGTAAGAGATGTTGGTAAATGTGATTAGTTCATTTAATACGTACCCTACTGTTTTTCGAAAATGGATTCGCTAACGATGTTATTCATAGAGATTTTCTTAAGATAAGTTGTGTTGTTGAATATAGTGCCAGGATATTTTCTGTGTGAGATCGAGATGTTGACTTTGTGTCGAAAGGATGTTAAAATGTAAAGAAACAGACATTTTAATGTAGTTATACGCTATATTCCTTCACCCAGTTAAGTTATAAGAGAGTTCTTTGTGACATTATATCCATGGGAAACTCAATTGAATATTATTCTGTAATGAGCCCCCTTGACATTTTTGTATATTAATTAAGCATAATGTTTTGTCAGGAAGAGATAATTATATTTTCTTCTTTTTTTTTTTAAGAATTTAATTTTAATCCGTTTTGAAAATTTCTTTGTTTTTTTGAATTTTTGCGAGAATAAAAACAGAGATTAGTGCTTTTTTTTATAAATTTAAATTGGATTGTATTATATTGATAGCTATATTCTTCTGGAAGTCTTAATGAAATTAAAAGACTAAGAGCTATACGCTGTAAAAGACTTATTTGTGAATACATATGAGCTCGATGTTCACTTGAAAATAAAGTAGCACAAATATTTTTTAAAATTATGTTTATGGACATTTGATTATAAAAATACTAGAAGCGCTAGTTAAAATTTTTCGCAAATCAAAATCTTGATTTTCGCAGTTTTTTTTTTAAAATCTCGATAAAAATATAATCACGCAAATTAATATAATCCCGCTCTCCATAATCTCTCAATTACAAAATTCCGTCTTTTTTGCAATTTCACATTGACATCTCTTAACCGAAAATCTCGCAAATATCAACCAAAATATCGCAAATTAAAATCTCGCATACCGTTGTTTAAGTAATGCGAAATTTTTGGTTTTTACAATTTTATGAAAAGTGGAATTTTATAAGTGCGCAATTTCGTAATGCGAAATTTGGAATTGTGAATTTTATTTAGCAAGATTTCGTTCTTATTTTTTTTTAATGCGAAATTTTAATGAATTTTTAATAATATTTTAGCTTGCACGTCTTGTAACAGCAAGATTGTAAAAAGCGGAATTTTTAAGTTGCAAGATTTTACAGTCCATCGCAAAATACTGGGTGGAGGGCCAACAAATCTCGAAAGCACTTTTTGATCAATATCTTCGTAAAGGTAAATTCAAAATAATTGGTTATAAAATTATCTACTGAACTGATTGCATTTGAATAAATTATAATAAAAAAAGTGCAAAGTGCAGATTATAATGGCAGATTGCGAAAAGTGGAGTGCAAAGTTGGGAATGTGGAATGCGAAGTATGGAGTAGAAAATAGGCGGGTGATTAGTGGGAAAGAAGGAGTGCGGACTGCGGAGTGATAAGTGCGAAGTGCGGAGTTTGTAGTTGTTCTGAGATGCGAAGTGTGGAATGATAAATGCTGAGTGATAAGTAAGGATTGCAAAGTGCGCAGTGAAAAATGCGAAGTGATTATTGCAAAGTTGAAATTCGGAGTGTGAAAAGTGGATCGTGATTTGTGCGAAGTGAAACGTGCACAATGCGAAATGATAAATGCGAGTTATAAGTGCAAAAAGCGAATTGCGAAGTGATAAATGCGGAGTTATAAATTCGGCAGTGCAAACTACAGATTGCGCAGCGATAAGTGCAGAATGCGAAGTGGGAAGTGCCAATTTATAAATGTGCAGTAATAAGAATGGAAAGGGAAGTGGGAAGAGCAGTGTTGTTCAAATCCATGTAAAAACTATTTTTTACATTTTCTATGTAAAAGTAGGTAAAAAACACGTAAATAAGTGTAAAAAACGTAAAAATCCCGTAAAAAATGTAAAAACTCTTAAAAAAGGTAAGGAATAGGTAAAAAGTAAATAACTGAGAAAAAAGAGAGAAAATGAGAGGCATCTGTCAAAATTTAAGTAAATAAAACAAATTTGGCAGACGTTCAAAAATATCGAAAGAACAAATAATTATAATTGAAGAATTTAATATTGAAAAACTTGGACTGAAATAGATTAGAGAATCTGTTTTTTAAACATTTTGTCGAAAATAAAATAAAAACCCAATAGTTTTTTATCCAACTGTCATCTTCAATCTTGAAGGTAACCAATTTTTATTAATTTTCGAGTTTTTTTTTTACTTCTTTACGTTTTTTACATAAGCATAATTAAAATACAGCAAGTAAAAAACTAATGTAAAAAACGTAAAGTAAAAAATTCGAACAATACTGGTGAAGAGTGCGGATTGCGAAGTGATAATAGGTATATGAATTAGAAATGCGAAGTCTGAAACTGGAGTGACTGCTGAGTATTAAGTGCGGTTTTTGAAGTGTGGAGTCTGAAGAGCAGAGTTATAGTGCAAATAGCATTTTTTGTTTATTTTAATAGTCCCCATTCTCGAAAGAAACTATTTTTCCTAAATATGGGACGTCATTTCTCTGCCAATAGTTTTCACAAGATCGCCCTTAGAAGTGAGAATCGTCCTAAAAATTGTGGCTTATGGTGTAAATTCATTGGTCGGTAATTCGAGGTTAAAGAAAGATTCGCCTTTTTTGTGTCCGCTTTAAAGCTATAACTTTGGTAATAAATGTTTGATATTTTTTTTTTTTCTAATGGAGTGAAATCGGATCTCTTCGTCCCTTGCAACTTTAACCCTAATTTCCAAATATTTACGAAAAGCTTAATCTAACATAAACTCTTGCATAGAATTCATTTTATTTTTTAAGTTTGAGATTTTTTATCTTATTGTTCTGGGCTGGTACCTGATCTGCTTGAACATTCTTTTCATTGTTCCCCCAAAAGAATTACGATTAGAAGCAATTTTTTCGTATGCCTACTAGTAGCTATATTGTCAATATTCTTTAAATTTTTTTGAATATCAAGAACAAAACATCGATTCTTTAACATGTCGTTAAATTTTAGTCAAGTGGAATGTAAAATATTTAGCAACTGTTTCTAGCTTTGGTGAATAGTGAGCCAAAACCATTAAGAAGAAAAAGTCGAAACTTGTTTAGCCAAAGTCTGTGAATTATTAATTTCATCTTTGTCGCATAGCCCTCAATTTTGATTTTTTGTTTCTCAGTTGCTTTTCTTTATTATATATACGAATACAAATCAACGAATACAAATATACGAATACAGTTATATATTTAAAAGGTGCACTAGGACTGGTGTCTAAACAAACCTCATGAAAATCTTGAACTCAATTGTAAATTTTTTAGACCAAAGTAAAAATTTGCTGATTTTTAAAAACTTTTAATCTTTTTGGAACATGACCAAATTTTACCCAATTTCTATTTAAGACCTATGAAGATCAAAATAAAAGAGTGCGCCGCTAAAATTTAATTTTTTAGGAGCATCTTACTTGTTAGCTTCTATATGATAAGACAGCTAAGCTACAAGTATTCCTCCACTTCAACACAAATAAAATAAATATTAGATGCAATTCTATTTTTTTTTTCAGCTTTAGCAGCTGATATTAAGTTCTTGAAGAAACCCATTTTTCATTCGTCTCACATTTTCTTCAAATGAAAATAAAAAAAATATAAATTCAAAATAGTAGATAGGAAAAAAAAAAAAAACAAACAAACCAACATTCATTCAATTTACCACATAATACGTGCATATTATACTGATTACAGTATTGCCAACAGTCATAGAGTACTGTTTACCAATTTTCGTGTATTTTTTTATTTCTGGTTGACGATGTTGGTTGGCGTTGGCGTCGTTGTTCTACCGCCATTCAGTGCTATACATGCTAACGCTTGAGCTACCACAAGAGCCGCCCAATGAATATACATATATAGTAGGTACAAGAGGAATCCAATTTGCAACAGTTTGTTTGCTTGCACAGGATGGTCTGGAATGGAGAACGCTCACCTAATCTGTTTCTTCTTCTTCTTCTGCTGCTGAAAAAAACCAAGGAAGACTGAAGAACCTCCTTATACTCTGTTTTTATTTTCCAGCTTTAGGATGAGTTTGAGACTCTTGCCAGAAGCAATGTTTGCACAGTTTTTGTGTATTCCACGTTTTTCTTTCTGTGTTTTTTTTTTTTTTTTTATTTATTTATTTTTTTTTTCTTGTGATTTTTCCTTTTTCCAGGAAATGGAGAGGGAAATTAAAATCTGAAGAATAAATACTTAAGAAAAAAAAAATAAATAAATAGAATGAAAGAAAGAAACCGAACCGAACTGAACTGAAAAGAAATAAACGCTTCTCCGCATCTCCACCCATTTTTATGATTGGGAAATGGAAATTGAATTGGATCGTTTGAAAGCGATACAAACGAAAAATGTTTTGAAAAAAAAAAACAGCAACAGCAGCGCCAGAAATTTAATGAGAACAACGCTTTGCTGATTATTATATGTATGTGTCTATGTATATATAAAAGTTCAAGGTAAAATAAAAAAGGTTCAAACGGTTGTTTTCTAAAACTCTGATTGAAAAACAATATTGCGTAAATTGCGTTATTTTTTTCTATATTTGTACACCACCGCGACGACGACGTTCACGTGCGTAGGAATTATATAATCACTTTGGCACTGTGAAATCGCTCCTTGCGTTAAACACCTACACTGCATACATACATACCTGCTCCTATATGCATGTCTATTTCAAACGAATACATTTCGCCCATAACCACAATTTCTCATACAAAGTCTAATAAATGAAAACTCTGTTTTAATAAAACGGGCTTGTGTATGCAAGCTAAATATATTCTCTTTAGAAACTTATTTTTAGTACTTCAAAGTTCAAATCTCTTAAAAGAAGGTTGTATAATTTGAGGAGGATCAGGTATAAGTATATAAGTTTTACATATGAAGGTATTTTTTTTTTCATAAACGAGAAATACAGCTGTCAAAAATTGTATTGTTTGTGGCACTTCTATAAATTTGACAACACCTATACGTAAAATTTCTGAAAGGTTAATTAGTGCTCAGAAAACTGTAGCATTTATACAATTTGAAATAAAATCCACGAGCATTGGTCTTGTTGTTTAAGGCTATATAAATAAGCTGGGCATTGAAAATGTAAGGTCATATGGTTTACTAACACAACAATTTATTTCCTTCATTATTTTCTATGTTTTTTTTTGCATGCTTTACAAAGGTGATATCAAACTACCGAAGCACTCACATGAAAAGGGGCTATGTTGGATTGTTTATTGCTCAATAATTTGGTATTAGTTAGTCGTAATATGTATATAGAGTTTTGAAATTTTTTTCGTGCAATCTTTTCAATGTTTTTTTTCCAAGTTCATGTGAAGTTAGCAAAGCATCTCTTCAAAAAAGGGTCTTAATCTTATAAAGGGTTTTTCAATAAGAGCGCTACAAAAGTTTTTTTAAATAAAACAAAAACGGTTTTGGATATCAATGAAATTCTTTACTCCTATGTGAAAGTACGTTCGATGCCATTATGTATGGAACTCGATTTCTTTTGCATTGCCACCACGGGCACGCTTGCAGAAGTCCAGACGCTGAACCCAATTTTCGACGGTTTTCAAGCATAAATCGGCCGATATTGCTGCAATTTCACGTTCGATATTCGTACGAAGTTCATCAATCGTCGCTGGCTTGTTGGCATAGACCATAGACTTGACGTAGCCCCACAGGAAATAGTCTAACGGCGTCAAATCGCACGACCGAGGTGGCCAAGCGACCTGGACCATTTCGTGAGATAACACGTTCTCCAAACTTGGTTTCCAATAAATTGATTGTGACATTCGCTGTGTGGCTTGTGGCGCCGTCCTGATGGAACCACATGACCTCCAAGTCCATATCATCCAATTGGGGCCAAAAATATTCGGTTATCATTGAACGGTAGTGATCCCCATTCATAGTACCGTGCCGGTCTTGATCATTACGGAAGAAGTACGGCCCAATGACGCCGCCGGCCCATAAACCACACCAAACCGTAATTTTTTCGAGATGCAATGATGACTCATGGAGTACGTGTGGATTGCTGCCTGACCAATACCGCATATTTTGTTTATTGACGAAGCCACTCAGCCAGAAATGAGCCTCATCCATAAATTGGACGTAGCGCTCTTAACGTTGAGGCCACTGACTCCGAATTTCGGTAGTAAATTTTAATAATTTCGGCTCGTTGTTGGCTCGTATATCTTTCCATCATGAAATGGCAAACCTTACTGAAGAGAAATGTCAAAAGAGCGGCAAGAAATTTGGCGTCGTTTGCTGTCCCTGTTGCTCTACTTTTGTAACTTCCCTTTTGAAAAACCCTTTATTATATTGAAATCATAATTTATGGTTATTTCAATTTTGTCATGCAATTTTTTCTATGTTTTTTTTTTGCTAAATTGGGAAGGCTCTATAGAAAAGGGCCTTAATTTTATTATATTTAAATGTTTACTGCATAGTAATCCGCTGTTAATAAGTTGTGAAAATTTCAATTTTGTCGTGCAATGTTTTCTATGTTTTTTTTTTCTAATTTCATATAACGTTAGCGGAGCATCCCCTCAAAAAAGGGCATGTCTCGTACTGTATTGAAATATTAACTGCGTTATAATTTGCATTCATTAATTGTGAAAATTTCAATTTGGTCATGCAGTGTTTTCTATGTTTTTTTTATTTAGGAACAAAAACAACAAAATGTAGAAAGTATTGCCCATTGAATTATGACCAACTAAATAATGGAGAGTCAATTAGTAAACAACTTCATATTTACTAAGCAAAAAAAACATAGAAAACATCACATGAAAAAAAATTCAAAATTTAAAAATGAATTAAGCCCAAATTACTAAGGACCTGTATCACTATGCCTGAGTAAGGTTCTGATTAGTTACATCGACACATAAATATGGGCACAGGGCAAAAAGTCCACAGTCCAAACCAAACAAAATTATTTGTGAATTTATAACTCATTCAGGTGGGCCACAGCACAAGAGTGATTTTTGCTCCTGTAGACTTATAGCCTTGTGCCAATATTTATGTGTTGAGTAACTAATCAGAACATTACTCAGACATTTTGAAAAAGGTCCTTTATAGTTATGTGTGAAAAATTCATTTTTTGTTCGTACAATGTTTTCTATGTTTTTTTGTTCTTTTTTTATTAGTTCATATGAGGTTTATTGCTGATTGATTCTCCTTTTGTTAATGGTCAATGCTTTCTATATTTTGTTTTTCTTCCTAAATTAAAAAAATAAAAACATAGCAAGCATTGCACGATAAATTGAAATGGTAACAACTAAAATTAACGACTTACTACCGGTGATTATTTAAGTAATGATCAATTTAATACAAAAAAAAGTTGTAACCCCTTTTCGTGGGAGTGCTTTGGTAACTTCATATTAACTTACAGTAAAGCAACAAAAAAGAAAAACATGTAGACAAAATTCTAATACAATTAATTGAGAGCAAATTATCCATATCACAATTTTTTGTTCGACGAATGTTTGACTCGCTAAAGTGATATATTCATCATTTTTAATTGGAAATGTTTTTATTCAAAATAAATTATTTGATTTAAAACTCAGTTTTTGGAGAAGCTCCTGCATATAAAATTTGTACAAAATCAGTTCAGACGTCAACGATAAAATCGAAAACTCTATTAATCTGTTGGCCCAAAAAAATTAGACAAAAACTGGCTGAATTTCAAACAAAAAAAAATGGGAAAACTGGATTTTGCTCTACCTATGACCTTTGTTTTGAGATTTTAAGGAAAAAATTTACAATTTTGTGGAGTGAAAAGGATTAAATTTATATCACTTAAGATTCAATCTTAATTGAAGGTCATGATAATTTCGTAATATCATATTTGGTTAAATTCTCCAGTACCATATTTTTTAAGTCGAGAATTTTTTCAAAAATTAAAAATAGTATTTATCACTTTATATACCTACCTATATTTTAAGTGTGTTTAAAATTATCCGTAAATATAGACCTAGAGAAAATTTTTTTGACAAAGCGAAACGACTGCTTTCTAATTGCTAAAAAGAATTTGAAGAAACTTCCTTGCTTATGAGACCTAATTAAAATAGTTTAGATGAGGGAAATTGATTTTGCCTTTCGCATGGCGTCAACAAATTAATTTTCCCCAATAGCCCCAGACACTTAAGTACCTACATATACACAATACCTATACATATTAGCTAACAAGCCCACAACATTTTCAACTTAATTTCATTTGCAGAATCGTTATCAACCGCCAGCTGACTCGTTTACAAAAACCATCGAAGGCACTAATGACACACAAATAGCTTCCGGAATCCGGAATCCCAAAATGATGAGGGGGCTGGAAACTTTACAATATTGCATCATCATCATCGCATCGTCAGCATAATACTCGACTATACCCATATACCCACTCTTTTTAAATAGTATAGTAGTTGCTGGCTTGGCATGGGCTTGCCTGATGGGTGATGGTTTGTTGGCTTACTGCCTCAGTTTGTGTACCAAATAATTATGAGTAATTGGATTTGTTCGTAGTCCAAAAACTTTAAGTCCATTCAACTTGCGATTTACCCTTTTTCAGAACGACAACAAAAATAAAAACATAATAAAAAGTATGGAAAACTTTTTAACTGCCTCATTATTGCTGCCAAAACTGAAAATAAATCTCACAGGACATACAGTCGTGCAACACGAGGAATTTTTTTTTGTTTTTTATGTTTTGTTTACTTTACTGATTTAACAACAAAAACTGCAATTAGAAGCAGATAATGATTAAAATGTTTTTTTTTTTTTTTTTATGGAAAAACAAGTTGTAAACAGAAAACAGCAGCAAAGTTCAAACCAAAAGGGTTAAGCACAGGAATTGTTCAGTGCAAGTTTAAAAAAAAAAACTTGAGATGAATGAAAAGTGCATAGGTAGGTACTTATTTACTTAGGGTACAAGATAAATCTTTTGCTTTTAACAAAGTAAACAAATTCTATTTCTTTTGAAAATAACCATAAGCATAAGGCTAAATATAAATTTTTTTTGTTCATTGAATCGTGGTTGGTGGGTACATACAGATCTGGATTTGGGTCTAATAATGCTGAATATCTATCTTTTTTTTAGAATTTTAGATTGCTTGATGGATTGAAAAGTTTTTGGTACTTGAACGTTCAATATAGGTCGTGTTCTTCCGGATTTTACGTTTATTTCACTGGGTAGTTAGTTGTAAGAAAAAAAAAAAAAACAACTTTCCACAATTCCCTTTTCCTCTATATCATAACTAAAAATTATTGTAATTTTTTTTTATTGACTCTTTAAATCTAATAGAGAGCGTTTTGAATATTTTGATATGCAAGTAAATCCTGTTTACAAAATTTAAATGGGAAATTAACATTACAAAGTAAAAAATCTGTTGATTTAAATCGTAGAGGAATAAATAAATAAAAAATGGCTGCTTTATAATTAAAAAAGGCATTATATATGTATAGGTATGGAAAATTAGTCAAAAAACATCTGTATTGGTGTGGCGAAAAAAAGGAATGCTAATTTTTTCATAAATCTGAATAAAAAGAGCGCTATTAGTAAGATTGAATCCAGGACGTCATGATTGATGGTACGGTGGACGTTATGATTAGGCGGAGGAGGGCTCATCCCACTTCCTTTGTGAATGCCCCAACCTAACCAGAATCAAGAAAGATGCCCTCGGAGAATACTTTTTCGACGATCTTGGTGACATCTCAACAGCTTGCCACTAAAAAACATACTGAACTTCATTCATCAGTCAGGATAGTTCAGGGCCCACAAAACCTAAACTTCTCCTCCCCTCCTCACTCATAAATACCTACGTAAATCCTGGAGATTGTAATGGATCCATCGATATCTGAGTGAGATGATATATACGATCGCCGCGCCGTACCATAACCCCTTCTAACCTAAACCTAAACGTCATGGTGTTGTTATGAAATACGGTATTACGGTGCCTAGTGCCTAGTGCCTAGTGCCTAGTGCCAAGTGCCTAGTGCCTAGTGCCTAGTGCCTAGTGCCTAGTGCCTAGTGCCTAGTGCCTAGTGCCTAGTGCCTAGTGCCTAGTGCCTAGTGCCTAGGGCCTAGTGCCTTGTGCCTAGTGCCTAGTGCCTAGTGCCTAGTGCCTAGTGCCTAGTGCCTAGTGCCTAGTGCCTAGTGCCTAGTGCCTAGTGCCTAGTGCCTAGTGCCTAGTGCCTAGTGCCTAGTGCCTAGTGCCTAGTGCCTAGTGCCTAGTGCCTAGTGCCTAGTGCCTAGTGCCTAGTGCCTAGTGCCTAGTGCCTAGTGCCTAGTGCCTAGTGCCTAGTGCCTAGTGCCTAGTGCCTAGTGCCTAGTGCCTAGTGCCTAGTGCCTAGTGCCTAGTGCCTAGTGCCTAGTGCCTAGTGCCTAGTGCCTAGTGCCTAGTGCCTAGTGCCTAGTGCCTAGTGCCTAGTGCCTAGTGCCTAGTGCCTAGTGCCTAGTGCCTAGTGCCTAGTGCCTAGTGCCTAGTGCCTAGTGCCTAGTGCCTAGTGCCTAGTGCCTAGTGCCTAGTGCCTAGTGCCTAGTGCCTAGTGCCTAGTGCCTAGTGCCTAGTGCCTAGTGCCTAGTGCCTAGTGCCTAGTGCCTAGTGCCTAGTGCCTAGTGCCTAGTGCCTAGTGCCTAGTGCCTAGTGCCTAGTGCCTAGTGCCTAGTGCCTAGTGCCTAGTGCCTAGTGCCTAGTGCCTAGTGCCTAGTGCCTAGTGCCTAGTGCCTATTGCCTAGTGCCTAGTGCCTATTGCCTAGTGCCTATTGCCTAGTGCCTAGTGCCTAGTGCCTAGTGCCTAGTGCCTAGTGCCTAGTGCCTAGTGCCTAGTGCCTAGTGCCTAGTGCCTAGTGCCTAGTGCCTAGTGCCTAGTGCCTAGTGCCTAGTGCCTAGTGCCTAGTGCCTAGTGCCTAGTGCCTAGTGCCTAGTGCCTAGTGCCTAGTGCCTAGTGCCTAGTGCCTAGTGCCTAGTGCCTAGTGCCTAGTGCCTAGTGCCTAGTGCCTAGTGCCTAGTGCCTAGTGCCTAGTGCCTAGTGCCTAGTGCCTAGTGCCTAGTGCCTAGTGCCTAGTGCCTAGTGCCTAGTGCCTAGTGCCTAGTGCCTAGTGCCTTGTGCCTAATGCCTAGTGCCTAGTGCCTAGTGCCTAGTGCCTAGTGCCTAGTGCCTAGTGCCTAGTGCCTAGTGCCTAGTGCCTAGTGCCTATTGCCTAGTGCCTAGTGCCTAGTGCCTTGTGCCTAATGCCTAGTGCCTAGTGCCTAGTGCCTTGTGCCTAATGCCTAGTGCCTAGTGCCTAGTGCCTAGTGCCTAGTGCCTAGTGCCTAGTGCCTAGTGCCTAGTGCCTAGTGCCTAGTGCCTAGTGCCTAGTGCCTAGTGCCTAGTGCCTAGTGCCTAGTGCCTAGTGCCTAGTGCCTAGTGCCTAGTGCCTAGTGCCTAGTGCCTAGTGCCTAGTGCCTATTGCCTAGTGCCTATTGCCTAGTGCCTATTGCCTAGTGCCTAGTGCCTAGTGCCTAGTGCCTAGTGCCTAGTGCCTAGTGCCTAGTGCCTAGTGCCTAGTGCCTAGTGCCTAGTGCCTAGTGCCTAGTGCCTAGTGCCTAGTGCCTAGTGCCTAGTGCCTAGTGCCTAGTGCCTAGTGCCTAGTGCCTAGTGCCTAGTGCCTATTGCCTAGTGCCTATTGCCTAGTGCCTATTGCCTAGTGCCTAGTGCCTAGTGCCTAGTGCCTAGTGCCTAGTGCCTAGTGCCTAGTGCCTAGTGCCTAGTGCCTAGTGCCTAGTGCCTAGTGCCTAGTGCCTAGTGCCTAGTGCCTAGTGCCTAGTGCCTAGTGCCTAGTGCCTAGTGCCTAGTGCCTAGTGCCTAGTGCCTAGTGCCTAGTGCCTAGTGCCTAGTGCCTAGTGCCTAGTGCCTAGTGCCTAGTGCCTAGTGCCTAGTGCCTAGTGCCTAGTGCCTAGTGCCTAGTGCCTAGTGCCTAGTGCCTAGTGCCTAGTGCCTAGTGCCTAGTGCCTAGTGCCTAGTGCCTAGTGCCTAGTGCCTAGTGCCTAGTGCCTAGTGCCTAGTGCCTAGTGCCTAGTGCCTAGTGCCTAGTGCCTAGTGCCTAGTGCCTAGTGCCTAGTGCCTAGTGCCTAGTGCCTAGTGCCTAGTGCCTAGTGCCTAGTGCCTAGTGCCTAGTGCCTAGTGCCTAGTGCCTAGTGCCTAGTGCCTAGTGCCTAGTGCCTAGTGCCTAGTGCCTAAGTGCATAGTGCCTAGTGAGGATAAAGCTGTTGTGTCGCTTAAAGATTGTTTTAAGAAAAAACTATAGTTTAGCTGATACTTGTTATTCGTGAGCTGTTGTAAGTGCCTAGTGCCTTCGTTTTCGACTTATAACGGTTTTTATGATTTTTATGATTTTTATTATTTTTTCCTTTGACTGTCTCTAACTACAACCGATTTTTGAATTTTTTTTTATTTAAACAAAAATAGTTAGAAATTTATATCTACCATACAACTTTTTTCTGTGTAGATAACGGTTTTTCAAGCACATTTTTTAAGCATTTTTAGGTTGCTTTTTTGACTTCGATATGATTTTTTTCACAAAAACACGTTATTAAGCATAGTTTTTTTTTTCATTATTTTGAAAGCCCATTATGTGTTCTTAAAAATAATTATCTCGAATAACTTACATTCTTCAACAAATTTTACTGGGAGAAGGGTAAAGTTCGGAAATTCTGATGTTAATGAAAAATAGCTGAAATCTGCTTCTTGGACCCTTATAACTTTTGGTTCTAAATATTTTAAAACTGAAGCTTTTTGTCGTTTAAACTGAAGGTAAGACCGCACTCGGCGGAACTGCACTTCAGCGGAACTGAACTTCACGACTTATTTGTAGGAAATTGTATGAGCTATATCGCACTAAGCGACAACTATACGACAAAGTTGATAATCTGACCAACTATGTCGCGACATGAAAGTTTCGTGCGAAAGTGCGCACGGTGTCGCTGAAGTGAAGTTCCGACTAGTGCGGTTCTACCTTAATACGTGATATTATTTGGTCGCAGACTATTTGGTAATACTTACGAGCATTACTTTCCACAATCCACATACAGAAAATTAGTATAGACAAGACGAGCCAACGAAATTAAAATAAATGGAAGTATGTAGAAAAGCAAAACTTTCCAATTGTCTTCCAGTGTGTTACAAACACGGTCGCAACACATATACACATATATTGATAGAATACATGAAACATGAATAAGAATTAAGCTCTGCGGAAAGAGTCGACAGATGACAGATTTAATTTTTTAAGTATTCAGCGAATACTGTTCGTTTACAAAAAAGAGTCCAAAATATTCAAAAGGAGTCAAATTGCAATGATTTTTAAAAAGGGGAGTCCCGACTCCCGGTCCCCGGAGTCCCACTCAGCGTTTAAAAAGAGTCCCAAAGGTAGGTGAAGCGCATGCGCAATCAGCGCAATTCTCTCATTTTTTTAAGACAAAAGAGAAACGAATAATATTTGTAGACATTTTTGTTTCTTCATAAATAGAACCGAGAAAGAAATGTGGTTGAATTGAGCATCGTTTGTTCGTATCCACCCTTTCTTTTCTAGATTCACATCCAAATGACGGCGCGGCCGGCGGCGTGAAAGGAAATTATTCATATGAAAGTTTTTGACGTTTGGTTTCACGAGAATTACGGAATCATGTTGCTAGGGTGAAAAATTTTTCGATTTGCTTTTTCACATATGTAACTAGATTCGGCCCCCAGTTCAAACAAATCATTTGTTTTAATACAAAATTTTGTTTTTAAATAATTAATATTTTGACTTATTTTCTCGATAATTTTATAATTTATAATTATGTTTATTACTAAATCATTACCATACATAAGTTAGCTTCATCTACCAACGTAAAAGCTTTAACCAACAAGATCAAATTTGTCCGATCCAGACTCAAATTTTATTTCTATTTTTTTTTTTCGAAACCAGCGTCAACGCAATTTATCGCAATGCAATGCAACTGATTTTTTTATGATCGAAAAAAAGTAAACACAAGTTCGAGGTTCTGAGCGTTCTAAGCTAAAAAAAAAGAAAATTGTAAATAAAAGACTACATCAATTTTTTTTAAGGAATCTTATCACATTTATTGACATTTTTTTAGTTAAAAGTGTTTTTTGTTTTTAATTTGATTTTGCATTTTTTTTTTTCTTACTTATTCCATCTTTCATTTTTGTATTTCTTATTTAATTCTTAAAATTTGTTTTTACCCCGTTTTCATGAAACTTTCTCGGTTTTATTTATGTTTGTTGTTGTTTGTTTGTTGGTTGTTTGTTCTGTTTTGTTTTTTTTTTTATAAGTAGTTTTTTTCTATTATTTTTATTATTACTTTTAACTATATTTTTATATTATTATTATTTTAAACTTTTTCACTTTTCATTTCATTTATTTAAAATTTTTAATTTAATTTTTTTTCTTAGAAAACTTTCCATCATGTGATTGTCATACAAAACATTTCACAATAGATTTAATATTATACAATTATTATAATATATATATATATATATACTTTTTTATACATACATATATTTTTTAAATTTTAATTTCCATTTACTACAATCATTCAAAAGGCCGCTCACATCATTATTTTTTTTTTATTTCATTTCATTTCATTCGTACCTATATACTAAAACATCCACAGAATAAAAACTAAATTAATATTAGCAGTATAATTTTTTTGAGTTTTTATCTGAATACTTATTTTGTTTTTTTAATTTATACACATTTTATAGCGCCTAGAAAAAAATATTCAATTTTTTTTTTTTTTAATATTTACTTAGATTTAAGGTTTTTAATATTAATATACTAAGATTTATTTTTTTAATTTATGAAGTAATTTTTATTTTTTTTTATATATTTAAGTACAAAAATTATTTTTATTTATTTATTTAAAATTTGAATTTGTTTTTTTAGTTCTAGTACGGATTTCATGTTTTTTTTTTTTTTATTTAAACTTTTGAATGAAGGTTTATCGAAAAATTAAATTTTTTTTGACTGAATGAGGTTTAGTAAAAGAAAAACATATAGCAAAAAAGATATTTTTGTTTATCATGTAGAATTTATATTAAATCAGTAAACATAAAGAAAATGTAAAATATAGGTAAAGGATAAAATCAATTGAAGCAGAAGTTAAATTAAAAAATAAATTAAAATACAAATTGCAAAAAAAAAAACCCAAATTATACTTATTTTGTATATAAATGTTATAAATTAATTATTTTCATTTAAGTAAAAGAAATAACCTCATCCATAGAAATTTTTAATTTTTTAATTTTCTATTGTTTTGGCAAATTTACAATAACAGGTTTTGCTAGTAACTATTTTTTGAAAAAATTTTATTATACACATATTTTGTTTTATAAGTTTACTCATAAAAGCTTTATTAAATTTATTTAATTTATTATTGCTTATCATAAACATTACATTGCCATATGCAAAGGAATCATCCACCACTTTGATAGAATTTTAATCTTGTTTTTTTTTTTTATATTTCATTTCAAAATTATATTTATTTTTAATATTTTTGAGAAAAAACATTTTTCGTTAAACTGAGCAAAATTTTATCCTGGATTTGTTTTTATAATTTTTTTTTAAGTCGATCCACCAAAGTATTGAATAACCATTTGCCAGCAATTGTACATGAACGAGATAACATTATACAAATTAACTCACAAAAATATTTAAATGCTTTCTTATATGTTATAGATTTTATATAATAATATATATATATATATAGATTTTTCTCACTTTTTTTCCATCATCTCTCTATCTCTCTGTTTCATTTTGCTATTTAAATTTTTATTGCGCGTTTATTTAAAAAAATCTGTACATTCGAAATAAAATATAGAAATTAAAAACATTTAAATAAAATTTAAATGAAAATTCGCAACAACATTAATATATGTTTTTTTTTTTTATTGCTTAAGACTTAATGTTAAAAATAAAATTATTCTATTTACATTGAGATTTCTCTTAAAAAAGTTCATAACAAATTTGAAAATTAAAATTATCATTTAGATATACCTCCTCTGTTGTGTGCTTAGGTCCAATCTTGTTTTATACATTTTTTGTTCTCTTTTTTTACTTTTTTTTTTTTAATTTTATTTTGCAAAAATATCTAAATAAAAAACTTAAATATACTTACAGGTTAATTTTAAAAATAAATTCTTCTTTTTTCATTTTCATGTGTTTGTCTGATTTTTAGATGATGCTACGTTAGTTGTCTCATTTTTTTGTTGTTGTTGTGGATGATCAGTGTGATGCAGATTTTGGGATTTTTACTCTGTTGTAATTTTTATTTTTATTTTGTTTTCTTTTCTTTTTTAATTAAATTCAAGGTGGTGCTTTCTGTTTCGATCTGTTTGTTGTTTATATGCGCAGTGGGTCATTTGAGTTTTTTTTTGGAGAGTTTGTTTTTTTGTTGTTTAATATATTTTGTTTTTGTAATAATAGGCTGTAGGCAAGTTGGCAAAATAATCCTTTGTTTTATATCGAAGTATATAGAGAAATATTGGCAGGAATTGTTTTGTTTTTTTTTTTTATATATATTTTTGTTGTTTGTTTTTTTTATTATTATTTTTTTGTTTGCTTTATGTTTCTGTGTGGTTGGTGTTGTTTATTTATTTTTTTTTTTTGTTTGAGTGAGTGTGAATTTTTGTTTTTTTTTAATGATAGTTTACACTGAATTCGTTAAATGTATTTTTTTTTTGTTAATTAATAATTTTTTTTTGCGAAAATAAAATTGTAATATTGTCTCTCAAAAGCTAAAACGTCAGTCTTTTGTTTGTTGTTATACTTCCTGCAAAGATATAAGAATATAAAATATTTTTATGAGATGAACATGGAGGATTTATTGTTTTTTTTGTGTAAAAGTTAGTGATTTAAAAAAAAAAAATTGCGAAAAATGAATATTTCTGGGCATTTTATAATTGACCAAGTCTTGAACCATTTGCCAGCAATTGTACATGAACGAGATAACAATATACAAATTAACTCACAAAAATATTTATATGCTTCTTATATGTTATAGATTTTATATAATAAAAATCTATCTAGCTAAAAATTTATTCAAATTGATATCTTTTTCCAATTTAGCTTAGCAGAAAGAAAAATAATAAATACAAAAAAACAAACAAAGAATTAAGATTTCAACAAAGTGTTTGTTCATTTTATTGAAAATCCCCTTTAGGTATTTTTCGTAATTTTTCCATACATTATAGGTGATGCTAAACACCATCAACAGCCCATAAACCATAAACACTAAAATCGTATGATTCCGGCGTCAAAATTGAAATCACAAAATCTCAAAATTACTTGGGCTGAAAACTTTTCACGTAATAAAGCCAAAACATGTGATGATGTGCAGTGGAATATTATGGCACTGCACCAGACAGTGGGGCACTTTGTTTGATAAAGCGGACAAAAATTCCATTCAAAATTACAAATCTAAGCAAATTTTTCAGACAAAAACCATAAAGTCTAAAATATTTCATACCTCAAAGGATTCCAACTAATTTTTGTACTTAAGTGGTATAATGACCAACAGAATTAAAAACTTATAGATAAAACTGATTTCGGTTGACATTACAATACCACAGCAAGGTTCTAGTGGTAACTTTGTGGGACTTACTATATGCCCAATTATGACAATAGGGAAGGTATCTTATGCCCATTTGATGAAAAGAATCTTAAATATATATGTTAAACTTAAAAGCTTATATTCAACTTATTCCTCAGTGTAAAATTTCACATAAGCTGTTATGATGAACTAATAAATCACTAAATTCCATTTTAGAGGTTTATTTCAATAAAACAAAAAACAAAAATACATTATAAATAATTAACTTACCAGGAGGTCAGACTGTTACCTCGTCACTTAAAACATCGTTTATGTGTTTGCTATTTTTCTTCTCCTTAGCGTTGCATTGCTGAAAGAAAATTTAATTAAAATTAGTCCTCTTTAAAGAAAATATATTATTAAAAAAAATTATAAACTAAAACAATAAAAACATTAAAAAACAAATGTATAACTTTGGTTTATATACTAACCTCCTGCGTCGCTTGCCATTGCTTCATCGCAGACTTGTATTTTTCAAACTCGTTGCACCAATGTGAATAAATTTTCTGATAATCATTCTTTTTCGATGGCGGTGTACACCTAAAACAAATATACAAAAAAAAAAAAAAAACTCATATTAAAAGTTTCAAATTTAATTTAAAACAAATCGAAAATTTTCAAAAAAAAAAAAATACGATGGCTTTACCATCCTCAAAACAGATGAAATCCGATTCAATTTTAGTACAAAAACAAAATATAATAAAACACCTGGTCCTCTTTTTTAGCTAACGAGATGAAAAATGGAATTTAATTACAGCCTCAGCACTCTTACGCAACGTTAGAGCTTACTGGCAATCAATTTAATCACCATGGTCATTCGATTTAATTGAAAAACGAGAATTGACAATTTTTAAAGGACCCGATCTAGGACTATACAGGATTAAAATGAAAAAACAAAAAAAAAATAAACTAAAATCCTAACGACCTCTAATCTC
Source organism: Epistrophe grossulariae (assembly GCA_929447395.1). Taxonomy (NCBI): domain Eukaryota; kingdom Metazoa; phylum Arthropoda; class Insecta; order Diptera; family Syrphidae; genus Epistrophe; species Epistrophe grossulariae. The sequence continues at coordinate 148,670,088 of OV839566.1, read as the reverse complement.
CCTAAAAGTCAAGTTACAGTTAAAACAATTTAAAAAAAAAAAAAGAAAACCTAACAAAATGAATGAACTTTCAAATTATCTCAATTGCCCATAGGAAACTTCGCTCTGCCAAAAAAGTTTGTCTATCCCCAAAAAATTGAAAACACATATAGACGCATATAGAACGAAAAAAGGGATATCTCCCCATATCTCTATAGCCTAGATGTGTATGTGGATAAGAATTAAAAAAAAAAAAAACAGGATATTCAAAAACAAACTCACCTGTGCGCATCGACATTCACGCTATAGCTGCAAAGGAGCGTGCCATCCAAATAACTGTCATAACGACCGCTGTCGCCCTCGTTTATCGAAATCAGTACCAGGCCACCCTCTGACGTTTCGATATACTTCGATGGTGTATAAGTGATTTCGTATCTAAGCACACAAAATAAAAGAAAAGAAAAAAAGAGAAAATTTAGAGATATTAAAACCGATGTTCGTATTATGTATTTGGAGTATATCTAGTATGAGGATACGTGGAAAGGGGCGAGAGCAAAATAAATGAAAATAAACATCGGATTTTAATTAGTTTTTTTCGCCGACATTCAAAAAAGTTAGATTTCTCTCTCACACTCTTCTATTTAAGTCCCCGCGGGGGATGATTTTTTGTTCAATTGAAAATGGTTGTTGGTTATAATATCCTGCATGTAAGGATATTTTTGGCAAAAAAAAAACATTGTTTCTTATTTTATTCTAAATCAGGACGAAGGGTATAAAGTTGTTACCCGCTATACACAACTTCCAATTTCACACCTCAAAATGTTTTCCCACTTTCTCTAAGGGGTTGTGTTGTGTATGTAAGTACGGTGGGTGGTATATTTTGTTTTATATGAAACTCCTGCGAAAACCCTCTACCCATTTAACTATACTTTGCTACCTTTATACCTCATTCGATTCCATGGAGACAACAGATGTTTTTGAATGATATATATATTTTAATTTTGAAAAAAGGGGTGGCAAATATAATAACGTCGTACTTACTTCAAAATTGAGTGGTTTATAGAGTTCTTCAGGGAGCTACTTCGAGGGGGGTTGGTTTTTTTTTTTTTTTTTTAATAACCTGAAATTGCTTATATTTTTGTGCACACATTTTTGAAGTAAAACTTTTTATCATTCTTTATAGAACTTTGATTTGAATAACTGGTTTATTACTCACCCAATTAGGGTGCCCTTTTGTTAAGGATTTAAAAGAAATGATCATTGTTGGCAAGGGAGTTATTTTAAAGTAGAGAGACTGAAAAAAGGTAGAGGTATACGAACTTGATCTGGATTAAAGATTTTTTTTATTTTAAGACTTGCTGGCCTGCTCTAGCAATGCAAGTGTAGAAAAATCTTAGTTTCGTTAAAAAAATTTACAAAGGAAAATATCGATAAATATAGAAGCGTTGAATGAAACAACAATAACATGAGTGAGCTACTTCCAAATTTTATGCAGTTGTTATATCTATTTCACAACTGTCAGGCCGATCTATTAAGTGGTGCTTAGTCTATTTTAGTATATATCCCCATTTGAAGAATCAACATTGAACGAAACATTTGAATTCTAGAGTCTTAGCCAGTGGTTCACTGTGTACTACTTTTAATTGATCCATTGTATTCCATGTTGTCAATTTACAAAAACATGTTTATAAATTTAAAAACTATTTATTGAAAACAAACAAATCAACAAAATTTTATAAATTTAAGTAAAAAGAAGTACAAATATTTAAATCAAATTAAGAAACAGCACACACTTTTTAAATAAGAACGACAACAAAATCCAAAAAAAGACACACAAACGTATCGGTGTAGAAAACAGAAAAAATCAAAACAAACCGAGTTCAGCTACGGACTCACGCAAACTGAAGCACGGATTGATGGAAGGCGCAGGAAAAATGTGTTCTTTTCTCTTTTTCAAATTCGTTTTAAAATAAAAAGAGACAGTATAAGTGCAAGTTATTCACTGTGTACTCTGATCTACCTGATCCACAGTTTGCCTACACAAATTTTTTGTGGGTATGTTTGTATCACGAATGGATCACAAATTAATAGATAAGGCGGTAATCGTGAATATAGTAAAAGTGAAAAACTTCCACGGCTTGATTTTGTAATCAGAACAATTTTTTTTTATGAAAATATTATTTTCTGAAAAATCGACTTGACGTAAAAAAATAAATTATTAAAAATCAACGGCGACACTAAAAAATAAACCTTTTTTACAACCATGATATCCATGTTTTAATTATTTTTTAAATGGAATTGTTATAATTTTTTTGTGAATAATTTTTGAAAAATTGATTTCCAACCTCAAAATTTTGAAAAGAAATTTTTTTTTAACTAATTTTAATTTTAATTGTATTAAAATTTTTACATAGTTAAGAATTTTTTTTTTTTTTTTTTGTATTCAATGCTCTTTTTTTTTTTTAATTTTTAACCATCCACTTAGAACCAGATAGCAAATTTTTGATTTTCTCAGGGAAAATAGACCCTCCCTGCCAAACGATGTTTTTGTTTATTACAGTGACCCAACCTTTACGCAACTTATGCAAAACACCCTGTATATGTTATTTTCTTTTACCATGAATGACCTTCATTACTAATAGTGAAGATTTGGGAAATATTAAACCCTAAAATTTATCTCAAAGTATTTTAAAAAAAACCCATATCACCCTATAAATTTATAAATTTTGAAAAATATTTAATCCTCGAAGTAAAGGATCTTCATTTTCCATTTTCATTCCATCCTCTTTTTAAAAACAAAGATTTTTTTTATTAATCTTATATACCATTTTATTTGTTTACCTAAATTCACCCTATACCTATATTATATGAAGCTTAAATTTGTAAAAAATATCTAGTGCTAAAATGATCCCCGAAATTCATCCTCAAAAATTTACTTTTCAATCATTAAAGAATTTTTTTCAAAGTCAGATAACAATTTTTGTATACCCTTTTTTTTTCACCCTTTAAATACAGTAAAACCCGCTTAAGAGAAACTGCAAAATGTCACAGTCTTTCTTTCACTTAAGCGGGTTTTTCACTTAAACGAACCCCGCTTAAGTGAAAAAAATTTCACTTAAGCGGAGTCCGGATAAGTGAAAAAAAATTTGCACGTAAGCGGATTTAAAAATTCCAAAAAGGGTTCTGACATATCAGAAATTCAAATGTCATTTTCGTGATGAAAATTTGATGGAGGTGAAAAATAAAAAAGAAGTAAAAGCGTTTAACAAATTTTTTGTTCTATTTTATTACATTTGTTTGTTCACTTAAGAGAGTTTTTTTCAATGAAAAATATTAAATTTAACTGAAAATATGTTTCAGGTATCCGGGTTTTTCACTTAAGCGAGTTTCGCTTAAGCGGAGTGTTATAAAGGTAATTGGTCGACAAATAGGTACTCGGGGATGAAAAAAGTGTTTCAGATAAGCGGGTTTTTCTCTTAAGCTGGTTTTACTGTAGTTAAATTTTAAATTCAATATTTTTCTTGGCATTTTAACAACAATTGTTCTAAGATTGGTAAAATCTAAGTAAAGCCTGAGTTGCTTTAAGGCCCAACAGATGACACTTTAGACAAAGCCAATGAAAGCTGTTAATAAACAAATTTGCAATAAAATCTAACTGAAAAACTAAGGAATACGATAAAAAAAAATAGTTTTTTTAAGTCGAAATAGTATAAGTCGTGAGTTTTGTAGCAATTAACTGCTTAACGGGCAAACAATCCAGAATTTTGTGTTCACCCAATACTTAACGGATTACCATTAATGTCTATAATATGTTCCATAAAACTTTCTTAAAAAGTGCACTGCACGTGTACTTGAAAGGTTATAAATCTGATTGTTCTTCGAGTCAAAAGAAAGAATGTGACGTTCGATTTCTGGCAAAAATAAAAGAAAACTAAAAAAAAAATTATCTCCAACTATTTTCTGAAAAAAAAAAACACTTGAACAAAAATACAAACAGTAGATATGTAAGAGAGTGAGAGAGTGAAAAATATAGAGTGCTCTTATCTCTATGCACACATGCATACCTACATATATTTCACTTTTTTCACTTACCTTCCTTTTTCCGTTGAATGATGATACCATCGTATCGCTTTCTGTCGCAGAACTTCCGGCAAACGAACAAAACACGACAAATGCAATGTTTGTCCATACGAGGCTGTTATCCTTTTCTTCAGTACACTCGTATCACAAATGCCTGATGTTTCATTGCCCACGTCCTGTTCAAAAGATACATATATAAAGAAAGAGACAGAAGAAGAAACAAAAAATTAGATTGAAAACGTTTAGTGAACATTTAGCGGTCCTGACAAATCGACAGATGAAGCAAAGAAACTCCATCCTGTTCCACACCCCATTGTCATTTTTTTTAGTGTATATTTGTTTGTTTTCTATTTTTTTTATTGAACGCACCTGAAGCAATCCTAACTGATATGGCCGACAAGCACCCACATCCTTATCCCAGCCGCAATACGGATCTGTGATGCAACGGAAGCAACTGTCATACCGTCGATTGCACATTGCCAAGTCGATTTGTTTCACACTGTGCGCTGTCGCTATGTACAACGAGCCGGTCTTTTGGCTTAGATCCATCTCTCTAATGGGCTCATTTTTCGCTATCTCTAGGATATCGAGCAAATTGGAATGGCGTTGTCCGTACTTAATGAATTGGACGATTTTATAAATGCTTCCCGTATTTGTGCCAGCGAAATATACTAGATATTCTTGATTCAGCTTTTCTATTCGGATCCTTAAAGAAAAATAAAAAAAGGAGAAAAACAAGGATATTTTTTATGTTTTTTATTATTTTCCAAAAAAAAAAAAAAATATCTTCAATCTATGGAGCATAAGCGGTGAAAAACGCTTATTTGACGTGTGCAATATCAGTTTAAAGATTCCTGCACACAAATGATATGACATCATCCACAACTACATACATCCTTAAGGATTTTTTTTCTCATTTTCTATTATTAATTTTTATTTCAAGTGCAGTACGGGTATGATGGTTGACAACAAAAAAAAAAAAACACTTAAGCAAGTCCTGTATTTTGTGGATGTGCCAAGACTTATAACTTACTTGTCGACCACCAATTTGGTAAGGATAATATCACGTTTGAAAAAGACTGGATTGGCAAACTCATGATCCACAGCTTTATCCATTAGCGGATGTTTTCGTATGAAGTTTAACACCGAGTCCGGAAGGGTTGAAGTGTCGTTGATACATGTGCCAGGACGTGGATCAGGAACTTTTGAGTTCAACACAGGCAACCATGCGGAATTAGATGTGGCTTGCTCTTTGAATTTTCCTGCAAAGAGAAAGATTGTATTTTTATTTTTTTTTTTTTTTTACATTTTTTTTTTTGTTGGTTTGAAATTTTTAAATTAATTTATTCGAAATTTGTGTGTTGGTTGGTTGTTTGGCAAAGGACTTGATGGGAGGAGAGTGAATACATATTTATGGTTTCATTTAGTAAATGAGGTTGTGGTAGAATGTACAGCATAAGTTGTGTTGTGCAAGATAATATGTAAGTTAAGTTGTTTAGTTTGAGATTTATGATGGGAAGAATTGGATGGGCTGGAGCAATTTATATCTTTTGGCATACATTTTGAACGTTTGATTTTTATTTCTTTTTAGAACATGTTGATATTGTGTGTGGTGTTCGTTAAAAGAATTTGTTGAAAGTAAGAACAATGGCTACATTGAAAGATTTTCAAAGATGTTCGCAAAATTTAAATTTGACACGATTTTTTGGAGCAAAGTGTTGGCAACCCTTAATAAATAAAAAGAAAAACGATTTGACAGCTGATAGTTGAGGGTTATTTAAAATGGAGCATTACACAAAAGAACAATGTATTTTCAGTATATTTCAAAATAATGAAAATTTGGTGTCCACAGTTTGAAAAAATCGTACAAAACTTGAGTCGGAATATTGATTTAACCTCATCAACTGTGAAAGAAAGTAATTGAAAAATTCAACGAAACCGGATCAACAGCTGATGTAACATGATGTTAAGACATTGGTCGTTCAAAAAACAGAGTGTTTGTGAAACTCCAGGAATATAAAAATTTTCAAACTGTGGCCACCAAACGGTAACACAATTTGTAGGTAAGTCAAATAAAGGAGCCCTGGATAAAAAAAATGGTCCTCTATAAACTTCAAATAAAACAACAATATTAATATAAGTCTTATAATTCAAAAAAGTTTGGTTTTAAACTGAATTAACTTAAGGCTTCCCCTTTTTACAAAATAATAAAAAAAAAACTTTTTCACTGAAAAAAAATCTTATTGTTAGAGCCAAATTTTGAATAGTCAGTATAAGCTGTGAGTTAGTAGGTACTTATGCTGGATTTACAAGACTGATAAATTGGTAGTATTTCTGTCACAAACGTGGCAAAAAAAAACAGTTTCGTTCTTTTGCCAGTTTTTTTTTTTTGACAGGAATACTGCCAATTTGTTAGTCGTGTAAATCCAGCATAAGTACCTATTAACTCACTGCTTACACTGACTATTCAAAATCTCCATACAAACAGAAAATGACAGGTAAATAATAAAACAAAATAATTCACATTTTTAAAAGGAGTCAAATTTTAATGATTTTCAAAAAGATGAGTCCTGTAGTCCTAGCGTTAAAAAGGAGTCAATATAACTTTAAAGCATCCCCAAGGTATCGCTGGGTTGAGATGATGAAGGAAATAGTAAATTAATCTTTAACACTGAAAAATTAAAAAAGAAAAACTTTAACACCCCATTGGTCACTAAACCGTGAAGAAGCTTTATATTTATGGCGGAACTCAAACTGACCAATAAACTTTAAAAGTCATTTTGAAGCAAAAAAAAAAAATGCCATCGAATCAGCACCTTTATGACAAATGGTTTTATCCCACAAAACAATACGAAATAATAGGCCTGGACCCAAGACATTTCATCTGGTTTAAAATTTGATCTTATTTTTATCATAATTTCTCACTAAAGGTTCATAACGGAAATGTCTGTAAGAGTCTACAAAATTTAGTTTTTTTAATCCCCGTCATGCGACAACTGTCAGAAGATGTTTTGGTTTCGCCTATTTCTTGGTCAAGAGATGAGGGGAAATTATTAAAATTTTAAATTAAGAAATTAAAAAAATCATTTGTTGATTTTTCATAGAATTTTCCGATGGTTTAAGTACGGTACCAGTTCTACACTATTATGGTACCAAAAATTACCAGCTGTCTTTTGAAGATTTACCTGTATGAAGAGAAAAGAAAAAAAATAAACACACATTTGCTTCTAAGATTCTACTAAAAAACTCTATTATGATTGTCAATTATCAAATTGCTAATTGATAAATATTCAAATTTGGTTCATTAAAATACAATTTATTAAAAAAAAACTCATCATCTATTCTGTGATAATTATTATCATTTTTTTTTAAACACAACGTTCTGCGCCGTTTGTATGTTGTATCAAATGGGTTTGTATTATGGATTTATTAAAGAATTTCAAAATTTAGCAACTAACCGCAATAGGGGTGATATTAATTTTGGATGTAAATATTTTGAGATCCAGACCACGTATAGAAGAATTTGGCTTACTGTTGTTACAGATACAGTTTTTAAAGACCTTTCATTTGATGAATTTTGGAATATTTAAAAAAAAATCATTATGGAGCAAAAAGTATAAAGGAGGTTAGCATTTCCTTTATTCTAAAAATCAAACAATTTGATTTGAAAATGTTTTATTGTGAATTTCTGATTCATAACTGAAAACCGCAATCATTTACGAGTCTCGATTGCAGAAATATTGCTTCTCATTTCATTTTCATTCATATTTTTGTTGAACAAATTTAATTGAAATGGACAGAAATAAGGTAATATATTACTTTGGATGAAAACATTTCAAGAACCAGACCTCGTAAAAATTGTTTTTTTTTTCAGTTTTAAAAAGATCTCAAAAATCTAATAAGCAATTTTGAAATTTGCAACAAGTTGCATTTGCATAAATATCGCCATCCAAACGAGTTTATTGGGTTGATTTTCGAAATTAGTCTGAAATAATGCATTCGGTTTCTGTTTTTGGCTAAAAATTGATAATTGCATTGAATATTTAAAACGAAATTAGTAGAACAAAATTAAATTGAACAGAATTTTTAAAATATTTTATTTTTTCAAAATTTTGAGTTTGAAAATTAATTTTTTCAAAAAATAATATTTAGAAACAAGCTTAATATATGAATTTCTGGCTTTAAAAAAGACATTGCAAGTGTTGCCATTGATTTTTTTTTCAAGTTCAGATTGATTTTTTTTATAAAATTGCCATTTTTGTCAATTTGTCGGTTAGATCTTTCTTACAAAGTTTAAACTATCTTAAGTACTTCATCATGCTATAGAGCCTTAAAAATGAACGATTTTGGTTCAGATTTGTATGCAATTCCCTTGAGCAGAATTTTTTGTTTAAACTTCCAACCAATACCAATAATGTCATGTGATTTATTTCAATTCGACTCCTTTTGGTATAGGGAACAGAACAGAGGTCAAAAAAATAGCTACGAATCTTTGCTTTGAATTCCAAAAAATATTCAAAAATTATTAAAAAATCGAGTCAATTTGAATAGGTACTTTTTTAGTAAAGATTTAACCATGTTAGTGATCAAGTTATAAGCTTTTTTAATAAACAATATCGATTGTTTTTTGTCTTACTAAAATAACGGGACTCCTTAACTATAAACCTTCAAAAAGGCAATTTATATTGATTGTAATTGATTTTGTACACTTAGGCGTATACGTACTTTTTTCATTTTTTTTTCAGATGACGCAAAATGCGTTATACGATGCTAGCTTTGCGTTCCAAAAAGAAGAATCTTAATAAACGACGTTGAATTATTACATATATCTATCAAATGTGAAATTTGGACCCGGGGACGGGGTCAAATAATTATATTATATTTTGTAAGGGAGACAAATTAACTGATTTGTACGAAATGTTCAGGCAAAAACCCACTTTAAAACAATTGCACATAATCCTAAAAATTTATAAAACTGGGGTTTTACAAATTTTTTAATGATTTGGTCATACATATAGTTTTTTTTACCACATCCATTCAATGTCTTTTTTTTAATTTTTTTGTTCTCGAAAAGGTTCTAAGAAATTAACATAATCCTTAATAATTGTTTAATATACGTAAATTTACCAATCAACTTCTAAAATCTACAGCTGAATGTGTTAAATTGAATTAAATTCGAAATCGCATATTTGACAGAAAATTCTGATTACTATGTTTCCTTCCTTGCAACTAATAAAGTCATATAATTTTTATTTTACTTTTTTCATTGTATATCTAAATGATAAGTATAAATTGAGCAATTGTTATTTTTCATCTATAAAAAAATGTGACATAGCATCTGACACCAAACATATACCACAAAGTATCCTGAAATCAATTTTCCTCCAACGAACAATACTTTCTAAACTACAACCAAACTAAATTATCTCAAGCAACAAAAGTATACACTTACGTATAGGTACATATATGTACCTTATTGGATGGCTACATAAAGTAATATTCTTCTAAAGAAGAAAAATAAGCTTTTGAAAAAAATGAAAAAAATCCCAGACAGAAAAATGAAAATTCAGCTTTCAAGTCAGTGGTATAGCTAGCATCTACAAAATGTAGCCATCATATACGTCTCTAACAATATCCGTATTTCAGAGCGAAATTTTTTTCCATTTCCGGTGCAAAAAATCGAAAAAAAAAACGAACATAAAACGTTTCGTTCGCTTTCAAGCTCCCAATACGACATGGCATATTACACTATATGGTTCACATGTATTGAACGTATATATACTATATTTGCAACACTATTGCTGTGGCAGTAAAATGCGTGCAAGTATTACAAATGAATGTCATCCATCCAACACAACCCAACACAATCTCCCATCACCCAAACACCAAATAGGATGAACGAAAAAAAAAAACAAAAAAAAAAACACAGTACACGAATCACCTTGTGAGGTGTGAAATCCTTGATATTCCATGCTGCACACATAACATATCCGGCTGCTGCTGTTATTGCCAGGTGTCATTCACTACACACGGCACAGCACCATAACGAGAAAAAAAAAAAAAAAAAACAAAAAAGTGTAGGTATAAGTATTACACGTTCGTCCTGGCACAATCCCAGGGGATAATTTTACGAGTGAGGAGGAATCGTGCAAAAAAGTGCAAAAACCGCGTAAAAGTGTCACTTGAATTTTTGCTTCCGCAGTGCATCATCAGATTCATACTGCTGCCATCGTTCTCCTTCTCCTGCTCTTCTTTTTAATAAACTAGTTTTGTTTTTTTTTTTTCGTCAAGGATTCTGCTGAAGTGGTGTTGGATGAGAAAGGATACCTTCCATTCGGTTACATCTTGCTTCAGTGATGTGTCAAACTACTTCACGAATCAACCAAATGCAAAAAAAAAGGACATTACCGATGCGATGCGCGGCAAGGACGAAATTGAAAAAAAAAGATGCAACGGAAATTCAACGAGTTTTCAAGTTGTTGGCTGCATTCCTACACTCAGTTTGAGGATTTTCATATACGGCAAAGGCAGAGAAAGCCAAACTGTCGTCTCACAGGATGCTGTCGAATTTGTCTAGAAACCTATTCAGATGCATATCATTTTCACACTATCACCGCGACAACAACAAGGATGATGCGGAGGACGGCAAACGACGAGGTGCAGTATGCACCAAAGAGCTCTTCACCTGAGTGTATGAGCTATGTGAGGATATGGAAATTGGAAGTCTGGGACGAGTCTCTCGGATAAGCTCAAGTCAGCAATATGTGTTCTCTCAATATATGTATGTAGTTGGCAAACACAGACACACCGCGTTCCATAATACCAATTGGAATAGATTCTTCGTTTTATTTATTTTTTTTTGTCTGTCTTTCTCCCTCTTTACTATATACGGTTTACTCACCTTCAAATGCTGAATTGATATCCTTAATATCGTAGCTGCAAATTGCTGATCCCAAGATGCCATGTGTGTTCGTTGTAAAAGTGGCATAAAATTTTGTATCATCGTGCTGCATTTTGTAGACGGATTGAATTTCGTTGAAATAGAAGGGGAATTCACTTGAGATGCTGCAATTGATGCGCGCCTTCAAGTATGTTGCCCAATTTTGGCTGATCATGTATTTGCCTCCACGATCGTTCTTACATACTCGAGCAATTCTTGAGTAAATTGCTTTGCCACAATTAATGTATTCAACAGCGTGCTCACGAAAGAAGAAATACACATATTCACCAACATCGAAGGCTCCAACAAAGTTCGGTTCTGTGAAGGAAGAAAAATTATTAATAATTAAAAAAGTATTTTAAATTATTGTTAAAAATGTTTGAAAGAAATTCAGAATAAATGAAATGTTGAATATAATATTTTTTTTAAATAATGGTTGATGAATGAATTTACCATATTTCAAAAGCTAAACTATGAACGATGAATAATTGCTTGGAATTTTGGCGTTTGCGTAACTGTGCGAATACAAGGGATATATTAATTATCTGTTAATTAAATAAAATATTATGGGTCATAACAGCTGAAACATGTATTAATATGTAAATTCATTTTTAAGAAATATCTACTACCAAAAATTCAGTTCACAGTGACCCATTTTGACTTTTTTTATTGCAAAAATAATAACTCTTAAAGGGGTTAAAATATCTGAACATTTTTTGTTTGTACTTAAAGAAAATTCAAGACTTTAAAATTTTTTAATTTTTAAGAGGGTGTTTCCGGAGCTTCTACTTAACAAAAATATTTTATTTGACTTAAAAAGTAGTCAAATAGTCCATGAGAGTGGGTTTATAGTCCATGAGAGTTCAGTAGCTTCAAATATTAATTGTTCATAATGGGCCACATGTGCAGCGTTTCACGCACTGCTGTGAAGATTTATCCGATCATTCTTCGCCGACAAGCAATGCTCACTTTTTATCAAAATTCTGCTCCAGCTCACAAACTGAACACCATTCAAGAGTGCCTTTGAATATCAACGTACTGGTGGACTTCATATCAACAGATGATTGGTCAGTTGCCAGTTGAGACCACAGTTTGGCATGCTCATATTTGACACAAAGTGAGTTCGTGACAGTGAAGTGAACAATTTATTGCATGCTGCGATCGATGATTGGAAAGAGCATTATTATGAGGCAATCATTTTGAATTATTTATGTTTTTTTTAATACCTTGTAGCCATTATAAATTGACCAATAATTTATTTAAAATTTTAACTCGACAAGTGTGTGTTTTTGTGCAAAAATATTACTTCACATATTTTACCTTGAAATTTTAATTATTTTGCTATATTTAAATAAACTGTTTATTTTGAGTGAAATAAGGTGATCATAAGGACCCAAAATAAGTAAACTGTCCAACAAACAAAAAACGGCAACGGAAATAGAATCTTTAGACAACTTAAACAACAGATTGAGACCAAATTGAGATTAAATTAAATTCATTTTTCTCAAAAAACTAGAAGATATTTAACCATTTGTTTTTCAGTGTTTGACTAAAAATTAATAAGAACATTTAATATTAAAAACAAAAACAAAAACACTACTTAATAACGTAAAGTTTAAAAAAAAATGTACTTGAAAAATATTTTTTTAATTTTTTTTAGTTAAGTTAAGTTTGAAAAATTAATTTTTCCAAAACTATTCACTAAAACAATTTAATTAAATTTAGGATTAAAAACTGGATTTCTGACTTTGAAAAAATCTATAACATGACATTGCAAGTTTATTAATTTTATTTTTAGTTTAATTGATTTTTTAGAAAATTCCTCCTCCCACCTAAACGAGGAGAACTAAACTCTTTTCTCAACCCAACCTACATGCGCCTACTATTTTTGCCATCTTATTTAAAACGCCCTATGTATGACATCTCTTGTTAAAAAATAGAACTTGATTTTTAAATAAATATGAATAATAATTCAAGCAATTTAATTTTTTTCAAATGTTCTAAATATATCTTTTTCGTCATGCTAATTAACAAATTAAAAAAATATGCACGAATTTATCTCTACGACAATTTAAAAATAGTTTTACAATTAATCTTAACAAAAAACATTTTTAATTAATTCAGAAGTACTTAACATATTGTTTTTTTTTTTGTTTAAAATAACAATGTTTTCAAAATAAAAAAAAATAAAATATTGCTTCAACTATTAAGAAACACAAAATTGCAAAATAATTACAAAATCGGTTTGGTCATTAAAAACTTATACATGAATAACTAAAAACTAAGTGAAAAAACTACAAAGCCCAACTTTTCAATGCGATTTTTTTTTTCAACAATCTGAAAAAACAGTTTTCTTGCAATTGGTTTGGTCATTATAGGTAAGAATTTCACAAACTAAATATTAAATATTTTAATCTTAAAAACATGAATAGCATATATTTTTGAATTACGAATACTTCTGTGAAATTCTTTTTTTTGAGAAAATTTAACAAAAAATATTCTGAAACACCTGAATGCACGAACTAAGTTACTTGTTTTTTTTTTCAATTTATTTGGATATTTTAAAATTTTTCTAATTTTCTAGTTAATTTAGGTGGCGATATTATGCAAAGAATTTTTATTAAAACTTGGTCTGCCTTAAAAAGAAACTATTTGATATTCGCAACTAAAAATGTCAATTTGTCCCACAATTTCTGCAAAATTAGAACGAGGTTCCAATTCTTCATTTAAATTTATTGCATCTTGAAATAAAAAAACAATAAATAAAAAATAAATTTTTTTTCCAGCATATTTTTACTCCTTCTATATTTATGTGCAATTTCCAAATAATTATTATATTGGCTAAGGCGCAGGGTTATAAGTCCACAGGCCAAAAGTCCACAATAGACTTTTGACCCACTTGGGTGGGTTACACAAATCAATTGTGGACTTATAACCCACCCCCATAAGCCAGAAGTCCACAAAAAAGTTGATCAATATAACATAATTTTAGAAAGGAAGTGGGTCATAAGTCCACAAATATTTTTCGGAATTTTTTAAAATTACCCAAGGAAATGTTTTATTATTTTATTTTATTATAAAGAAGAAGTGAAAAAGAATCTGGATCTGATTCTGGATTCTTTAAATGCAAAAGAAACTTTTCATTTACCAAATTTCGCACCTACCCCAAATCCTATAGCGTGCCCAAGTAAGGGAGTTACAGGGGAGCAGCATGCCCCTCCATACATAGCTCACTGTTTATACGGAGGTGAAGTAATTTCCCATGTGAAGGTAGTTTTAGTTTAGTAGTTTTAGTCATTTTCCATCAATTACTTTATTTTCCTTTCAATCAATTTTTTTGTATGTTTTATCAAAAACACAAAATGAATTCAAATTGAATACAAAAATTCATTAAACTTGTTAACTTCAATTACTACTCAATATCCTGGTAAGCTCAAAGTAATAAAATAAAATTACATTACATTCACTTCAATAAAAAATAAAAATAAAAAAAAAACATTTTTTCTTGTTAACTAGGTCAGCTTTGTAGGAATGTATCTACTCCATAAAATAACAACAAAAATGTAGGATAAATCAATAAAAAAATAAAAACCTTGATATCATTTGCAAAATATTTATTATAACATCATACAAACAACCATCACTGTGACGATATGATGATGATCATCATAATTGCCGATCCAAAATATAAAAAAAAAAAATCAAGAATCCTTCCATTTCATATCCGTTTTTCGAAAATTATTTCCGGTCCAACAACGTCAAGTTAAATATAATATTTACCTTTTGATTTTTTTTTTGTTGTATATCCTTCTGATGCTGTGATAGCTGTATAACAACTGGCCACATAATGTGAAATAAAATAATATTAATACATAAACCCAAAAAAAAAAAAAACACAACACAACAATTCAAGCCTCCCATTTTCATTTCAATTAATCTCGTCCTTCCCAACAACGCCCAAAACTTATTCTTTAGTCCTTTTTTTTTTTTTTGATGCGCCATGATGGACATTTGGTTGGCTTTCAGATGTGATATGATGTGTATGTGATTTTTTTTTTCTCTCTGTTGATTTTCCTCTGTGTATATGTTCGGGGTATTTTATTAAATTGCTTCCGATTGCTTTTCCCCGACTATACACTAGCTTTTCATTTTTTTTTTTTTATCTTTTCCTTGGAATATCCCAGAGTTTAATAAAATAATAATAATAAAAAAGAAAATAATAACTAAAATAAAATATGAAAAGAAATTTATATTTTTAACCACATAACCGAACACGAACAAAAGAACAATAAAAAAAGGCTCCATGACCTTTTCATGTGAAATTGCGTTATGATCTCGTTTATTGTCACCCTCCAGGATATGAATGAGAGAATTATATTTGACAAGATGGACGACAAAAAAAAATAAAAAAAATATATATTTTGTCAAAAATCATTTTCCACCCAGTGAATGAATTCAAAAATTAAATCCTTGAATACTTATTTGTATTATAATGTGCGATGGAGAGCAAGGACACTCCTTTGCAATCTCTCAATCCATTCCTTTCCTATATATCCCTATATGTACTTATAGGGATGTATATGTTGTTCATTCATCAACCATACAGAAAATCCAACCCAGGAAGTAGAATAATTTTGGGTTCAAACTAAAAAAAAAAAAAAAAACTTACTGTCAAGCCATTTCGAGTCATATTTGAGTGTCCTTTTGAAATTATGCTCCTTTCGGCCAGAAGTCAAGTTATACAGATCCGATCTAAATATCACTGAGTCTGCTTTTGTGAATTCTGCATTTGTCCCTGAATACTAAAATTGTTGAAGAGAATATAAACCAAACATATATAGCTGATGGAATTGAATTTATTTTTTTTTTTTTTCGTTTATTTTATTCCGAATCAAAAAAAAAGGACATGAGAGGGCAAGCAAAAAAACGATGAATATTGACATCGCGTCAATATCCTTTGATTGGTAATTTAATTTGGTGTCCTTTTACGGAATTTCAATTCGTGTCACCCAAATGACTCCACGTGTTAAAATATTTTCAAGTTAAATGAAGAAAGCAAAAAAAAAAAACTTCATCCTCTCTCATTTCGTTTTTTTTTTATATTTTTTTCGTTTGGCTAGGTAGAATTGTGCGGACTGACTTACCAAAGCTGGCAAATCATGAGGATTGCCTTTTTCCACATAAACGGCCGTCGAATTGTCCAATGGATCGTAGGGACATTTTCCAATGCCCAAACCAATTCCTGGCACGTATTCAGATCTGGGTAAATGTGTTAAGTTCGCCTAAAGAAGAATTTCGTCAAATACAAACGAAAATAAAACACACACAAAAAAAGGAAAAAAAAAAATAAAAGAATTTTCGTTAGACAAAAAAAAACTATGTATAGTAACTTCAGCACTAAAACAACAACAATTTAACAAAAAAAAAAATTTACTTACATATATCACATAGTCCTTGGGATTGTGAGCATTTGTACCACAAATATATAAACGATTACCCGAGTCCATCTGCTGAATCACACGTATATGATTTTGACATTCGAAATTCTGTCAAAAAGGATATAATAATAATTTTTTGTTTATATAAGAAAGAGAAAATGATATAAGGACGTGTTAAGGACAAAGTTATTATGTATGTATAAATCTAAGATAGAAAAGTCACTCTATTTTCTAGATTAAATTATTGTCTTCAAGACATACAAACATATAACGTATAAATATATAGAGAATTATTATATTTTATCATCATTTTGCCTTACCTCTCGTTTGCCTCTTGACACACAACTAAGGATATCTGATCCAGTTGGCTTCAGGATGATAACGTCTTTCTATTCAAGATGAAAATATATACAAACAAAAATGACAAATTGGAATTAGCAAAATATTATGATAAATGAAAGTTATATTGAAATATTGTGGATAAATTTTGTTTATGTAGACAGTTTCTCGGGAATATCTAGATATACATAGGTTAGGTAGAAGTATATACCTTAGTATTTTGATTGACATTATTATGTAACACTACATAGCTTGATGTTAATTGGTTACTTCGTTAGCAAAAGGATAAGCATTCTGAGATGTGTTGTGAATAAATAAACATTGCGGTCGAGATTGAATTTCTTCACTTTAATATCCTACCAAGTCTAGGAACGCGAAATGTCACAATTTAGAAGCAAAGTTTGAGCAAAGAAATAAACTTTTTTATCAAATTTGAAAAAAAAAAAAAAAAAAACTGAACTGTAAGTCATATCAGGTTTCGGACATTGGAGGTTTCTGATATCTGAGTTTTAGGATAGTGAATTTGGATCCGCCAGATAGAGGAAATTCTGCTTAATTTTGATCGTTCAGTTAAAAAAAAAATTTAAATAAACTGCAAAATTAGGTGAAACTGCATTCTTTTGAAAAAAAAAAAAAAAATAAATCAAATATTTGACAGCCCGTAGAAAATCAATGAATTACAGTTTCCAACATTACTGCTGCTTGCTCTTCAAGTAACAGTTTGCAGAAATGGATGGAACTTACAAGTTACTTTTGAATTTGAATGACTATGATGAGAGAACTTCAGGTCCAATTTCAAACAATTACAATTTGTGAGAATTATTGACTTAAGTGCTACTAGAATCTCTTAAGCTGTGTTTACATGGGCCCCAAAATATGTGGAATTTTTCTCATTTTTTTGCAAAAGATGTCCAATCAAATGGCAATTTTTTCACAACTGATTAAATTTTTTGAACACCCACAGTTATCGAATAAAACGATTTTGTAAAATGGGGGGCCAAAAATACTTCTCAAAAAAAAAAATATTTTTGAAATTTTGATTAATTCTTTCGTTTAGCATTTCTTGAACCTTAGTGACCAATGAACCTTTAACTTGGAATGATACTTATGAAATCATTTTATTATTTTTCACAATGGCCATCTTTCAAATTTTGAAATTAAAAAAAAATTAAAAAAAACAAAATTCGATTTTTTTTTTAAACCAAAAACGAATATTTTTAGGCTTGTCAAAAAATTAAAGGATTGGACCATCCTTCAAACATGATAAAAAAACATTTCTTAAAATCGATTTATTTGGTTATTCTGTGTGCTCAAAAATAGTGATTTAATTGGGCACATTAAACAAAAAATTTTAAAAATATTTGAATGTTTCTAAGAAAAAAATAGTAGTTTACAATTTTCTTAAAAACGTACAGACATCTGCAGCCTTATTTATTAGATTTCACTAATACTCGTTTCAACCTCGGAATAGTTAAACCGAGTCGAAGCACTTACTCCGTCTTTACGCCGCGCCGCGTCAAACAAATTCTTATTTATTAAGTCGTTTTAGCGACGGAGAAAATTTACTCCGACTTTACTTCGCATCTAATCCTGAAAATATTATTTATATAAAAATAAACGATGATTAGAGGCGGAGTAAGCTAAAACTGGTACATAGTAGGATTAAAGCCGTAGTAAAGCCGTTTTAGTATCTAAATGACATGACATTTAGTAACTAAAAAGGAGGGTTGAAGAAGTTTTTTTTATCCGTTTGTTACTAATTGTAGGGCAAAATGGATAGTTATTTTGCATTTATAAATGATTTAAATTCTTTAAACGCTTTAGTTGCAGTACAAAACTCGTTTAATCCCATATTATAATAACCAGAGAGATTGTTTTTTTTTGATAATATATTTGACATAAGGAGGGTGTAGCTAAAACCGTTTGACGTGGCGTTATGACGGAGTAAGTGCTTCGACTCGGTTTAACTATTCCGAGGTTGAGACGAGTATTAGTGAAATCTAATAAATAAGGCTGCTGGTGTTTAGCATTCGATTTAAAATTAAATATCGAAAATTATAATCAAAATTATAACTAAAAATTTTGAAAAAAAAATTCTAATAATTTTTTTTTTAGTTTTATTTTAAAATTTTGAGTTTGAAAATAATTTATTCTAAAACTATGCACTTAAATAACTTTATTTAAAAACATAATTAAAGAAGGAGCTTCTGGCTATAAAATAATATTGCTTTCCGAAATGCATTTAAAGTGAGTCTGCAAAATAAACTCATTTATTTAAAATCAATATAAGGTGTTACAATTTTATTTAAACTAAAATCGATTTGTAAGTGTTGCCGTTGTTTTTAATATTCATTTTCATTTAAAACTTTTTTTTTTTTGATATATAGAAGTCCAATATCTTAAAATCATTTTCACATAATTTACCATAACAATGAACAGAATTATAAATTGTATGCTTTTATCAAAAAAAGCCGTAAATATAAAAACAAAATTCGAAAATTTTACGCATGAAATTTAGAAAAAAAATAAATTTTTTCTAAAAAACAATTTTTCACGCCTTAGCGTGAAGTTATTAAAAGATAAAACAAATTGTAAATTTGCATCTTCTGCCCACAGAAATAGGTTTTGCGAAGCTCGTAAGCATGAAGTAATTATCGCAATTTTCAATTTTTAAAAAAGAAAAGCCACATTATGATAAGCACATGACAGCAAAAATTTTGTGTGTTTAAAAACAGAAAATGACAGTGCTTAATTCACGATAAGAACCTTCGCAAAATAAATGTTTGGGTCGTAAGACCATTAGATTTATTTTTATTTCCTCCGTTCTAAGAAACATAAGCTAAGCACAAAGCAGCACAGATTTAATTTTTTTTTCCAAATTTGCGGCTCTTGGGTTATTGTTCAGAAAAGATAGGTTTTTTTAAGTTTAAGCTTCGAAAAGCTATGGCTTCACCTGAAGGAAACCTTAATATTAATTTTAGTATCTTAAATGTCGTTAACAAATTCCCACACAATTCCAGTAACAAGTGTGAAGCTAAATGCATAGTTTAAAATTGACAAAGCAAAAGTTTTATTAAATATATTATTTTCCCTTATACATAAATCCGATATTTTGGCTGAGAAATTGGTACTGCGAATCATCAAGAGAAAATAGTTGAGCATCGATAACGTAAAAAAAGAAATCAGCTTAAAATTTGAATTTTGGATCGATTGTTTCAAGATATTTTTCAGGTTGATAACGGTGGCTACGGAGCCTCCTTGAATCAGACAAGAAGAAATCCACTTGATTGGTCATTTTCTTTGAAATTTTTTTAGCGTCCTTTTATTTTCAAACAAAGATTCCTAAGAACGGTTTATCTGAACCGAACGTACATACTGTCGTAATTTATCAAATCCTACAAAGACTAAAAAAACCTTTAATTTTGATTGAAGCATTTTCGAAAGGATATTTATTGGCATAAAAACTAGTTACAAATTTCTGTTGACAGTACAAAAATCATGTTTTTGAAGAATGGTCCAGCGCTTCGGACAACAACGATGAACGAAGAAGTAATTGGATAGTAGATGGATGTATTAACCTTTTTCGCTTTGTAATTATTGTATTGATTTTGCCACCCTAGTTAAGTGCCGCCTTCAGGCAGGTTCGGCACTGTTTGTAGGAAAATTGTTATTTTGTAAAAAAAAAAAAATTTTCTTCCGTAAAATTTGCAAATTTGCGATATTTCATTTTAAAAAAAAATTTTGAAAATCGTTGGAGCGGTTTTCTTACAAAATTATTTTTGTATGTAAAAAATTTCGTTAGTAAACAAATTGGTAAGCCACTTTTTAGTGTTAATTAAAGCGGAATTAAAAAATTAATTAAAAAAAAATCGTTTGCCCATTTTCGAAATATCGATTTTTCTGAAAATAATTTTTAAAATTTTTTTAAAAATCAAAAATTTGTTTTGTTTAAAAATGTTGATATGCAATATTATTCAAACTCATTGAAGCTCTTGTGTAAAAAATTTCATTAAAATCAGTTCAACAATTAATATGTATTGAGATGGTCAAAAACCAAAAAAATGGTTCTATGAGAACTACCATTTTTAATCGAAAGATGAAATTTTTGTCCAAAAATATGGTAGATGGTACTTACAAAATCAAAATTGTGGGAGTCTATTTTGAGAAAAATGAGATTTTTCTTACCGGTTCTTAAACAATTGTATGGGAGGTATCGTTATTTTTGGTTATAAGAATAATTTTTAATTAAATCTTCTAGATAATATTAAAAAAACTTCTGGTGCTAGGTTTAAAAAAAATCGTCGTTTTCGATATAACAAATTCTCAAAAAAAATTGGAAACTTTTTTTAAAAATAAATATAAAATATAAATAAAATAAAAAAATTTTTTTTGAAAATTTTGGTAAACAAATCTTTTAAAACTTTTTGAAACATTCTCCATTGAAAAATTGATCAAAATCAGTTGAACCGTTTTTGAGAAAATTGAAAATCAAAAACATGTTTCTATGGGAGGTACCATTTATAAAATTATTTCAGAGTTTTTTTTTATAAAATGGTGACCCTTTTGTAAAACAAATTGAATAAAGGTTTAATATAAATTCACATTTTTATTAATTTAACAGGAAGTTAACTATAATATAGATATTAAAAAAAATAATTAGTCAGTTCGTTTATTTGAAATTCTTTGATTTTCTCTCCAAAACTTCGAATTTCTAGACATTTTTTTTTAAAGAATTTTGAAGGACGTTTGATTCAAATTCGTAGACATTCGCAGCTTTGGACAGTACGGAAACACATATATTATTTGAATTTTCGGTTCTGAAGAGAATTAAAAAAACACTATTTCGGGGGCTATTTTATTATAGAGTTTCCATTTCTCTGAAACCTAATAACATCTATACCAATCAATCTAGGACCGTTGCGAACATTGTTTCGACCCACCTTTTGTTTCAATAATTTATTCTTGGGAATTCCATTTTCATCAAATTTTTTTTGTTAATTTATTTAAAATGACATTGCCAACCAACATTACGGCAACATCTTTATATTCTTAAAATATTCTTATTAAACTATACTTCGATGAATATACTTTTCTACAAAAAATAAAAATCCCCCAAAAAAATCTCAAACAAAGTAAAATCTTAAAATGCTCTTTTCAAACTTAAGTATTCCTTAATCTTAAGATTTTTTTTTGCCCCGCATAAAAAAAGCGCAACCAAACAAAAATTTAAGTACAAATACTTCAATCTCTCCAAAAGAAGCCATCAAAGGCCAAGTGGAGTGAAAAACCGTTTAGCATTTTTAAAGAAGGAGTTTTTAAATTAAAATAAAGAAAAAAAAAATAGAAAAAACAAACATTAAACCAAAAGTATAGAGGGAAATGGAAGAAATATCATGAATTCCTGCAGGATATTGATTTTTTTTTTTCTTCTTTTTTGCAAATTGTTTTTTTTTTTCGTGCACTATTTTATAGAGTTTTTATAGAACTAGTCTTGAATTTTTCTTTATGGACTACTTGTATTTTTTAAACTATGTACAGTACATACATCCATATATCTATCTAAATGTATAAGAAAATTGTACAAAAAAAAAAAAAAAAAATGTGATGTCCATCACCATGGGAAAAAGATTCCATCAGGACACACTTTTCGTTTAGTGCAAATGACTAAGGACACGTCTCTCTCACACAATTGTCTTATTGACGGAAAGAAAATCATCGGCATATATACATATTTATATACATTTGTATAACTAGAGAACGAAAGAAACTTCATGTCTGAACTGAAGTCGTTTTTGTTGGATTGCTGCAATTCCGTTCGCATTTTTATTTCTTATTTTTTTGTTTTTTTTTTTTCTCTTGTCCGAGGAGGTTGTCTTTATTTTCTTCAATGTCCCTTAACGTTTTTTTGAGTTTTTTTCTATATATTTTAATACTTCTTGCCATTTCTATATTATAAGAAGAAAAGTTGTACCACATCGCAAGAAAATCTACCGGTCGCGGCTCTCGTACTCGCAAATCCATTTCTCATCCTCCACCACGTCTCCATCATAATATAGAAGAGCAATGGGAATTTCTTATTAAAGTGCACAAGTGCTGCAAGGATTGACAACGACGACAGACGGCTATTGTGAATGGAGCAAGTAATTGCATTTTGTGCGGCAAGTGCAGTACAAATAATTGCAGGTCAGTAGTGGGAAACACTTTGTGCTTAATTTTTTATTATTTTTTTTTTCAATTGAAAACATCAAGAAATTTCAAGATAAACTGAATTGATGTAGAAAAGGACGATGATGAAAATAATATCATAGTCAAAACAAATTGTTTGTTTTCAATCCGATGGAGGTTAGTCGGCTTGTTTTGAAGGCAGACAAATTTCCACTTCAATAAAAATAAAAAAAAAAACAGGTCAACATTTTTTTTTAAACAGACGAAAAAAAATTTAACAAGGTGTAGATTAATATCGCTTGAAAACTTTCATAAAACCTCAACATTGTTAAACATTTTGATAAATTAATGGTTTGAGTAAAATCCACCCAATATATCACGCTCAATTTTATCATATTTTATTTTTTTTTGTCTCCCCATTGAGAGAACTTTTAAAGTTAAAAATTTTAAATTAAGTTGTTTTTACGTAAAAAGCATGGCATTCCACCCACTACCACGCCCACTTTTCTTTTATTAGAATTTTGTTTTTATATAACGTTCTTCGAAAGCTAAAAATTTAAAATAAACTTCTCTTGCTACAAAACCATGACACTTGTAGATTTTTTTTGAAATTCTGCCCACTACCACGCCCATTTTTCTTATATCTGAAATTCCCCCTAACTCTACCCAAGTAACATTTTTAGTTCTTTAAAGGCTTTAGCAACGCTTCTAGAGCTAATCTTAAAGCTCCTTTTTTAATAATGAGCTCTAGAAACACATTTAGAACTTAAGTCGAGCTCATTTGCAGCTAATTCTTTGAGTTTGAGAGCACTTTTTTGCTCTTAAGAAGCACGTTATTTGTGGCAAGTGACTCTGAAGGTCTATGTCATACACCTTTAAAGAGCATCTTTTGAAAGATGTTTGTTCGTATTGTTTTGAGTAATAAATATAATACCAAACATAAATGCAGGCACGCTTTAATACTTATATAGAATAAGTGAATCGTTTGATAGTATAAATAATGTATAATTTTCTAAGATATGCCAATTATATTTTCCTACCAAAATAAGTAATAAAGGAATTTAATATTTTTCGGTGAAATGTTAGTTTAATTTAAGTGCGAATTAAATTTTTTCTCAAACGTTATGCGGGTACTTTGTTAAATTACAACGCGCCTTCGAAATTTTGTATTTTAAGCTGTCAAATAAAAATAAATAATAACTAAAAAAATTTAAAATTCTAAAAAAAAAATTTTCAAATTCGAAATAAATTTATTTTGGTTAAAAATACAATTTAGTTTGATTTTGAGTGAGAGCGCGGGGATAGATATTTCTTTTTTTTAGTGAATAAAAGAAAATATTGCATTACTTTTTTTTCTCGCCGCCATGTTTTCATAAGGGAAGAAGGTTTCTTCAGTACAGCTGTAAAATCATTTTGAGCTATATTTTTGATTGTTATAGAGCTGCAATATTGATTACTGTTGATATCTAGCTCTTATATCACTTAAAGATTTGCTTTCTGTACTTTTGGAGCTAGTGTTAAGAAGATGGCATTTTTCTGGTTTTTATATTTTTTTAATGAAATAAAAAGGGTGTTTCAGAAATTGAAAGTTTCGGCAAGTGGATAATAAATAAAAAAGAATTATTTCTATGAACGAAGATTTTTATTTGAAGAATATTTTATTCCAAAAATCTATTTTAGGTCCTCGGTATGTTTTTGTGTGTACGTAATAAAATTTTTAAAGCTTTTTTTTAGAAACGAAATTGTCATCAAATAAAGTTTTTATAACTCACCCGCCATTTGGAAAAAACAACCAATATGAAGAGAACGACACATCATGCAGAATGAAATTAATTAATTTATTTTAAACTGATTTAATTTTTTCTTTTGAAATAATTATTTTCTTCGTATTCTAGTATGGAACACCCTATAACATGAGCGCTATAGAATTTTTTTTAGAGAGGTTTCATATACAGCTGTTATAGAATTTTTTTAAAACTTGAAAATGCGCATGCGCTTCACGAAGTATTTGTGTGCAAATATTAGTAATTCGGCTCTACAGCCGCTTTTTGTACAGCTCTGTTAATGCTAAATTTTTACATTTCAGAAGATAATGCGTTAGTATTTTGGGGATGTGTTGCTAGCAGCTGTATAACGTCTCAAAATTGTCTGATATTGACAGGTTGCACGATAGTAGGCGTGTAAAGTTTGTTATGGAGCATATTTTTAAACCTTGATGCGTTATAAAGTTAATAGAGCTAAAAGTGTTCTCAAACTTCAATTAAAGAACGTAATTTTTAAATAAAATGAAAGGAGCTGTTAAATAATCTTTTACAGAGCAATAGCTTTCAATTTTGCTAGCTAAGAGCTGTAAAAGAACAGTTTTGCATCTAACAGCTCCAACGATGTTACTTGGGTACATTCCTAGAAAATTAAAACTGTATAATTTAAATTAAGGTAAAATGTGAAATTAAGGTACATATGAAATTTTTTTTAGAATTCCGCCTACTGCCACCCCTACTTTTATCATATTTTAGTTTTCTCCTTATTGAAAGTCTTTAGAATACTTAAATTTTCCTATAGAGATCTCCTCAAACTGAAAAAATCATGATATATGTTATTTGTCCCACCCACAACCACACCCACTTTTCTTATATTATAATTTTATCCTTATTAAACCTCATAAGAAAATAAAACTCTCGACTTAATATGTGTAGTTCTTTTTTCACCTACTACCACGCCCACTTTCCTTATATTTGCGATTTCTCCCTTACTTTCCATCTCTATGAAGTTGAAATTTCGTAAAAAAAATTTCTTAAATCTAAACTACAGCATATTTAATTTTTAAAGTCCGCCTTCTGCCACACCTTTTCTTTTATTTGAATTTTTTCCGTGGAGGGGCATAGTTTTTTTTTAAGTTGAAATTTTATAGTTCGAAAAATTTTCAATAGGGGACGCTATGAAGCCTGGCAGCGTTCAGCTAGTTTAAAATAAAACTAAGTTCCAACAAAAGCAAAATCTGAGATTTCACACCGCCAAACTTTAAAAAAAATGATGGAGCCGTCTGAAAGTGTCTGTCAGTCTCTGCGCCTGTGCGTCTGTTCTTCCATTCATCCACTGTAATATATGAGATAGAGCCTTAAAGGGGGAACCAATTTTCTTCCAATTGGGGCCAGAGTATTTTAATGTGATTTAATAAATAAAAATTCACACAATATCACGAAAAAATAAGGGTAGCTTTAAATATCCTAAAACTCAGCTTTAACCAATAATTTTGTTTGAATTTCAAAGGTTTTTTTTTTTTAACTTTTTCACAAAAGTTTACATAGCTCTCACTATTTTCAAAAGTGTCAAAATTTGAATTTAAAATGGATTATCTTAAGGTGAAATTTACAAACTCCCTAAATAAGGTTGATAGATCACTATTGAAAATTGCGTCCGTCTAAGGTATGATAAAACAAAACACATCCCTGTCAAATTATTAAAAAAAAAAATTGTTTAATAAATTCATATACTTAAATAAAAACCTATCAATTTTTGTTTGATTTAATTTTGAAACAAAAAAGCCTATAAACACCTAATCACAGCTATAGCTACTCTATATACCTACGTTCCTTAAGACATATTGAGTGTCGACATCAGAAGCAAAGAAATTAATGATACTAATAAACTTCTTCACGTCCCCACATTTTTATGTGCACAAATTATTGCCATTCGATCGTCATACATCATTCAAAAGAAAAAAAATAAATACAAATAAAACCCTGCCTATTTTTTGTTATTGTTGTTTTATTTAAGGAATAAACGAAAATCAATTGACTACAATAAAGAATCCATTGAATTTATATCACCAGAAAACTCCAAGTCTACGTTTATATGTATGTATACGCGACCAACAAAATCTATTAATTATCAAAAAAAAAAAAAAAAAAAGGAAACATAAATTCGTGACTTGTTCTTATCCGCTCCATTGAGCATTTGCATCATCAAACGATTGCCCAAATCGTGCTTCTGTCAGCACCCAATAGCAGTCGTCTTAGAGAAATTTTGTCCTTCCTGCCTACCCTCCCCTCCACATCCATACACACACACACACACACACACACACACACACACACACACACACACACACACACACACACACACACACACACACACACACACACAAACACTACCATCACACTATATTCCGGAAAGCAACAGAGAAATCGAATTAAATAAACAAATTCAAATCGTGAGCGAACTGCTGAATCAAGCTGGCAAGTGCTTCTGGCTGTATACATAGGTATGATCGCTTTGGTTTGGGTATAGAGCTCAAATTCTCAAAGCCACTTGAGGAACTATATGTGCGAGTTGGAGCCGCTTCATACCCTGCCGCCAGATTCAATAAACATTTTATCACGATTTAAATAAAACAACTTGTACATGGGTTTTGCGCTCCTGCAATGCTTCTACTATATACGAGTATATAATATGTACATGTTCACTGTTCAACTTCTTGCTATAAGCGCTCCCGATCCTTGAGCCTGCTATAACGTAATCGATTGGGAATTCCTTCACACGTATAAGGATAGGATGAGGATGACTCTAACTTAACTCTAGGCGAAAACGCGACATTGTATAAAGAAAGTGTATATATCTACACAAGACTCAAATATACATTTATATATACATGCGCGACTCTCTCACTTGATGTGAATGCGATTTTCGTCCTTTTTTTATTTTTTTTTCTTCTTGTTTTGTTTGTTTCTTCAGGCGGCAAATAGAATAAATTTTGAATGGGGAGCAATGGCAAAACTCTTAAACACTTTGCTGTTTCCACATTTTTCATTTTCGACAAAACCAGAAAAAAAAAACCATCGCATCGGCATCAACCCGCACCATTCACATTCAACCCCCTTAAAATGAATCGAAATAATTTTTATTCGTAGCACGTGATTGGTGAAATGAAAACGTGGTGAAGAATTTGTTTCTTAATTTTTTTGACAATATTAGGCAGCAGCTCAGGACTCAACTTAAAAAAAAAATGTTAGAAATTGATTCAAAATTAAATTTGGTGTCTTTTTAACGTTAAGTTTTAAGAGACATAAAATGATTGAAATCAACGAGTGATAAGAATACTTATGGATTACATATACTGTATCTACTATCGTGACTGTTTTTCAGGAGTGTAACAATTTTTGGAAACACAACTTCGACTGAATGTTAAAATCTATTTATATAAAAATTAATGTTAGACTGTAAGTTATCCTCGAAAACTACTAAACTAAGTTCACGGAAAATTTTAAAATTTGATCCAATTACCAGCGAGGTGGTTAAAATTGGTTTGAATAAAATACAACCACTGCCACGCTCACTTTTATCATATTTAAGACTATATTCCTTATTGAATGTCCTTATAGAAAGTTAAAATTTTGTTATTCACCTTTCATCAACTTTTAAATCATAATATGTGTTATTTTTCCCGCCCACTACCACGCTCACTTTTCTTATATAAGTATTCAAATTTTATTCCTAGATAAAATTCTTAGAAGGTTTAAAATTTATAAAAAATTTGTGCTGTGGCAAAACCATGACATGTGTTGTTTTTTTTTTAATCCGCCTACCACCACGCCCTTTTTCTTATATCTGAAGTTTCTCCTTAATTTACATCCCTAGAAATTTGAAATTTTGCAATTTAAATTTCTTGAATAAGAAATATGGCATGTTTAATTTGTTTTTTTATTTCCAGCTACTACCACACTCACTTTTCTGACTTTTAAGATTCCACCTTACTTAACTTAACATTTTTACAGAAATTTTAAATTTTTTTTTAAATTAAAATCTCTTGAATTTTAAGTATGCTGTGTGGAGTTTTTTTTAAAGTCACCTCCTGCCACACCCTTTTTTTTTGTATTTGAGTTTTTTCCTTTTAAGTATTATAAAGTTTTCTTTAAAAGTTGAAATTTGGTAGTTTGATATATGCTCAATAGGTGGCGCTGGTAAGCTTGGCAGGATTCAGTTAATTTAAAGTAAAACTATGTTTTTTTCTTTAGAAAGATCTGCGTTTTAAGCATGAACCTTCCTAGATTTCAAATTGGTGTCTAGACCACCAAAACAAAAAACAAAAATGTCGAGGTTTTAATCCTTGTTTTCTTTATTTTTTTAAACATTCAACTTAATTTTTTTTTTCTTTTCAGGTATCACTCTTCCTAGGTCGTCATGATCGGTGTCGAGGTGCTACGTTGTACGGATGAACTCAACCAACATTAAAAACAACCCAACTACACAAGAAAACAACCTCTGTCATACAACATATCAGTTACTTCTATGCTTGTCTATTTTTTTACTTTGTGTGTTGTGACAAATGTGAAATAAAACAAGGTGTCGGATGGTGGACTTCTCCGCGTTTAAATATCTTAAAGTTATTTATTTGGTTGTGTTTTACAGTCACTCATTGACCAATGAGATTCGGTGGGTGTACCTGTGTGCTGGTATGAACAAAATTATCACCAGCGATATTAAGCGATCGCCTACGCAACAATTAACACTAACCAGAATGGAGCAGTCCGAATAAATGTGTTTCGACGAAGGTACTATCTGTCGGTCTGTGTGTATGTGCTACCGTGCGTTTGTGCGTTCTTGTGCCCCCTGTAATTGGAACTAGAGCGTAAACAGATTTGCCTCAAATTTGGTGCAGAATATTTTAATGTGAATCAATGCAGCGAAAATTTGAATTTTTGTTTAAGGTCATCTAGAACGGGTATAGCTTATATACAAAGATTTTTTTTTTTCAAAAAAGGCTATAACTGAACTGATAACTGGGCTAAAAACAAATACAAAAACTTCCAATTTAATGATTAGTATTTTAGTCTTGTTGGATATAGTTCACACTAGGTATTCGTCACGAAATCTATGTAAGATGAACTGAACTTAGCAAAAATTATTTATTTAGTATTGACAAAGGCCCTCACTATAGTCAACTGATGAGTCCAAGTGAGATCGCCGGGACGAAACGACAATTTTTGTAGGACTTAAAGGCCGTTAAAAGCTATTTTGAATCAAAGGCTATAACTGTTATGATTAAATTTCATACTTTTAATTTGAATTCAGTTAAAATAATAATCCATTTCAGGTTTTTGCCAAAAATTCGCATAACAGAAAAGTGGATTTTGGCGTCTTTTTATAAAATTTACAAATTTTTTGGTTATTTTCGTATATGTATCTCGCTGATGACTAAAACGAGTTGTTTATATATTTTTTTAATCCCGTAGGTACCTATTTCTAAGTATTTTAAATAGCATTTAAATTAAACATTTTACAAACTATTTTTCTTAATAAAAACAAAACCAGAGACAAACGGAGTATTTTGGCTATACAAAATTTGACATAAAAATTTGAAAAAAAAAATAAAGCCGAATTTCTAAAAAAGGATAAATTCTGACCAAACTAGATTTTCGCAAAGAATGTGTTGTTTGTGTTTCTCAATATTTTTTTTTTTAATTTGACTTAAGTTTTTAGGGATGGTGAAAAGGTGGTAAAATTTTATTTTTTTTTGTAGAAGGTACATATTTCGAAGATGGTCAGTCTTCATTTGAAAAATTATGAAAATAAAAATTGTACTTAAGAAAATTTTACACAAAACATATTTTAACATTTTTTTAGCAAGAGCAATATAGATTTTGAGACAAGCATGGACAAACGTTACAATGAAAATATCAGTTCTTAGTTTTGATTAACACTTTTTTGCACATCACTGCTGTGTAAGGTACCTAATGGGTGCGTTTCGTAAATTCTTCTCAAAATTATTTGCTCTTACGAAAAAAAGTATTAAAATATTTTGTGTTTAAAATTTTATAAGCTACTATTTATATTTTAATACTTTTGCAAAAAAAAAAAAATGCACGACTGATTCGCACGAATTTGCTCTTATCTGTGATCACATTATGGTCTTAAAGTCTGAATAATTAAGATCTATTAGTCTGATTTAAAAAAAAAAAAACATTAGATAGGGGAGCCTATATTTTATACCACCTGCTAAAAACATTTAACAAGATTTTTCGGAACTTTTGTTTTTGTGAAATTATTGATGATGTAAAAATATTGATGAATTAAAAAAAAAAAAAAGTCGTGGGCACGTTTTTGAGAAAAATAAGATTTTCAATTTTTGCTAAAAAAAATGCAGCTACTGTTCTTTTTGGTCCTTAAAAAAATGATAAAAAACTGTCCCAGGAATGCCCAAAAAAAAACGATATATACCAAGTTTAAAGTAAATCAACCCGCCGGTTTAGGCTGCAGCCGAAAGGACAGGCAGACAAAATTGCGAGCCCTACATTTTTTGACATAGCTATAATCGTTATGTCAAGTTTGATCAAATTTCGAGTTAAATTTTTTTACGAATCCATAACTTGCCATATAGTAACTACATACCTATATATCGCAAGTAAAGAAACGAAAAGTCTTCGAGATACTTTTTAGATTTTTAGACATCGAATATGAACATAAAACTTTTTTATACAAATTCTCAGATTTGTGTCAAAGTTAATCTAATTTTCTTTGGTTGTTTTTGTGAATTATATTATTGAACCATAATTATATACATTTTCAATATCTAGCCACATTATAGCTTTAAACTACAAGAATAAGTTGTGCATTTTATTTGCTTTCTTTGAACCCATCAGCTTTGAAAAAAAAAAAAAAAAAAAAAAAAAAAAAAAAAAAAAAAAAAAAAAAACAAATCAAGTTAGCTCGCCTTAAAAGCATATAACTTGATCCTTAAAATGTTTGTTGACCATTGCATTTGCACTCCCATCGTCATCACATTATATATATATATACCTTTTCGAGTTATTTTAAGATAAGTTCATACATTTATATAGGTAAGCCAAACACGAGCTAGATATATAGCTACAATCTTCATCCGTAAGAGGAAAATAATTCTAAAAAACATTTTACAATCGTTATATAGGTGTTTGCACCTGTTAAAACTTTTTTTCAAATATAGCTATAGCTTAAAAAAAACACATTTCAACACAAAAAGGATTCTCTGCAGGACGATGCTGAGGATAAAAATATAAACGACGAAGCAAAACCCCCAGCAAACCAAACCAAACCAATTCAGGATCTATTTCTTCGAATTTTCCAAAACTTGAATTGATTTCTACTCTTGGGGGACTGAACTGAAGAGCGAGTATAAAAAAGATGAATTGAGTGTGTATTAAGTATGCTATTGCTATGTCATCTATCTTATCGGCATATATACCTACCTATACATAATGTATATTATATAATTTTCTAGTCTCGTTCTATAAGCACCAAAGTGTGTACATGTGAAACTTTTCAAATATCCGCTTCTACTAGTTTTATAAGAAGCAAAGCAAAAAAAAAAAAAAAGAGTTCATTTTAACTCGCCTCGTATATAACACTCGGCTTCTTCTTATCCTTTAACTTAAGAGATTCTCATGCACTCACGAGTCCATATGGGGAGTCCTGAGTTTGTATATTCTTATATAATAGATCCTAGTGGACATAGAACATATATCCATATACACGCAAACACACACACACACACATATATATACACAAACAAATAAATATAAACTGATGGAGAAAGCCCGCATATGTTTGCAATTCGAGTTAAAGTTTGTTTTTCTTTGGCAGGAGCCACAGAAGAGAGATGTCCTTTTGGAAAGTTTTTCTTTTTCAGGATATTTTGTCTTCTTGGACTTGGACACTTTTCTTTCGATTTGTTTTATTTTTCAATTCAATTTTTTTTTTCATTTTTTTCATTCTTTTTTTTTGTTGTTGAGCTTTCTTTCATAGAACGAATTTGTGCAGCGGAGCGGCGGGGGGAGGAAGCAAGAGTAGTTGTTAAATCCTTGTGTGAGTTGGGGCATATTATTGGGTGTCAAGGAAGGGATGAGAGAAGCGTGGGGTGGGTAGAAATATTACTTCTTGTGTGACTTTTATTTGCTTAAAGTTCACATGAAGACCGGTGGACAGGCAAAAGCTTGGTTGGCATCAAGAAGACAAGAGAAACAACAAGGAGGATTTTCTTCGTTCGTTTTCAATTTTGGTTTTGTACGACAACAATCCCAAAGGCCAACACAAAGTGGTTAAAGTTTGAGTTGGGTGAGGAATGGGGGTTGGTTTTGTGATTTGCGGCAGCGCGCGGGGCAAAAATACGATTCCATTAGAGGATACTTATGGGAATGATATTGGATGGGAATTTGAAGGAACCAGCTGAGGGGAAACCATAATGTGGTGTAATGAAATAATGGCTAAGAGCTATAAAATGGGCTCTGATAGTGATATTTTCTTAATGAGACTCTTTGCCATCAGAGAATTGGTTTATATATATGTCGGTATATATGATTGTATATATAAGGAGTGTGGAAAGTTTATGGACTTCCTGGTTTCTAGGAGATGGGTCATAAAATATATGTATAATATGTGGGTCCTTAAACTGTCATTGTTTTTATTTTCGAGAGAATTTAAAAATGTATAAATAAACAATGAAAAGGACCACGAAAGATTTATGGGTTTTTTTTTTGGTTTTAAGTAAATTTTACTTACCTCACATATCGATTGACTGATGTTCTGTAGATTCAGTCGAAATACTCGATCCCTGTTGAAGATAGAAAAAGAAAATTATATTAATATAAATAAAAAAAAGGTTACAAAATTAAATCTAGTGTCGTTGTTTACTTTTTTTAATATGTATTTATATTTAACGGATGCAAAATTGAGAATTCATTCTTAAGGAGTTTTTGAAAAATTAGCCAGTTATTTTTATTTTTAAATTTTTTTTTTCAGAAATTTTTGTTTTAAAATTTTTCATTTGCCTCTACTTTTCTGATGGATTTAAAAAAGAATACTTTTATACTAGAAAAACCAATAAGTCTTCTTTGCTCCATCACTTAAAAAAAACGATTGAGAAAAATTCATTGGACAAAACAATTTCGGTAGCCAAAAAGACAGATTATAATAAGTACCTACTTTACCGAAGGTATTTGAACTCGAATCCACTCTCAGAATTTCTTAATTGGCTTAAATTTTTGAGACGTGACAAGCGGAGCGTACAAATTGTCGCAAAAAAAATTATTTTTAAGGGTAATTGGCAAGAGGTACCAGTGAAAAATTTTGATTTTTTAATTGATAGTCATTTTTAAAATTTATGATTAAAGTGGAAGTCATTTCTTTAGTAATTTTAAAGACATAAAGTATACTTTAAGGCATCAAAAAGCTTTGTTTACTCTTAAAAGTATACTCTAATTTATTTAGTTTATTTTAAATCAGTATAGGTATTGTTTAACACTCGCATGGAAAGATTTAAAGCTCTATTCTGGCAACCTCACTCATAAGTTATAACTCACAAGTAACAACCAGCGTTGGCGCCCAAAAAAATGTCCGTGCCACCACATTTAAAAAAAAAAACCTGTCATTTTTATGCCATGTGAAACAAAAAATCGAATTCTTATAGTGAGAAAAATATAATTCAATTTTGGGGTAAAATACATCGAAAACTTAGAAAAAATAATTTGCTCTATTCGTGTAGGTATTATAAAAAAATAAGAGTTTCTGCCAGTTTTTACTCCATTTGGAGCAAATTTCCTAATTTTGTTTTCTTCAAAACTTGCTTTATTTGAAGTAAAAAATGGAAGTAAGAAAAACGTGGCATATTCACTTTTTTCATGCCACCGCGCCACGATGAAATTTTTGTGTCGAAAAAGCACGATCGTTCCACTTCGGCAACGCTGAACAACCTCACAAATTGAAGTAAAACAGATTTTGTGAGGTTTTCGTATTCTAGCAGCACCCTCATAACTTGCGAGCCTCACAAGAACGGATTCTTTTTGAGTAGCTCATAGCTTTAACGTATCACAGACACAAAACAAAAATTATTTAATAGGCATGTTCAGGAAAATGAGATCTCGGAGATCTCAGCAATCTCAGTTTACTTGAACAGGATTCCTCAGCAAAATTTCTCAGCTTTGCTGTCAAAACTCTGAGGAAAAAAAATCTTGGATCTTGGAGATCTCATTTTTCTGAACACACCAAATTTGTCCGTTCAAGCAAAATTTGGAACACAATAATCATAATAAAAAATTCACCTTGCTGTGGTGAGTTTTGTGTGAGGTTTCTTGTGAGTATTGTCTGATAATACCGAAAATGCATCGAATCAAGAGGTTGTGATTGCTAACTTATAAGCCCTCACAACGGCCCTCGCAGGGCAGAGCTGTATATTTACGGAAAAAATTATTCAATTGGTGTGTTCAACAAATATTCGGAATCAGAGAATCACAAAACAAAATTCACCTTAATGTCGTGAGTTTGCTATGAGGTTTCTTGTGAGGAATCTAAGAATACAGAAAATATTATCGAGTCACAAAAAACCTCACAAGTAACCACAACGACAGAATATACGGATGTTAGTCCGGCACAGCGTCTATATTCACCTCTTTTATGAAAATCTGCATATTTTCCGAGGAATGACCGAGATAAATCGATTTGGCACGCGGCGGCTTTCCCAACAACTTGCCCAGTCGTATAAACAGCTTTGTGTATTTTACGTGAGGACGCTTTTAAATCGTACAAAATTAATATGGTGCAAGAAGCTAAGTCGGCTAACGTTCCGAATCGTCACTGCACCGTTTCAGTCTTATGGGTAATGGGCTATTGAAAAGCTTGAAGAAGATTTCCTGTTTTCGATTGAAATTTTGTCCAAGGATAAAAACTAATAATAATAAAAATTTCGTAAATATTTCAGTTGAAGAGCAATCCGAAGAAACAGTTGACACTTTGTTCATTTGATGTCTACATTTGGTAACTTTTTTTCACTTGGTGTCTTGGAAACTTTTTCTTTTATTTATCTGCTTGCTTTTTTGAAGAAATAGGAGTTTCTCAGGAAAATGAAATGGAATTTTCTCAGGAAAATGAGATCTGGGAGAAGTTTCATGAAACAGGATTTCTCAAGAAAATTTTTTAGCTTTGTTGTCAAAATGCTGACGGAAAAAAAGCTTGCTCGCTTTTTGGGTGGTAAAAATCTCAGAGGCGCCAATTAGATCGAAATACAGAAAAAAATAACTGAATGCATTCATTTTCTTTATTTGATATTTGTCAATTATTGACAGATAACTGTATAAGATTTAAAATATTCTGTATGCAATGGAAATGTCGTTTGTTGTTTGAAATTAATAGATCTGATCCTTTTCTTTCTTTGTGCACAAAATCTCACAAATTGTCAAAATTTTAAGTGAAAAGAAGTAATTCTCTAAAAAAAATATTAAAACAGCGCAAAAGTATAAGAATTTATGTTGAATGACACGAATGACAAGATGTTTGATGTTATTTACTCAGTTTTACATAGTTGTCAATTTTTGTCCGAAGAATTTTCTTTGAAATAATATCATAGATAGTGGGAATTTTTGTACTCCCACGCGAGCGTTTTCTTTTGTGAAAAACTGAGCATTTTTTGAGTACGATTATGATATTGGACTGAAATTCACAAAAACTGCATGGAAAATCATAGAGTTTCAAAGTAAACGATGTAATATAATTACAGTTGTTCAATTCAACGAGTTTGGTGCATTTTTTCTTTAAATTTGGTATCAATTTTTTTTTTTCAAATGTCAACCGTACCCCAAGCAAAGGGTTTCAATAGCTGTCGGTTACCACCAAATAAAACAATTATTTGATGTTGCTCATGAACTGGTTGAATTAATTATTGGTCCATATATTTCTTTAAAAATGAAGCCTACCAAAACGTTATTGTAAATGGCGCCCGATATCGAGCCATGATAATGGACCATTAGCACCCGAAATTGAAGCCCTTGCGATCTCAACGACATTTGGTTTCAACAAGACGGTTCTACTTGTCATACAGCCCGTCAAACCATTGCCTTATATCGATAACAATTCTGTGAACAGTTAGTTTCATGCTTTGAACCGATAAAGTGGCTGTCTTCTAGGTGATTTGATATCATATAGACCATTTTGAAAACATCATTTGCGACAAAAATGCAATTGCAAGATGTTCTTAAACGCAAAGTGAAAAAGTAATCTGTCCGATAACATCATTTGCGGACTGCGGTGCAATTCTGTGTAGAAAAAATAGTGTTAACGATATAAATATTAAAAAGCCAGATAGAACGTGTTCGTAAACATCAAATGAGTTTGTAAAAAATTTTACTGATCAAACAGATTTTGTGAAAGCAGGATGATTGCATATTAATTGACAATAGCAATATCTGCTTTCAAAAATTTTACCATTAAATTGACGTTGATTCTAAGTTCTTAAGAACAGCCATACCTACAATTAGAACTTTTCTTTTGGGGATACGTAAAGTCTCCATGCATAAGCCGACTATACGATTAAAGAATTCATGGAAACCAATATTGCTCGTATCATTATCCGAATATACCTGCACTCGAAATCCTTGAATGCTTTATCAAAAATTGGAACTTCAAAATGGACCATAACTGTTTAAAACTTGTTATTATCTTAATTTAGATTTATCATTTGAATCTTCAAAACTTATCTATTTTTATACTCCAAATCTCTGAACCATCATTGCAGAGAAATAAAAGTATTAATTCTATAGACGAGTTATTTATGTTCCCAAATTTTTCTTGGCAATTTTTGACAAAAAAGTTTCAAATCTCAATTTTCATAACCTGTCATTTTACTTCCATTATTTCATCTCGATCGAAAACAAATAACTTAAAATCTCTTCCTAATCTACTTCTTTAACAACAAAAAAATATTGATAAAAAAAAACCCTATCTGCTCAATAATTTCTATAAGCTGTCTCCGTCTAGTCAAAAATAAAAAAATCTTTAAATAGGGCTGATACTTTTGTAAATTATATTACACAGTCGTTAATCACTTCAACAAAAAAAAAAAAAAACAAAATAAAATCTCTCTAAAAACTTATTGAGCATGTTCAACTGTCATTTTTCAAAAAGTCAAATCTGTCAAAAAGACGACGACGAGACTTTTGAAGTTTACCAATAACATGTAATCGTTGGCGGACGTTGTTTCAATAATGAGGATTTTCCAAACCAAAAAAAAAAACACTCTTCAGACTTTGAAGGTTTTTTTTTGAGATACATCATCAGAAGAAAAGGGAGAATAAAATATAAGAAAACTTAACTCAGCCTAATGACATTTTCTATATAGCAAATGATTGAAAAATGAAAATCATTTTTCATTAAACTTTGCTCCCCTCTCTTTGCTTTTGAGTTAATAGTACTTTCGAAACAGATTAATCACCCACCTGCTAGATGAACAACTCCGCCACCGCCACCGCCGCTAAAACACCATCCACTTGTTCTCTCACAATAAATCATTCCATCCTGGAGACATAGCCACAGCAGCTTCCCTTATATAATATTCGTATAGTAAAAAATAAAATAAAACAAAAACAACCACAAACATACCAAATGTACGGCTTCAGCTGTCAAATTTTGAAAAATGAACCAAAAATGTTTTCGAAATTACAATAATTGTAAGCGAAAGCTAAAGCCTCCCGTTATATTTGAATCAATCATTTTTCGTTCGTATAAGGGTGTGGGAGGGGAAGGGGGAGGGGTAGGGGATTCGTTTTAAAGAAGCCCCTGAACCAGAAAGCCTGATGTATGTATGTTTGAATGAAGTCAGTGCGGTCTCGAGAGTCGATTCATAACTTTCCAACTCGTTGGCTAATTATAATTCGTCCTCGCCTTTTCGTCTGCATTGTCAGGCTCAGGACTATGACCGACCGACGCAGAAGATGAGTGCGATGTTGGTTAGTTCCATGGCTGCTGGTGTGTATATGTTTGCTAATGCAGCGAGTGAGGAGGTTTAAAAATTCATTTATGAACAGAAATATGGAAGAACAGGACGACTACGACGACGACTACAACGATGATGAAGGGACCAAGAGGAACATTCTTAAATTGCCATCATTAATCTTCATTCGTGATGCTCTTTAGCTCAGAGTTACTTCCTCCACACTAATTCATAATTACGAGGAGCAACATTTCAAGTTGGCGGACATTATGTATTGTTCTGTGAGTTTTTTTTTTTTTTTATTGTTAAAGAACCGTTTCCGCAAACAAAAAGGATAGAGATTCCACCATCATCAGGAGGACAATTCTGTATATGAAATGAGTCGTCTGCACAGAGCTCAGCATTTATATACAAACAAAAGGAAGGTCACTATGGTTGGGTATAGGTGATGGAGGGGTGCAGATGGTATAGTGTGGCGAAAGCGGCGCGGCGTGGCGATGCCTGCCTGCTTGGCATTCGTATGATGGGGGTAAATTGTATAGTTAGTTATATTAAATGAATACGCATATAACCATTCTCTTTGTTTGTACTCAAAGAGTCTCATTCTTAATGACGATAATTATGATTTGTTCTTAAAGGGTGTTAAGTCGAGTTAAGTAGTACTTACATAGCACCAACGAACAAAGCATTGTTGGCCTCATCAAAGTGGAAAGTCTTGTAGTAAAGTAGGCCGCAACTGAAGTCTCTCACGTGATCTGCAAAAGAAGAAAATATAATATATAATATGATTAAACTCGTTGTAGGTATTTTGTGTTGGAAAAGGGTTGAAAGGTTTTTAAGAGTCATTTAATTATTTCAAATAAATTCAACTTATTATTTAGGTACCAAATTAAAACAAAGAATTTTCTCTTGATGTATAAGTACTTAAATATAAATCTTCAACCTTTTAATAAATTTTGTTTGATCTTAAGCACATACAGCTCTTAAGTTGCTTTAAATTATTGAGATTTTGATATGAAAAATGAGTCCTTATAAAGGGTGTCTATATGAAAAAGAGTTCACTATTTAAGTTTTGTGTAATTTTTTTTTTTCGCACAAGTGGCAACTCTGAAATATGACAGTTGCCACTTATGATTGTCCTGATTATTAAAAATAGAACGCTGCTACATATTAGAACGAATTATCTTTTTCCCCACTACTAATTATGCTAAGATCGCTCGAAAAAAGTCATCTTCATTCTTCAAAGACACGGAAGCCATTTGCCAAATATTTTATTCCATACTTAATCGGAACTTAATCTATTGCATATTTTGGACTGCAAACAAAAATATCAAAATTTACTCAAAAAATACGTGTTTTTATTTTTAATGGAATAGGTACTGCAATCTTATTGAGATACCACTTTACTAATTTAATTTTGCTTATTGTTTGAGCACTATAGTGTTACAATTTCTGACTTACTAATATGTCAAATGCAAATTCGAATAGAATTAAATTATTTTATAGGCTTAACAGTTCAGATATGAACCTGTGAATGCATTTCTATAATCCATGAAATCGAAAATCCCAAACCCAAAATCCCAAAAACCCAAAATCCCACAATGCGAAAATCCCGTAATTAAAACTGAAAAAAATGTTTCAAACTGTTTATTAAATAACTTTTCAAAATTTTCTCTCTGTGAGAATTTCGCAAAATTTTTCATTTTATATAAATATAGGTACCTACCTTATTTTTCTGGATTAAAATTTCGGGAAATGATTTTTTTTCCGATAACGGGATTTTTGCTATAAGAATTGAAGGTTTTTGTAATTTTGGGTATTTTGGATTTTCAAATTCTGAGATTTGGGTTTTTTCTGAATTTTAGGTTTCCGGATTTTGGGTTTTTGGGAATTTCGGTTTTCGGGATCTTATAGTTTTTCTGGATTATGGGTTTTCTGGATTTTGAGTTTTTATAATTTTGTGTTTTTCTGGATTTTCTGAATTTAGAGTTATCGTAATTTTGGATATTCCAAATTATCAGTTTTCGTGATTTGGGTTTTTTTGGTTTTTAGGTTTTCGGATCTTGGATTTTTGGGATTCTAGGATTTCGGGATTTTGTTTTTTACTGATTATGGGTTTTCTGGATTAAGAGTTTTTGCGATTTTGGGTTTTCGGGATTTTGGGTTTTCGGTATTTTCGCTTTTCGGGAGTTTGGATTCGGAACTCTAGAAAAAACAGTAAGGCTACACGTTGATATAAATATAATTCGGCGATATTATTTCAAAGTATACTTTCAAAAAATTTACAAAAAATTGCTTCCCCGCAACTTTTCTTAAATATTTTTCAGTAGTTGTAGAGCAGTAAATGGAACAATTGAGGGTGGTAGGAGCACTTTTTTATAAACTTGCTTTTAAACCTAAGAAAAATTCTATATGTCACCAGTTAGAAGCTTTGGGACTTTTGAAATTCTAGCCTTTCGGGATTTTGTTTTTTTCTCGATTATGGGATGTCTAGATTAAGAGTTATCTTGATTTTGGTTTTTCTGGATTTAGAGTTTTTGTGATTTTGGGTTTTAGGGATTTTGGTTCTTTGGGATTTTGGGTTTTTGGGATTTTGAGTTTTCAGGATCTTGGATTTGGGATTCGACAAAAAAAAAGCACGCTACACTTTTTTATAAATATAATTGGGACATATTATAGTTAGAGTAAAAGAACATTCAAAACATTTACTAAAAATTGCTTTTTCACATTTCTTCTTTAATATTTGTCACTAGTCGTAGAGCAGTAAATATGGAATAATTGAGGGTGGTAGAGCATTTTTATAAAATTTAAAAATTAAACAGATATTTTACTTAAAATCTGCTATCAAACCTTCGAAAAATTATGCCTTCAGTTAGAAGCTTATAGCTAATGTTATAACTTATAACGGTTAAATCTACACATCTAAATTACCCATGAAAAAATAACATTCTAAATTTCTAGTTTAAAAATCTCTCAGTATCCAACTTCGGTTTCCCCTTCCCATATGAAACTCACATGTATGTAAGTATCTATTTAGACTGCTTATCTCCATTTTGTTCTTGGTCTTCCAATCCTCTGAGCCCTTCGAGGATTTCATTCGAATAAATGTTGAAAGTTTTGTTGATTGATTTCCTTAGTTTGTGACCAATTCATCAATTTTTAAATAATTCTACAGCAAAGTTCCTGGGTAAAATGTAATTTGCTGCTAACGAAAGTACAAGATTGATGGCAGATTTCCGGTTTTTCATTTATCGTCTGGGTCTTTATCTTCCTTAGCTGATTTATATCTTCTCGATTTTGTAGAGTTCTATGATCATTGTTTTGCATTTTTTCATGTTTATATCTCTTAAGGAGAATTAATATTTCGAGCTTGTTCAAAAAACTCACTCTTTCAATAAACTTTAAAACCACTAAAAATTTTGCAGCCCTTAAGTTGGGCTTTGATAGCTTGATAAAATAAAAAACTAAAACTTTATTCCCTAAATACAAAATACCCACATACCAACATTTTACAATGTTTAAAAAAAAAGTTGAACAGAAAAAATAAAACAAACTTCTAAAAAAGGATACGAGTACCTAAACAACTTTAAAAAAAACATGCCAGTGATAAATAGAAGGAGACGCTGTATAAGCTACGCCAAGCAATGAGGGAGAAAAAAAAAAAAAAAACAACAACTTTACAGTGACACTGATGATGAAGACAGAAGACCCCTGAATCAAGTTTATTAAGACAAATGGTTGCTGATGGCTTTGTAAGATGCTGTTCCTTCCGTTATTCGTACTTTTTCCAACGATCTTCTTTACTATATTTGGGATATTATTCTTTTTTTTTTGTTCATTCAACTCTACAGCTATACACTATTATATAAAGCAAACCCCTACACCCTTGTGCCAAAGGGAATGTTAAGGGTGATGCGAAGAAGCAAAGGACGCGACAGAGGTTGTGACTTCTCATTTGTTCAACAGCAAGTCCGAATCAGAGAATCAAGTTGGCGTCAGCATCAGTGCACGCAGTATATAGAAGAAGCTTCAGTTTGGTGAGATGTTGGTTGATGATGGTGCCTGCCTGGTTGCCCTCCCATTTCGACAAAGACAACGACGACGACGAAGGGCTACTTCTGTCAGATTTGTTTCTACTTTAATTTACTTCAACACAGAATTGAACCTATGTCACATTTCTCTCGTACAAATTAGTTTTACTTATTTTTGCGTTTCGTCCTTTTTTTTTTCTTGCATCATCAGTCCCTTGTGAGATGAGTGTCCCTAACTCCCTATACCATCATGAACATGAACTGGATGTACCCACCGGAGGAGTTGCGATTCTTCTCTTTTTTTTTACAAGATTTTTGTTTTTTCTTCTTTGTTTGCTTCTTC
Organism: Epistrophe grossulariae; assembly: GCA_929447395.1. NCBI lineage: Eukaryota > Metazoa > Arthropoda > Insecta > Diptera > Syrphidae > Epistrophe > Epistrophe grossulariae. The sequence continues at coordinate 148,627,043 of OV839566.1, read as the reverse complement.
TTTTTCTTCTTCTGATGCTGCTGCTGCTCTTCTTTTTTGGTTAGAAGGATTCGTGACAGTTGACAAATGAGAGTCATTAGGGATGATTCACGTTTTATCTTTGAATTAACTTTAAAATTTGATTAAACCCAAGTAAATTGGACTGTGAGTCTTTGTATTGTATATATAGCATGTATAGTAGGAGGAACCTAACCTATATATCTACCTACCTATAGCTACTCTACACTGACTGACGGTGACGGAGTCAACAAAAAAACAGGAGGAAAAAAGGATATTTGACAAAAATTCCATGGAGTCAAAAGGGATAGAGGGTCTAAATTAAATTTAAAGCTGACATTTATCCGAATGGACTTGTTTGAACAAACTCTGAATACATCAACTGATTAGGAATCAAATTAGAACAGGAATGGATAGTTAGTTTTGATTCTTCTTCGGAGAAAGAAGCATGTCTGTTTTTATCTTTTCTATATTTATAAAATAAATGAATTTTTAAATGAAATTGTTAAAATTAATGATTCGGTCTTTAATTTAAATTTTATACATCTTTAATGGCTGAGTAAAGACGGTGTGTAGCTGTAGCTGTAGTTGATGAAAGGCATGAAAATAATATCAACGCTACAATGTGAAGTCGTTTCTGACACAGGAACTGTGGGAGTATTAGAAGTTTTCCCAATTTTAACTTCTACTACATCGCTACAGCTACATTTCATTTCATTTCTCAGCAAGTTAAACTTTTTTATTATAGTGATAGAAGGTTTTGTCGTAATTTTGAAAAAAAATCTTTCGTAATATTTCCAAATTTCCAAAGTTGCGAATTTGCGAATTTGCAATTTCTTTTTATTTGAGGCAAATTTTAAGCACATTACAGCACAATTTTTATATATTTGAAAATCGAAAATGGCTGTTCTAACTTCAGTCTCAGGAGGCTCTTAGCAAAATTTATTTTTGTCCGCAAATGTGGAAAATAAGCGAATGTTTTTTTTTTAACTCTTAGGTTCCAAGCAGTTAAAAATGAGCACAAAACAGCTCAACTTATAAGTTTTTTTTAGAAAATCATAAATTTAAAAAAAAAAAGTATCCGCAAAATTTGCAAATTTACGATTTTTTTAGCTACCTCGCATGCAGCACATGTTGAGCACAAAACACCACACTTTACGAATCTTACGACGAAAAAAACAAATAGGCAACAAAAATATAACACAAAACACCTCACTTTAAATTTTTTGAAAATACGTGGTTATTTTGCGAAAAATAATTTCATCCCTAAAATTAGCAAATTTGCGATTTCTTTTTATTTGCGGCATATGGCAGCACAAGTTGAGCACATTACAGCACATTTTTTTAATTTTTCAAAATCGAAAATGGTGATGCTTGCTTCACGCTTAGGAGGCGCTCAAAAGGCACTTCGCAGAAGTTATTTTCGTTTGTAAAAGTTGCAAATAAGAGAATGTTTTTTTTTATCTATTCGGTCCTTAGCAGCAAATACCGAGCTCAATACAGCTCAACTTAAGTTAAGAAAATTGTTAATTTTGAAAAAAAAAAATCATCCTCAAAATTTTAGATTTTTTTTGTATTTACCAACCCACATTCAGCTCACAAATCGTAATTTTGAAAAAAAAAAAATTCATTCGTAAAATTTGCAAATTTGCGATTTCTTTTTAGTTACGGCATATGGCAGTACAAGTTCAGAACATTACAGCACAACTCGTAGATTTTTCAAAATCGAAAATGGCGGTGTTTTTAATCTTTTTGCTCATTCAGGCGCTTCGCAAAATTTATTTTCCTCCGTGAAATTTTCAAATATGCGAATCTCTTTTTTTTATCTCTTCGACTCTTATATTCATAAAAACTGAGCACAAAATCGTAATTTTAAAAGGAAAAAAAATCATTCCTAAAAATTTTAAATTTTCGAATTTTTGTTTTTAATATTTACGGAACTTGGCAGCACCCATTTTTGTATGAAAATCAAAATTGCCCGTGCTTACTTTACACCCACTTGAATATCGCCACTAAAATTTTCAAAATCAGTTTTAAATTGTAATGAAAGTGAATTATGAATGGAATCTGAATATTTTTTTGTAAATTTTTTTTAATGAATTGCACAATATTAGAAAATTGATCTTACATCTGTTTCACTCGCAAAAATGGAGAACCTCCGTTGAGCACAACGCACTTTTTCTGTCGAAACCTTTACTTTGCCAAATTTGGCTTTATCGTGCAATGATGGCAATTCGGCGCCGCTGTTGTTTTCTAATCAAAATCGGATTATTTTGTGGGTAAGGGATTAAGGGAGACAGAAAATGTGTCCACAAAAAAAGGGACACACACAAGTTTATTCGAGCTCCCATTAAACAATCTCGCAAGCGTTCAGAAACAGACAGGTGTTCTTGGAATTTCAAAAGATTCCATTTATCCGATCGTGCGTATCTAAACATCTTTCAACAAAATGGCATTTATCCAAGAACTGCAGTCTCCTGATTATGAAGCAGTACAAGTCGCTAATAAAAATATGCTTTCCACGAGGTGTTCTCAACTGGACCAGTACACTCTCCTGATTTGACATCGTGTCATCTTTCAATGTTTGACTTCACCTGAAATTTTTTTTTTTTAATAACCGTCCCAAGGGCCCTGAATTGCAATGCTAACTTGACATCCCGTGGTACGTCGTTGGCCAACGACCATGCAAATAATTATTTCCGATCAAGATTCATTTTGTTATTTCTCCTTGGTCATATAGTGTTGGTGTGACACCATGTCCCTGACTATTTCCGTCTCATTCGACTTTTTATGTTGACTCCCTTCACTTTAAAAATCTATACACCTATACACCTATTATATTGCATTGTTCTTTTAGCGTTGTTTATTTCACTCCAGCTCATAATAATATATATAAATGTGTTTCGGCCCTCTTGTTATAACTCCCAATGATCTTAAATTTATTTATTTTTTTTTTTACAAAAAATGTATTCAATTGAAATTCAAGCTCTTATATTCAATTTATGCAAAACCCTTTCAAATATAAAATTCAATGGAAAACAATTTACAAATCACTAAATTCATCATAAATTTATTTCAAATCCAACAGACAACGCGCACGCACCATCACTTAGAAGGCAAACTGACAGCTGTCAAAATATTTACTAAATAAAAAAGAAAAACTCAGACAAAAATATTTCATCATAGCAGAGTATGAGCTCTCTCTACAGAAAAGGTCTTTAATTCAGAGACAACACATACATAAGGCCATCATCCATATTCCATAGCCATATATGCAAATGAGCCAAACAACTAACAATGCCACTTGGCATAATGAATAGGTAGGTAGGTATATATATCTCTCCACCATCTCATGGCACTCGAACAAATTCTACATTCAAACCATAATATATAATAATATAGTCAGCCATTTTCTATGCTGTATAAAATACCATTCAATCCTCATCCTCGACTTCCTCTCAAAAAACCCATCATCATCACCAACATCAATCAAATTTGAAAACAAGACAACAAACACTGATTTCCATTTTCAGAGCTGTGAGGAAAGTCCTTTAAAAAAATAATAAAAATAACAGCAACAGCAACAGAAAAATAAAAAAAAAATCTCATACACCCAGGATGTTGCTTGCGACATGGAGGAGGACATTATTGCGTGTGCTTCAACCCTGTCCCCCGATTTTAACAGCATCTAACCATTTTATAAACTCAAAAATAAACTCCTGCCGCCACACCACCGCACACTGACAAACACTCCTGTCAGTCAGTTTGTCATATGATGTTGCTATGTGTTGTTGTTGTTGTTGTTGTTGTTATTGTAGGAGTAGGAGAGTGTACACAGTCAAATCCAGAGTCAGAGTCAATAAAAGGAACATCACTTTTAGCCACTTCTGCCTCTTCCCACACATAGTCAGTATCCCTATGCCCGTTCGAAGCATCATCATCAACATCAGGACCATGAGATATTTTGTAACATATTATTTGATCGTATAATTTAACGGCTTCCGAAATGCCGTTTCTCACAATGTGCCACAAAAATTCCAAACAAGGACGAAAAAAAAAAAAAACAAAATTCTCTCTAATTTTTTGCCCACCATAATATAGAAGTATCCTTTTATTATTTGCTGCACACACACACACACAGTGTGAGATGAAAATAACAACAAAGGATTTTTTTTTTGTTTGCTGCTTTCAAGTCGTGATGACATTATTTTCAGACAATGGAAAAACATCCAGGGAATCTAAAATTTAAAAATAGAATGTGCTTGATAACTTTATGATAGAGAAAGACAACGAACAAAAAAATAAACTTAAGAATTTTAGACGTCCTTAAGTTGACTTAAGCTAATTTGCATAAAGGTCAATATTTAACCAGGATACACCATTAGCAACAGCAGTCAGGAAAATATTCATTGGCATGCAAATCACAAGGATTTGACTTCTATTGTTCTTATAGTAGGTAGGTATACACCTACCTACCTCAATCCTAACCAACCAACAATTATTCGCACAAAAGCATCATCACTAAACCGACCGACTTTCCAAGGACAATTATATAGAATGAAAGATATACGAGTATGTATGTATAGGTGAGATGTCCTCCACGGTACCTATATTCATTTGCTGATTCGGGTCAGTTGATTGTAGAAAGGTAGGTACATAAAGAAGGAAATTATTATTATTTGCGACAGAACAGTTAGGTGGTGGCTTAATGATGATAACGGTGCTGACATATTTTTTAATGCGTGTTCTTCTTCTTTTTTTTTCATCTTGTATAAGACCGACTTAAAACGCCTCCTCCCATCAACAAAGCCTATTAAATTCCAATGAAGGGAAAAATAATGAAACACCAAAAATAAGAAAATAACATGGATGAGGTCAAATTTTTAAAGCTTTTTAGCTTAGTACATTTTTTGTTGGTATTATGGAACTGTAATTAGCGTGAAGATTGCTGATTGGGGACAGAGCGATGGGAGAGTAGGACCACAGAAAGGGGAGTGTACCTTTAATTTAATTCTTTTTAATTTGGTGCTTAATTGATGGTGGAAGAAAAAAAGGATAAGAACTTGTTTTGCAAAAGCTCACTCTTAGGAATGATATTTAATTGATATGAATTAAAAATGGTCTATTTTCATACTATTAAGTGTGAAATTTTGCGCATTTTCACAATAAAAGGCAGATGTTACAACATTGAACCAATTTAATAGGGACGTTACATTGTTAAGTAGGAGGTAAGATATCCTCACCTTTTTATTATATGCCCTACAATTGGCATTGAGGACCTGGGATCCAGGAAGTAAGCACGTAGGAGCTAGGAACCTAGAAACTAGGAACCTAAGAACCTAGAAACTAGTAACCTAGAAACTAGGAACCTAGGAACTAGGAAACCAAACTAGGAATTAGGGACCTCTGAACTTGGAACTAGGATCCTAGGAACTAGGAACCTAGGAACTAGGACCCTAGGAACTACGAACTAACTAGGAACTAAGAACCTAGGAACTTGGAACCTAAGAACTAGGAACTTAGGAACTAGGAACCTAGGAACCAAGGAACCTAGGAACCTAGGAAATAGGAACCTAGGAACCTAGGAACTAGACACCTAGGAACTAGAAACCTAGGAGCTAGGAACTAGGAACCTTGGAACTAGGAACCTAGGAACTAGGAACCTAGGAACTAGGGACCTAGGAACTAGGAACCTAGGACCCTAGGACCCTAGGAACTACGAACTAACTAGGAACTAGGAACCAAAGAACTAGGAACCTAAGAACTAGGAACCTAGGAAGTAGGAACCTAGGAACCTAGGAAGTAGGAACCTAGGAACCTAGGAAGTAGGAACCTAGGAACCTAGGAAGTAGGAACCTAGGAACCTAGGAAGTAGGAACCTAGGAAGTAGGAACCTAGGAAGTAGGAACCTAGGAACTAGGAACCTAGGAACTAGGAACCTTGCAACTAGGATCCTAGGAACTAGGAACCTATGATCCTAGGAACCTAGGAACCTAGGAACCTAGCAACTAGGAACCTAGGAACCTAGGAACTAGGAGCCTAGGAACTAGGAACTACTAACCTAGGAACTACTAACCTAGGAACTATGAACCTAGGAACTAGGAACTAAAGTTGGAACTAGGAACTAAGGAACTAGGAACCTAGGAACTAGGAACCTAGGAACCTAGGAACTAGGAGCCTAGGAACTAGGAACCTAGGAACTACTAACCTAGGAACTACTAACCTAGGAACTATGAACCTAGGAACTAGGAACTAAAGTTGGAACTAGGAACTAAGGAACTAGGAACCTAGGAATTAGGAACCAAGGAACTAGGAACTTAGGAACTTATAGGAATCTTAATAGAAACTGGGAAACTGGGAACCAGGAACCTAGGAACTATATGAACTAGGAACCTATAGGAACTTAGGAATTAGAAACTTATGTCTAGGATCTACGATCTAGGATCCAGGTTCTAGGATCCAGGGTCTATGATCGAGGATCTAAGCTCTTGTTCTAGAAATAACCACCTATTCTTACTCACTCACGAGAGCCTAGAGATATGGAATAACTAGGTATATAAAGCCCACCTTTTTTTTAACATAACCATCAAATAATGTACTTAAGTTTAAACGTTACCTCTGGCATTTTTTATTTTTTATTTATACAACAAACCTTTTCACACGAATACACAAAACTCAATTGAAAGTTTTAAATACGAGTTGAATACAAAAAAAATAAAAACTACGACCGCAATCTTTTTTTACCGCAATTTTCCTAGAAAAAAACTATTTTATAATCTGCAATTGCATTCTCTGGCCACAATACTTGAATCTCACAATTTCTTTTTTGTTAAAAAAAATTTATATAGAACCTCTGGACCTATATAGAGAGAAAGTGTGAATGTATTTTTTTTTGTATTTAATGTTCGCGACCCAATTTTTGTTCTATATTCATCGAACAAAGACCACCAACCGGCAGACAGTTCAACCCAAAAACCAATTTCATTCCCATTTAAATAGCAAAAAAAACTTTGGAAAAGAAAAAAAAAGAAAAAAAAAAAAACAAAGTTAAAAACTCAAACTTAAAACACTAAAACAAAAGCCATTTAACTTTACCCTCAGTAAAATTTACGGTTATGGTCAATTAAAATGGCTTGAGAAGCACAAAAAAAAAACACAAAAAATGGTCACAAAAATATTTCCCCCAAAGACCAACATACAATTTTTTTGTATCTGTATATGATACATATATTATTCCACATAAACAGGTTCAGAAAAAAAAATTGCCTTCAATTTGAATAATCCTTTCGAATGTTGATGAAGAGAGAGAAAGAGACAAAGTAACTCTGTTCCATTAAATGAAATTGATTTTAATCCCAATCGACCGAAAAAAAAAAACAAAGAACCATTTGCGAAGCGAAAAAAAATGAGCTTCCATAACAAACGCGATGCGCGCCCACCTGCAAGCCCACGATAAGGACGAAGTAAATTTTACTTATGCATATGAGGCCATTTTTTTCCCGAGTCAACATTAAATCCCCAAAGACCTGATGCTTGCTTATGGTGGAGAAGAAAAAAAAAATAATAAAAATACAAGCAAACAAAATAAAACAAATGATGCATATTATCCTGTTGTTGCTGTTATTTTTTCGCACAGATTTCTTTTTTTTTTTTTTTTGCTTCGATGATTAAACGAAGGATAAGAAGGAGTTTGTCTTAAAGTACGTATATCTAATATTATCCATCAACCACATCAAAAATCTGGCACTATACTCGTTAGCAGCACCATCAGTGCGGCATTCTAATAGGATCTTCTCTATGCAAATCTCACTCACACACTCTCTCTCTCACTCTCTCTTTCTATCTGTGTTATATCCAGCCACGCATTTTGAATAAAAGCATACTTTCATAAATATCTGTATATGTATAAAAAAAAAAACAAGAAAATCCACATGATAAGGGAAACAGGACAAAACAACAACAATCCCCGGCTAAAAAGGTGAATCCTTCTTGTATATCCTACTTTGAACGTCTGTAGGAAACAACAAACGCATCCTGGTTTCTTCCGCAATATGTTCAAGTGAGGTTAATACACAGGGATGGATCGTGTCGGGGAAGAAGAAAAAGGCCAAGTAAAATTTCTTTCGTTTAAAATTCTTGCTACCACTTATTCAATTAAATTGTTACTCGTTAAAAGTGTTTGAACCAAAATTTTGAAAGATATCAATGATTACTCTAGCTTGACGTAATAAATAGATGACGTCTATTGTAAAACCTACTTCTTGGGGCTTTTCCATAATCAAATTGTTTACTAAACCTACATTTTGTTTAAAAGGCCAATAATTGCCCCAAAGAACCATTAAAATATCGAAAAAGGTTGTATATTTTTACAAAATAATTATTTTGGTTGTCCCGAATAATCTCAAAAAGTATTGAACTGATTTAGGTGAAATTTTGTTTATAATGTTTTCTATTTTTATAAGAATGTTTAAGGATATTTTGTTGTTTATTTAATTTATTTTCTTAGTGAGAATAATAGTTTTTTAAATCAGTTGTCAATTTCTTTAGTGCAAAAGTTAAAATTGTGTAAGTTTTGAGAATTTTCATGAAACTCCACAATTTTTTTTTAAGTTTTCTATAAAAGTTCTTATTTTTTTTAATTTGTTGTCAAAAGTTTCGAAAAAATTATTTTAATTGTCCCAAGTAATTTCAGAAAGTATTGAACTGATTTACGTGAAATTTTGTTCAAAAGATTCTCTCTTTTTATAAGAATGTTTAAGAAAAAAGATTTTTTTCGTTTAATTAATTTATTTTTTAAGTCAGAATATTAGTTTTTTTGGAAGTTAGTTGTAAAATTTTTTTAGCGCAAAAGTTAAACTTGTTTAGATTTTAGCTGTTTAATTGAACTTCATTAAGTTTTTGTTTAGTTTTCTTTAAAAGTGCTTATTTTTTAATTTATTGTCAATTTTCTTTTGTTCAAAAGTAACAAAACAATTATTTTAGTTGTCTCGAGTAATCTCAGAAAGTATTGAACTGATTTACGTGAAATTTTTTTTATGATATTTTGAATTTTTGTAAGAATGTTTTGGGCTATTATTTATTTGTCTTATTTATTTTCTAGGTTAGAAAATTATTTTTTTTTAAACTTGTTGTTAAATTTCGTTTAGCGCAAAAGTTTAACTTGTTTAGTTCAACTTGTCTAGTTGTTTAGTTATAGTTTTTAATAAAATTGTTAAATTTTTTTTTTTACTTTTCTTTAAAAATGCGTATTTGAATTAAGTCTTTATTAACTTTAGGCTATTTGTGCAAGTTATTGCAACCCCGACATGAATTCACTTTTTTTTTATAACATCACAATATATGCGGTGCGCTTATTTTTTTTTCTTCTTATTTTGCACACTGAATTTATGCAATAATTTGAGTGCCAATGAAGCAATATTTTTAAATGTGCTTCTTCTTGCAAGCTTTATATAAGTCGTTCCTTTTCTTTAAGGCTAAAATAATTTGAAATAATTTTTATATTTTCAACTTGATGTGAGTATGTAGGTGATTCTTCTGTTACATAATAATTTTGAAGCTTGAAGATTTAAACACTACAAATTTAATTGGGTTGTATAAATATACCAGTTATAGTTTTTGTAACATTACAAAAGTAAGCTTTACAGAAGTTATTTCATTTTATCACTTATTCTTATTTTTTGAGAAATAATAGGTAACTTTATGAAGGTTCGACTTAAAAATGGTCGCTAAATTACACAGTTCAGAATATCGATAAAACTTGTATCTATGGAAGTGCTAAAATTTCTTATAACTATTTATAAAGCAGTAGCTATCAATACTTCTATCAGTCGAGTCTTTAAAGAGCTTCCCTATAAAGTCATTGGAGAAGTAGAATCTTTAAAGAGCTTCTAGCTTCTCTATAAATTCATTGAAGAAACCAGCAGCTCTTTAAAAGATTCTATACTGATAGAAGAATACTTAAGGAGCTGCTAGCTTTTCTATAAATTCATTAGCTATGTTTTTAAAAGAAACTCGCAAATGACCTTAAACAAGCAATAAAAGAGCTCCACTCTGTTGGAAGCTTTATACTAAATTTATAGAAGCTGAACTTGCCTTAACGAAACATAAATATTTATAATATTTGTAATTTCCAAGAAAAAGTCTTATTCTATAAGAAAAGGTTTTAAAAGTCACAAAACCTGATGCAAACTCACTTTACCGATACTCTAGGTATTCAATTCCAATATTCTCATTTAGGTATGTAGGTATATGTTCGCTTATGTCCTGATCTTCTTCCTTTAAAAATTTGTATGCTTTCTTAATTCAGTGAATTTCGTAAAATTGATAAAACCGCAACAAAGGCTCCCAGTTTAATCACTGCGGCAGTGTTTTACAAACCCTAAATCCACACAGCACCACATACAGCTAAGATAAGGCAAGGCCCCTCTAACCTAACTGCTGTTCTTTGTAAATAAATGGGGCAGGTAATGCTTAGGTATATATTATACTATAGTCTGTGTTTCTTCTTATATTTTTGTCTTCTTTTTGACAACAACAGCAACACAACAAAAAAAAAAAAAAAAAATGTCGACAAACAGGAATCACCGAGAGAGCACTTCACTACAACGAACCCAAAGGAGTTTGCTTCTTCACACACAACAGATGAAAAATATCCTGGATTTATTTATGCTTAAAAGCCCAAAACAATTTATTTCCTTTTTCTTTCGTCCTATCTATCTGCACACTGACATTTCAGTGTTGGAAGGGAATACAAAAAAGAAGAAGATGTAGGAGGAAACAGGTATATCCTGGTGCCTGCAAGCAGCCCGCAACACCGGATAGAAGCCGGAGACTCCATAGGTTACAGAAGAAGAGAAGAGAAGACTAAGCTAAGCTACATAAGTGTGTGATGTGCTGGGAGGTATAAGGTAGAGGTTATCATCGGATGAGGATAACTCTTGGCTTTATCCCGAAAAATGGATGTCCGAAATTTAAGGATCACTTTTACCTTAATGTTCTTTAATACTATGGCAGCGACCATGGCTAGAAGCCCAGTATATGGTGACGGCGAGTGTTGTAGTCTTTGCCTGTGCTGTAAATTAATATATATATATATAGAGATGAAGCAAAAGCTAAAGTAAAGTGCACAGAGGATAAGCAAAGTGAGCTGTTCAAAAGAGATTTGTCAGAATTGTTGTACAGAGGTATGTACGAGTATATTTCTCTCTCTAAAACTCCTTATTCCTTTTTTTCTATACAAAATGGTTTGTTAAGAAAAAAGAATAAAAATGGAAATAAGCTTGAAATTGCATGATAAATTGGTTGCAGAGATGCATACACATGTAGTAAATTTTATTTAGGTCAGGATGTCTTGATAAACAAGAGAAGCACTAAATTATGCTGTTATATCGTTGCACTTTAAATTCATTCTCATTTTATTAGAATATGTTACGTAAGAGCATCGTTGACCGAGAGAATTCAAAATTGGCAAAGTAATTTCGGAAGAAGAAGAAGAAAATTAAAAAAAAAAAACCAAACTAACCAACCAAAACGAGTTTGACATTAATTGAAAATTCAAAGCTGAAAATCACAAAATTTACGGATAAAATAAACAAAACTGACATGACCTTAATAAATATTTATAAAGGAAGGTTTTAATTAATTAAACCTATTTCTTGAAGAATTATCTTCAAGTGTGAATTAGTGAAACTTCATTTTATAAAAAAAAAAAGAAATCAATATCTATAAAATTATAGTTAAGAGGCTTTTTAAATCCTCTTTTCATTTCGATTAATAGACTAAACCCATCTTTTTAAGATATTTAAATATGAGTAGGTATACATTCCTTGTGAGCTGTCCAATTTCATGATTCGAAGAATTAAGATGTTGTTACTGGGTTGAAAACTGAAAAACTGAAACTTTTCTACAAGGAATAATATAGAAGAATTAAGTCCCCACGTTGGGCGCCAATTTCATTTTGTGTTATCTTTATTCTAATACAACAAAAAACAACTGAATTAGACTCTAATTATACAAAAAAGCAAATAAATTCATAAAGACTTTCAAAGAACAAAGTCAAATCTACAAGAATTTAACAGAAACAAATTAAGGGAGCGTTTCGGAATATTGGTTTTTAAAATTTGTTTGTTTTTTTAATCCCGAAAATACAGTTTTAAAATTCCATCAGGATTAAAAAACAATGGGACTTTAAAATGGATAATCCAACCTACAGATAAATATCTTCACGTTGGGCGCCAATTTATTTCATTTCTACTCACTAGCTTTACATTTTTTAAAATAATATTAGGGTTGACTTTTCCTTTTTTAGGATATTGATGTGTCTGATTTAGGGATTCCCCAATGGCAGTGATTCACTTCCTTCGTTTAGTGCCAGTGAACAATATTTTTTCACGGTGATTCTTTAATTTGTGCGCGTTACTTATTTTATATTCACTTCAATATTCAACTAGTGGAATGATGGGCAGAGCACGCAAATTATCCATTTTTGACTTCAAAAGTTTATAGACCGTTTCGTGAATATGGCTCAAGTTTGATTCGTAATTATGCGCGATCCATTCAAAAGCAGCATGTAGTGGAATACAAAAAATCAAAAATGTACAATATCGATGATATGCAGCAACAATTCTTCAGCAATTTAGCATCTAGAAGAAATTATCCGGCTTTGAAATTGCCACTAAAATGTCTATAAAATTAAAATTTGCGAAAAACACAGTTTTTTTTTTTTTTATTATATGTAAAAATAAATTTAACTAACAGTTTTTTTTTTGCTCCCAACTCAACTGAACAACATCCGATTTGCATGCAAATTTTATTTTTTTGATTCTTATTAAACAAGGTAAATACACTACTGAGCGGAAAATAGGAAATTTCGATCGTAAAAGTCTCTCTCATGAAAACACGAAATTGCATACTTTCAGGACTAAATGGTGGTGATATTTGAAAATTCCGTTTTGAAGAAGAAAATATTTATTTTAAGGAATTACAAACATTACTGAATTAACAAACGGCTAATTTCTGCTCCTCGCGAATATGGGATCGACAACAGATGACATTATGCTCTCAGACTCCTACATTTGTGTATACAAATTTTTGGAGCGTTCAAAAAAAACAATTCATTGTTAAGAGTTGTTTAGAGCCCCTATAAATTTTTTAAATACTAAAATGATGAAAAATTTCATAACAAGCTGGTCATACCATTTAGTTTAATAGATAAATACATCCGATGGACATTTAATAATTCTGATGCCCACAAACCAAAACAGCTAAAGTCGAGTTTAGACGAAATTCAGATTTTTATATTCAGCGTGACCCCATATATATTTTGCAATTTTTTTCTTTGTATCATTCAAAATGGAGCCACAATTTTCTAATTCCACACTTATTTTAAAGCGATCGAATTTTCCAATAGAATTCTAGAGCAATTTGTAATTGTTAATATTTTTATAAAAACTTCAAACGTCTCCCCTGAAAAATGTTAAAAATCAAAGAATTTTGTATCGAAGTTTATTGCATTCGTCAATCACTCACTTTTTCGAAAATAATGGAACTAAGCTTAGTTTTAGTAAAAACTAAATACGACTCAACTTCAACTGCATTATTCATTTGTTGTCGCACAACTTTGTATTTCCGTACCTATTAACTTTGACAGTGCTAGGAACTAAAGCCACAGCTACATCATGGTATTCAGACATTTTATTGACACCGAATAACTCATTTTCATCTTCAAATCCTTTTGTGGTCTTCCTATAGATATTTCTAGTATCTTTATAAAAAAAAAACAATGTTGGTCCTATAACACTTCCTTGTGGAACTCCATTTTATTAAATTATGTACCGACTTGTTACTACCATACTCTTAATATTTTAGGCATTATACATAAAATTTTAGTATTTTTTATACTTCCTGGCCTGGTTAACTATATTAAAAAATAAACTATCAATTTGTATACTCAATAATTTATGATACAAAAGTTACAAACGTGAAATATGCAACCGTGAATTGATTTTTTTCAGTAAACGCACTTGGCGTATATTTTTTTACTGCACAGCTGTAACACAGCTTATGGATGTTTTCGAACATCGGACTTCATATTTGAGTCTTTGAACAAAAGACTTTTCAGTTTTTTCAGTAAATGCAGTTTTGACGTAGATGAAGTTAACGAAAACAGCCTAAAATTGGAGTGACGTCTAGACTAAGGGCAGAACATAACTTTCTGCTTCTAGTCAGTGGCTTTTCTAAACTGGTGATTTGAAACTATTCTCATTTTCTTCTTTGTTTTAAGGAAATCGTAAATTTCCATATAATTTCGTCGTTTCTATGGCTTGGAATTGTTCTATTTTCTTCTCTGATTTAAGGAAATCATGAATTTCTTCGTTTCTTTTTGATAAAGGCCCTTAGTTCTTTTTTATAAAGCTTTCTCTACGAATTTTCTATTCATTGATAGAATAAGAACAAACTATTCATTCGCCTTAATAGCTTATCAACATATATGAATGAACTGAAATTCTTTTAACTTTTCACATCTTTTCTTCTTCTTTTCAAAGACAATTTGAATAAATTTTTACTTAAAAAAAAAATATACCTTTTCTACTTCCGTCATATCCAAAATTCTAGCCATAGAATAGTTCTATTTTGCTGGTTAAAACAACATCCTTCCTATTCATACCTATGCATGTACTTCATTTGAACCTCATTATCTTTTCAAAGCAACCAAAAACATTGCTGCACAAAACAACCGCAAGACTATTTAATTATTTAAGTCCGAAACTCATATGGCCCTAACATCATTCCGACCGAACATCTTTTAAAAGTATTACTTTCTTATTCTGTCATGAAAAAAAAAAACAAAAAAAATACAAAACCAACAAAAAAAATTAAAACAAAATGGTTTCTAACATAAAAAATAACAACCATGGGTAGGTAAGGATATCTACCAACATTTAGGAACGTACATATATTCTCTTGTATGTCACAAGTTCCAGGTGCTTCCTAAATCTTTTGCCCCATGAAATAGTGCACTAGCATGAATTTTTCCAAAAAAAAAAAAAAAAAAAAAAAGGGAGTAGATATATATGTACATATGTAGTGAACAGGGGAATTGCGCTACATCAGATCCTGCCGCCCGCCGTTTTTTCGCGAAAGCTGATAGCGAAAACTCCCGCAAGGACCATAATATAACGAAACAGCAAAACCTAACCAAAGAAAATGAACGTGAAAAAAAAGCTGAGCATACAAAAAAAAATGTAGTTCCTGCTCCTTTTACATCATAATGTACCTATAGTGTATGTTAGTGTATGGGGAAAAGTAAAAAGCCGGAAAAACGAGCAATGTGTATAAAAGTACCATGAATACCAGCCTGGCGGGTTTTCCTTTGCAAGGCATGCTTTTGTGTGCATTTTCCCCGAAAAAAAAAATGGAAAAATAAAAAAAATACAAAGCTGGAGTAAATCTTCAGGACCCTGCACTCATACCACAGAATACTATTACAGTACCAAGTACATATATTTTAAAAAAAGACAGAATCTATTTTTTAGTACCATTGGTACTTATTTTTTTTTTTTTTTTTTTTTTTTTGTAATTTTATTTTTACATTTACTCTTGTTTCTAGTATTTCGTTGTTTCGCTGCCTGATGTCTTTGCTTGCTTTTTGGCTGCGCTCTAGTGAATTGAACCATTTGTCTTTGCCATATGTGTGAGAGGTATAATAGTAAATCGATATTATGCCAACATTAAGGCGGCATCAGTAACGACAGAACAAAAGGCACAGCACACCCCCTCTAATCCCAATTTCAATCCCAACCCTCAACCATATTTTTTTTTTTTTCAAAAATCCCCCCGGAACCACATGAATGCCAGTTGCCTAGGATATGGTACAAAAGAGGTTTCAGTTCGCATCTCGCAGGATATATTATAGCAATGGCAACAGCATACAGTACGACATGCAATGAAATGAAGATAGGTAGTCAAGTGATGGGTGGAACAGGATATAGGCGATTTAAAGGTAACTGGCAAAGATAAAGAAGAAGAAAAAATTTAGAGTGAAATTTCAACCCGAAATCTTTAAAAGGAAAACATTTACAAACGAAGAAATGAACGACGAAAAAAAATCATCAAAAAAGAGAACCTAAAGGCGACGTAAAACCTCTTGAGCTTTATCCAATTTCAGGATAATTCTTACTGCCAAGGTTTTGTCTGGATTTTCTTCTGTTTTTTTTTTTTTTTTTTCATCTTGTTTCTATCGCTTTTACTGGGTTCTAAGTCTTTGCCACTTCTCATCTTATTTAACTGGTTTCTTGTTGTGAACGAACCCCTTTAACGTTGTATATAGATATATGGTTGTTGTGCCGCATGGCATCGCAGAACTTAGGCACAGAAATGGCGGCATGGTGTTATTTTAGCTTTGAAATACACCTTCGTGTACAATGTACATATTATGTGTAGACTGTAGGTACATTTTCTTGGAGCGTTTTCTCTAAGGATGTGACGTCGAGTTGGATGAAATTGATGTTGTGTACCTTTAATAGTACATATGTATTATGTAGGTATGTATATGGAAAGAAAATCCTAGCAACGTACCTTTGCCTATAAAGTCTCTTTCTGTGCTTTAATCTATGAATTTTTTTACAGCGCAATATTGTCGCTCAACATACATTTATGTTCATTTGAACTTGGCTACATTTTTCTTCAGGTGCTAGACTATGGTATATGGTGTGAGTTTTCCACTCTTATATATGAATATATATATGTAATGTTTGTATATGATTGTCTAGTGTTATTTACTTGAAAATGGTTTATTGTCGTGGGAATTTCTTATAATGTTGCAGAGTTCATTTAAG
This sequence comes from Epistrophe grossulariae, assembly GCA_929447395.1. Classification (NCBI taxonomy): domain Eukaryota; kingdom Metazoa; phylum Arthropoda; class Insecta; order Diptera; family Syrphidae; genus Epistrophe; species Epistrophe grossulariae. The sequence goes on along the minus strand of OV839566.1, from coordinate 148,610,211 downwards.
AGATCTAAGCGACAAGTATAATGGTCGTTTACCATCAGAAGCCAATTTATTCACTTTTTATTCTTTTTATAGAACTCCACACATATTTCGACTAAGAAATTATTTGTTTAGAAGTCGTAAACTTATTTATTGCTATAATTTTTTATTTCTTTTTATAATTCTACAATTTTAATATGAGACAGTTTTTCAGTCGTAGAAAAAATATAAACCATAGATTTTTTTAATTTAAAGAAATAACATAATTTTATTATAGAAGACAGAAGAAGACAAAAAAAGTGGGTGACCAATGACAATTGAGTTCCTTCTGTGCGTCTTGACTTCGAACTTCAGCGTTATCTGGACTAGGTGTACAATCTTGTTGGCATGGTTTTTTTTTTGAAGATAGATTGTTTCGGGAGACGTTTATCACATTTACAGATTAGGTTCGAATCAAACTCGCTGAAGATAAGCAACGAGACCAAAAGTAATACTTATAATCCTTCAATAAATTTCAGATTTGAAGAGCTTAATGGAGGGAAAGTAAACTCTGGTACCAGTATTCCGGAAGTTGAAGAAGAGTAGGCATTATAATAAGTACACTGTCACTAGTATATACCAGCCCTTAAATCATCTGAAGTAGAAATCGCAGATATCATAGAACGGGGCCAATAATTTGGTGATGAAAGTAAACTTATAGTGACTAGTATCGTTGCATACCGATAAGGGGCAGAAATCTAATAGAATACGGGTATAAGAAGAAACAAAAATTCTTAAGCAAATAGAAAAATTAGCAACCTAATAGGAGGAACTTCTGATTTGTGAGACGTAGAGAAAATCAAACCGAAAAATTGGACCTTTCGTCAAAATGCAAGTAGAAGACCTTACACTTCCGTCACAACCAGTGGTTCCAAACAACCAGTGGTTCCAAACTCTATAAATTCGATGAATTCAAATTTTATAAATCCGATGAAAATCTAATCTAATCGGTAGAAAATTCTAGGTCCCCTCCATTTCTACCAATAACACGTACAGCGGAATATTTGAGAGTTGTAAGTCATTAAGCCTTGGTACTATACGAGCTTTTGCGCTATTAAACGTAATTTATTTTTTATAAAGTCGTTCAAATATCCACCGTGGCCTCACTTGGTTGGGCGCCATCTTTTTGTTGTTGGCACAAGGCATGGTCATTTACTTATGTTCCTAGGTAAGTTAGATTTTATAAGGGTGACGTTTCAAGTTCCTACGTAAAATTCACCAAATTGAAGATACGGAAAGGTTAAAGTTCTTGTGATCTATGAGAAATTGACAGGGATGTTTGCAGCAGACCTAGTATTTCGTTGACGTAGATGACCGGTTGATTTGAATTCGGCTAATAAAACGTCGAATGGTCAACTCAGCAGGATGGTAATTTGCGAGGACATAAATCACGTAAACTGTTTTCAATACGGCTAATTAAACACTGCCGTTATAAGGATTCTTTCGAACGTTGTTACACTAGCTTGTCAAATTTTAAAAGTACATTCAACAGTATCAGTATCAGGAGTGCAATACTCACTGGATTTAGACGATACTTGCAACCAATCAGCAAGCAGTTATCAGCCCAAGCCAATATTTGGCTGCTCAGACTAAAACCCCAGTCATGACTTTCTAGACAACTGCTGTCACCCGTGACATTGATTCGGCTGCTAAATTAATTGTTACATGTTCTGCAACCATACGTCGTCGGTGCAGCTGGTTCCGTTGCTGGTTGTGCAACATTATTTGGTTCCTTAATAATCGGTCAGAAATCCATCTCTTAATAGTTGTTGTTGTCATACGCTATCTTGGGTTTCAATCATTCCGAGTGCCTTCTCTGTCTTATGGTGGCCTTTTTAATTCTTTTCGCTTTCTTAAGTGTTTTTCATGCGTCGTCATTGTTGAACGCTATAACTTTCAATATTGAATTACTTTACTTAAGACATTTACTGAACGATTTACAACAGAGTTTTTTAAATATTACTTTAATAACCAACTCGGTTCTCAAATGGAAAAACTGGAGAGACTCGTTGAAGGTTTAGCAAACACAGTCTATACGAAACGAAATTGTTTTTGTGGACTCCAACCACTGATCTCTATAATACACTGGATAGTGCATAGCCTATAGTGTATAACAGTTTTTGTGAGGCAATTTTTGACGGGGTAGCGGCCACGACCTCGTATCTCGCTCCATACAAACGAAAAAAAAAAGATTGAAGATATTTGGCATTTGCCTTAATTGAGCATTTATTTGATGTCAACAAGCATTGCGACTGTAAATATTGAAAAAAATAAAAGAAAATCCAGGTCCAGTAGCATCTATACATGGTGCCGCTGTTATACTGTTATATGAGGGTACCGACCACGATTATTTTATATTTTTGCCTCAAAAATTTTGTATGAATACACTATCCAGGTGTAAATAGAGATCAGTGACTCCAACACGACAGAAAAATTGTTACGGAAAACATAGCGAACAATATACTAACTGCAAAAAAATTACAGAAATCCATGCTGCAAATAAACAAAAAAAAAACAATCAGGAATAAAACTCAAATGTCATTTCTCCACCCGCAATTAATTTAGTTCGAAAAAAGTGCGGAGACTTCTCCAAATAACCTGCTACCATATCAATTTCGTTCGTCGAACAGCGTACTGCAAAACAAAAAGAAGCGTTTATGATTTCGTTATATAATTTTTGTTTGTTATTTTTTCTTTTTGCTTCAGCAGCGTAGGTACTTGGTTTAATGATGAATATCACTGACATTATAAAATAGAAAATCGGAGACAAAAGGGTACCCTGCGGCATACCAATATTCATTTTTTGTAACTTAGGTCTTTGAACCAACAAGTGAGACTGTTACTGAGCGATCCGAATTGTAAAAGCTGGTAGCACAATTGATAGAAGTGGATCTAAGCTTATTAATAAAATGTCCATAAATTAGAAAGTGTAAATAATCTCATTGAATTAAGTAAAGCAGTTTGCAAAAATGCGAAACATGTACAAATTTGGTTGTAAAAGATTTATTAAAATATTTGACATCTCTAATATTTCTTTGGAAATACGCGCTTTATTTAATCAAAAATGTATATAACTTTAAAGTGTCTAGTAAAATAATTTAATTATATACTTATTATTTATTCAATCGACTTTCTTGGATTAATCATTGAAACTGTGAATAATTTAATCCTCCGCCAAATTCTATTGAACAAGTTTAATTTAATTTACCTCCTCACACCAAAATTCCGTGTTATATAGGAAGGTATATGAAGGTGATGGTTATATACCTATATCATAATAAAAGACTATTATTATTATTATTATCACCTCTACATTATTTGGTAGCCCACAAAATGATACAATCAATAATATAAAAGCTTACAGTATTTAAACCTTACCGACATGCTTGTCTTGTCCTATAAGGACACAAAATCCATACATAGGTATACCCCGCCCACAAATCGTTAATAATGAAGTAAGTCAATTGACTTAATGGAGCTCTTCTCCTGGCTGACCAGGCCATTATTATTGACCAAACAATAAGAGACACAGACAATTTCATAATAGAAACTCATATTCCAACCACAGAGCAGCGCTATATGTATATGGATATAGTATAACACACTCGTTCGTATATCGATAGTAGGTGGTATACGATATTATATTATCGGAGCCCACGATTTACCTGGCTTTCGAGAGTCCTGCTGACAGGATTAAGAATAAAACGAATAACCTCTGTGCCGTCTATACCTATATATCTAGGTATATACCAACCTACATTATGTGACCTGCTGTTCTAAAAAGGAACAAACGACCACGCTAAAATGGACACAACACAATATGGTTGACCATCCTGAACTTAAATTTACGGATCCCATTTACGTTTCAAATAGTATAGTGCTACATATAAGTGAATGTGTGAATATGTATGTTGTTTTTGTATCGCATCAGGATGTGCGCTTCAATAAGAATCTGTTCTGTGTCTTTTGAGGAGAAAATTTACTGCTAACATGGCAAAGATAGTAAGTAAGTGGGGTACACTGTACCTTCCCTACCTATAATATTATGAAGTTATACAGCGAGGAAACAGAAGGTGGGTTCATATTGTCCCACTTAAGACCATCAATAAATCGACAGTTTATATCAATTTCCCAGAAGAGTGTTGATGTGGTGTCCTGTCGTCCTAGAGTATAGAATGTATACATATAGAGCACCTCCTGTGGTGCCAGAGTATCTATCTATATATAGAGAGGGAATCCTGTGAGAACATTATATCTGGAAAACAGGTTGTTAGGGTGCTCAATATTGTTAACTTTTGTAAGTGTTCTTCATAAACAATTACCAACACATAACATACAATATACCTCTCCTGCTCCTGTCTCTGTCTCTATCTCTCTCTCTCATTCTTCTTCAGAGTTTTTGTTGAGAATTAAGTTATATTGGGGTTAAATGTGGGACACGTCAATTTAAGCTTAACAGGGATTTCATTGTTGATTTGTTGTTATAGGTATGTCCATCAGGGAAACTCTTCTTGTCTATTATTTAACTGAAGAGTGACAGAGAAATAGAGCAAAATGTGCAGAAGTCAGGGAAAATTCTGGTGTCATTGCTTTATATACGAGTAGGTATTGAAGAGTTTTGTATAGTAATTGTAGGTACCTGATTCACTATCATATAGTTTCGACCTCAATGAACTGAAACCTGGGAAGGTTTGTTAACTTTTATTTGAAATTCTGTCAGTATCAGTGATTTTTTGAATTTATTTTCATATCACTTCAAGGATTTAATAAAAAAAAAAAACTTCAAGTCTAACATCATTGTATTTTATATTATTATTTTACTGATTTTATTTACACATCAGAATCTATACATTGTGGGAACGATTAGGTTAGGATGCTTACTTATCTCCTGCAGTATATTCAAAACCTTCGGAAAGTTCTTGACAAAAATTGATACATTAATGGGTTTTATTGATTAAAATATGGATAAATTCAGAAACTTTGAATAGAAAAAAAAAGACTGTAAGTCGAGAAGGAAGACTTAAATATGTGGAGATCAAATCTGTGGCAATAAGACAGAGAAGCTTATGTTAAAAAAACAGGTTTCAAGAAAAATGAACTTTTGTCTTCAATCTGTAATAAGAATTAATGTAAATTTGTTTTATGAATTACAAGATGACTTTTCAACGGTTAATGATTTCAAGATGGGGTTTGTACAGAATAGTAGCTCTCAAACTGTAGACATACCAACAATCGAAAAACCGAAAAAAGCTTATGTCGACATAAGCTACTCTGTCTTATTGCCACAGAAATAATTTTATGAAATATTATTAGTCACAGAATGATTCATCGCTTCTAGGAACACATTTTTGCCCAAAGCTGTACTGTTGGTATACTATAATTTTGTGTGAGGGTGTCAATGCTGCAGTTAGGACACATTGACTGTATCTCAACCTTGACACAACAGAATTTTCTTTTGGATCAACCAAGCCTTCATCTCAATTTCAAAAGTGTCTTTTAGCCATCCTTCATTGATGCGAAACATTTTATAGCTTGACAGGTAAATAACAAGTTATATTTTGAGGTATATCGAATATTTCGTTTCATAGACTTAAAATCGCATTTTTCAAAAGTACAAAATAAAATTTCATTGATTTATGATTTTTAAGAGGTTTTATAATCTATCGACATCGTAGCCATCCTTCAATGGAATTGGACATTTTATAGCTTGACAAATAGGCAACAAACTATATTTTGACGTAAATTGAATATTTCGATCCAAATGTCATCCAAAAGCCCTAATTTTCCGGTGCATTAAAAACAATTTCGAATTTTTTAAATATTTTTGAATCTATTTATAAACATCGTATAGACATTCTTCAACGGAATTTGAGAGTTCATATAGCTTGAGCAATTTAATATTTTAAAATCTTGTGATTTTCAACGCAAAAAATGGTTGATTTGTGTTCCAATATGGTCAAATTGTGTGATTGTCAACGTTTCATGCATTGAGACAGTAAACAATTACAATATAACTATGATATTTTTGGTGACCTGAAGGAGTCAATGCCTAATCGTAACTTAATTAATCTAAATTGATACAATCTAAGTTTTACTTCGGAAAATACGAATTTAAATGCAAAGTTCTATTAAAACTTGTTGAAACACTTTTACTTTTCACTTTTCAAAAATAGACTTAAAAATTTAAAAGTGAAAAATCTTTTCACTTTGCAAATTTTCTGAAACACTGAACTTTTACTTTGCTGGAAATAATTTCTTTGCAAAGTTACAAAGTGCAAATTGAAAAATGTTTGGTGAAATAGGCCCCTGACGTTTCTGTAGAAAAGCTCATATGGCCCTATTTTTTTTGAAGGAGCAAGTGGTGTTTCATTAAAGATTGATAGAGAAATGCTTGAACACTTTTCATTTCCCCAAACGAATCACTAATACCGTACTCGCACGTGAGCGATGCATAATGACTATTTTTCGAGAAATGTTTTTACAAAAAAAAAAAAAAAAAAAAAAAAACAGATAAGACTCAGCTAAGAGCTAACCTAACCTTAATTTTATAGGAACGGATATTTTGAGATAGAAGTTTTACGAAAATATTTTCCATACTTTAAATTACCGAAGCCTCAACCAACAAGCTTCTTTCCTCAGCCACCTCTGTATACGTTGCTGGTACATCTGTGAAGTTAGCACAGTGAAGTTAAAATTACATGCTGGTTTTTCAACAACTTGATGGCTTGGCTTATCAATTTGAAATAAGACCCTAAATTTTCAGTTTCGTTGGCAGTTCACGAAAAACCTCAAATCAAATTTTGAAGTCATAATTAAAAAAAAAAAAAAAAATTTAACTCTTACTTCACTGTAAACCAAGCACGAGGGTAATTTTCTCAGCAACCACACAAGCTATAGAAATTTGCAGTAAGGCTCTAAATTTGCAGTTTTCTATGAAGTTCAAGAACAGGTTCAAACCAAACATAAAACGGAACATAAAAAAATTCATACCTTCACTTTGAAGTTAACATCGTAGTCTTTTTCTCAGCAACCGCAAAAGTTAGGAATTAGTAGTAGTATTCCAAATTATCAGTTTCTTATGCACTTCAAGAAAAAGCTGAAACTATAATTAAAAAAAAAAAAAAAAAAAAAAAAAAAAGAACTTTTGGAGGGTTCTGCCTATTAAAATAGATTTTGGTTGAAATTTAATTTTACGCAGTTTTTCGTTTCTGTTGTGGAATCTCTTTAAATTTAATTAAATCCCAAGTTTTCTATATGCTTTATATTATCAGGAACAAAAACCATAATCGATTACCATCTTTAAAAAAAAAAAACAAAAACACCCCAGAAAAAGTTTACCATATTGACTCCAGGCTTAACTTCCAATCTGTCATAATCGTTCTTCTCATAATATTATAATATTGGTATACTAATCCATAATTTGCTAATTTTCTTCCATTTGGATTTTCCGTTTCTAAAAAAAAAAAAAAAAAAAAAAAAAAAATTATTTCCTATTGAAATAATCCATTAACCTTGGAAGAGACAGACAACCGAATTAGTTATATGTCCTATGTAGGTATACTGGTACACATGTATACACTCCACATCTAAAGCTTAAGCTATATTTGTTGAAATGCTCCAATGGCATTGTTTGGTCTGCACAAAAAAAAAAAAAAAAAAAAAAACCCCAAGAAGAAATAAAAGGAAAACCAATCTCAAGACTCATCTATCATCCTTATACAAGATAATTTCTTCTGCGTCACTGAATTATACCGCTCGAAGTGAATTTTTATATAAATTCAACACCAGAACCTAAACATATAGATTGAAGATATTTTTCTTCTTCTTCTTCTACTTCTTCTTCTTTTCTATCTCTATTTTGTATTTCTAAGATAGATATACTGCACAACATCAGAAAATTCTCTTTAAATATATATAGGTTTCCAAAGATATGCCAAAGCAACAACAAGAATAAATAAAGACAGAAAAAAATAAAGAAGACCAAAGAATATGTGCGTTGCTAGTAGGCACCTTATACGACAATACCTACCTACATATACTTTACCAAGATGCTGGTTCCTGAAAGATGTCTATCTGGAAGAAAAAAAAATGTGCCCTTAAAACCTCCATCACAGCAAAATGTCGGTCGCACCCACGACATTTTATTTACCTCAAGCAATGCAAAACAAATTCCTCTTCAAGGATTCATCATATACAGTATAGAGAAAGAAAGGATGGAGAGAGAAAGAGGGAGAGATAAAGGGAGAGAACCTACAGAGATATACAAGAAGAAAAGCAAGCCAGAAAAAAAAAATAGAAAATTTAATTTTTCCGCCTTGTCAATGTCACGTCGCTTTTTCCTTCGGTCGTTGTCATACCAACTTTTCTCATGCTCCACTCATCCTCCCTATGTGGTCCATCATTGTGATGATGCGTGGGTTGGATTGGGTTATGGTATGTATGTTGACACATATTTCTGAGCTGCTGTGTCAAATTATGACATCATCCTTCGAAGAAAAAAAGGATATACGTTAAGTCCTTTATTTTTTTTTGTACCAAAGTTTTGTGTGAAAAATTAAGAATTCACAAAAAATGCACAAGAAACCGTTCAAGTTGAAAAAACCTTACTATATGCTTGTCGAATCGGTATAGCTAAAGTCTTGATGGTTGAGAAAGAGCTGAAAGTATATCAACGATTACGATGAAGACGACGAACAGCTATGAAACCTTCTTTCAGATAGTCTTGGCATGGGGCCATTGCCATCTCAACCTTATCCTATGCAGAAAAGAAACCATTTTTATGGACTCTGTGCATCATATATAGAAGTACGTACCTATAGTAAAGTCATGCAAAAGAGCAAATTGCGTCCCAATGGAGTGATGCAGGATCTGGCTGATGTGCGCTTGGAAAAAATTATATATGTTCCGCTATCGTTTGGAATTTTAGATTTTATTCCGGAAATTCTACCCAATACCCTTACCATTCCCTATATATATTAAACTCCACACGAATAAAAGAGTCTAACCTTTGCTTAAATGTGAGAGGCGAAATGGCATAGCACATGCTAGAGCATTTTGTGGGTCGAAGTTGGTAGGTATATATCTATTTTACTTTTTTTAATATTTTTTTTCCATAGACCACTTTCACAAAGGGGTTATGAGAATCATTTGCTTTGCTCCCTTGGGCAGAAATTATGGAAAAATAGACAACCAAAGTAGATAGAAACGAACGGCGCGGCGCGGTGGCGAGCATTTCTGGAATTTTTATGCAATTCTCTGTGTGTCTGCATTTTTAAACTCCTTAGTAGGTATTTTGGATTTTTGTTTTTTTTTTATTTTCATTTCGTCATGTTTCTGCTTCTTAAGGACTTTAGGAAAAAAGAACTGTATATGTCTGTGTGTGCATCAAATACCTCCCTTGCGTCTGTCCATCTTGTGCTAGAAGCATGGGTGGATAATTACACTCATCCTTTCCTTACATGGTTATAAGAAGGATACTAAAGTGTATCTATGTAGTATCTCGTCTTTGAAAGAGAAGTTCATAACTCAATGACTACGAGATGAGATTTGGGTTTTCTTGGAAGAGTATACGCGGTTTTGTTACAATAAACCGATGCAAAGCATTATATACGCTTTGAATCTTCAAAGACGACATGAAAGAGGTGTCTAGACACAACTACTAATATTACATTTTGTCTATATATACAATTTTATGTTTTTGTGTGTACACACTCCTAAGTCCTTAATACATGAATATAATATGAAGACCTTTTGTGATGTGGTTTTTTTGTTGAATGATGATGATGATGGTGGTGCAAATGTTCTTGAGAAAACTAGTTTAGTCGAATATTTACGTATAAAGTAATAATTTTATTGGTCTTTCGAACGAGTATGAAGATAAATTGTTTGACTTTGAGAAAATTATTATTTTGGGAATTTAAACTTTTAAGTATCAAAAGTTTTACATATCAGGGTCAAACAATATACTATTTCTAGTTTTGTTTTATAGGTGGATTTTATTGTTCTTCTTGGTAATTTTCGTTGATGTTATATTATTTCAACTAGAATCAGGGGTATTACTCTTACCACTTTGTGGTTTAACACTCCATAAGCTCATCCGATTGTTATTTTAGTAAGTTTTCATATAGAATTGACCACAGAAAATGCTAAAGACAGACCTTCTCAACTACTAATTTTCCTAAGCATTTATGAGTTCAGTTAAACTTGTAAAATAGCATTTAACTGTGTGAAGAAGAATTTTAGTGGCTGCTTTTACTCCTATCTTACTGTGGTAAGTGATCTAATATTATTGCCTTTTCTACACATTTTGACATAAAATGAGGAGGTTCATCGCTATAGTCAACTGATGATTCAAAGTGACACCATATTGAAATCAAATGTAATTTTTTTTCGTCTGCTATTTTGAAATGGCCGGGTGGTGTAAGTGGTTTCTGCAACTTAAAAAAAAATTGGAAAATTATGAATTACCTATACCTATTACCTACCTATACATACCTACACTTAAACTCAAGAACAAGGTTTCATTGAAAATTTGAAATAACATCAACATTGAAAATTTTTATCTTTTAATTTTGAGGTAAAATCCAATCAGAAGTGAGTTCCTTTACTTTGAAACTGAATGATTTTTTGTTCTAAACTACACATTTTATTTAATTTTTTATGAACTTTAATAGATGTTTGATTAAAATTCGTAGAAGATCGCAGTTTTGGAAAATACAGGAACAGACATATTTTTTTATAAGGGGTTTTTGTGTGATAACACACTTGCAGTTAGGCTACCAAGCACCACTAGAAAGGAGTCTGATGATCAGCCTAGCAGTCATGAAATAGCTCTAACTCCAGTCTTTAAAAACTTGGTGGTAGCTTACTCAAGTGTTGTTCATCATTCAAACCTTCAGACATATTTTTTTTTTCGATAAGAAAATAAAAAGCCTATGACTTAAATTATTTTTTTAAGTAAAAATCAAATTTCATACTGACATAGTAAATCTATTTTTTCAGTGACCATTGATGAACAATTATTTAATGTGGAAGGTTGAGAAAGAATAATTGCTTTCGCTTTTGACGAAAAGGGTTTATAAACGTATTGAGTAATTTTTCAGAAAATTAAGAAAAAAGACAGCGATTATGTCAACGGGATGTTAGCATTCCAGATGTAGGATATTCGAAAAAATATAACATCAAAAAGGTCTCATAAAAATTTAATTGGTTTCAGAACTAGCCATAAGTTATATAGTAAGCTAGTACTTGATTCATGGGTTATTCAATTTTTTAAAGACTTTCTTCAAGACAATACCATCGCGTTGGGTCCTCAAACGAATTTTAAGATTTTTTTTTTAATTTTTAAAATGACCGCTAGGGGTTGCGCATTAGCATTGAAAATTGTAATTCACACATATCAATTGCAGAGGCTTTGTAGATTATTTTTTTCTTGTTAAAGAAATTTTTGCTTCAAAAACCAGCCCTAGTGTTTCCATATTGCCATTTAAAGTACAAAATCTAAGCGAAAAACATAAATAACGAGCCAGATTATATTAAAAATGTATATCTGCCCTAGCGAGGTATCCGTCGGAGCGGAATCGGAGAATTTTTGCTTTGAGGTATTCTTCCGAACAGCGTTCGGAACGTTTTTCCGACATTATGGAACGTGCATTGTTGTTTTGGGTTGCAGTGCGATCAAGTGTGTTTTGAAGTGACATTTTTGACATCTCTAATGAACTTTGAACCTCCGACGTCGTATGCGTTTCGGAGAGTTTTCCGCTCCGAACGGATACCTCACTAAGGCAGTATATGTAGAAAAACATTGAATTTTTTCATTTAACGTATTTTTTTTTTATTTTCCGAAATAATAGTTTATTTTAAATAATCTTTTTTGGTTTCAGCATTTGGTAAATTGACGTGTTTTTTATCATTTCATAAAATTTAAAATATAGCAAAATCAAGGAATATGGAATTTGCAAGGTAAGTATTTGTGCATAAAATTTTAGTTAGTTTCACAAATTGTTCAGCCATTATCATCATCATCATAGAGAACGCTAATACCTAAACTATGGAATATTCAAATTTTTAAAGTTTTTTAATTTCACTCTTTTGGCGTAGTGTTTTTCGAATGTCTCATAAATGAGATTAAATTATTTCGGAGCCATCGATCATGGTTATTTTGTATGAGTTTAATGAATTTTTTTTCAAGATAACCCTTTATAGGATGTAACCGACTGATTTGTGGGATATTCAAAAAATTAGTATGCTACATGTATGGTAGGTTTTTGTCAACTATATGTGAGAAAGTTTGAGCAGTTGGCCAGTTGGGTTATAAAATACCTACACCAATAACTCAACCATGGGATATTCAAATTTTTAAAGTTTTTTTTGAGGGTCATTAAATTGGCATATTTTTTTTTTAAATACCACGAATGGAATAAAATCATCTCACAATCAGCGGTCATGGTTATTTTTTATGAATGATTGTCCCTCAGTTATGGGATATTCAGCAAAATTACTATGCCAAAGGTAATTTTTTTTTACAAAATTTTACTTAGTTTTAGCGATTGATCAGCAATAGGTCGTCAATGACACTAATACTTCATTTTTGGGATATTCAAATTTTAAAAGTTTTTTTTAAAGTCCCCCATTTTGGCTTATTTTTTATATCCCAGATATGGGGTGCAAAGTCTCAGAGCCAATAAAAATACTTATTTTTTTTTATTTGCTATATAGGACAAGAATTGGTTTGGTGTAGAAAGGAAATATCAAGGTTTTATGGAAACTTAGGGTTCTGACTTTTGTTCATTGCCTTATTTTGGGTTATTCACGTTTATCTCTTCAATAGATTATCCGATTTTACTATAATTTTTCTTAATATGTAGCAGGCTTGTCGGATTGTGCGATTTATCGCCAAATAGACGATTTGAAATTTCATTTGGCGACACGAAAATCGATTTGGCGATGCACCACCAAAAAGGCAATATTTTTAGTTTTTGGCGATTTAATTTTTTATATGAAAAAAATATAATGGACAACAATTAATACACACATTGAATTTTTTGAGGAAGAATTAAGGTCAACAAAAGCGTATTGTTTTTTTTTAATTTTTAAGTTTTTGAATTGTTTTCTTTTTGTTTTTTTTTTTTAAGAACGGTTTTTTTGTGTAAAAACTAAAAATTGCGAAATTTTATTTCATTTTTAAATTTGGTGATTTATTGGGTGGAAGATATTGAAATTTTTCGATTTTTTGGCGATTTGATTCCGTTTTTTTTCAAACCTGACAACCCTGATGTAGTTCAAACAAAATTGAATATAAAGATTTCAGAAAAAGTTTTTTTATAAACAAAAAAAATTTTTAATCGAATTTATAGTACTTTCGATTCATAGGTGGCATGGTAATGAGTTTTGTTTGCAAGAACTTTATTTTCTGGTATTTTTTCTATTTAATGTAGTTTATTCTTGAATTCAAATAAACATCCGCTTTGACTGACTTTGTAATTAGCAGTTCAAAATTATTTTTATATGCTTACATAAAATCTATATAATTAAGACAATCGATTAAAATTTAAAAATATGTCTTGATTCATTTTATTAGAATTTCCATTTCTGATGAATTTTACAAGCTTCTATATGTAATTATTGTTTTTCTAACTAATTAAAGCAAAAAAAAAACACAATAATAGCAACTAATAATAATTGTCCTTTATACAATATGTCCAAAATGTCAATTAAACATTTCTCACGACCAAATAACTGTAATTAACCTGACAATTACATAATTGAATTTTTGCTAAATTGCAAACCACAAAACTAAATTCACCCAATTTCTTTGCCCTAAAGCCTCAAACCAATCAATTCTATATAGCACACACATATACACTCACGTATATAATATATACCTACATTATATCGTCCTGCGGCCTTATAACTAAGCCCTAATACATCACCAATATAATAATGGTTTATAGTAAAGGTATAGGTAAAGTTATACTCTCTCTCTCCCTTCAACTTTTCTTGCACCCATTTAGCCTTCACCAACCATCACACCATCCAATCAATATAATATACACACAGAAAACTGGACCGCCACCGCCGTTTAATAGAAGTGTACTTATACCTACGACGAAAAGGCAAAAAGGACCAAAAGGGAAAAGGTGCAGGGCGGTTAGGGAGAACAAATAGTACAACTAACTTCTACTCTTTCAAATTTACTATTAAATTACCGCCATTGTTTTTCGAACGTCAATTGTACAAAAACATGTCATTATCGTGCCGCAGAAATAATCCGGAAAATTTAATGCCCACACGCGTTGGTTGTTTGGTTCGTTTGGCATACCTATTTTCTATGTTGTATATGTGGCTTGTGGATGTGGTATTATACAGTCCGGTTCACTTAGTTAGACGATACTTTTCACAATTATTATAAATAAATAAAAAATGATAAATAAATATAGATTTTTTACAAATATGTATAGTAATAAATCTGTCCCTTAATTCCAAAAAAAAAAAAAAAATGGCTGCTGTCGTTATTTATGGTCCTTTAAAATTAAAAAAAAAACTACCCATTAACTAGTTTAGCTTAAAAACACACAGAATTCCGAGATTATTAGGTATACACGTTTTCAAATCTTCACATTTTTATTTACCCTCCACACAAACCAAATGAATTCTTATTAAGATAAGTTCCAGCCTAGATAATCACAATCTTACAATTATTATCTTTTACAATTTATTTCCTATACAGATAAAGTGGCAGAAAGCTCATTAACTTACACGATTTCAATAACATTAAATTTATATTAATAATTGTGGCACAGTAGATCTTCAGGTCGCAATGGAATATTTAATACTACAAAATATTTGTATATTTATAATTATATTAACACGGCACTATTTTGATAAAATTGAAAGAGTCATGTTATTTCAACATGAAAATCTTGTAAGTAAGAAAAATTGGCAATTTTAACAATATCACAATTTTAATTTTACCAAGTTCATTCCGTTTTAACATGGTCAGTCACGTCCTGTAAATTTCAATTTTACTACATTGCCTGTTGATTTAACGTGTCATATAGTTATTTTTACATTTGAACTTAAATTAGTTTTAATTTAATTTACCGCTGTGCTTATTCATTTAAACATAATATCATGTTAATGTTCCATAATTGTATGTCTCTATATTTAACCTGATCGAAGTATTGATGTTTACTGCTAAGATGTCGTTTGTATTAACAACAATAATTCCTGAAATTTTGTTCTTAAATTTGATAAGTATTTCAGAAGGTTGCTCAATATGTCAGCTTAGGATCATTTTGATTTTATTAATCCATCAATAATGTCAACATGTCAACTTAAGACGAATTCTATTTAACTCAACTCTAAGTCATGCTAATTACACTGACAATGACCAGTTCTATCAGTTTAATATAGTAGGCCAATTTCGTTTAACTAGATTTTCGTTAAATTTTGTATGTAGTGTGTCTTGTAGATTTTACAATTATTTTGTGTCAACACGTTGCGACATTAAAATGTTGTACCTTGTTAAATATTTAACATGATAACCTTGTTAAAAAAAAACATCCTGATAGTTGGGTAATTTTGGTTTAATTATACCTGATATTTTGTGTTCGTAGATATATATAGGTAAATACATATATACTGGCTGTTTTACATAAAATACAAAAAGGCTAGTTCGAAGGCTCACCCATCGACATATTTCACCCCGTTTAAAGAGGAGGGTCAATTTTTTGAAAAACGAAATGAATTAGAAAAAAAATTATTAAAAATCAACGGCAACACTTACAATATAATGGTATACTTTTTTCGAAGCCAAAAATACATTCATTGAAACTGTTTTTAAATTAAATAGTTTGAGTGAAAAGTTTTAGAAAATTAATTTTCAAACTCAAACATTAAAACAAAAAATTCTTTTAATTTTGTTCAGACTATTTTAATTTTTTTTTCAAAATTTTACGTTACTAAGGCCGTGTCCGAGTTGCGTTAAAATTTTCTATCACTGGTTAAATTTTGACGTTTGGTTAAAATGGGATTATTTTTTATTTTTGCTGTCCAAACTGGATTAAAATAGGATGGGTTAAATGGGATTTTTAGTTAAAATTCCCGCAAGATTAAAGAAATTTCCCTAACCACAAATGTGTTTTATTATTCCGGAAAATAAATATTTTATACAAAATCCAGCTTGAAATGTATCAAAATAAAAATTCGACGCTAATAAAGTACAAATTTCTTAATTTGATTTACTTTCTATTCTATTGTGTATTGCTTGATTATGCAGCCTGCGAACAACAGTTCACAGCTGTCAACAAACTAAAAAAAACAAACAAAATAAAACAAAACAAAACAACCAATTGGCATTAATTTTGCAAGATGAATAACAATTTGAGGAAGTATTTTATATTAATTCTTTTATATTTTTTAAAATACCAGCCTGTTATTACGAGGACTGCAATAACACAGCAACGACTACGCGAGGTATGGGTACATGCACATAATAAAAATAATTTCAAATTCAATTTTCTCTCTTTCTTGAGAAACGTCAAAATTTAACCACTAGTGTCAAATTTTAACCTGCTCTGGAGCTGGGTAATTTTTAACCCATTTTATTTACCACGCTAGTGTCAAAATTTAACCAAACGTCAAGTTTTAACCAACATTTTAACGCAATTCGGACGCGGCCTAAGTAATATTTTTGTTTATAATATTCACTGTTCTTATCAATTTCTAGTCAAATACTAAAAACAAATTCTTAAATATCAACTAGTTTTTTTGGAAAACGAAAAATAACAAAAAAACAATTTTCCTTAATTCGACTTTAATATGTTGTTTAAGTTTCTTTAAAGATCCTATGTCACTAAGAAACTACATAGTTGAATATGATTTTGTTATTTCCAAATTTTTTCAAAAACAAGAAGACTTTTAAGCATATGTAAACAGGGGAAAATATACATTTTATATTATTGAAAAATTTTCAAAAGTGAGTCTAACTAATTGATTGGTACTGTATAATAATGACGCGGGCGTAGGGTGGACGTGCCATTCATTTAGATTGTTGGGCGAAAAAGAGCAATTAGTTTCATTCAAATAGAAAATAATCAACCCCTCAGGTCCGAGGACGCAGAACCCATGATCTAATATCGAACATATTTTCATGTATATATGGATGTACATTGTGTTTGTGGATAACCCCGATAGTTGCAAACAATTTATTCTTTGCACCCTATATTGATTAGGATAAATTGATAATGTTAAATGTTTTTACTTGTGATATAGCAATAACAATAGTTCTATATAAAGGGAAAATGTATTTGTTAGTATTATAATTTAACAATAAGATTTGACCTTACGATCAAATATTGGAGAAAATCGTAAAGTCTTATCCCTAGTAGCCGGATTCGTTCGGAAAGATTTCCCCATATTTGTCAGAAAAATGCATTACGAAGCTCAATTTTTGAAGACGACAAAGAGGTTAATGCCATATGTGTTTTGATAGTAATGCGGGAAGTCAAAAAAGAATAAATTTCAAGCGAAAAATTAAAAATTGTCAAAATTGAAATTTAAAGTTGGATTATAGTAAATATATCAGTAATAAGCATATTTGTCCTTTTCCTTATTAAATGACCTTATACTGACCTCTGTGAATTCAATCGACTCAAATAATACATTTACAGTGTTTGCAACGGGTATTTTGGGATAATATTATATTTTGTTTCACGAGAGTTGAAAATTGACATACATCCTGTTTAGATTGGGAAGATTGAGTCCAGATTGGAGAGTTTTATCGTCTTTACATTTGAAAGTATGAGTTGCTTCGAAATAAGACATTTTTTAAATTATTCGGATTAGCCGCGTTATAAATATTTAATATTTAGCGAGTTCAATGTAGTACTCACCCCGAACGTTTCACTTCAAATTACATCGAGCGGGGTCACCGGGAAACTCCAGTTTCAAACCAGTTTCCCGGTGACCACGCTCGATGTAATTTGAAGCGAAACGTTCGGGGTGAGTACTACATTGAACTTTCTAAATATAAAATATTTGGGTTGGGTTCGATATCCCGCTTTATAATCCCGTTTTTTAAAATCCCGGTTTTAAAATCCCGCTTTTTATAATACCGTTTTTTAAAATCCCGCTTTTTCAAGATCCCGCTTTCTATAATCCCGTCTCTTATAATCCCGTTTTTTATAATCCCGTTTCTTATTATCCCGCTTTATCAATTAAAACTAACTACTTGTTTTAATTCCCACCAAAATTTCGTTGGGACTTACATATTTCATAAATTTGGGAGTTAGTTCATTTGGGACTTATTTCATTATGAAATTATGAAGTAAGTCCCAACGATTTTAATAAACAGTGAGGTATGTATGGGGGGGCATGCTGCCCCCCCTGCGACCCCCCTGCTTGGGCACACTATAGGATTTGGGGTAGGTGCGAGGTTGGGTGTATGCAAAATTTCTTTTTATCATTTTGGTAGTTGGCAGTTAGTTCCTAAAATGATGGGAATGAGTTCATAATTAACCAAGTTTAATACCCAAATTAATTGCGAAAAACGGGATTGGCGGGATTTTAAAGAGCGGGATTTTAATAAATTGGTATTATGAATAAGCGAGTTTTTAGAAGACGGAATTTTAAAAAAACGGTATTTTAGTAGACGGGATTTTAAAACTTTTT
The DNA here is from genome assembly GCA_929447395.1 of Epistrophe grossulariae. Taxonomy (NCBI): domain Eukaryota; kingdom Metazoa; phylum Arthropoda; class Insecta; order Diptera; family Syrphidae; genus Epistrophe; species Epistrophe grossulariae. The sequence goes on along the minus strand of OV839566.1, from coordinate 148,591,524 downwards.
TTTCGGGATTTTCGAAAAACGAGATTTTAAAAAGCGGGATTCCGATACGCTCCCAAAATATTTATAACGCGGCTAATCCGAATAATTTAAAAATGTCTTATGTAAACAACCGCGAAAACCTTAAAAGTTAAAAAAATGCTTCAAAATACATTGAAACAACAGCAATTATAACATTCCACACATTGAAAAAACAAGAAAGTAGACTCATGAGTCCGGTTTTTATGTTTTCTTCGTGCCTCACGATAGAGTATATTCATCCGACACTTCTCTTGTCTATGAACTGCCGTGATACCAATCTTCCCAATCTAAACAGCGTCATAGGTATCAGTGAAATAGAGTGGAATTAATTTGTGAGCGACAGCTCGTGTAGAACCTTGGCCTAGTAACTTAATACTCTCAACCATTCCTGTTGAAAGAAATTTAGGATATCTAATTTTCTGCCAAATCTGAACCACTAAGGTGAAAAGCACTTTTTCAAGAAAAGAAATTCGTTTGGAGGATTTGTCAATTCCTCGCAAAAGGTAGTAGCCCGATAAAATAATTGTTATTGTTTTTTTTTTTTTTTTAGATGGGAATCGAACCCAAAACCTTCGGCACTAACTATTTAACCATTACGCTACGGGCTAAAGCTTTTGTAAAGTGACGCGATAATCGACAAAAGATGAAGATGCAACATATTCTACCTTCTTAAGAATAAAAGAAGAGGATCAGATCGATATCCTGTCTGAGAGTGGGCGGGGAAAAGGGCGTGATATTCAAAACTTTTTTTAAATGTAATAAAAGAGCTTATAAAAAAGCTCTAATAGTGACAGATATAGTAAATACCAAACTTGAATATGTAAATCTAATTCTTCGAAATGTGGGAATTCTAGAATTTACCTGTAAAACTGAGAACTTTTCAGCAACAAAGGTAAAAGTTCGAAATTGTTTTCATAACTCATTCCAGACTAAGTTTAAACGGAAAAGTCGGGAGTTTCCATATTTTGGGGTTATACAGAGATATTTTTACAAGATCCAACTCTAGAAGAGTCTTGAGTAGAGGCTTTAGAAAAAAAAACCAACGTTGCAACAATTTTAGTATAGTCCAAAATGAAATGTCATTCTATAGAAAACGATGGTCTTCTCTTGATTGAGCGCTAAAGACAAGCAGTCGTATTTTTTAAAATTTTCTTAGAACACTCTTGGATAGTTGTCCAGCTAGCCACTATCTAAATACTTGGACATCTCTTTATTTATAAACGCGTTCCAACAGTTGTCTAAATATATTCTAATACACTCACCGATATCTCTGGAATCTGTCAATTTCGTGAACATTTGGCTTCGTTTAATAAACTTTTCATTTAATTTTCAATTTGTTGTTCATTGAACATAGCCAATTTAGAAAAGGTTTGGACAACCAATTGCTGCAGTGTCTAAGTTAGACACTCGATGGAATATGTTTATAAATAAGGTTTTGGAATTGGACAGCTGTCCAAAGTTAGACATACTTTGGAATGGGTTTATAAATGAGACTGAAGGGTTTTGCAAAATATGTATTTTAAAAACCAACTATTCATAACTCAGTAAGAACTTCATAGATTATTTTAATATTATTTTCAAAAAAGTTGGGTAGTGCTAATCTCATAGTTTTGGTTAGACAACTATCGGTAAGTAATTTTTCTTGTGGCATTTCGCTCTTTCCAAAGTTATTTTTTTTTTGCTTTCTTTTAATTGTGTTCGATGTTCGACTAAAACTTTCCAATCACCACCCTTCATTATCCTTTTTTCATGTTTATTTTTTTTTTCTATAGTCTAGCACGCATTAAGTATAAGGGACAGGGATTGGGAGAGGCTGCCAGAGTCAAGCGGTATATACATATATCCTGTCCAGTTTACCTATAACACATAATAAAATATCGACTATATAGTAATTGAATTACAAGAGAATAGACGGACAGACACGAACACGACACGAATAAAAGTAGAAAACAAATTAAACACGAAAACTACATACACGATATATACCTACACAAACAACACACAACCACACACAGTAGGTATAAGTTAGGTATAGTTATAATAACGAATACTAACCAAGACTACATAATCCGCTAAAACCAATAAACACACAATCAACTGACCAAAAGCTCCTGGCAAAGCAAAAATAAAAGAAAATGAAAGGACTTCGAGTGTAAATCCTTTTTTCAACAAAAAAAAGAAGCAAAATTATACACCTACATCTTTTCCTAGAGACAGTCTAGGAGAGATAGGTACCGTTATTATGGTTCTATGTTGCTTAGAAGAACACATACAAGATACGAGATATTGATTGACCCGATTGCAGTTGTTAACAATATATACACCACAAAACTGGGCCGTATTTTAGATTTGTCAAGGACTAAATTAAATCAGGTCCTTAAATCCGAACTGATATTAAATAAACTCGTAAAAAATTGTGTTTTTTTTTTTTACAAAATTTTAAATTATTTTAAAACATCAAAAAATTAAAACAAAATTTTTATATGTCTCACGAGTCACCCTGTAAGTAAATGTAAAATTTTGCCAAAGTATCCATCAGCATGATTTTTTATTCTTCAGTAATATTTTACAACCCAGTTTTTTTAAGTTTCCTATTCATTTTGCTCTATCAAAGTGAGGGCCCCTTTGTGGAGCGGCCCTGAGTCAACCACATATTAGCAAACAGCTAAATCCACCCCTGGTAAAAAAAAAAGAATCGAGAACAAGAAAAGAACTTTACATGGTTATTAATTATTTTTATTGCAAAAATAACCGAAGGGCTGCAGAAAAAGATCACCAAGGATACTCCCATGATTATACTTTAAGGACCAACTGGTCGAATATACCAGTAAGAACGAACATGAACACATTTAGTCTTTAAATGAATGAAAATATTTTATTAAAGTAAATAATACATCTGGTCTTCATTTATACAATTCTGATTAGAAATGGTGAGGGAGGGTGAGTTTGGAGGTTGAGGTTGTGGGGGTTTTGGAGATGTCAGATGTGGAATGCAGCATAGACAATTTCCGATATTCGTCCTTTATAATTCTCACACCGACTGGTTATAGGTTGATGGTAGGTATGACGGGAGGGGGTTCTTTCTATGATGGCATGTGTGTTGGAATTTCATATTTGCCAACAGCAGCATAATATCGATAGCAAATTGCAAATGGTTTGTTTTGAGGGTGAGTTTATGTGTAGGGATTGATGAACGGCGCACTGTGGGATGCGACGAGGGGAAAGGTTGTGTATGTTGCTTCCTTGATGATGATTATGATGATGTTGTAGGTTATTTATACAAAATTTATTCCATTGCTATATAGTTGTATATACGCGCGGGGAGTGATCTATGTATATAAATGAGGTGTATCACACACTATATCTAGAAAATAGCATAGAGGACAGGCTAACAATGCCTAGATATACCTACCTACACGGTCAGTAGTTGATAGGTGTATACAACAATACATAACCCATGTGTGAGAAAATAGAGATTGTTTGTAGCTGATTGCGGTGCTGAGAGTCAATGACTTGAATGGTTGGATTCGTGTTCAATGGAACATGAACCCAAAATGACTATATAAATAAGGGAAGATATGCCCACCGACTGACCGACCGACCGACCGAACAAATGACAATGACAACGACGACGACGCAACGCACAGACGGGACGGGCCATTCAGTTCTGTGGAATTGTATGTTCATATGTCATTTATAAAAAGGGTATCGGAATGCGCTTGGCGAAGCCATATCGAATTATTATAAAGCTGTTTTATATCGAAATATATAGGTATATATTGTTGGGTGTGAATATTGATCTAAAATACCTAACAAACATGACATTGGTTAAAAGTATTATACCTTCTACACAATACGGTTAAAGTTGCATGCAAGACTTTAACATCTCATTTTAAATAGATTGGAATTTTTTCGTTCATTTGGGGAAGTTTTTTTTTCCTGTCAGATAAAAATGTTTCTGTTAAATGATTGAAATTATATTGGCAAAGAATAGAAGAATTAAAAAAAAAAACTTTAAACAGCTCAAGTTAAAACAAAACTCAGCTGAATTCAACTTTCAACATTTTTTTTGTACGCTCTGCAAATTAGTTTATAAAAGTTTCAGACAAAGTAGAATCTATTTAAAATAAATCTCAGACTTCAGTTCGTCTATAATATAGTATACACCTATTGACGGTCCAAACAAAATTTTATCATCCAAAGAACATGAAAATAATCGAAAATTTCAAAAATTAACATTTCTGAAATATCAAAGGATTTTTATTATTAAAGAAAAATATGAAACTGATTCCTTGAAATGATATTATTAGATTAAGGTTGACAAGGCTGATGAAACCTAAAAAATTATTGATATTTTCTAGCCTAGTTTTCCAGTTTTTAACAACTTATTCTCCTGTTTCGAACTCAAAGTGAAGTCTAGAGAAACATTGTAAACAAACTTTGTAATATTTTCGCCCATCCTATTTTGGCGTAATTTTAATCGGAAACAACATAAAATTCGTGAATATCTCTAGAATTGTATATGTTTCTTTACTCAGTTCACAATCTTTAAGGAAAAATATAATATAAAGGTGAAGAAATTACTGAAATGAAAGAGACAGTGATGCCGGATGCTAACAGAAACCTCACCTCACAATGTAATTGAAGAAGCAATGAATATAAACATTATTACCAATGCTTTAGACGAGCATAAAGGAAATATTATCAGCATCTTACAAAAGGTATTATATTTTCAATTAAATTCGACAGCGTTTTTGGAAGCAAATGCTCCAACAAAGTAAATAGAATAAAATCAATAATAACTACTAATTTTTCATGCCGAGGAACATTTCAACAAAAACGAGTTCCAAAAACTCCACAAACCCTCGGGGCTATTATGAACAAAAATTAAAGTTCTTCTCCTTCGAACATTGGAAACGTGAATGATGCACGAAAATTTTCTTCGAAATTTATTTGTATCAGGAATAAATGTTCCTGGGAAATTTGGCTGTCATTACATTGAATTCTTGTTCGAGGAAAATCAATTCCGAGGGAGATTTACGTTAAAAGAAACAATTTTCAAGAAGATCAAATATTCGAAAGTAAACGAAATTCTCCTCGGAATTCTTGTTAGGGGCCCACAATCAAAGCTGGATCTGACAAAATTATAGGAAAAAAACAACAAATGCAAAATCTTCACCAGACAAAACAAATTCATGATAAATCGGAGACTTTTGCTGAATGTTTCGAAAAAAATTTTAGGTCAATCACCTGGCACCAGAAAGATATTGAAATTTATTTAATGTTGATAATCCTGCCAGCGATTCCAAGCTAATTACAGAGAATTCAATAAAACCAAAGAATAAGTTGAATTGATCTAAAAAAAAATTTGAGTCAAACATGAAATTCTTAGCAGCATAGATTTAAATTTTATCAAAATTTGAAAATAGGCATTTTATTTTATTTATAGACGATTTTTCCCTTATGGTATGAATAGGAATTCTGAGCTTTACATAAGGGAATTTTCTCGAGTTATTGTGCTATTTTCTTCGAGATCCTGTTTAATAAATTGATACTTCTTCTCAAAGAAATGGTAATTCATTTTCTAAATATTGACCTATCTCTCTTCTAGAAGTACCTACCTGTAAAATTCTGTAAGAACGTATTCTTCTGAGGCTTAAGACGTATTGCAATATTAAAAAAAAATATAGCCCCAATATGCTTCTGCTTCCAATGTTCCAGAAAAATATCATTTGAACCCTCATCAACTATCAAGTTTTTGAATACTTCCTTGAAATAAATAGAAAGCATTTTGTCGTATGCGGACAGCTATTAAAAAAACCATCCTGCTCAAGAACTGTATTTCTAGAACATCAACTACCCCCAACAATTCAATAAACTTGTGCTATAAGCTGCATTTATTACGGCAGGAAGAGTGGATTAGCACTTGCGACACATTTGGAAATTTTAGAATTTTAACCATCTTACGTTTCACTGCATCTGAAAGTTTCTGTGCTACCAAATAACTACAGAAATAATGCAAAAGATAGAGCATCAAAGTCAATTCAGTAAAATCTAAATTGGCTGCAGGAAGTTGGAACACACGCTCGGCTACAATCTACCACAGCATATGGATTTCGGCGGTTTACTTTTTTAATGACAAAGAGTTGCTTTTCTAGAGTATTTTTTTTATAGTCTTATATATGACCATTTTCTGGAACGAAACTTAAATATTAAAATTTCGTTCCGACAAACATGTCTTAAGCTAAGTACAGACGATTGTCAGATCTTACAATATTGTCAGATCTGTCAGTGAAAAATCTGTTGTCTGTTGAAAAATCCAAATGTCACACAAAATTTTGTCTGACAATATTGTCAGAAATGTCATTGTCAGACGACAATCTGACAAAAAATTGTCAGGTATCTTACAATCGTCTGAACACACAATTTTTATCATTGTCAGTCGATTAGGACATTGTCAGACTCATTGGTCATTGTCAGATGTTTTTATTGAAAACATCTTACAATTGCTGACAATTTCTTCATTGTTCTAAATGTCAACGAGTTGGTTAAAAAGAGATACAAAATAGCTGACAATCAAATTGGGAAGAAATCTACCAACCGTGTTAACGGACAATTTTTCATTATAAGAAATATGGTCAATTGTCAGCTAATTGATAGCTATTGTCAGACCATTGACAGTTCTGACAATATTGTAAGATCTTACAATCGTCTGTACTTAGCTTCAGTCTTGTAAAAGTCAGAAGACCAAGACTTACTGACTGCAAAAAATTACTAAGATTTATCAAATTTTACATGTTGTAAAGTTTTTTTCCACTTAATACTAACAAAAAAAAAATAAAATCTCTAAAAAAAATAAAGACAAAAAAGAGGAACTTACATAAAAACCAATTTAAAGAAAACCTTATACATTTTAATTTTACATAAATTCAAAGGTGTTTTTACAGAAGTGATAATTTAAAATTTTATAAAAACATTGTAAAAACCTCATTATAATGTATATAGGTTCTTAAGTAACTTCCTAGCCACAAAACAAATATCTTCCTACTCCACGCACACAAAACGATGGAATTTTTCAAAAATCACACAAACACAAGCACACACAATTATTGTTATAAAAGTTTTTATAAAAGTTTTACGTGTTGAAATTAATTTCAATTATAACTCACTCTCCTTACATAAACCATCTTAAACCAACAAAAAAAAAGGACATACCTACCAAAAAAAAAAAAAAAAAAACTTTCTAATCTTCTTGAATTGCTGTAGCCTTTTTTATTTTTATAATGCAGTGAGCTGAACTCCCATCATCTCGTAACCAAGTAATTTAAATAATAAAACTCTCTCTAAAGTAAAATCAATAACACAACCAAAAACTCTGAAATTCAAATGAATCTTAAACCTATATATAACTTTTTTTTTTATATATATATTTTAACGGTATATGGGTATACTATAAGCATTCTTTCTGCTTCAAATATTCTGTATCATCTAATACAACAGTCTCATCTTATATCCCTCCCCATTAACCCCGCTGCCACACCACCCACTTTTATTTTATTCGTATATCTTATCTATCTTTAGCAACACTTAGTTGAGCACACAATAATATTCCCACTCAAGAGACCAAAAAAATAAATGGTTCGAGCAACAGTTAAACTTAACAACCCCCAACCGCCCCACCATCACCGCACCAAATGTATAGGTTCCCCTCACTCACCTCATCTCATTTCACATTTTATAGATGTAAAAGCATTTTTTGAATTTTGATACTCTGCTCTGAGATCAAATTACTTACAATATTCCATAGGCAGATGCGTGGTAGGTGTTGGTTGGTGAGGGGGGGATCTGGTAAGGGGGGGAGGTGAATCTCATCGCGTATTTATAATGGCATTGCAAAGTTTTTTCGTATGAAAATATATAAACACACGCTAAACTTTTTGTATCACCTCTCACCCTCTATCCCCAAATCCCCCCCCCACCGCCCCTGGCCATATCAAATATGTAAAATGTACAGCTAATTTCTTTGGATATGGAAGGAAAACAGAGAAAAATCGAAGAAGTAACCGCAAAAGAAGTTATATACTTATATCCGGAAGCCATTTTATTATATCATGACGTATGTGTGCCAAAAGGGCAAGTGAGATTGTCAGACTATATTATTATGACCCGCCAACGGTATACGGTACTTTGGGGCTGTTTATAGTCAAATTCATTTGCATTCATAAAATAAAACCCTCGACGATCCAAGAACAAAAAAAAAAAAGATACAAACTGTTTTTTTGTTGTTGTTTGTGTTACTGGTGCGTTAAAATAAGATATGCATTAAAATTTATATCGATGTCTTTTGTTTCAATGCTAGAAGGGCGAAGGAACTTTTTCTTTTGAGGATATGTGTGCTCGTATATACTGGTACCTTTAGTACTACTTCTCGCGAAAAACACTTCATGACCTCCTTTAAGGATATAATTTATTCACCCATATTTGTATAGATTAGAATATTAACAGAGGGGTGAAAATTGAAATTTCAACTATATAACCAGTATCTAGATGAATTTCAAACCAACAAAACTAAATTAAGTTGAACTTAAGAGTATCTAGATATTGAATAGATCTTGATAGAACAATGACTGTGGGGTAATTCTTGAAAAATGTTGATTTAAAAACGCTTAGGATTACTAATATATACTCATAGTCAACATTTTAAATGAATCAGAATATTTTTCTTAGAATTTCAAAGGTTTTAAAAACTATTCAGATACAAAACCAATTGAATTTGTAAAAATATATTTTTTCGGGAAAAAGAGCTGATTCATGGAGGAAAAGAAATATGCCTAATCTGCAATAAAATAGATTGAGAGGGATGTTTGTAAACAGGATATGTTTGAGTTGCGTCGCGCATAAGACATTTAGAACAAATGCGCCATAAAAATCTTAAAATTAGTCATCTTTCAAAAATATTTTTTTATGTTTTGACTTAAAGAAACACAAGCTTGTTCCTAAGTATGCCTACAGAATTTATAGACCAATAAGACCTTAGAAGGCCATAGAGAGGTGTTTTTCTTTTTATAGATAACCTGGGGCCTATTTCACGGAACTTACATCACATACTTTGTATGACTTTTAAGTAGTCGCCAAATTTGGCTCATTGTAAATTTTGAATTTTTAGAAAAACTATCCGGCAACTTAGAAAACGCATCATTTAAAAAAAATTTAAAATTTACGCCCACTCATATTTGGCCTATTTTATGTCACATACATTTCTGTGATGTATGTGATGTATGTTCTGTGAAATAGGCCCCTGTTACAAATTTTACCTACCTAATTATAATTTAAGCCATTATTTAAAATAAAAATAATTGTCCACTCAATTTTACACTTTGCTCGCCACTCAATTCACATTCACTTTGGCACTTATCTATATTACATGTATTGCAAAGAAAACACCAAAATATGTCACCTTTTCTTTTCCATTTTAGTATTTCGGCTGAAAAATAGGTTTTTTGATCCGTCTTAGAATTCTAGAATACCTTATAGTCATAGGTCTATCGTTATAGAAAACATGTATACAATGCTCTTTTTGAGCAAAGTTTCTTGAGAGAGTTCTGTCTGTTTCTTCCCTCAGATTGTGTGCTGTGGATGATTATTTTGGCATTAGGCAATAACGCCCAAGGAAATAACCCCGAAAAATTCTGAACAATAATTGTTGTTGTTTTTTTTCTCGATTTGGTTATTCCCAATTTGTTGAATTTTTTTGTAAAGGAAAGCGTTAGGCAATAATGCCCAATGAAATAACGCCCAAATTAATTTGGAAATATCGAACAAAAAAATTCTGAACAAATTGTTGTTTTTTTGTCTCGATTTGGGCGTTATTTTCAATTTTTTTAATTTGTTTGTAAAGGAAGGCGTTAGGCAATAATGTCCAAAGAAATTACGCCCAAATCAATTTGGAAATATCGAACAAAAAAATTCTGAATAATTGTTGTTGTTTTTTTTTCCTCGATTTGGGCGTTATTTCGAATTTGTTGAGTTTTTTTGTAAAGGAAGGCGTTAGGCAATAATGCCCAAAGAAATAACGCCCAAATTAATTTGGAAATATCGAACAAACAAATTCTGAACAAATTGTTGTTTTTTTTTCTCGATTTGGGCGTTATTTCCAATTTTTTTTTTGTAAAGGAAAGAACGCAACGCAGAAAATAAAAAATTTAAAAGTCAAATGGGAAATAACGCCCAAAATTAACAAAAAAAATTAACATTTAAAATATTTGGGTTAAAATTTCGACTAATATAAATTTGGTCGATATTTCCAATTTTTTTTTTTTTTGGCGATACAAACATTTTGAGCGAATTTCCAAATCGATTTGGGCGTTATTGCCTAACGCCGAGGATTTTCTATGTAAGAATTCCCAAAAGATATTTTCTTAGAGAGCTTCTCTAAGACTTTTTTGGGCATGGGTTCCCGAGAAGGTTCTTCCCATTTCTATATAGGGCCGGCCACAAGACGAAAAAAGACTCGTCAGCTAGATTGTCATTGGACAATTTTCCCCGAGAGGGTTTCAAAAGGTTCTTTCCTTATTTTGTTGGGGGTTGGGACAAGGAATATTAGGTGTGTTTTTTTTTCAGTCCCAGAGGGAACTGGTTGAAAAAATCGATATCGGGGATTAGCGACGTCATTACAGAAAAAAAAATGGAGTTTCCATACAAACTATCGATAACAAGTAAGTAATTCACGCCGGAAATACAGTTTTTCTCCGTGCTAAAGTTAGGCCCCAAAAAATTATCTGGGTTTAGCTAAGCCCATTGGGGATTAATTGTTGTTGTATTTAACATTTAAATTATTTTGTCCCGACTCGTTTTTTTCATCCAATTTCCTTCGGGCTTGGAAAAAAATACACCTATTGATTTCGACAGTTATTTCCTTTCTTAAAACCCTTCTTCAAAGATCTCTTAGAACAATAACAGCTAAGGTTCCATGAAAATTTTCATCTGGGTTCTTTCCCCAGATATCATAGTGGGAACGAGTATTTCTTACAAGGTTTTCCAACAGGTCGTTTTTAAGAGCGCCTATGGTGTAAAGTTTCCAATCAAACTGACCAACATGCAAAACTGCATTAACTCAGCCGTGCAAACATCAATTTGCAAACTCAACGTAAATTATTTAAAGTTGATGTTCCCACGATGGGTTTGGTTCTTGATTAGGACTCGACACCTCATTGCCTTTTTCCCTATTGGAGGAGACAGTCTTAAAAATCCAACCAACCAAATTTATTATATTTCAACATTAAACATAACACGCCTATTTTTGGATAAAGTCTCCCAAGAGTTTTCTGCCTAGTTATTTCCGCAGATTTTTGTCTTGGGAAAAGCTAAACGCAATGTTTGTGTACTTCAAAATGTAAAAACCGTCAATATTGTGCCCTTTTATTTAAATTTGTAAAAACAAAATCCAAATTGTAACCAAAACAAAGACAAATGAAAACAATCCTCCTATTGGAGAAGAATTTTTCAAGCTTAATTCGAAGAAAAACCATCGCAAGACGATCGATGATAGGTATCTGCACAATATGTAGGTAGCTTGCAGCACCCTTATAAACTAAAATCAAACATGAATTATTTTTAACAAGTGAAGTAAGTTTAAAATCTTATCAGAAAAACAAATGAAAAGTTAATTCACGTTAATTAGGTAATTCATCGAAGTATGTAGGTGGATAAACGAGTAATTAAGTTAAAAATATCTGAGATAAAAGAAGTGAAATATATCGTCGCGTCGGTTAAATACGTAAAGCAGCTTAGTCCACTTTTGACCAAAATTGAGATTTTAACGAAATTTTCTTAAGAAACACACTCTGCACAGATTGGTTTAATCACTTTTCTTATTTTTTTAAACAGAAAATCGGTTTTTATATGGATCCTTATGCAAATTGTTGTCTTATGTAAGAAAGAGTATGTGTTTACACACTCAATACAGTAAAACCCGCTTGAGAGAAACCCGCTTAAGAGAAAAAACCGCTTATCTGAAACACTTTTTTCATCCCCGAGTATTAATACATGTCGACCAATTACCTTTATTACAATCCGCTTAAGCGAAACTCGCTTAAGTGAAAAACCCGGATACCTGAAAAATATTTTCAGTTAAATTTAATATTTTTCGTTGAAAAAACTCTCTTAAGTGAAATAAAAATTTAATATAACAGAACAAAAAATTAGCTGAACGCTTTCACTTCTTTTTTATTTTTCACCTCATCCAAATTTTCATTACGAAAATGACATTTGAAATGTCAGAACCCTTTTTTAAATTTTAAAATCCGCTTAAGTGCAATTTTTTGTTTCACTTATCCGGACTCCACTTAAGTGAAATTTTTTTTCACTTAAGCGGGGTTCGTTTAAGTGTAAAACCCGCTTAAGTGAAAGAAAGACTATGACATTTTGCAGTTTCTCTTAAGCGGGTTTTACTGTAATACTCTTTGTAGAATTCTTGTTTTTCGTTAGGATTTTCGCCTTAATGTTAGTTAGCAGTTATTAGTTAGCAGTTATTATTTATTTAATAATAAATACTTTAATCTGTGAATTAAGTCTAGATCAAAGTTTAAGTTTATGATAAACTAAGAATTATTTACTTAATTAATAAAGGTGTGTAGATACGTTTTCAGTAAATATTGTGGAATTTCCTTCTTATATTCTTTTAAGAAAGCTCAATAGGCTAAAATTATATCAAGAATACTCAAACCATGATGACCATCTTTTGTCTCATGTTCAAGAAAAGGCCTCGAAAAAAAAAATATTATCATAATAATATTCATTCATCTTGTTACCTTTTAAAAAGCTTTAAACACCCGATAAAAATTAATTTTTAAGCTACGAAAATATACCAACATACGTGAAATTACAGTACCTTTATACCGACAAGATTGTTTTGTTGTAATAAATCGTGCCATTTTTACGTGAATTCGGCACATAAACTTGATGAAATATTATCTTAGCCCTTCAAACATACCTACACACACACACACACACACCTATTATGAGTAGTGGAAAATAAAATAATAATATGAGGGATATCCATATCCTTATAGATCCCTCGTCTTATCCTCAAAACATATAAAATATAAGACCAAGCCTCATCATAGACACTATACCTACCTAACACCTACCCATAATACGAAGACTAAAAATATTTTCATACAAAAAAAAAAGGGTGGCATAGTGCCAATGAATGAAGGTGGTATAGTTGTATAGGCAGATTGTACATTAATTTTTCTGTGTGTGGCATACAAAAAGCAATTTTCGACAAGGATTTTTGTTTCATTTTTTTGGGTTGTATTTTTATGAGGATAACGTCCTTTTGTGTCAGAAGAATGTATAACACACAGTCTGATAACATGCGAATAGTAAAAAAAAAAAACATAACTTTCTCTCTGGAGCAGCACTCGCTCGCTTGCCCTTGTCCTGCTAACCCACACACGTCATGATGAATGCGACGCACCGATATCAAAAGAATTTCGTGTTGACAGTAAACATTCGTTTAAGCTGTGTGAAAACACGCAATATTATTATCCTTTCTTCTTTTTTTTTTTTTTTTTGTTGTTGTTGCTTTTGTTGTTGGTTCTTGTTAGAAAAAGAAAATTTGTAGGTGTAGGTGTGGGTATAGGTAAGGAGGTATTCAAGCATATTTTTTGGGGATAGGAGTGTGAAGGATCAAGTCGTTTTGGACGGCTCTTGTATTATATATGTAGGTGCGTGTTGAATAGCTACAAATGCCAGCTTACAACGTCCGTTACACACAACAACAAAAATAATAATAAAAAAAAAAAAACTCAAGGTGTAAATAAATAATCAGCTTTTGTTAGCTTCAACGAGTTGCGTTTTGTCACGAATTCTCGTCTTCAATTCGAGTTGAGAGCCCCGGCTTTTTGCTTAAGATATTGTTGTAGGTATAGTCGTATAGAGAAGTATCCTTTTTTACAAAAGAGTTATAGGTTTTTTATTGCAATGAAATGTTTTGTGTTTTGCTAAAAGAGAAACATGAATACTTTGCGTACATTATCCTACAGATATACATACATACATATATGAATAGGCTCCTTTTTTTTTGTGTATGTAATAAAAATTCATTATCCTTTTTTATTCATCCCCCACCCCTCTCCCTCCCTCATTTGTGTGTGGGATGAGAATTTTTTTTATTTTTTTTTTATGATTCGAAACCTTTCATAAAAACGTAAGCACGATATGAAAAATAGTTACACGTCGCCGTTGCCGCCCGCCCGCGCCACCGCGCCGACTTATAGTAAAAGGATAGCATGAATATTGTGTTCTATATGATCTGTTGAAAGTGTCGTTTAACAAAGGTCCTTCGGAGCACCACCCCAGAGGTATAGTGGCGTCTTTCGTTACCTTCCTGATGGGTTCTTTGTTTGTTGGTGGAAGAACGAAGAACGTACAGAAATTATATGGAAGAGAGTTCTTTGTGTAGTAAAGTTTGTGTTTAATTGTAGCCTTTTTTTATAGGTAGGTAGGTATAGGTACCTATATTCTTTTCTCACTTGGAGTGCGGAACGCGCGCGTGGTCTAATTAGGTTTGTATTTACATGAAATTTCATATTCCTTATTAATGCTTATAGGAGGAGCTCTTTATGTAGGTATATGACCCGTTTTCTTCTACTTTATATCGTCGACGTCGTCGTTGTTATTGTTGTTGTTCTTGTTAATGCGTATGTATGTTAAGTTGAGTTGGTTTTTCACCTAGTTTTATGGCTTGAGTCTTTTTACTTATATAGAGCCATAAGGTAGGTACCTACTTGTATATGGAACGCGTGTCAGATGGCAATGTTAAGAACTATACAGAGTCTAGAAATGAAGGGGTACCTATGTACATATACATACGTCTTATTAAAGAGTCCTAGTCTCGCGCAAATGAAGCTATACGTACCTACAAAAAAAATGGTATAGGTAAACCTACAATAGTAGAGGGAAGTTTAAAAAAAAATGAAACGTTCCTCGATGTCTGTGTTATATGACAAGGGGGGGGGGGGGGGTGACTATGGTTATATTTATGGCTGTAAAAGTGCGATTAATATTTTTTAAGTTGTTTTAGTTCAGCGGTACACAAAACATCAACAACATACAACTTTTAGCAAAGGTTTTATGAATGGTCCTTTTAAGTTTTGTAAGTAGGTACCATACTATTGCTGCTACTGAGTATAGTGAGTACTGAATAAGGAGATTAATAGCTGTTGTTTCCTTTTACGAACTTTTTTCTTTTTTTTCAATTTTTCCTTATTTTTTCCCAGGAATTCACAAGTCCTTTAAATGGAAGACAATATATACCTATATCTACCTATTTCCAAACACCATTTCCATTTCCATTTTATACACGAAGAAATATAAGTAGGTATATTAATGAGAATATGAATGAAGCGTTGCTGTCGAAGACTTGGGGGGTTGTATATTGTAGGTATAGGTGGTAAAAGGATAATTACCAACAGAGGGTGGTTTAATTTGGTTTTGGTTTACTTATAGGTTGAGAAATGTATAGATATCTTTTGTCTAAATTCTCGTAAACCTATATACCTACCTACCTACCTATATTTATTAAACCTTAGTAATTTTGTGTTAAACAGTTTGTCGAATTGGTTTCTTGTATAAAATGCGGTGCAATCTGGTAAATATGTATATAAATTTGTGTGAAAATTGTGGTGCGTGAGCAAAACTTTGGATTTTATATCTATATACTTATTCTCTTGAATTTATTTTTTTTTTACTTCTCTTCTCTCCCTTTCTCTGTCTTCGTTTTATTTTTGATATTAATTGAAAATTTTCTTCATCATAGGAGGTCAATGCAGAGCGAGTGGTAATTAAAAATTGAAAAATTTTCTGTCATTAAATTTAATCGCTTAGAAAATTATAATAATTTTTATCACAGCACATAGAATGAGAGAAAATGGCAATTAAATTAAATATTTGTATAGAAAAAGAAAAGAGGGAAGTGGGTGAGGGAGAGAAACTCGTACCATATTTCGAACCAAAGGAAAATAAATTATTTAAATGGGAGTGTGAATTTTTTGTGGGGATAGACAACACCTGGATGTTATAGGTATACCATAGGTATATAGGGGTTTAATTTTTAATGACCATACTTGCCAGGATTTTTTCATCACAAATGTGTTATAAACTTTAGAGCTTTTGAGAGCTATCGAAATGGATAGAAAACCTTTAGACTTTCGATGAAAGAAACAGTCTTAATGACATACCCATTTCTTTACCAATAGGTAAATTTACTTATCTATAACTGATACTTCTGAAAGGATAAGATGGTGGTAGAGATAATTATCAGTCTAGCATACATACAACAGGTGTGTTTTATTCATTGCTGCATAGCCAGCGCGCAGCAAAATATCCCTTGACAAACAAAAACAATTTGATTGCTGGCGAAAAAGAAGTCAGTCAAAAAAAAGATAGCTGTGCAGTGTGCTGGCGATAGAACTTTGAATTATTAAAATGAACGTATGGAGTGAGTAATCGTTTTATTCAGATTTGTGATGCGCTGGCTATGCAGCATTAAATAAAACACAACTAATATAGATTCACCACCTAAACAGTCTAACTCAATATCAAAATATATAAATAAATCAATTACATGGAAAATAAATAATTTTCCAAATTTTGATTTAATTTTTAAAAAAACTCATTTATTATATTAATGATTTTTATTGGTGTCGCGATTCGAATAATGTACTTGCATTTTCGGGGATTTATTTTATTTTGATGCAGAGAAGCATGTGCCACCGGACACATAGTATTGACTTTTGAAATAAACTTATGTTAGAAATTATTAAATTCCAAACAATTTTAAGCAAATGTTTCATTTTATATAATTTTTGTGGAATTTCGATTTTGGAATAATATGTATTTTGGGATTTTGGGTTTTCTAAATTGTACATTTTCAGGATGTTGGGTTTTCTGAATTTTTGAATTGGATATAAGTTAGAAATTATTTCATTTCAAATAATTTTACGCAAATGTTTCATTTAATATAATTTTTAGGGATTTTGATTTTGAAAAAAAAAATTGGGAATAATAGATTTTTTTGGATTTTGAGCTTGCGGGATTTTGGGTTAAATTGCGTGATCTCAGGATGTAAAGTTTTCTGAATTTTTGAAGTGGATTAAAGTAAAAAACTATTTAATTCAAAACAATTTAACGAAAATCTTTTTTATTTTTAGGGATTTTGATTTTGGATGCGAAATTTCGGAATACCTAATAGATTTTTTGAGCTCTCAAACTTTGAACTTTATAAATTGTATGGGTTCTTAGGATGTTGGGTTGTCGTAATTTTTTTATCTTCGGGAATTTGGTTTTCTGAAATGTGGATTTTCAGGAATATGTACTGTGTTTTCTGGAGTTTAAGTTTTTTGGTGTGGATTTTCGGTATTGTGAGTTTTCAGCAAGTTGAGTTAAGTACCCAGTTATTTTGGATTTTCGAGATTTAAGGTAAGTATATGAGATTTTGGGTTTTCCGAATTTTGGGTTTTAGGGAGTTTGGATTACTGTGGTAAATTTCATCGAGGAATTCAATATCGTTACTTAAATCACAACCTTGATTATTAAAGGTTATTTTGTATTTTCGAGATTTTGAGTTTTCCGGATTTTATGTTTTACGGATTTTCGGGATTCTGACACCTCAACATTGTCTGAGGATATTTATTTTCACAGTTCATGGTGATTATATTTTGTCAAACGGGCTAAATAGGTACTTCTTGGGGTAAGATACTTTTTTTTTAAGGTGTATAGGTCGTTATTATGGTAAACTTAGGTTAGGGTAAATAAAAAACGTGTGACTTACGTATAGCACATTACGTGTAATACGTTTTAAAACGTACACGGCATATCGACGTTTGAATTTTTATATATATTTGTATATTTATATACAAGTCTCCAATTACAAAGCAGATTTGTTAAAACATATCTCGAATAACCAAAAACGTCCAACACATCAAGAAAACCATTTGTAAAAGTAAGAGTCGCTTAATGACAATGTGGAGAGGGAGATCTCTGGGAGAGTCAAAATTTCGGAAAAGTGGAAGAGCCAAAATTATTTGTTCACATTGGATTGGCTATAGCACAGTCATCCGACATAAATCCAAATTTTTTTTTGTAACTTATCATGATCTAGGCCTGGAAATAACACGAGACGAGATGCAAAGAATTTTTTCTAATTCTCGTCTAGGCCAATAGTTAAAATCAAAAAATGTCAGTATAACATCTTGATTCTCGGTATTGGTCTTGTTTTCGCTTAAAATTCAGCTTACGCCATAGAAATACATATTTTTATCATGGTCTGGGAGGGTATACCACCATCAAGATGTCGCGCCTTGGTATAGAAAGTATGCAGGCAAGATTGACCGCAGTGACAAAAAATAAGGGATTCCCTACAAAATATTAATTTTTTATCGAGCATGTTTAATGAAATACCAATTTTTTATTTGCGTTTCTAATTGTATGGCCTGGAGCGATTTAGGTTAAATAAATGTTAATAATTTTCTACTGTTAGTGTCACGCTTATATTTTTTATAAAATATTCAAAAGTGTACTAAATGTCATGGGTTATTAAAAGAACCACTAATCAACCTCAACAGATTTCCTAAAAAAAAAGTTATGAAATATAATGTTGTTACAAAACTATCATGTCGTTTCAAATTCTATTGCCACCACTGTACAAGTTATATAAGTTTTTAAAACTTTTCAAAGGATAATTCTTAATTTTAAGATTAAGACCTTTTATAATTACAGTTGAAGTTGCCTTGGCTAGCTCAATCGGTAGAGCATGAGATTCTTAATCTCATGGGTCGTAGGTTTGAGCCCCACGTTGGGCGCCAATTGTTGCAATTTTGATCGCGACGGCGAAGTTTTTATAAAAAATAAAATTTTATTTAAAAAGATCACGCGTCTGTTACACATTCACTTTAAATTTCAAAATTGACAAAGTTAATACTTTATACATTTTTGTGTCTCCAAGTTCTGTTTAAATAATATCTATACATAGGTAGGTATTTAAAAAAATTAAAAATTTAAAAATTAAAGAAAATGAAAACTAAAGTTTATTTTCTTCTTTGTATATATTTTATTGAAATATATTATTTATTAATATTTTGTTTAGATTTAGATTTAGATTTTAGATTTTATTTCCATTTCATTTACAATTACAGTTAGTGTCTTAACAATAATTTCCTATTTTCCATAAGGTTATGATAATATAAATTTAATATACATTTTTCATTATAAAATTCGTTAATTACGTTTTATTTAAAAGAAAACAAATGTTTGACCATGAATTATAAATTTCTTCAATTTACTGATCGATTGAACCGATATGGCTAATGGATCAATGGCTGCCTTTCTCTCTCTCAATAAATTTAAAGAAACACCTGTGAAAATAAAATTTGGCAAGAAAAGAAAATATGTACATATGTAGGATATAAGGAAACCGAAAGAATATGATTCTTTACGTTTAATAATTTTTAATCATGTATTTTGAATAATTTAATGAGGGAAATCAATGATCATTGAAATCGAAGCAATTAATTAAAAAACAATTAATCCATTCTTTTCCCGACGTTTCTCCGGTTTTTTCGGCTTCTTCAGGGGTTTAAGTTTATTTAATTATTTTTTCACTGGTTTACATAATTATTTTACTTTAACAAAAATTGAAATTGAATTTAAGTCTTAAAATTTTTTAATTTCTTATAATTTTTAAAAAACATTTTTACTAATAAAAAAATTAACATCGAACACAAAAACAAACAAAAATTATTTAAAACTAGTATCACAGATGTTAAGAGATGGCAACGCTATATATTGCACTGATGTTGTCAACGTCCTGAAGAAGCCGGAGAAACGTCGGGAAAAGAATGAATTAATTGTTTTTTAATTAATTGCTTCGATTTCAATGATCATTAAGCCCAATTTCCCTCATTAAAGAATATGATTCTTGTTAAGGCAAATTTTACCGTAACATAATACGGTTCTCTTGAATAATGATTTATTTGACCATTTTTATTTATCAACCTACTTAACCGCATCAGGTGATTATAAAAACATAAAAGTTATTATTGAATGTCTATGTAAAAATTGTATAGGCATCCACTCCAGTTCAAAAGCCTCAAAACCCTACCCACATATTATAGAGATTTAAAAAATCTGATTTGAAAAAGAAATATTTTGTTTTCTCCAAAAGTATAGCAAAGGTGGTTAAAAAAAAAAAAACTACTTCATGTTTTTATAATTTTAAAAAGTAATCAATAAAATAAAATCTTTTAATATAATACTAACTTAACAACTTAAAACTTTGTAGGAACCAATATTTACCAAAAACAAAACACCTTCGATAGCTCGTAATTCTTTATTAAGTTCGAGAACAACAAAATTAAAAAAAAAACTTTCCAGACAAAAAACCCGTAGTAAACAACAACAAAAAAAAATAAACCCGTGTTTACCCGGTTAATTAAAGAAAAGCAATCCAAAAAGTATAAGAGCAGACGATAAGAGAGAAAATTGCTAAATTTTCGGCGGGCAGCTAGGTTCCCTTATATCGGTGTATGTATTATTATTATATCCTTACACAAACTTTGTTAACGTGTATTATACCTCTATGTATGTTTGATGGTATAAGATTCGAAAATGAACAATTTTTCCACGCCCGTCAACGTCATTATCGCAACCACACCGCATATACACCGCTATGAGGGTATAAGATGGAATAAAGGCTTCAAAAAGTTTTCTTCTATAAGTTTGATGATAATAACAAACCACATCGGTATAATGTTGGTGGTGTGGTATGAGGTGGCTTCCCTTACTTCTTATAGGGTAAAAAAAAGAAAAGAAGAAAAAAACTGAGGGGTAAAAATTCTAAATGAGAAAAAAACAACGAAAAAAAAAACAATAATAACAACAACAGCAATAAACCGAGTAACAAACAACAAAAGTAATTAACCATCGATTTAAGGGGGTAATTGCG
This sequence comes from Epistrophe grossulariae, assembly GCA_929447395.1. NCBI lineage: Eukaryota > Metazoa > Arthropoda > Insecta > Diptera > Syrphidae > Epistrophe > Epistrophe grossulariae. The sequence goes on along the minus strand of OV839566.1, from coordinate 148,570,499 downwards.
TTGTGATTATGTCTGTGTGCTGGTAGCCTTGTTATACATAGTCAGGTAGGTTATACACACATACCTCCCTATACACAGCATAGTATAGTAAGTCAGCCGCCCCGCACGAAAAACGACAACAAGAACATCGTGATAACAACTTTACCGCACAAAGTTATTTTCACTCATTTTTTTTTTCTCGTCTTACTTTTCGCCTTTTTCAAGAGATGCAGGAGTTTTGGTTTTTTTTTATACAGAAAGAAAAAAACAATCTCAAAGGGATTGGAGTTAAATTAGCAGAAAACTTCCCCCCCAAAGACCCCCATCAGCTTATCAGCAGGAATTCGCATCATGATGCCCTGGTCCCGGATTCCCGGTGATGAAGAGTATACTCGTACCTATATACATACATACAACATAAAGCAACTTTCTATTATTTCGTCCTTTTTGGTGTTTCCGAGTTTTTATGGTTTAAACTAAATGCTGATCTGTGTTTTTTAAGTACATATATACTTATTATACATCTCCCCTTTAGCTTTAAACTTTTAAACTGCAAATGCAATGGCACAGCTAGAGAAAATAGAGAACAAAGAGGCGAGACACCCTTTGAAGTACAAATATAATGGGGTTCAAAAAAAGTTTGTTTTCCGGAAGAAAGCAAAAAAAGGTTTCAATTTTTTTTTTTTTTTTGAGAGCGAAAAAGTCTTGCCGAAAGGTTCAGACACGTAGAAACTTCCAAATTTTCTAAAAAAAAAAAAAAAAACACTTGGTAGAGAAATAAAAAAAAATGATGATGTAGAATTGAATAAGTCCTAAAGGACTCTTAGCAGTTTTTTTTTTTTTTTTTTAGAAAGAATTTGAAAACAATTGCAGATATTTGACACATGATTCGCGCCTATACAGACGGCAGATGATGATGGGTTTTTTAAAAGTAACCGTGCAGAAAGAATAATTTTTAAAAGTTCAGAAGGGAATCAAAATATATTTGATTGGAAAGGGAGAGAATAAAGTAAAGTTGTATGTTAAGTATTTAAAATCTGAATAAAAGAATAACTCCCATTTGGAGTGTGGACAGCATCAGCTAGTTCAACTAGTAATTTTTTGGTAATTCAAACAAAACGAACTTATTTAAGAAAGGTTCAATTGTAAACAGAAATGCAAAGAGAAATTGAGAAGTTAATGTTAGTCAGTCAAACTACAGTAGACGCTCGATATAGTGAATCTCGGTATAGTGAACTATCCAGTATAGTGAACACACAAAATTTTATACAGACAACTCTAAATAGTGAACAAAATGTATCTCGATATAGTGAACTCACATTTCTTTTTCAATATTTAACAAGATTATGCCAGCAGTAAAGCGTTTACAGCATTGTGGACCTTTTTTTCAGATATTTATGAAACATTTACAAGAAAAAGCAGTTCAAATCAATCTAAAGTTGAGAAAAAATCAGACAGAATCAGTGATTTCATTCTTATCAAAAAAAAAAAAAAAAAACAAATTTCTGCCGGGAGCTATGCGGTTTTTCGTTTTTATGAAAAATAACGTTTACTGTATGTTATTTATAATATTATAAAATGTTTATGTTTTTTTTACCCAATTGAAATTATTTTACGCTTTAATAAATAAAAAAATCACACTGGAAAGCCTTTTTAGTTTCTCTCTCGAAATAGTGAACAATCTCGAAATAGTGAACAGGCCTGGTTTTAATTACTTCACTATATCGAGCGTCTACTGTATTTAGATTAATCTCGTGAACAAGATGTGGAATGCTATTGAAACTAATGAAGCAGATGCGTATTCTATGGTTCTATTTTTCAGTTTTGTTTAATTTAAATTTAAGAAAAAATGAAAAGAAAGGAAATTTGTGTCGGATCTTCAACTCTAAATAACAAAACAAAGAAAGTGAAATTTCCTATAGAAAAGTTCTTTACATTTCGATAAGTCTTTCTCGAGATTTTAGTTAAAACTTCATCTGAAATAAACAACATTTATAGGTACACTGAAAATAAAAATTATAATAACTTTCAAAATTCGACTTTTTGGATTCAATCTGATTTTCTTCATAATTTTGTTTTTATTTTATGTTATTTTATTTTATGTTATTTTATTTTATTTTATTTTATTTTATTTTATTTTATTTTATTTTATTTTATTTTATTTTATTTTATTTTATTTTATTTTATTTTATTTTATTTTATTTTATTTGATTTGTACGTGTACAAACCTTTTAAAATTATAAGAAACTTGAATAATTATTAGAACAAGATAAAATATTAGCATTTGTACACATTTTGTTCGAAAGAAAAAAAATTTATGCGTCAAAATTTATTTATTATTTTCTACCAAAAACTAAAATTAAAAAAAAATCATCAACATTAAAAACAAAAATAGTTATCTATATTATGTATATAAAAGTGAATTGATTTTTTTGTTTGTGCAAGTATAACTCGGCTAAACATCAACCAATTTTTCAACATCAGTGATTTTTTTTTTTGGATTCGTATATTAAACCAGGTAAGAACATAACGCAAAAATTGGAAATTTCGACCGGAAAATTGGTAAAATCGTGAAAACATCCACCCCTAAGGTGGATGATGGCGATACCTGAAAATTACATTTTATATTGGAAGGAGAATATATCTATTCTTGAGGCATATTCACATGAAAGCGACCAATGACCGGCGAATAAAAGAATAAATGGAATTTAAAACATCTAATAAGCCTAAATTCTTCACAAAAACTAGACAAAATGGTATAAAACTTATTTAAATTAATTAATTAATTAGAAATTGAAACGCAAATTTTAGTATCTTACCTATTCTTTGCTATTATTCACACATAAAAATAACTGTGAGCTCTTAGTCTATGATACAAAATTCCGTGCGAAGCTAGTTTAACATAAATAATAAAATACAATGAAATAAAATAAAAAAATATAATATTAAATAAAATACAAAAATAAAATAAAATAAAATAAAAAAAATACAAATTGAAAGATAATGGCGGAAATTTTTAAACAATGTGTTGTTAAGGTATTTCCATGATAACATGATACTAGTTGACAATTTTCTAGCTAGCTTTTCACTAAAATGTTCTTAGTTTTTAAATACATATTTTTAATAAACTTTAATAAATTTGAGCACGCCTAAAAATTACATTGACTATTTTCACCTTTTTTTTTTTTTTGATTGTCAAAGTAACATTTGGAGTTAGTATTATAGGACTAAAAAGATAAAATAGGCATTTGGTGATTTTAAATTTAATAAAATTTAAAAAAGATGGTACCTACGATGCTAACTCGTTTAAAATTCGGAAAATCGTGTTTTTAACCTACATAGCATATCGTTACCTGATTGCAAGAATTGCAGCTAACTCAATTTTCGAATTTTTGAGAAAGTCGCAAAAAACGTCTTGGCCTCTTTTTCAGGCTCTATTTTTTGCATGATAAACAAGTAAAATAATAACACCATATATTTTCTGCGCTACTGGTTGTAGTAAGAGGTAAAAATTATGATACGAATCGATTCAAGGTAGCAAAAACCCAAGCACCTCAAAAATTAAACAAATCGAGTTAGCTGGTTCTTGCAATCAGGTGACGATATGTTAAAAATCCTATAATTTTGTATTAAATAGTTTAAAATTTTGCGCCACTAATATTTTTTGTTTTAATTCAAAAAGAATATTACACATATAGAAAATTTTATTATGTAATAAAATTTTAAATATTTAAGAAATTTCACGTATAAAATTTCATTAAAATCCGTTAAGCGAGTGCTAAAATTTCAGATATACTGTTATTTTTGGTCCTAACACAAATAAAAATCCTAGGTATCAAATTTTTCAAAAAATTGACCCAGTCGTTTAGTCAGAATGCATATGCAAATAGACAGACAAAATTTGCGAGACAAAATCTTAAGCTCGAACATTTTTACGAATTCCAAACTTGCCGTATAGCAAACCCATGCATTGCATAAATGAGGCTTACTGTTAAAAAATGCAAAAAAAAAAGGTTATGATTGAATGGCTATTTTTCTGCCAAATTTTTATCACACAAACATTTCGAAACATTACATTAAAGGCTTTAGTATCTACTTTTTTTTCATTTGAGTATATGTCTTACACTTATTATTGATCAAAAAATTTATGAACTATGTATTTAATTAAAAAACTTTGATTTTTCGGTTTTATTTTGGTTGGTTTTTGTTTACTTTTCAACTTAAAATTTTATTAAATTATTTTTGTAGCTATCCATTTCGATATATAGGTAATCTTATTTCTAGCAGAAACTTACTTAAGTTTAATTCTCAAATTCGGCTTAGTTTTCGAGTTATACCAAAAATATTGCAAAGTGACCACTGACAAGTGTGACCATTCTTTGAGAAATTAATATGGGTATGAATTTATTAGAATTTTGTATGTTTAAAAATCCTTAGGTTCCACACAAATATATTTTAATAATAATAATTAATAACCATTGAACGGAATTGTTCTTTACTAAAATGTTTATTTACTTGCCTTATTCTGATTTATTTTAAAACATAAATTTTTTGGATTTTTTTTTTAAACTAATTGCAATATCCTCTTTAATGTAAGGAAATAAATTTGACTACCAAAAGTAATAGATAAAATGTTGTTTTAATTTGTTAAATATCAGTCTTATGGTATTCATCATAAATTCACAAAATTAGTCAAAGTGCATAGTTTTTGTTTTCCCCAAAAAATTTCTAATTCGATGTATCTATAATGTATTTACTGATAGACGGCATATGACGAAAACCACTTTTTTGAACTTCACCATCATCGTAATATTAAGTTTGACTTAAAACTCGAAAAGTTAATTTAAAAATAAAAATTATCATCAAATCATTTAGACCATGATGATGGCAATAACAATTCTTTTAATCAGTTTCAATTTCTGTGAGCTCTTTTAGACTTCCGCACTCCCAGAATATTTACTAATTTTCTTTTTGCTTTCCAAATCTTTCTTAATTCATAAAACCTAATCCTACCCTATATAGGTATCTTAATATGAAGCTTGAACTGTGTCATTTTTCTGACCCTTTTAGTGCGCGCACATAATAAAAAAAATTACTGTGTAAGTAGTTAAGTACTAAGAAAAAATATTTTTTTTATGGAAAATGTTTTATGAGTGTTAAAAAATAAAATCTAACCACAAAATAATTCCCATAAAAATTTCTATTATAACTGAATGAAACAATTTTAGTTTATGCTTCTTACAATAGTTAATTCAATACCTTGAAAATTAGAAACAGTCGCTCGTTTTATTTTTTCGAAATATTGGGTCACTTTTCGAATTGATTTGATATTGGAGATTTTCAATGTGTTTTTTTTTTCTTCATGAAATAAATAAAAGACATTATTTTAAATAACTTACATAGTAAGCATAGCTTCCAAAATGCATTTAAGTAAATAAATAAATAAAATAAGTGTTTATAAGTTAGTTAAAATTATATCTTTTATTTATTTCACTTTTTGATTTTAGACCTAATTTCTTTGAATCTTTTTTTGTTTATTATTTTTATGCTGCCAGAAAAACATTTTTCACAAAATAAAATAACACAATCTCGATCTCAAAAATAGTACCTAATCGCTTTCAAAGATTTTAACACATAAACTTTAAAATTGCAATTCCTTATAGTGAGACAGCTTTTAAGGAAACCTTTCTTCAAAGCAATTAACTTTCTTCAAAAACAAATATATACCTAGGTACAACCTTTTTCATCATTTGATCCTCCATTACTTTTTACAATTATTTAGTTTTTTTTTTTTCAACAACAAAAAAAATCCTTCTCTAAGAATTTACTCATGCTTTTCCTTTTGAAGCAAATTATATATCAATTTATATAGTTCTAGAGCTACCTATCCAAATAAAAAGAAAGAAAGAAAGTCTAAGAAAAAAAATCTAAAACGAAAAAGAAAATGAGAAAAAGAGAAACAGAAAAATAGAAAAAAAAAACTGTGAATAAAAAGAAAATGTCAAAGTCATATCCTTCTTCAATTTCTTTTTACAACATCCCTTAATCTTCTTCTAAGTTGCTCCTTTGTGTCCAGTTAAAGTGCAAAACCGTTTTATTATTATCATTGTCGCCAAGTGGGACTATATACATACTATGATGGAGCATGGACCATGGTGGAAAACCACAAAGTCACAAGGATAAAAACAAAAAACGAAGAAAAATTTATATAAATGCTTTCTGGTCCGTATGTGTCTTTGTCTGTCTTATACTTCTTCTTTTTCTTCTCCATCGTGATCCTATAGTTTAGCAATCCTCAAACCCATAAATGATAGTATAAGCCATATTCGACAAAAAGTAAAAAAGTAGACAAAATTGACGAAAAGACAGAAGAATCATACAACAACAAAAAAAAAAAATAAATAAAAAAAAAAAAATCCCAACAAGGATCAAGGACTACCTATCTCTGGCTGGCACCTATATACCATATGGCATAGTTATACAACGAAGTTGTCTTCTTAAAACACTTACCTCTGTGATGTCTTATATGATGGCCACTGGAGGCTCCACAACAAGGCTGTTCATAGTACAGGTTCCAAGTATTTTCGTAATCCGAATAAACGTTATCCACAAATGTTACCACGAGCAGTGCACACAAATTGATCACGTATTTACACATTTTCACAGGGATATCTTCTTTTTTGCTTTTATTTTACTTTTACTTTTATTTATATTTTTTTTTTTTTCTTACCAATTTCTTTTTTATATATTTTATTTTTATTTCTTCTTCTTTTGTTATGGTGTATGAAGATAATAAAGATATATTTTTATCTTTTCACTTTGGTATATATATTGACGAGCTGTGAGGCATCAGCTTTAGGGCACGCACATTTGTCGACGACGACAAAAAAAACAACAAAGCCTCATACAAAACACTATAAAACGCTTTAGTTTTGATTTTATTGCAACAGTAAAAGTATACAAAAAAAAGACTAACCAAACAAAATATATAAAAATAAAAATCAAAAAATCCTTCGACAAGGATCTAGCGACATTTACATTTTTTTTTTTTGTTGAAATTTTATTTAACTTTTTAAAATTTTGTAATTTTTTTGTTTTTTATTTTTTAAAAGGACTTTTGAAGTTTTCTTTGAAAAATGAAAAATAAGAAAAATCAAAATTCAAATTCACATCAAGCATTGAGTTTGCTTTTTATTTTGGTGTTTTTTTTTTTTTTTTTCTGTTTGTTCTCTTATTATCGTTTCGCGGTTGAAGAAGAAAATTCTAAAGACGCCAACAACATCGATTTAATAACATATTACTTGTATTTTCTGTCCGTAAAATATCCTTGCACTTCCGTATCCGCAATCGAACTGAGTAAATTCTCGCACAGACGTTTATTATTAAACACCTTGTTCGATGTTTCTTCTGAATTCCATGGATAATGATGATTCTAAAAGGACATTATCCTCTAACGGGATGTGTTCAGTAAGTCATAGATGAATTCACTGCGCAAGTTCGTTTATTCTCTCCCACGGATATAAAGTTGTCCTTCCAAGCACACAGGTGAAAATATTATGAGAAAACTGCTAGAATTCGGGAATATCTGGAATACCATCAAATATTATATCCAGAAAATTTGCTTCCTGTAAAGAATACAAATAATAAGAGAGAACAAAAAAAAAGGATTAGATATACTTTCCAATTAAATCAAGAGAGTGAGAGAGAGAGAGATTATGCGCAAAAAAAATATGCTTTGGAAATTATAAAATAAATTTTCAAGGGTGCATCCTGGAATTAAAATAAATAAAATTAAAAAAAAAATTACCTACTAAAGGATAAACCCAAGAGTTTTTCTACATAATTTTCATATGTAAAAAAAAAAATACCGCAAAGGACGAACAAAAGCGTGGCGGTAATTTTGTGCAATTTTCATACCACCCCCCTCTCCCCCCGGGGGGATGCAAATTAAGAATTTAAAAAAAAAATCATAGCTAACATATAAAAACTAAAATATACATAAATATAAGAGCAGTTGTAGGAAACATGATTTTTTGTTTGTTGTTGTTGTTCTCCTACTTCTTCTTCTCTATATTTAGGTATGGTCCTTGGCTTAAGGCAATGAGGATAAAGTTTATGTTGAGTTTATCTAAGCAGGACAAGCTAAATGGATCAAGGAAACATTTAAATAGCACTAAATTGGATGGAATTTTATTATTTTTTTCTTTCTTCTTTTCTTCTCTTTATATTCCTATTTATCTGTTTTATATAGAATAATACAACACAACACAACTATACAATATTCAGGAAAAACAGCAGGTATTCATGATTATCTCGGGCAGGTTTGAAAAAAATAAAAAAAAAATAAACTATACAAATGACTGAGCAATAAAAGTATTTATAAAGAAGAAATGTACCTAACTAGTACTACCTACAAACAAAAAATGCTAATGCTGCTGCTGGTGGGTAATTGCATAATAAGCTAGTTCGGGCTTTATCCAAAAAAAAATGTGGACTTCTTTTAGTTTATTATAAAATCCCAAATGAATCTGGGTACCTACCTACAAGGACTTTTGGATATAATGAGAGTAGATTTTTGGAAGAATCTTCATACGGGTTTTTTTCAATGAAGGAGCCGTATGGGTAATAGCTTTTCTGACATAATTCTATCATTTTATCTCGATTTTGTTAGTACATATCCGTATATATGTATATAGCATATATGGCAGAGGTAGGGTATTTTAAGGCTACACCTTACTTTTAAGGATTTAAAAATACAAAAAAAAAACAAATAGTGTTACTTCTCCGAAGGGATATACCTAATCTATTTTTTTTTTTTTTTTTTTTTGAGATTTTTAGGAAACAGCATTTTTGAGAACTTTTTGTTCTGAACTGACCAGAAAGTACAACTCTTTTCTGTTCAATGAGAAAATATCTATTCCAAATTGTCTTCCGATTGCTTTTCAATGGGTCCTGAGAATGCACTCGATTTTCAGCCGAAAAAAAGAACACATATGCGACTTTAAAATTGCAGCAATTAGGTATAAAGGAAAAACAAGCGACAAAAATTAGGCTAAGAACGAACTTGGCATTTTTTGTATCTCGAATAAAAAAAGTGGCCTGTCTTATATAACCAATTTTGACAATGCTATGTGGTTTTTGTTTTTGTCATGAAGATTTTAACCCTTTACCGCATACGAAGCCGAATATGGCTTTCTACAATTATGTCCTCTTTTCTCCTGACTTCAATAAAAAAAAAATGATCAAAACGCAACAATATCCTTTTCTGTGCATTTCTGAGAACAAATAGCTGTGCTTTTGCACACGTGCGTCAAACAAGAAGGAAGATATTCATGTATGCAGGTCAGTGTGTTACTTATTGTCAATGAAAACGGAAGTGTGAAAAATGTTCTTATTTCAAATAATAAAAACTTTTGTGTTAGGTGAGCTAAGTGATCATACAAATATATTTCGGATTGATGTGTCTAATTCTCTTTGAAATGAATACATTTTTATACTTACTTAGTTTTTTGTATGCCATACTTAGTGAGAAGTGACAGGCGACTGATCGATAAGATCCTGAGCGACAGCAAACGAGTTAAACATAAACTATATGAGATTGTATGGTTGCAGCCATTGAGCGGCAATCAACATATCTGGGAGACGCTGTTCTGCTTTCAAATCAGTTATATATATTTTTATTGAATACTGAGCGACCAAATCCAAGGCGAAACGTTCGGTAACGATGACGAATTTTTCGCCTTTTAAAATTTATTCAATAGGCGATAAATGAGATTACCCATTTTGACACGATGATACAATTCAGCGAATCTCATATGTAAAATATTTTGCAGACTAAAGTTTCGTCGTCGTAACGAATGTTTCGCATTGGTTTGGAAGAGCCTTTACTTGATCGTAGCGTTAAAAGTTTTTCCGAACGTTATTTAGCAACGGAATATTCACAACTAGCTACTTAATAAATGGCCAGTTATCGCTTCACTTTGTGCCTATACGTTATGTAACTCTTGCATACATAAAATCAGTCGAGAAACGATGAAAGTTGAAACAAATGATATGAGTTTTGCTCCATTTTACAGAGTTCCTGTACCAATTTTATCGATGCGAGAGTTACAGAACGTAAGTACAGTTAAACACTCTTAGAGTAGAAAATTGAAAATTTCGACAGGAAAAATCGGAAAATCATGAAAACCCGAAATTGCACATTTAAAGAGGTGAATTTTGGTACATAATTTTGTGTAAAAAAAACTGAAGGTATTCATGCAATGTTATAAAACACTAGATAAGTTTACTATTTGATTAAGTTTACGATTTGGTTAATGAATTGTCAAATTTTTTATGAGAAACAATTTGGTTAAAATTCCCCAAGGATTTTGCTGCGGAAAATTAACCAATTTTTTTTTATAAACTTAACCAAACGTCATCGGGACTTTTGGACTTAGGCGTGTTCAGAAACATGAAAAGTGTTTTAGATATCTCAGGGAACTAAAAAAAATCAGTTCAGTCACAAAAAAAAGAGCCGATGAAAACAGAGTTTATTATACTTATAAATAGCCTTAAATAAATTTTGTGGTACCATTTTCTCAAAAAGTATTTGACCGATTTCGATAAATTTTATGTGGTTGGAAAGCCACAATTTCGGAGATGTGCAGAAAATACTTGAGACACGCTTTTACACACTGTGTGTCATTTTTGTTTTTGCGCTGTGCATATTGAAAAAAAAATTAAATTAAAAAAGAAAAATGTCGAATTTCGACACAGGGCGATACTAGTTATAGTTACTTATTGAGCGTAGTGTAATCAGGTAGTGGGAATTTCATTGCGTTTTGTTTAGATTTTTTCAGCAGACAACGAAAGAAAGTAAGAAATTGTGTGTAATTCGGAGAGTGTAATATGTACTTCGCATTAGAGTCAAAATAGTTTCATAAGTTGTGTACTAGTGAATTTTGTTTTAAATTAATTTATTTGGTGTAAATTAGTAAATTCATAAATAATAAATATACATAGGGTGTCCCATAAGTCAACAATCCAAACGGAAAATGGTGATAGGCTAAGGGCCAGTTTCACAGTGAACTTAAGTTCCAAATATGGAGAACTAATTCCCAGTTTCACAGTGTAAGGGCCAGTTTCACAGTTGCACACTTAACAAAATAAAGTGGCACTTAATTTTTCCATTCTGGCACTTAAGCCGCAGTTTTACTACCTGAGTAAGTGGAACTTAAGTGGCCAACATCGGAGACTTAAGTGTCACTTATTCCAATAAGTTTACACTGTGAAATTGGGAATTAGTTTTCCATATTAGGCACTTAAGTAACACTTACTTCACTGTGAAACTGGCCCTAACAGTGAAGTTAGTGTCACTTAAGTGCTTAATATGGAAAACTAATTCCCAATTTCACAGTGTAAACGTATCGGAATAAGTGACACTTAAGTCTCCCATGTTGGCCACTTAAGTTCCACTTACTCAGACAGTAAAACTGCAGCTAAAAAGTCGAAATGGTAAAATTAAGTGGCACATATTTTGTTAAGTGTGCACTGTGAAACTGGCCCTAAACCTATCGGAATAAGTAACACTTAAGTCTCCCATGTTGGCCACTTAAGTTCCACTTACTCAGACAGTAAAACTGCAGCTAAAAAGTCGAAATGGTAAAATTAAGTGGCACATATTTTTTTAAGTGTACACTGTGAAACTAGCCCTAAGTCATTAAGTCATGACCACTCAGAATTTAGTAACGTGTCAATATCGATTCATAACTAACCCATGTCGGAATAAACATTTGACCGTGAAAAATTTAATTGCATACAATTTTCTTTCACTGGTGGTTAGGGGGGATTATTAAAAGCATATAATATGTGTAGTTTTTCAGGAAAATCGGGCTGAAGCTCAAGCCACCATCTTGGAATTTTGAAAAAAAAAATTTACTTAAAATTAAAAAACAAAATATTTAAAAATAACAGCAACATATATAATGTCATATTTTATCATGTCATTTTAAATCAAATTATTTAATTAATTAATTAATTTAATTAATTGATTAATTTAATTAATTAATTTTAAAACACAAATTTTTGAAAAAAAAAATAAAAATAAAAATAAACATTTTGAAATAATTTTTTTTTTCAAATTTTTACGTTATTAAGTAGTATTTTTGTTTTAATTATTCAATGCTTATCAATTTTATGTTAAATGCTAAAAATCAGATGCTTAAATGTATTCTAGGTTTTGAAAAAATTATAAATAACAAAATGTATTCTGCTACTTATTTAGTGGAAATAGGATTTTGAGAGCAATATAAACCAGGGATTGAAGCCAAAAATAGAACTTAATAAAGTATAAAATTTTGAACAAAATTAGATTCAGAAATTTTTGTCTTCAAAATTTTGGGTTTGAAAATTAATTTTTCAAAAAGTATTCACTAAATAATTTGACCTCAAAACACAACTAAATAATGGATTTTTGGGTTAAAAAAAGATACAAAACATTGTTACTGTTGTTTTAAACTACATATATATATTTTTTTTTATTTTAAGTAAATATTTTATAAAATTCAAGATAGCGTCTTAAGCTCCAGCCTGATTTTCCCGATAAACTACACATATGCTCTTAATAAAAAAATATGCTCCTTAAAAAAAAAAAAATTCCCGGTCAGGGCTTTTTTTCGTTAAAACTCTACTTGGAAGCAAGTTTTTGATCACCCTGGACATAAGTATTTTAAATTTGTCTTTAAATTTTTATAAGTCCAGGGAAACGGCTTTTGTAAATTTATTAAAAAAAAATTGGGCCAACAATTAAAATAAATAAAACAGCAGGTTTTTTCTTTAATTTGTTATATCGCACCCTATAGAATGAAAGCGACCTATTTCAAAATTTCTGTAAATTCAGATTTTTCAATAAACTGACCTTTAAAATCTAAATGAACTCTAAAACCTGGTTGTAAAAAAGATGCCGAGTTTTTAGTTAGGTCACTTTCATTCTAAGGGTGCGATATAATCCTGTCTTATTGAGTTCAAATTGCTATATAACTCTCGATCTTATTTTAATAAATTTTAATACTTTTTAAGAAACTCCAAGAACATGGCAAATTTTTAAAAGTAAAAACCAGTAGGTACATTTATCAGGATTCTTTTTAAAAGATTGAAGTTAAAAAAATAGATTTGATCAAATATATTATATTTGCAGAAAATCAAAAATATTTTAATGCAGAAAACCGCTCTTACGATTTTTAAAAATTTCTGGCATAAAATCATATTTGATTAAAAATTCAGACGACCGACTTACGCACGGTGTTCCTTACTTAGAGCTCAAACCTTGTTGAGGAGTTTAGTAGTTTAAATAGTTGCATTTGCTCTTTTACCATTTTTCCTAATTTTCTATAAGCCGGTAATATATGTATTATAAAATTTTTAAAATTCTAAACAACTTAAACCAAAACCACAATAAAAACAGCATCGTAGGATTCGTAAATCGTGTATTTTAGTTTCATAAAATTTCACTAACATAAACGAGCCGCTTCACAGTCAAGGGACAAAATGTATGAAAACGTTTTCAAAAAGTGAAACCTTTATCAAATATAAAGTGTTTCTTTGATACGATTATATTAGATAGTTTCAGTGATCCAAATATTATAATGTAGCAGGTACCTTATACGTTTTTAGGTTCTTGAATTCTAAATAAATAGAACGCATGGTACTTACTTTAATATTGTTCAAAGACATACAGTTTCAAGCATTGTAGACATCAAAATTAGTTTCATTTGTATTTATATCTTATAAGGAGATGTAAAAAAACCAACTCAGATCATATTGAAATTATTCTTTATTTTTTGCAAATCAAAAATGAATAAAAACGAATTTGAACTTTAATTGGTTTTAAAAGTTTAACCTTACATCGATTAAGCCTTTTAGATTGTTTTTCAAAGTTTAAAATAAAAAAAAATCTTCTTATTTTATCTGTTTTGTTAATTTCTCAATCCTTTTTATTACTCAATCATTTAGTAGTTAAATAATAAATTAAATAAAATAAAACAAAATAAACTCTTTTATTCATTCATTTCAAAAGCCAATTAAGTCTTAATAAAACTCAAACATCAAAACCCTTGATCTCTCTTTAGAAAATCAAAAAAAAAAAAATAATAAAACCTATTTCATTCTACCAATCCTCTTCTTTATTATTTTGGTTTTGGATATATATTCCGCCTTTTATTCGTAGGTATAGGTAGGTATAGAAAATGTCTGGTGTAAAATATATTTAATTTCCCATTCTTGTATCCTTCCTTCCTTTTTTGATTCCGCTCATTTTATTTGATTCAAACCAAACCAAATCACACACAGGGTTAACTATGTAATCAGGTGCAGAATACAAAAATTGTTCACTGCAGTATAATATCTTCAAATTAGAATTCGTTTAAAATTTTAATGAAAATAATAAAAACAGAATAAATGAAAGAAAAAAAAAAAAAAAAACTATATAAACTCCAAGAGAGGGCGCTACGCATCATCAAAAACAGAAACATCCAACCCTTGTCTGGGAAACGTCCTTAATATATATATTTTCCACTGACCTGCCAGAGAAACACAAGCCCACCTCTATATAACCAGTCAACCTATATGTATTATACCTTTATAGGGAAAAACCTATTGCAAAAGCAGAGCAAGCAAAGGCAAGAAGAGATGGGACTCTTTTCATTTAGATCCTTCGAATAACAAGGACCAAAATGGATCTATTTCTTCTTTGGTTCTGCTTTTATAATATAAAAGCATATATCTAGGTATAAATATCTAAATACTAGGAATGAAGGTATACAGATAGCAGGATGATGCTGATGAGCAGCATGAGTGACTTTGACTATAAACAGGATGAAGAGAAGTATGTTGGTGTGGATTTGGTTGGATGCTTTGGCAACATTGGGTTACCACGCCAATTGTCCGCACTGTATATATACCTTACCTACTATACCTATCAAGTTTATACAAGACCATATCTTCCTTAGGCTTGATATTGCTGTCGTTGTTTTTGTTGTTGTTGTTCTTGTGGATGTATAATTCATCTGTTTTCTCTTTTGCTGTACATAAGTCCTGCAGTAGGTACTTGCTGCAAAATAGGATGAAAACACAAGTCTACTGT
Source organism: Epistrophe grossulariae (assembly GCA_929447395.1). Taxonomy (NCBI): domain Eukaryota; kingdom Metazoa; phylum Arthropoda; class Insecta; order Diptera; family Syrphidae; genus Epistrophe; species Epistrophe grossulariae. The sequence continues at coordinate 148,555,399 of OV839566.1, read as the reverse complement.
CTGTTGCAAAGTGTTTTAAGCTATGTAGGTACATCCATGTGTTTCCTTTAAGTGAAGCAGATCTACTACAATTTTTACTGTTCCCTATCATCTTATATCTCTATTACTAACTAATAGCACAAGGGTGCACCTAAACTTTCGTGGGCCTTACAAATAACATATTTTTGTATTCTTTTCATAATTTTTATTTTATATATATTGAAAAGAAAAGATATCAATTCTTTGAATAGCTCTATACTGCTATTTTCATATGTAAAGTGTTTCCTAAAATAACCCTAAATTTGCAGTACCAGTGCGTTCGTTCTGTAACTCTCGCATCGATAAAATTGGTCGAGAAACGTTGGAATATGGAACAAAACTCATATATGATTTGTTTCATTTTTCAACGTTTCTCGACTGCCGATGCGAGAATTACAGAACGTAGGCACAGGTCTCGGGATTTTCTGGGGTGAAAGTGACAAAATTATGTTTTTTTAATTGCTCGAAAACTATCGAAGAAATGTCCAAGTAAAATTGTAGCTTATAATATTCTACAAAAAGAAATGCTAACCCTTTTTTCCGTTTTGATGTTTTGAGAGAAATATATGCTCAAATGCCTCCAGTATCTACTTAGCCCCAACCAGCAATGGAAGGCCAATAGTGCATTAAAAAAAAATCTTCTGAGAAGTATTGTAACGTGCGTTTGTTCACGTGTATCTCAAAATCTATTACTCTAACAAAAAAATCTGTTAAGATCTTTATTGTGTAGAATTGTATGAGATACAATTTCCTTGTCAATTTTTTTCAGACAAAATTTTATAGTTCATGAGTTTTTTACAAATAACTGAATTTATTCCACTTTCACCCTTAAAATTTTTTACCACTGGGCCAAATAAAAAAAAATTCTTAATACATAAAAATAAAGCTCCTCAGCCAAATTCAACTTAGTCTGATTTTTTGTGAAATTTGTTATTTTTTGAAAATAACTTTGTAAACATTTTTAAGAAAATAAAATTGGTACGCAATTAGCATTTATTAATGGGAAATTAAAAAATTAATTTTGAAAAAAATCAGCTTCCTACAATCGAAATATCAAATTCTTAAAAAAATAATTTTGATCTGGATTAATTATTTTTGTAAATCCAAAATATGGCTTTTTGAAAATTTAGATATGCAATATTATTTAAACTTATTAGAATTTCTTGGGTTAGAAATTTCATTAAAATCAGTTCAACAGATAATGAGATAGTCGAAAACAAACAAAAAAAAATGGTTCTATGACAGGTACCATTCAAAACCATCTTTTAATTTAATTTTTTGCACAAGTTAAATGGTAGCCTTTTTCTAAAAAAAAAATTACTGATTTTTTTTTAAGTTGGGGGACGTTTTTGAGAAAAATAAGATTGTCATTAATTGTTTAAAAAATTGGTACGTCAGGTACTGTTTTTTTGGTCCTATAATAAAAATTAAAAAACCGGACGAGGGTGCGCCCAAACAACGTGAGATACCAAGTTAAATAAAAATTGAACCACCCGTTTAGACAGCAGCCGAAAGGACATACAGACAGAATTGCGAGACTTGCTTATTTGGACTTTGCTATCATCGTAATATCAAGTTTAATCAAAACCTCGAGTTCGATTTTTTTTACAGATCCATAACTTGCCATATGCCTTTAGTACAGTAAAACTCGCTTAAGAGAAACGACAACATATCACAGTCTTTCTCTCATTTTAGCGTTAAATGAAAAAATTCCACTTAAGCGGAGTCCGGATAAGTGACAAAAATTCACTTAAGCAGATTTAAAAATTCCATTAAGAGAAAATTTAAAGCTAGAAAAAATTTAATTTATTTTTTGGAGTTGCCTAGAAAAAATTTAAATAAAATAATTTCAATATTCAAAAACGATTAAATAACATAAAAATAATTTATTGAATAATAATTTCATTGTTCAATTTAAGAGAGTTTTTTTTTCAATCAAAAATATAAAATTTAACTTAAAATATGTTTCAGGTATCCGGGTTTTTCACTTAAGCAAATTTTACTCAAGTGGAGTGTCTTAGAGGTAATAAGTCGCCAAGTACTCGGAAAAAAAAAATTGTTTCAGATAAGCGGGTTTTACTGTACTGTACTCTCGGTTTTCGAATTTTTTTTTCATCGAAATAGGTGTATTTGGCCCCATTATGAAGATTTAACAAGGTTAATTTTATTACTAGATTTACCGATTAAATTTTATATGATAAACCTTCTAGATTTAAAAAGGATTTAATAATACGTTTTCACCGACCTCTAAACCGAGATTTAAGTAGATCTACTCTTCAAATCTTAAAGATTTACTCATTAAAATTTAATCCTCATTGTTCGGCACATAAATGGCCAAAAGTATATCAGGAGGATAACTCACTTAGATGTACCACCAACGAAGCGCAGCAGCAACAGGAAACATCCACCACCAAGTATTAACAGCAATCCGCAATATCCAAAATTGAAGCAACACACTTTGTAGTTTTTTTGTTGAATATTTAATTTATTGTAGCGTTTAGGATAAGTAGTATAATTTCTTGTGTTTTAATATATTAACTAGTTTTAAGTATTTTTAGTTAAGTTAGGTTACTTTAAATCAAATAATTTTAAGTCAAATTTTACTTTTTATAGCTTTAAGTTAAGGAGATGCCGATTCGGTGGTTGAAAAATTTAGAATGAATTAGAATGTCATATTATAATGACAGGAAAGGCCGACAAGGAAAATCACAAAAACCAGTATTTCAGAATACTGGTTTTTCTCTTTCTTGTGTCGGAAACACACAGTGTTTGGGGTGTTCGTACACATTACGCATGGCCGCGCTGTGGATCGAAGCCGCGTTGCGCGGCATCGGCCGCTGAGCGGTGGCAAGTCGCAATGCGCACGAACACTCATTATAAAAAGTAAGTTTATAAAAAAGTCCATGGAATCCAATAAAGCGCTTAACGCGATTCAAACTTTATTAAAATTATTTACTGGAGCGACATTATCGGTTCGAGGTTTGTGTTTCAAGCTCTATACACACAAAATTTGACTGTTGTTTTTTTGAATCACGCAAAACGTGATTCCTGATTTGCTTTCATGACAACTGCATACAATTTTGTATTTTTTTTTGTACTTATCTCTAGAATCGTCAGAAAATCACGAATCGCCTACTGCGTGATTCACAAAAATAACAGATATTTGTTCTGTAATCAGTGTTGTCACTTTTAAATTTAAAATCGTGGTAGATTGAGCCAAGAAATAGTGTCAGATTGAGATTTTTGGTGGTAGATTGAAAAATCAATTTTTCAGCAGTTTTTTTTTTATTAATACTAACCTAACACTTGTACAAACGAAACGAATACATATTTCTGTAATAAGTACAGAGTCAAAAATCCGATATTTATTTAATTATTTCAATTAATTTTTCAGGATACAATTTTCAATATTTATGATTTCACTCAGAATCATCCAATTCCTCAACCACAAGATTTATTTTAAGAGATAAACTCACTATAGAATGTTTAGAATCCTTCCAAGAAAATAATTTTATAAGATTTTTAATTTTGTCTTGATTTTTTTTTTTGACATATCAAAATTTGTACCTGTGTACCTACCTGTGTACCTACCACAGATTTATTTATTTCATTAAAATATTAATTTAAAATGAAAACAATAATTTACTCTTCTTGACTCTTTCTATAGTAAATTATTAATTTTGGTTGGTTTTTAGTTATTTAGGAATACATAAAGCTAATATTTTGTTCTTAACATTTTATTTAAATTTATTTGTTACATTTTCTATATTTTTAACAACGTTAATTAAAAGTAAAAGTAAACAGACAATTAGTTTATTTTTTAATTTAAATTCAAACACTTTTTACTAAACTGTTATATAATCATGTTTAATCCATTTTAACCTTCGACACGTTTTTATCTTCTTTTTTTAGGACCAAAAATAATGGTACCTACCATATACAAGTGTTGAAGAGACATTAAGGATAATCTCATTTTAAAATTCTATTGCATATAAAAATTAAAAAAAAAAACAAATTTTGGATTTTTAGTAAAATTTTAAAAATTATATTTTCAAAATTCGATTTTTCGAAAATGGGTAGATGATTTCTTTTGTCAAAATGAATTTTTTAACCCCGCATTAATAGATTCTAAAAAAACGGCATACCAATTTTTTTTTCTCTTAAAAATGTTTTAAACATTTTGTACATACCTACATACAAAATTTCGATTTAAAAACGACCGCTCCCAACGATTTTAAAATTTGTCTAAGAAATCAGATGATTTATCTAATATTTATAATAAAATAATTATATTCGCCATTATTCTCGGCTTAGTACTGATTAAAAAAATCTAGGCTTATTATTTCGTATAGGGGAAAATAGTGGTATAATTTTATATTCGCGGGGTAGAAGTGGTAGATTTGAAAAATCCTCAAAAAATTGGGAGAACTACCACAATTGTGGTAAAGTGGCAACAGTGTGTTGTATGTTCTACTAGAGCTTGGAATTCATAGTTTCAACAATATTATCATCAAGACAAAATGATGGCCCAAATTAACATCCTATGATGCACTTGCTAGCCAAATACGATCCTGGATAAACTCTCTATAGGCCTTTTGGTACATTTCAATGTCAAACAGTGAATGGCGCACATAAGAAAAATCTTGTAAACACAAAGCGATATATATGAGAGAGAAGAGGGCAATGGTGTACCAATAGTTGTTAGTCGAATAGATCTATAGTTCGTTAATATGATATAGCCACAAGAACAACCTGCTATATACCACTAATCCAACCCTTCATATAGATATACATAGTGAATCTAATCAGCAAGGATAATTTCAACGTTACACCTATCAACATAGAAAACAAACTGACTCTTCTATATTATGTAGTCCTGCTCCTGCCCTGTGAGTCAGTAGTATAGAGTTGATTGCATTGTGCATAGCCGGTAGAGAAGGTGGTGGTGGTGGTTTGTTGTCTACCATCAACGCCATAAGGTTTGAAGGGAGTGGGTTGGGTATAGTAGGTATAGAAATTGTTTAATTTCCACAACCAGACGCAGGCTTATCCTTTGGGTAAACAAACAACCATTAAAATGTTTTTTTTGTTTTTTTTTTTTAATTTTACTTGTTGTTGTTGTTGTTCCTTATTTTATTTCTGTTGCCTGCATTTTTATTCCCTATGCAGACTGATATCTAGTTTTTTTTTTTTTTTTTTTTTTTTTTTTTTTTTTTTTTAATGTTGTTCGTCCTTCAGAGTTATTTGAAATTAGGGGTGGTGTTCTATGATATGGGAATCACTCTCTATATATGTATTGCACAAATATATACATATATATATCCTTGAATATTATTATAAAGAGAATTGCATCCGCAGAGTTGTTTTAGAATTCTCACTTCGATGATCTCGAGAGGGAAAATATCCTTTTATCCTTTCGAACATTCGATTGCTTTAGATATACAATTCCACAGGATTTTACTCTTACTATATTAACATGTGATGTGTTTTGTATATATAAAGCAACGAAATTGGGAGTATTTGTCCATGTTAGACAAGACAGACTTTGGGTTGGAAAAAATTGAGTGTTAGTCCGAAATAAATGGGTTTATGTTAAACCATCATCATCATCATCATCATCAACATCATATGTTCGAAGGAGGAGAATTCAAAAGGGGTTGTCTTATTTGTATTGTATTGTATCCTTGACGGATGAATTGATTGTAAATTGTAGAAAAAAAAAATTACACAAGTTAATTCAAAAGAGTTGGCTTTTCTGACAGGGTAGTTGTTCGGAAGCTTATATATAGCTATACTAACCTTGGTGTTGGCTATGTGGCCTTCAGTTAAGCCCTTCTTGAAAGAAAAGGATTATATCGCTTGACTGGTGTTATACTGCTGCTGACACAGGATATTTTCAATATAACTGCGCAGGCAGTTTTTGTTGTTCCTGGGTTATTTGCAAACATCAAAAAGAGAAGAAACAAAAAAAAAATATAATACGTGCGAAGTGCAATCAGTCGAATAAGGAAACAAGGGTTCAGCAATATTTCAATTTTTTGAAGACATGCCTGCAACTGGCAGTAAAAGTGGTTTTTCAGAAAACCAAATTTTAACCAAAACATGTATTATTAAGAGGGTTTGAAATATAATACTTAAACTGCAGTACAAGGTGATTATTTCTAATGGAATTGTAGTCTTTGTATGAGGGTGTATTTAGTTTAGATGGTTTTTGATGTGTATTGAGGGATAACTATTGTTAAACTCGAAAGAAGATATTTAGGAATGTTGAGCGAATTCAGACTTATGGACAAATATTGAAGCCATATGGACTATCTTTGTTTAGGAAAGTAAGCTAAGTACTAGTGATAAGTCCTGTATATGTTCTTCGATGGAAAATGAAAAAATTTGCTCTTATTTATTTAAATATAATCTGAAGAAGCCTAAGGCTTATAGCTTAGGCTTGTTTAAAATTCAAGTATGGTACTTATTAAATTTTTTTATTAATAATTTCAGAATCCAAAAAATTCAATTGAATTTTATAGTAAAACTTGTTGCATAGTTTTGTTTTGTTTGCTTTATAAGAAGACATTCCGGATTAGGATTTCAAAGTTTTCAATCCTGAAATGGAAAAAGAAGATATTTTTGGTGGATAAGTTGGTAAGCATAGTCCTTACGAAATAATGGCTTCTGACTATAATAGATTTTTCAGCAGATCAAAACACGGTTTAGCACTAGGTTTCCACAAAACTTAAGATCTACAAAGAAACTTGGCGCTCTCCAGACGTTTGCTCCACTTTAGTCACAGCGGAGAAGTTATACTTATTGATGCATATCACATATCTGCAACTGCATACATTTTGAGGGTAAAACGTCGACACTGATCATGATTTTTTTGTTCTGGAAGATTTCATAACTCAATTCTTCAAAGAAAATAAAGTGCAAACCATCCGGAAGAAGAATTTCAACGTTGGACGCCTAAACACACCTCATGGTTTAGTCAGAATCTACAGAAATCAACTGAGCGAGAAACTCTACACTGTAATTTGTCAATCAACCTACACAGAAAGTAATAACCAGTAGTCCAAGTATCACGATATATAATGAAAGAAGTAAAAGCATTTACGCAGCCTCGCAGTCCAAGGAGAGTACCTAAAGAATATCTTCAAGTAACTAACCACTTATGTAATATCAAAACTCCGACTCTTCGAAATAGCTATGGTTACCTATCTAGTGTATTATAAAGCACAGGAAACAATAGATCTATTTAACTAGAATTTCTGGAACAGCTGCTAAATAGAAATCATGTAGATCGAATTATCGACCTTCAATCAATGAAGACCCAGTTCCACCAACCAGTATAGAAGAGTTTAACTTACTTATAGAAAATCTGAAGAACAACAAGGCTGCAGGTTCTGATGGCTTATTTTAAAAGCACTTCAAACACGAGGCTGATTTGAATCAGAGTGCATTCATACAATCATCAACCAAGTAAAAGAAAAGTATTTCTAAGGGATTAGACTAACAGATCCACAGGTCCCATTTAAAAGGCGTTCTTACATATTCTGCAAGATATATTTAGGTATATTCCGTCTAAATTTCGCATATAAAATCAAATTATTGTGTAAGTGGCTTAAACTGTTTTGTAAAACTATCATTAATACCAAAGTGGTTTTCAGCCCGGTAGATCGACCATAGTCCAAATTTTCACACAGAGAAAAATTCCGGAAAAGACCAAAGAATTTCAAATGGGGACTAACCACTTCTTCTAGGCCGTATATGATAGAGTATTTATTGTTAACAAATCTTTATGGCGATGGCCAAACTAATGAATCCCGTGAAAACTGATCAAGCTGTTTCGCATGATATTGGAAAATACGTGGTGCTAGAGAATTTCATCTTCGAACTATTCCTAACATACACAAGGTTTCAGTAATGAGGTGGACTATAATGTTATTTCCTCAATTCTGTGCAGGACAAGGTATTAAACAGATCAGTCCAACTACTTTAGGGTTCGCATACGATATCGACATTATCGGCCGGTCTCAGATTCTTTCACGTCATGACTTACTGGTTGAATAACGGCTGAAACTTTTGGTATCAATAAACAAACAAGCATCTATCTACCACCTACAGAATAAAACGTAAATATTGATAGCAGCAAATTCGAAGTATTTGATCAGTTCACCTACCTTGGAAGAAATATTTACTTCTCGAATGACTCCTTAGTGGAGATCTGACAAAGAATTACCCTGGAAAATCGCTGCTACTTCCATTTTGGTGTAAATAAACGGATTGGAGTCTCCTCACACGTAAAAAAATGTGCAAGCTTTATAAAATCGGCTCCAGCATAAACCTCTCCACAATCTTTTGATCACCCAATCGAACAATAAAATAACTTCCCAAATGGGGGGTTATAAGTCCCCCATTAAGGGAAATAAGCTCCCAAAATAGAAAGTAAAACAAATTTCCAAAAATGTATGAAATAATTCCACAATATGTTAATAAAGCATCACTATAAGTAGAACAATGAAATAAGTCTCCAAATTTGGAGATTTTTTTTAATCTTTAATTAGTCAGTTTATTTCATCTTGATACCGAAAGATAAACCCATCGAGGATGCCAGAGAGCTAAGTCTGGTTGCCTGGAAGCAGCGTGCTTAGAATCATAGACGATATACCGTGTCCACCTATAACCATTACACCATGTTCCAGGTAGATATCTAGACAAAAACTACATCCATTAAGTTAGAGCCGAGAAAATTCAAGAAATTTGCAAAACAGATATGCAATATTATTTGGAATTGTTCAGAAACATCAGAAAGGTTAGAGAAACCAAGCTCGTGAGACAAAACTTGGGCAGAGCCTGACAATGCGGTAAAGAACAAAGGGAGCTGATGACTTCTGAAAATGTCAATTAAGTTAGCTTCAAAATATTTCGATCCTTAAACAAATTTTCCTGTTGGAATCAATAAAAACCCAAAAAAAAAAAAAAAAAAAAAACGTTACTAAAATAAAATCATTTTTCTTTTGCTTTGTTATTAAAAATTAAAAAGGTAGAAAAGACTCGTCTATACCAATTCATGTTCCAATTAAGGAATTTTCTCAAAGTCCACTATACCACAGAACCTATGTATATGCCATCATTCTATCAGATACACACATCATCATATTATTTTATCTCTTCAATCAACCATATTTTTGGAATGAGTATAGAATTCTATACAATTATAGATATAAAGCGCTCGAGTACCGAGTACCTTTATTCTACACTATATCGACAATAAAGCAACTAACCCAAACAAAAAATAGAAAATAAAAAAATTCTGAAGCATCAAGCGAGGTGCTCTTGGGACCCACATCCACTTTTATCCACCGCCGTCGCCACCGCGCCGTTCACAAAATATTCAACCAAACTAAGCACATATAGGTATACCTAACCTATACGTATCCAAAAATAAGAGCGCTGAAAAATAACAAACTAATCCACTACTTTTAATTATTCCGCTCACATAAAATAGAAAAGTTTCAGAAATTCGTTCGTTCGTCTGTTTTTATTTTTGTTCTTTTTTAATTTTATTTTACCCTCTAGATAGCCTCAGACGATGAACTATCTGCACCGAATAAAAAAACTCAGCCAACTAACCCACAAAATAAAAATAAAAAAAAAATTAACAAAAAAACGTAAAAAATAAAAATCAAGCCCCAACCACTTCACAGAAAAATCAAAGACAGGACAATTTTATGTTGGTATGTTCACAGCGCCCCCGCAGAATATTGACGGATACACACGAGAGAAGCTTTGGCAGGCAGGACGTTTCGAGCACACAAAATAGAGGTAGGTACGTCGAAAAATCGACAAAATCTAATCCCAAATTGCTTCTTTTTTTTTTTAGACAAGAGAAGCATCAGCGGTAACAGCAGCAGAAGCAGCATCAGCAGCAAAAAGATACAAAGAGGTACACAATATTTGTTTTTTTATATACATATTTTCATATACATAAGCGAGTATAGAAAATATGAAATCTCGAGCTATAGCTCTTCCGGGTCATGTACTTGGCAGATAGACGAAGCGTATGACAACTCAGATACGTGTACTGTGCTGTGTGCACTCCTCCATATTCACAACTGTACTGTATACCTATATGCGTCCACCCTCTATTGTATCTTTCTTTTTCCCACGTTCCTTTATATGTCAGGGGGGTGAAACAGAGGGGAGGGGGTAATACATTGAACAAAATGTGTCTTTTGTATTGAAGCATGTTGCATGGTGTGGACACTTCAATTTACCTCAAATTAAAGATGAATTCAAGTTGAAAGTTTAGGAGAAATGCATTAAAGATAAAAAATATATGTAATAAAAAAAGAAAAAAAAATTCTCCGAAGGAAGTCCCATAAGAAAGAGAAGAGATAAAAGCTTTGCAATTTATCTTCATTCGAATTGAAAGGCAAGATCGAATCAGCATATATCCCGTCAGACTAAGTAGAGAAGGTGTTTTTGTCAAACCCCTTTCGAAAAACAGAGTATACGTATAGAAACTTATATTATATTAAAAGGTACCTTACTTTTCCATTGATTCTAGTCCAGTGGTATCCAATAAAACATTGTTCGATACCAATATAGGGAATTCGATCAATTTAGTTGAAGAAGGCATTGAGTATCTCTTCTAGAGAAACAGGTTTAGTTTTTCGGTTGAATCTTTAAAAACCCTTCGCCTTTATCTCACTGAGTAGTAAGTAACACACATGTCAAATTGAAAGTGTGAAAGAATTTAATGCAACTGTCAAATTTGTGTGAAAAACCGACTGATATTTTTCCCACACCAATAGCATTAAAAAAAAATGAGTTTCAACATAATTGGAAACAATTAAATGTGATTAATAATCAATCCTATAATATTTCATGTATAAACACAATATGTCAAATCGTGTGATATCAAGTGTCAAACTATGTGAGATGGAATTTCAGATTTTAAATTTTGATTTCACACAATTATACCTAAATGTTTTTTTTTTTGTACAAGTTTTTGGACATATTGTGGAAGGGTTTTTTTGTATTTATATACAAAACTCCAAAATTTAGGCCCATCTATTTCAAAACCTATACAGCATGTATAGGTTGAGATGAAACAAGCAAATAATCGATTATGTGAAAAGGGGTCTATTTTCCCTCGCCAAGACGGGAGGTGTGATTTTCTGAGCAAAATTGCTTAAAATAGAAAATGGTAAGAAAACAACACGGAAACACTTCAAATATCCTATAACATTTTTTAAAGGCAGAAATTTATTCTTTAATTTATTTAAATAAAGTTTTTTTTAATTTGAAAAATTAATTTTCAGACACAAAATTTAGAGAAAAATAAAATTAAACTGATTTCATTAAAAATTTTACGTTATTCGGTACCTTTGCCAATTACTATTTTTGATTTTAATCGTCAATTTGCTTATTTAATTTGGGAGATTGCTGAAAGCCCTTAATTCCATATATTTTAGAAAGTTTTTTTTTTAAATTTAAATTTACGAAAATTATCTTACTACTACTAATATTACTTTGACTACTTTTACTACTTTTTACAAATTTTTTTTTTTAATTTTGATAAAAAATATTATATGGATTTTAGTTTTTTGTAAAAGTTTTAAACTATTTAATTTTCGTATCCCCTCCCACTAGAAGCGCTGCACTGTTTAAAAATTGATTCAGTTCGATTTTTATTAGGGTTGCCGTTGATTATTTTTTAATATTTGTTTTTCTTTTCTTCATTCTTATTTTAAGAAAATTTTCCATCCTTCCTATGTAGATAGGGGATAATAGATCCCTCTTCCAAAACGATTTTTTTCTTATTTAACCCAACCAGAAGAAATTTATGTAAATCACCCTGTATTAGCTACATTTGTTTTTAAATATTTTTAAGAAAAACATTTTATGAGTAAATTTTAAGTAGGTAGTGAGTAATTTGCAGTTAAAAATATTCAACCCAAAAAATATCAAACTGAAATAAAAATTATTCTCAATTTTGTTTTTTTTTTTTTTTTAATCCATCTGTTTTCTAGAAGCATCAAAATATGACTAAATCAGTTGAACCACTTTCGAAAAAATAAAAATCATGAAAATGGCCACCATTTTGATAGGTACCAATATTTATTAAGTACCTAACTGATTTTAAAAAATTAAAATCTATGCATTAGAAAATCGACCTATCCGTTTAGACTGGCATTGCGAGATCAATTTTTTTTAAGTTACTTTTATAGTTTATTATCAAAATCTCGAGTCCGATTTTTTTTTGAGTGCATAACTGGTATTAATGAGAGAGATTTTGGAGACTTATTTTTGTGTTTTTGGGATGTAATACTTATAGGCTTTCTGGATTTAGGTTTTCCGGCTTTTGGGATTTTGTGTTTTCGGAATTTTGGGTTTTAAGAGCTTTTGTTTTTTAGATTCTTGATTCTGCCCTCAAACCCAATTTTATATATCTCTTGCTAAAATTTTTCTACCTTAAGATATTTTAAAGAACAGAGTGACATAAGTCCAAATTTTTTTTGTTTATTAAAGTTTTTAAAAATTAATTTTACAACATGTACAAATATTTTTTATTATTTAAGTAGTTATTTATTCATTATTTAAGTTAATAATTCTTAGGACAATCAAAATAATTTTTGTTAAGTTATTAGCTAAAAAGTTCAAATTTTGACTTAAAAGTCACTTTGCTTTGCAAGCGATAAATTATACTGTTTTTGTACATAAATTTCTGCTCCCCTAGGACTAAAACTTTGAATTTAAACGAAATCAAAGGTCTGTCAAAGTTCATATAAAAAAGAAAAAAAAAATGTGTAGAAATTCACAAAAATGCACAGAGTAAAGGAACACACCCAATTTAATGACAGTTTCTTAAGTGAGAGCCATTTTGTATTTATTTTTTGTATTTTGCCTGGTCAGCTTTAAGTTTTCATGATATTAAGTCACTGACAAAATTTAGTTCTTTTTCCAATTATTTAAATTGTTTCAGATTAATCTAAAAAAAAATTGCATACAACATTCTTGAAGAACTTGTACATATTTTTAGTATAAAAGTGTTTATTTATGGTGGCTTTTCACGTTCACTTAAGATTGTTGAGGTCATAAATTAAAGACCTATATCTCTGTTACCAGTTTTTTTTTTTTTTAATTTTTGAAAAACGATAAAAAGAGTTATTTTGAGGTTAAAGTGAGGCGTGTTAAAATAAAAAGAATTTTTTAACTTAATTTCTATTTGAATTTCAGGCATAAATTAATTAAAGATGAACGCTTTTAAAATTCAGTAGTGAGATAATTGAACAAAATAAAAACAAAAATCTATGCATCTACTCGACCAAAGTATTCTTTTGAAAAAAAATTATGCAATGCAACAATGCATAAATTTATCTACTATAATTATAGTTAAACTCTTACTTAACAAATAAAAATCAAATAGTTGAAATAAATATGGGAGTTTAAGTTATTTATGAAGTAATAATATCGGTGTTCCACAAGGTTCATGTTTTGGGTCCATTTCTTTTTATGTTATTTTTAATCAGTTTTGTTTTGTTATTTTCAATCAATTTTATTTGCAAACTAAATAGAGCAAAATTACAGCTTTTTCGTATATAATGAATGGATCAAAAATTATTTTGAGTAAAATTTGTAGATCATATACAATTAACTTATACAAAAATTTTAAAACACTTTTTTTCAACTAGAAATTTAAAAAAAAGGTTGAATAACTAAAATACTAATGTTTGGCATGGGTGTAACTCTTTTACACTAAAATTTTTTTATCAGTAAAAGTTTGTAGATTATGCGACCTTCGAAAATTTTTTCTTCAAAGATTTTGTCACAAGTCAAAAATACCTGTTTTTGGCTTTTGACTCTTAAATGGCAAAGTTTTCCAAAACAATAAGTGATATTTAGTTTGTAGATGATAAAATTTGTTTCAAATTAGAAATCTTTTTTAAAATATCACAGTTTTTAAAAAATGTGAACAGATCTAATTCTAATTATTATTTACATTTTTTTTTCAAACCACCTTCGATGTTTAGTTAGAGAATTTTGTTAACTTAGTTTATTTTTTCTTACCCTTTAATAATTATTTTAAAACAGAAGAAAATAAATTATAAAAAATTAATAATTATTCATTATTTCATATAGCCATGAGAAAAATTATGTTTAATTTATTTAGTTTGAAGGCACTTTCCCATAAGCTCTTCCCTTAAGCTCAGGTAAATAAATCTTAAAAATACAGATCATAATAAAAGAGGAGTTTTTTTGCTGGCGCTGTATACCTAATGGATTTTGTCATCTAATTTGTGGAACAAAAAAAGGATAAAAAAAAGGTGATAAAATCGTATAGTAAAAGTTCAACTGCGTTTTTATGGATTTTTAAAGTTTTTTTCAAAGTTAAAAAATTTTGCTACCTCGTTTGCAGAATTTTAAGTTTTTTTTTTTGTTTTTATCTACAAAATGAGGTAGATACCTATTGGGGTCGCAAATCCAATGAAGCAATGTTCTTAGATTTTTTTTTATAGATATCGATTTTAAAAAGCTGCGGCAGCGATACTATTTTTGTTTTCTTTTAAAGAATTCACAGGGCATTTCATATTTGAAACTCAGATCGGTATGAGAATGTTTGTTCATCAATTTTAATTTACTAAATATTTTTAAATTAAATATAAAAATATTTTAATATATACAAATTAATCCATCCACTTAAGTATAAGAGAGTGCTGATTTAATACCCTCTTTCAATATCTTTAATGCATCAACTCGTGCAATGTATGTATCTCTTCCGCTATGATAAGCTTATAGACCAAGTTTATTTATTAAAGACATAAAAACAGATATCTACCACAAAAGGCTTTAAATATAAAATAGTAAAATGCAACATTAGATGCAGCTGAGTCTCTACATACATATACATAGCCATAGGGAAAAGATAAGAAACGCAACGCAATGCCCCGATCTTTATAGCTGCATCGTGTCTAGTGGATATAAGGTACTTAAATTCATTTTAAAGCTATACAACATCACACATAGATATAGATATGAACCTATAGAGTATCTATTTATCTATACATATAGCTTTATTTATATCTTCGTTGAGTGTTTTGGACCTATGCATCATCAAATGAACGAACGAAGCCGATGGCGCATTCAGTTAAATTTACTGCCTCAGTGCTATTGGCATCGCCATCATCATCATCATCAACTCTCTGCTCCTCTCTTTCTCTGTCCAGAATTGAACCCCATCGACAGCTTCTAGCTCCAACTCTCCTCCATTACCATCACTTTATTCCGACACTAAACGCAGAGTGGTGTTTATAGCTGTATAGGAATGTATGTATCTGTGTGTGCATCTCTGTAAAGCTTTTGCCATCACTGCAATCAGATGGACGTGATACTCGATAACCACATCGATGAAGTCATTAAAAGGTGCGAGGAACTACCATCAGAGGGCGGGTGTGGTAGAGTATATGCGAGTGTGGTATAATCGCGACGACCGACAATGAGGAAGGACACCAACGCGCCGCGCCGCCATTGGAGTCAATGGCAGTGGCAGGGCTCTATCTCAGTTTGCTTGCCCTTTACTTGCTTGGTTCACCTTTATATATATATTGCTGGCGATATATAGCTTAAAAGATGATGAGCCTACGGCACTTTTCAAAGGTTATTATGAGGTTCTGGTATTTTAGCATCATGAAGTGTGGGGATGCGGGGACGATACACTAAAGCATATCTACAGAACGGGGATGTGCAGTCGGATGTGTATTTATACAAAGAAGATGGCAAAATATTGATTTATTTATTCAATGGCACCCACTTTATCTCACAAATAAAAACGAGCTTTAAGAATTTGCGGTCTTAGAAAAAAACTTGTATATCTTCCGGTGTAGGAGTAGGTATACACATATGTACATCTAAACAAGCTGGTTTATCGATTTTTTTATATTTTGTGTGATTTTTTTTGCAGATTATAGAAAGCTTGACATATATCTTCACAAGGATGTGTTGAGTGGTTCAGGTAGTTCTGGTTAAACTGAAAAAATAATTTGCCATTTTAATTGAAGTTCTGTCACCGACAAAGTCTTCATTGAAACTTTGAAGTAAATTTTTGAATAATAGGTGAATATTCAATGAAGGTTATAGATAGGTACTTAAACTAATTGTTCAGATATTCCAAATGTTTTATAATATCTTAAGATTGTGTTGTAAGATAAGGAAACATTTGATTTCTTGTTTTCTAAAATATATTATAGATTCAGTAAAAAAATTGATATATTGCATGAAGAACGTTGTGAAAAGCTAGATCCTTATTTCACTTCAAATACACAAAAGAATATTTCATACAACAGACTTTGTTAGTTATACAATTTTCAGAGGGCTTGTTTTACGTACTCTCATATACATAATCCTATATATGTATGAAACTAAAAGTTGCACAACACTTTAAATTCCAGAACCGCTATTTTGGAACAAAACAACCTTTTTAAATAGAGTTTATCATAAGAGAGTGCCATTTTTTTTTAAGAATCCTATAACTGGTTTTGTTTTAAGACAGCTTTAATAAAATGCCAACGATTTTCCTTGAGACAGCATAACAAACATTTTTTGTTTTTTACTAAACATTGTTTTTTTTTTTAACAAAATATAGTTGTCTACATCATTTGATCTGTCATTTCAATGTTTTCTTTCCTTTGTCTCGTTTTCTTTTCATAAACAAAAACATTGTCAAGTTCCGTGTGCTATTTTAATTTATTTTTTTTTGTCACTTTTCCCATTCTGCCATGTTAAGATGTTAACTCAGGCAACATTTCGTGCAACATTTTTAGAAAAAATGGTGCCATTTTCGCACCATATGAAAAGAGCTGAAATTCTTATATTAAAAAAAAATATAATTCAATTACCTACAACAAAAGAGAATAATTAGCTCTATTCGTGAATTGTAGGAGAGTTTGCCAGTTTTTACTCCATTTAAAGCAACTTTCTTTATTTTTTTTTCTCAAAGTTCGGTATATTTGAAGTAAAAAATGGAATTACGAAAAACGTGGCATATTAAATTTTTTCGTGCCACCGTGCCACGATAAAATTTTCGTTTCAAAAAAGCACGATCGACCACTTTGGCAACGCTGCTCAGGCTGCCCTGAAATTAGATCTGTTCGGGTACTAGTCCAAAGTTTCCTTTTTTACCAATTTTATTTTAGGCCATTCCCGTTAATGTACGCACAATTTGTGTATTTTTGGGCAGAAGAGATCCGCTCATATAAAAGAGTAAATATAGGTTCTGTCTTGTATTTTACTTTGAGAAGTGGGGATGAAATTCTTTAATAAAGAAAAAAATTGTTCCAAAATACACAAATGCTTTCAACCAAAAAAAAAGCGACAATAGATTTTCTTTCGTAACCTTTATAATAATATTAATATAATATTAATTAATATTAAATTTGTTAATAGATACATAAGGTAAAGTTTTATTTGACATATTTTCTTCTTTAAAAACAGTAAGTTAAACAAGATAAAAATTATACTTCTAGTAAAAAAAAATAAATAAAACTTAGAGTAAAGTTAAAAGTAAAGTAAACCCAAAGCCTTTTTTATTATTTGGCTTTAAATTGGATTTTGAAAGAAAACAGAACTTACACATTTTTGCCGAAAGAAATATCTTGGATAAACAATACCTAAGAGGAAATAGTGAGCGCCCTCTTCTGTTGAAAAATACACAAACTGTACGTATGCAACCAGAATTGGACCGACCGCTGAACCGATATTTAAGAAGATTTACCCTAAATCCTCTTCAAATCTCAAAGATTTACCATGCAAAATTTATCCGTAAACCAAGTAGATTAGAAATTATTTTTTGTTAAATCTGCATAGAGCCAATAGTTTTACAAATCGAACACACCTATTCCCCTATTACACTGAGAACAATATATTCGATAATGGAGAGAACATTTCTGGACTTCTACTTTAAAAAAAAAATGAAACAATGTTTGCATTTTGACAGGTAAAAAAATTAGTATTGGGTAGTTTTGGACTTGTATACACGAACAAACCTAATTATTACCCTTCGTTCCACACGAGGAAACAAGTTGCTAGAGTTTTTTAACGTTTTCTTTTAAATTTCATTCTCTATCAATTGCAGAACATTCAATCCTCTTTCTTTTTGTCCTTCTCACCGAAAAACTGAAAGTTGCTGGAAACTCAGTTTTCTCGTGTATAACGGGATTTTCCTAACAATTTCTGTCTATGGAAAACCAACATCAGAAGTCAAAGAACAGCAATATCAAAAACAAAATGCCTGGTGTTCAATTTTTTTTTATTTTGGTAGAAGTAAAAAATTGTTTTCTTTATAAAAATAAAATGTATTAAAAATTATATACATATTTCTTTAATGATGTACGGAGCCTTTAATTTAAAAAAAAATTAAAATTCACAAAAAAAAATGTTGTAAATTAAAAATAAAAAAAAATATTAATTTAAGAAAATTTTTTTCGTACTTATTGTCGATGTTTAAAAATTGGCAATTTCTTTTTGATTCAAGTCCTTCGTGTATTTTTGGACAGTTTTACTTCTATAACTTTTAAGGTTTTCGCGGTTATTTACATTGCATAGAATGTGGTCATTGGGAAATCATAACATATTTGTATATGGCAGTTTCCCGGTGACCACGCACAATGTGCAATTTGAAGCGAAACGTTCGGTACTGCATTGAACTCGATAAATATTAAGTATTTATAACGTGGCTATTCCGAATATTTAAAAATGTCTTAATATCACTTCTATTTGTAAAATACTGAAAAAACATATAACCTCCAAAATATTGCCAAGAAATAAAAAAAAAAACTTTCCTTCAAAACCAGGTGATTTCTTTTGCTGCTAATGGTTTTAAAAATTTAAATTTCGTGATTTGGTGTAGGGCACCAGTGTTGGGCATTGTTTCGCGAAAAGATATACACTCTTGAAGGATTTGTTTTTTCGCAACAGGTACAGTTCCCGTGAAAAAATACTTTTCGATTTTTAAGTGGCAGCAACTGGGATTCGATCACATGATTTTCGAATTAACTGTCTTACGCAATCACCAGTATACCTCGCTGGTAACTACATATCCATGGTTAGAAAGCAGAACCTCGCAAGTCGTTTTTGCATATTTTTTTTTTTTTTTAGAAATCAAAAAACCCTTCAAATTTTATATGGCGATCTATATCTAGTACGAGGTTTTGAATTCTGATTTTTTTTCTGTAAAATATTCAGAACAACATTGTTACACTGAAATTGCTAAAAGAGAGACTGCTATGAATTTTGTGTAATAATAATAATTTTTTTTATGAATTTTTCGACTTACGAGGTCCTTCGCTTTAACCGTTGATTTACCGTTTATAAAATCTTCAACATTTTACTCCCGAGGAGTCGCAGATATTCCACATAGATATGTTATAAAGGGTGATTTTTTAGCTGGTTTGGTTTTGGCAACACTGGTTTTGACAGCTGACGTGTGTTTAGTACCTTGTGTCACTGTCAAACAGCTTCAGTTTGGTTTGCAATTTAACCATGGATCGTCTTACAAATGAACAACGCTTGCAAATTATTGAATTTTACTATCAAAATTCGTGCTCGGTTCGAAATGTTCATCGCGCGCTGCTTCCATTTTATGGTCGGCATTCTCGACCTTCTGAGCAGTCTATTCGGAAGATTGTGACCAAATTTCGCACCAAATTTACTTTGTTGGACATTAAACCACCAACACGTTTACGTACTGTGCGTAGTGAAGAAAATATTGCGGCCGTATCAGCTAGTGTGACAGAAGACCGCGAAATGTCGATTCGCAGCGTTACTGTCAATGGTGAACGCTACCGAGCGATGATAACAAACTTTTTTTTGCCCGAAATGGAAGTTCTTGACTTGCATGATATGTGGTTTTAACAAGACGGTGCCACATGCCACACAGCACGCGAAACAATGGCGCAATTGCGAGGCGAGTTTGGTGAACAGTTAATTTCACGTTTCGGGCCGGTCAATTGGCCGCCTAGATCGTGCGATTTGACACCATTAGACTATTTTTTGTGGGGGTATGTCAAGGCTAATGTCTAAAGGGACAAGCCCACTTCGATTGACGCACTGGAAGCCAACATCCATGCATTCATTCGTGAGATACCGGCCGATATGTGTGAAAGAGTATGCCAAAATTGGACTCAGCGGATGGGCTACCTGAGACGCAGCCGCGGTCAACATTTGCATGAAATTATCTTTAAACATTAAATTGCAAGGTTCAAACTATCGATTCAAATAAATATTTCATTCATTTTTTCGAATTTTTTGTGTTTTTTTTTTTTAAAAAAGTTCTAAACCTCTTAAAAAATCACCCGTTTATATGTAACACATTTATGTATATCATTTAAATTATTTTAAATCCACTGCAATACTTTCGGTGTGAATATGAAAATAAAATAATTGTATATGGATGGATTACGGATATTCACGGATTTGGTAATCGGGGCGAAAGTAAATTTTTAATATTTAAGCTTTGGAAATGAAACACTGGAGCTGTTTTAATTGTCCATCAAGTTAGCATTACCATCACTTTAAAGTTCTAAGGTTCTAAAATACATAATTGGATTAATTGTCGTAAATTTGTCGTGAAAAAAAAGTTTGTCGAGTTTAAAATCACCCCTGATGGTAATGCCAACATGATGGTAAAGTTCTTTTCTAAAATTTAATTTTAACAAAATCAACGAAAACCAAGTTAGCCTTATCTGCAGGTTTTGTTTAAAGAAAAAAACAAGTGGTAACATTTTTTTCTTTTGCGACAAATTTACGAATTATTATAGAACCTTCAAATTTTAAAGTATGGTAATGTTAATTTCATTGATAACTTTTTTAATAATTGATTCGCTATTTGTTTCTGTTTTCTTTAAAGGTACTTGTACACTAGTGGTCTTATTAATAAAAAGTTGTCTAGCTTTAAACAACCTGTCCAACTTGGAAAAATGTGTTTAAAACCTTGTTTATTGTCGTCTTATAGCTGCCTAACTTAGACACAAAAGTAAAGGGTGTTTTTTTTAGACATGTGGTTTTCAAGAAGAAATAAAACGCATATAATTTAATGTTATGGCCAAGAATTTAGCTTTATTATAAAGATAAGGGTTTGATATATGTTTTAAAAATGATTTCCAGCAAGTGGTCGCCGCGGCTGGCTCGAATAAATTCCATCTGAGAGGCCCAAGAGGCCCCAGCTCCAATTGTTGCGAGCAATGGTTGATGGACTCATTCGGGTCTTCTTCGATACTGTGCTCCACAGCAGCAATAGCGTCTTCGGTACGCACTGTACGGCGCGCGTCTCTAAGAATCCGCATTATCCATTAGAGTAAACGTGGTGCGAAACGGATCCATGGATGCTTGAATTACTCTGCTGCGCGATTATGTCGACCGAATATTGGACGCAGCACGCGATTCGCGCGAACCGAACCATTATTTTGGTAATAAATTTGCACGATTTGCAAAAGTTGTTCAGGAGCAAGTCTATTCATTTTGAAATGGCAAACCAAATTGAGCATAAATCAAATGACATCTGTCAAAGAGACCAATTCTGAAAGAAGTATTGCCAGATTGAAAACCACACGTCTAAAACAAACACCCTTTAGATTGTCTTAACCGTGAATAATTTGTTATTTATTTTTATGAAATAAAGCATATATTTCCACCAATTTAAAAATAGTTAAACAGTGTCTATAAGTAGACAGAAATCCAATAAATACAGCTGTAGCCTTATAAAAAATCTGTGGATTATAATTATCGTAGATTAAATAAATAAATAAATAAAAAAAAATGTATCACTCTAAATTGTAAGACTATATAAAACTTCGTTCTTCGTTCAGCAGAACCACAAGGCATAAATCTTTTCGAAAATGGCCCCGAGCTCCGGAGTAATTTTTGTTGTCTGTCCACTATGTGTCACTATACCTACTGTCCCTTTTATTTACCATATACGAGTAGATAGGTAGTATATACCATCAACGGACAAAGTCACAAACATTTTTTTTTGTTTTACCAGCATTAAAATTAAAGCTCAGTTTCATCAGGGTCATTTTCTCACAACAATTGTTATCTAGCTTAATCTTTTTCAGGCCACAGACTCTATAATATTTTTTTTGTTTTTACGAACCGGACGGTTATAGGTACCTTTAATCTCGATAATTACTCCATCACTTTATTTTAAATTGCATTTTCGTTGCACAAAATGAGCACTCGTGAAACTGGTCCTTTTGCCATTATACATAAGATTGATAAAGGTAACCTACCTTCCTATAGAATTTTAATTTTTTTTATCTTAAACATCTTCGTCGAACTGACTCGACTTTAATTTTACATTAACTCTTATGCCTACGGCTCTAGCCAGCTATAACTCGAAGGTCACCATTTTTCTTCCATCATCGCTTGATGACTAATCAGGGAAAGTAATTATAACAACAGTTAATTTGTGTGATGGTTCATGTTTTTTTTTTTTCTTTGTGTGAGAGAAAAGTTTATAATTTGTAAATAAAACCTTGACCTTCCATTGATGACGATGATCCAGATGATGATGATGGTCAGGGCATAAGTTAGTAAAAGTTTAATCTTAAGGCTCAAAGCCTTTTTCTGTAAAATTATGTTTTTTTGTTTATTTTTTATTTTATTTTTAACAAAAAACCAACAAACGTCTTTCTTAAAAAAAAAAAAAGTAAAATTTTCAGCTTTGTGCGCTGTTGCGCGTCTAGACAACCTTACAGAAGCAGCAAACAACACAAAACACACCATGATGATGGAACAGGAAAAGTAGATAGAAACAAAAAGTTCTAACCATCGCATCAGCCACATCAAAAGCAGGTTAGTCTTCTTTAGTCTCCTTATATTATATTCTCTCATTCCCTGGATGAGTTTCGTTTGAATATGTATACAAATTCACAGGAAAAGGCAAAAATACGCTAACCATAGATGCAGAGATGCTTTGTCTGCCTTGACGTGTTCTATTTTTGCTATCGCTGCTCATACATACATTTAAATAAATGTAGACTGTCATGATAGTATACCTAGGTACTAATTTTATATCTTTATATTATGTGTAGAGAAGAAGGATACTAATTTAGTTTTTTTTAACTCTTTCTCTCTCTTGACTTGAACAATATATCTCTGGGTCTGAATTTATTTTATTTTATTTTTCTACCATCCATCCATTCGTACCCCTAAAGGATTGTGTCGTTTTGTTATGACTTTGATATCATGTCCTCGAGGACACAAATAGGTACACAACAAAAATATACTACAAACAAACAAACAATGGTGTTACTGATATGTGTCCAACCAAAAATGTTATGTATTTAACTTGTCAAAGAAGTCGAAAGGACATGTTCGATTCTCTCCATTTGTAGGTATATATATATTTTTTCTTAGTTATAGTCAACTCGAGTCATTTATATGAATGAATGAAGTTTCTTCTATTTCAGGCAAACCAAAATAATTATTATCATTTTGTGGGTTATTTTGTAGATACTTTTTATGTACCTACGACAACAGTGGGTGCTCTTATGTTCAAGTGGGTGATGCGGGTGGCAGCATGGTTCATGATTGTTCTGTTGGGACAGGACATGAATTGCAAAACAGAAACACAACTTTTTTGATGGCGAGAGCGCATATATAAAAACGGAAAATTAAAAAAAAAAAAAAACAAATAAATAAATATCCCACAGCGATATAAGTGCCGGTTGCAGGATATTAAAATGAAGGAAAGGATTGCACTGATGGGAGCATACATTTTTTTTTTTTATATGAAAACTAACCAATTTTATTGGTATTTTATATGAGTTGAGTGGTGTCTCTGTGAGTCACGGATCATCAATATAAAAACTCGTTTTCTATACCCTGTGTTAGGTACCTACATATGATTCTGACTCACCGTATTTTTATCAAACACAAAAGAAATGAAAGTCTCTTTATATCCAGTGTAGGATTTGGGGGTAGAAAAACCTAGAAAAATGCGTATAGGGCGTCATAAAAATAGCAATTTATTTTTCGGATAATGGAACTCGAACCTAAGATCAAGTTGATATCGATGAAGAGTCGGTAATCATCGACGATAATTTGCGTCTTAGAAGGGTACGTCAGCATCTAACTGATAAGCCAAACTGTCGTACCTGAGCGAAACGCATTTTTGGAGTTGAGGTCATTTGTACTTATAATTTGAAATAAGATCAATTTGTTTAAATTCTTATGCCCCCCTGTTTGATAGATTATATTTGGAGTGAATAAAACAGAGCACTTGCTCAAAATTACACTTTCTGGAGAAGGTTCTCCATTTGGTATGTATGAAATTCTTAAATGTGTGGTAAAATTTATATAAAGCATCTACTCAACTTTTTAAATTGAGCATATGCTCTAAGCAAATGCTTCATGCTTCTGCAAATAGGACGTCACAAAAATAAAAGCTTATTTTTCTGATACTGGAAATCGAAACTAAGATCGAACTGTTTATATTCTGATGCCCCTGTTTGATAGATTGTGTGTTAAGAATAAAACAGAGCACATGCTCAAAATTACACTTTTTGGAGAAGGGTGTACATAGTAACATTTTCTTAGCATCTGCTCAACTTTTCAAACTGAGCACCTGCTCGTAGCATATGCTCCATTCTTCTGCGTCACAAAAATAAAAAAAATATTTTTCCAATACTGGAACTCGAAACTCAGATCAAACTGTTTAAAATCTAATGCCCCCTGTTCGTCAAATTGGGTGGTATGAATATGACGGAGCATATGCTCAAAATTCAACCTTAACAATTTTATTCATATCAAATGAAGAATCTGCTTCTTCATTTGGTGTGAGTAAAATTTTTAAATGTGTAGAATCGTTAACATAGCATTTTCTTAGCTTTCTAAACATGCTCAATTTTATTAATATATCACTCATTAACTCATTTGTTTATATATACACATGTATGTATTTTGTTTGTTAAATTCATTTATGTTTTAATTTTGTATGACAGATTCAACAAGTTTAATCACTAATTTCTAGGATTCTGACGGGGGTAACGTAGTAACATTTTCATAGCATCTGCTCAACTTTTTCAACTCAACTTTATACTAAGCAGATGCTCTGAGCACATGCTCCATTATATTCATATCACCCATATCAACTCATTTGTTATAATTTGTTTTAAACAAATAAATGATGAATTAAATTTAAGAGTCACCTAAATCCGCTTCTGAATTTCAGTACGACTAACGGTATATAGGTATATGATGCACAAAGAATTTAATGCGCCTGATGTTTGATTGTATATGTATTTTTATATTCATTTATTTAGTTTAATGTTCGATGGGGGGTTTTCTTTTTTTTTATTTTATTTTGTTGTCGTGTTATCGAATAGATTCGATCTCTATTTTGATGATGAATAAAAAAAATAAACAAACAACAAAAAAAAACTTTATTTGGAGAAGACTGGGTGAATGTTGCAAAGCGATGCTATTTTTGTTTTCCACAGAGATATAAATAAGAGTCCATTAAATGACAATTTTATTTGATATTTAAGCACAAAATTGTCCATAAAGTAGAATTCTCTTTATTTTTTATTTTATTTTATTTTGAATCTCGAAATTGTAAAACAAAAATTTGATATACTTTTATGGAGTTTGTATACTCGTATAGATGCACTATAATAATATAATATTGACTTGTTGTATTGTTTTGGGTATAAAATAATTTTGATCTGCATTGTTTTTGAAAATATATAGGTACCTATTTATTTTATCCAATATCGTATTTTATCTGAAATAACGATATAAAGAGTTGTGGAGATAATTTTTTGTAAAGGGTGTTTTTTTTAGACGCATGTGGTTTTCAATCTGGCAATACTTTTTTCGGAGTTGGTCTTTTTGACAGCTGTCACTTGATTTATGCTCAGTTTCGTTTGCCATTTCATAATGAATAGACTTACTCGTGCAAATTTATTACCAAAATAATGGTTCGGTTCACGCGACGCATCGCGCGCTGCGTCCATACATTCGGTTGACATAATCGCCCAGCAGAGTAATTCGAGCAACCATGGATCGGTTTCGCACGACGTTTACTCTAATGGATAATGCGTATTCTTAGAGACGCCGTACACTGCGCACCGAAGACGCTATTGCTGCTGTGGAGCAGAGTATCGAAGAAGACCTGAGTGAGTCCATCCGCCATCGCTCGCAACAATTGGAGCTAGGGCCTCTTGGGCCTCTCGGCTGGAATTTATTCGAGCCAGCCATGGTGGCCACTTGCCCGATATCATTTTTAAAACATATTGGTAAACCCTTATCTTATAATAAAGCTAAATTCTTGGCCATAACATTAAATTATATGCGTTTTATTTCTTCTTGAAAACCACACGTCTAAAAAAAAACGCTCTACATAACAAAATTCGGTTTTAAAATTCTACAAAAAATTAAAAAAATTTTACTTTCAACACAACTAATGTTATTTTATTTATAGAATTCTGTAAAATATAATTTAATTATTATTTTAGAAAACGTACAGAATTATGTTTATGAAGAATTTTGAATTCATTCTTTTCGCATCGAGAATTTTGTAATAGAGAATAACGATTCACTTCCTTAAATTTAATATTTTAACAATTTAAATGAAACCGCTCTTTATTTATTGAATTTTTGTTTTTATAACAAATTCAACAAGTTTAGAATTATGACGAAAATAATTTTATTAGAAATGGTATTCATAATATGAACATAATTCTCAGAAAGCACAATAAACCTAATTTTAAAATTTGTTTAATAATTAAATTATGGTGGCTTTTAAGAAAAATGGTCAGATATTTGGAATCAATTTTTTTAAGTATTGAGTAAAAATTTAGAATACGAGTTGGGACGTTCTTTTGGATGAGAACAAAAACAAATTGCTGGAGAAAAAATTTATGGTGGTATAAAATTTCATTTTCGTCGTCAGTTTATTGTTTTTTTTTTGTTTTTTTTTTTTCCAATTTCTGAAAATTACAGTTCTATAAAATAGAGAATTTAGATTTATTTCTTTTACACAAAACAAAAACATGTATACGATATTTATTTTTTTTTATTTAAGCAGCTGTATCTACCTTCCTTAGCACCAGTGTTAATTTTATTTAATTAATCTAGGTTTTAAGGAAAAAACATAAAATTTGGTTCCAATTTTATTTATTTGTCAGATGGTTGTATCTTTTGTAGATATATTTTGTTTGCAAATATTTAAACAACAAATTGATATTCCAATTTTTAGTATTTATTGAATTTAAAATTAAATTTTGATAAAAAAAAAATTAAAATTTTTTTGAAAATTTGTAAGTAGGTACAGTAGAATCTCAGAAAGATGAATGGTTCTAAAAGATGAACTGCTCGGAAAGATCAACGGAAAATGTTCACTTTTCAGTGTTCAAAAAGATGAACGGGTTAAAATTTTGTACTCGAAAAGATGAATACTTTATTCCCAACATAATTTTTTACTTCTTCTTTGCCTTTAGTTCCTCCTGAACAATGCTGTTGAGCTTGTTTTAATTTGTTATGTAAATAATTTTTAATGTTAATATTTAATATTTAATATTCTTCCTCAAACATACGTTGATGCTCGAAAAGATGAACAATTTGAAAAGATGAACGGGCCCTGTTTTATATCTGTTCATCTTTTCGAGATTCTATTGTATATAAAATTGAACTTTTTAGGAATTTCTGTAAACAAAATTGGTGAAGTCAAATTAGTACCTACGTAAACGATTAAACTGAGAAAAAAAATGATTATACGGTACCTAACTACTACAGTTAGGCATCTATACCTATAGAAACAATTTTTAGAAAAATTGGTCCTGCTTCCCAAAAGCTTGGATTTTTTTTAAGATGATTAATTGGTTAGATAAGACGCATCCTTTATAGTTACTTTAATCATGTGGGCATCAAAAAAATATAATATTTTAAAATATCAATTAGTCCATTTTATGAAAAAAAAAACTTTATCTTGAAGAGCGCAGTGAAACATGATATACCACAAAATACTAATTTTTGCACATTCATACATAATATATCTGAATGAGGGGAAAGAAGGAATAATTAAGACAAAAAAAGTGACTAAAGAAATACCAATTTATGACAGTTTTGTTTATAAAAGTACTGTTTAAGTGGCCATAAAGGTCAAGGGCCTTCCGTGCGTTGGGTGGAAAAGTTTTATTTTTATTTTTCAAGTCGTGTGAAGCACGTTAATGCAGACCCCACTTTTAATGGTCATAAACTGATAAAACTGTTATAAATGTATATTTCCGTAATCTCTTTCTAAAATAATTTTGTTAACGATAATAATTTTCTTAAACGCTGTAGATATAGCGAAAAGAATTTATGGCGGGTACCATTTTTAACGAATAAATACACTTGCACCAATTTTTCCGTATATCACTAATATAAGTATACATACATTTAATGGAAACTTATTTTAATTCATAAATAACAGTATCTGCTGGCAAATCAGATTTTGGACCTGTATACGGATTGACCTTGAAAAAAAAATAATATCCCTTGGCATTTAGATTTTAAACCATTATGCACTTTAACTCCATGTAAATATTAAACTCTAGTCTAGTTTATACATATGAAACCAAATTAAGTTTCCACATAAAAAAAAATAGTTTCCCATCTCTTGAGATAAAAAGTTCTTTTTTGAAAGAAATTTAGCTTGTCAATTTTATTATACAGCAACCAGGCAATTATATTGATGGTGCACATTGGTAAAAGAAGCATTTTATTACTTGCTTTATATCACAAAAAAAATTTTTTTAAATAAAATAAAAATTTAAAATTGACATCCTGCTCAAAACTTTTAATGGTGTTTTTTTTTAAAGAAAAATCTCATTTCACACATTTATTTTGAAAACAACCGATTTTACGATATATTTTATTTTAATTTATTTGTTTCTTTTATTTACTTTTCTTGTCTTTGTGTTATTTCATTTTATTTCACTTTATTTTATTTTATTACATTTTATTTTATTTTATTATGCTTTATTTTATTTTATTTTATTTCATTTTATTTTATTTTATTTTATTTTATTTTATTTTATTTTATTTTATTTTATTTTATTTTATTTTATTTTATTTTATTTTATTTTATTTTATTGTATTATATTTTATTTTATTTTATTATATTTTATTTTATTTTATTTTATTTTATTTTATTTTATTTTATTTTATTTTATTTTATTTTATTTTATTTAAATTTAAACTAAGAGCAAAGTAAATAAATTTATCTTTTATTTTTGAGTATTGAGTGAATTTTTTTCACAGAAACTCCTAACCAACTTGATTTAAGCATCGGAACTGGTTAAAAATGATGTCCCACAAGTTAAGATTACCACTTCAAGCTATTAAGATTCTAATAATTGAATTAATTGTCATGAATTTGTCATGAAAGAAAAAAAATTGTGGCGCTTGTTTAAAAAAAAACAAAAACCCTAACAATTAATCAAATAATTAGAATCTTGAAATTTTTAAGTGGTAATGCTAACATAACGGAAATTAAAAAATGTCCAAGGTTAAAATAAATTTTTCACTGATTGCGAAAAGAATTAAATTTCACGCTAACTGAACTTATGAATGACGAAAAAGAAACTAATGCTTTTGAATACCTAGTCTAAATTTTTTTTTTTTTTATTTAGATTTTTGATTGGTATAAAGAAGACTTGGAAAATTCAAAATAAAAAGATAAAATAATAAAAAAAAAAACAAATGAAAATCGAGTTTTAGGTGAACACATTATTTCAAAAAGTAGCGAGTTTATTGGGCCCCACCGTTCTACGGATTTAACCATACTGAATTTCTTTCTCTGGAAAAAATATTTGAAATAAAAAAAAAATTAATCTACGACAGTGAGCTATAAATAATTTTTCGTCGAACGAAACTTTGTTTGTGACTTTTGTTCATCCCTGAATTAAAAAATTAAAACTACCCTAAGAAAAACACTAGAATTTTTACTGGAATCATTATATTTAAAAAAAGATTTTATATCTTTTTTTCGTTAAATAAATCAAAAGCTTGAATTGAATATCAATTAATTATCATTTCACTCAAAAACTTATTTTTTGAATATTTTTGTCGTTTAATATTTATTTTCGTCATGAATATGATCGCATATCTCTTATTAGTTTTAATTTCACTTCATATTAATATTTAAAAAAAAATGTAAATATAGGTATGTAATGCTATGGAATTAAATTAAATTATTAAACACAAAATTTTTTGTCAAACTTTTTTAATATAGGTAAATATATTTGTCAATATGCTATGAAATATTAAAAAAAAATTTAAATCCTGGAATGTACGTTCCTATTTACAATATCTATTAATTTTTCATTTCAAAATATTTACTTAGCTATAGTTAACATTATTCATTAGCAAACGACATAATATTTGGCGGGAGTCATTTGCAAGATAAAATTACAAATAAATATAAATAAGATTCCGCAGTCAAATCTATCAATTTTTTCTGTTACCCTGAAGAAAAAAACACTGCAGCACTAAGGTCCTTAGTTTCTTTCTTTATTTAAGCACTTAGGTATAATTGTACGAAAACCGTGAACATTAAGTTTATCTTTGTTTCTTATTGATTTAAGCAAAACACATAATTTTATAATTTGTGTAAAAAAAAAAAAAATAAACCCCACAATAACACATTCAAGACTCATTTTAACAAATAAATTGTAAATCTTGCAAACCAACACATTTGCCACCTAACAAAGTGCTGCATACAAAACTACGACAGAAATTTTACGAAGTGGTCGTTTTCGCGAGTTGATTCAAAGACAATGTAAAAATTCCCGAAATAACTAGGGATTCGATGAAAAAAGCAAGATTTGCAAAACGATTTTCATCAAAATCCATAGTTAAATTAAGTTTTTCTTTAAAAAAAAGTTCAAAAATCACTTAAAGTATAAGATCATTCTGCCTCTCAAGGCTTCATATTACCTAGGTATGAACCTATCAATATTTATTTTTGTATGTCTTTTTGAATTCACTAGGTACCTACGTGTCTACTCAAATATTTTCCGTGTTAGAAGCACCTAAGAAAAAATAGATAGATTATACATACCTAGGTAATAGCAATAAAAGTTAGGTAGGTAGGTAACCTACGTCAAACACCATTTTTGTGTAGCAAGGAAATTAATATGTCTCTTAACATAAAGGCTTACATATTGTCTTTTTCTGGGATATCTACTCTTTTATGTTTTGGTTACAGTAATTTGTGTTTTCAAAAAAAAAAAAAAACAAACCTTGTTTAATTTCTCTGAACTGAAAATCAACCAAATAAATTTTATTTTAACAAGCTCTATCCAATGAGAGCTTATAATAAGCACAACCAACAAAACTAAATGCCATATAGAGTAGAAAATATAGTAGGTAGGTATAATCAATTGAAACAAAATAGGTAAGTCACACAAATTTAAATTTCATGGAAAACTCGCCGCCAAACAATTAGTCAGGCTTTTTTTTTTGGGACCGGATTTAATCTGTCATTCCTATCGTTACAGTCCAATTTATTTTCAAGCTAAAAATAAATCCCTCAACAATATACCTAGGTACTTATAGCCAATGCTGCCCAGCCCCAGTTCTATGCTGAAGAATAAACGATCGTTATTTTTCAAAATAAATTGCACGCAACTTACCTATGTACAATGTACATACCCACATGCACTTGTATATACATAATCTCAATATAAACCTATCTGCCTATACATATGCGTATATCTCAGTGCTCTTGCCGTTTGCCATTGCCAGGCTTTTGAAATGCATGCCCAAAATGACGTTCGCAAATACCGGTATAATTTTCCGGTTATTTGCTCAAGCCTGTTGTCAACATTTTTCTTTCATCACAGACCAGACTACTCCCCTTTACCCTTACTGTCTATATAGTCCGCCATCGTCGTCCGTTTATGAAAAATGTCCAAAGAACACAGAGGTATAGGTAGGTAGGTGTACCGTGAACCTATGCCAGAGGACAGGCATAAGACAGAGAACATATAGCTAGTTAACGAATTTGAAATATTTTTTTTAAGTGCAATGCTCCCAAAGTCCCAATCCCAACATCTGCTTGAAAATTGCCCAACAACTGCAGAAGCAGCACTCAGCACCACGAAAAGATACAACCAGTGGTACAAGATACTTGTTGAAGTTTCGCAATCAAACAAAATACAAAACAAACAACACCAACAACAACAGACAAAATAGTAAGTGGAGAACGAACAAACAAAGAGGAGACAGAAGAAAAGATACAACAACAAAAAAAAGAAGTAAAATACAATTAATTCGATTATCCACGCACCATTCCAAATTTCAAGCCCAGAAAAAATGTTGAGAAAGATTCCACAGTAATTATGTTTCCATTTCCATCCAGATGTTGCAATTCTCAGATACAATTAATCAAAACCCAGCAGCGAGTGTATCTTTTAATAAACACTCATGTAGTAGGTAGGCAGGTATTTTTATTTTATTTATTTTCTTTGTCGCTCCTTTCACTTCACATTCACTTCATTTTCACATTGGATTCTCGTGAATCATATCAATTTTTTTTTTATATGAATTTTATCAATTCTCAATCTGAATCTGAATTGTTGGTTCATAAAGAACTGAAGATATTATAATTTCAAATCTTTCACATATCACGAGAGACACACGAAAAAACAAAAAAATGATACAAAGATACACGATTCGTAAGAACTTCACATTCGATAATAAAATTTCACGCGCTAACGTACCGTTCAATATGCAGTTACCGTGCTAACTAACTATTTGTGGCGGTCGGGCTTCGCGCTTTAGTCTTTTGCAGATTAAAGTCTGCACAGAGGTAGGTGTATAGTTTTGGTTTTTGGGGAGCATATAGTGGGGGCGGAATATGGGGGAAGTTGTACTAAAAAGAGTGAATAGAAGAAACTGGAAACAGTCAAGTCACTTTGCAGAGAGATACATTATACATATTATATTGGGAACAGATTGTATATGGTGGTGCTCAGAGCGCAGGTTTATTTTGTCTTTTATGCTGTGCTACTGCTGCTGGTGCTCTCTCCAAATTATTCGTATAATTCGTATATCTTTTTGTTTTTGTTCTTTTTATTTAAACTCGATGTACCGGTTTTTGTGTTATCCGACGCTATACATACGTTTGGCTCTTCAGATTCAGCCTCGTCTTATCTATCAATTGCCCATGGTTGTCTTTGGAACGCAACAATCTTTTTTTTTTCTTGGTTAAGATGTTGATTGTTGGGCTTTTGTTGTTCTTGGTTTAAAGGCTTTACATTTTTTTGAAAAATGAAGATATGGAATGAAAAAAGCAACACAATAAACAATTTTTTTTACATAATATATATACATACATTTATATGTATGTAGGTAACTATGAATGTAATCGAAGCCATATGATACCTATTGCTCAATTTGTTAGAAGTCGAACAAAGTTTAAAGCTTATTATAACTGCAAATGGGTAGGATTACGATTGCTCTAGGTCATAGGGCAAGTATTGGTCTCGTTTAGAAAAGAATTTTTTTGAGGTTTTAATCAAACTTGACATTACGATGATGGAGAAGCACAAAACTTTGGTTTTCGGCATGACTATACCAGTGGTCTATTTCACCATTTTACAATTTACAATTACAAACTTGTACTGATCTTGCATTCAAAAATAAGTAATTGCATGCATTATAAATTAGTTATATTACAAATTTGTTGAATTTTGTAAGAAAATTTTACAGGTGAAAGTTGATCTGTAAAGTTTTCTACAATTTTGTATTCTTTTAAATTTTTCTGAAACGTTTTTGAGTGCAGAATACAAAAATAAAAATGCAATTACTTTTATTTAATACAGTATTAATACAAATTTGTAGTTGAAAATTGTAAAGTAGTGAAATAGACCACTGTATGTCGGTCTGTGCATCAAGCTAGAGCTTAAATGGGTAATTAGCTTCAAATTTTGTACAGAACTTTTTTTAGTATAATTTTCATAAAAAAAATCCGGATTTTCGTTTAAGTTCATCTATAGAACGAGTAGTTTCCATACAATAATTTTTTATTTTTCCAATTTTTCTTAAATAGGTCCCAAACGATTTTGCTTAAAATTCGTATCTATAATTTTGTTTATAGCTGGTTTACATATCGATGGTTAAAGTGTAGAATCTCGTAAGTCGAAAAATTACAAAAAAATATTATTAATGCAAAAAACTCAGCAGAATCAGTGCCACCTTCAGACAATTTCAGCGTCACAATGTTGTTTTGAACATTTTACAAAAAAAAAGCAAAATTCAAAACCTCTTACTACATATATTGTAAATACCTACATCGCGTACAAAATTTGGTAATTTTTTTTTTTGATTTCTGAAAAAATGGAAAAAAGATTTACGACGTTCTGTACTTAAGCCGTTGGTATATACATATATATGCTGTCATATAGTATGTGCAGTAGAATTTTACGGACTTTTTTTGAAAAAAAAAGAACGAAAATAAAAAAATGATTCAGACCTAAAAATATGCCAATTTACGAACTTTTTAAATATCTACAGTCAACGGCATCATAAGTTTGGGATATACCTATAACAGCCAAAATTTCTTTTTTCTTAAATTGAAAACGGCGGTGCTTAGTATATCAAATTTAGTATTGAACGTTAAAGCTGAAAATTTGAGAATTTTGTGTTTATCTACGGCTTATATGGCAACACAAGTTAAGCAGTAAATGGCACAGCTTGATTTATGTTGTTAAATCATTTTTATGGCGACTGTAAGTTAAAAAAAGAGATTTTTTTTTCAAATTTTAAACGAGTATTAGATTTTATCTTTTTGATATTTTACACCAAATGTGTATCTTTTTTTTTATATTTAAAAATGTCATTAAGGGTTTATTTGTTTGTTTGTTTAATTTTTTTGCAACGAATTGTCATTATTTTTAAGCATGTTCACTGATCAACTGGGATTTTTTTTAGAAAATAGGTTAAGTAAAGGTTCTTTCCTTTATACTTTGAAACTCTGTGTTTTGCTGTCTAAAACTACATATTTAATTATTTTTTTTATGAACTTGGACAAAATTTTAAATATACAAAGTTTTTTAACATTAGCAAATTTACCTTACAAATTGGTATTTTAAAAAAACCGATGAACAAAATATATTATATTAATAACAATAACAACGGTTATATATAACTATCTAATTGACTACTTGAAATTGAATGAAAATAATTTTGAAAAGATATACGACAAAATCAAAAACAAAAATCAAGGAAAAACAGATTAGTAAAAATAACTGAAGTGTTTTTAGAACAAAGTAGAAACTGAAATTGAAAAGTTTAAAAATAAGATACATAGATAAATATGAAAATGAGAATTTAAGTATAAAATTAGATTAAAAAGAAAAGGTGACTTGATGACACCATATGATACTTACTTGTTAACATGGCAGTTTTGCAGCACTATCTGAATTTTTACTTTATGATCTCAAAGGAGTGTATCTGTAGTTGTAACTGTAGCAGAAGTTAAAGTTTTTTTTTTATTGTACTATACTATTTATTTCTTGCTGGAATATATGTTTATGTACCTGCAATAGCAGTTTCAGTTTCACATTGTAGCGCTGTGTACCTATATAATTTTTGTAAGTTTGACAGTTCTACGAGCTACAGTAACGAACCATTTTGTTCAGCCAGTTAAGAAAATCAAAAACGGCAGTGCTCACTTCACGCACATAAATAATTTCGGATTCCTCTTGAATTTCGTTTTCAGTGTTGTTACTTTATTTTGTCTACAGAAAATTTAGTACCTACATTATATTGAAAGCAATTTGTTGCTTATAAAAAAATGTGATAAAAATACACAGTGAACTCTCTCATAACCGGACACTGATGGTACCCAGAAAATTGTCCGATTACAGAGGTGTCCGCTTATGAGAAAACAAAAAAAATTAAATCGAAAACCTTTTAAAAAAGAAATAAGCATATTCATATTCTAGAATTTTCCTATTCTAATCCGAGTGTGTTTTCGTTTACTAAAATTGGAACGTACGCGAGAAAAAACAAAATTTCACCCATGAATAAAATATATCCAAGGAAATTTAATTTTGATTTTTTTCTTGCGAGGATTTTACCCTTATATATCTTCATATTTCTACAAGTTATGAAATTAACTATCCAAAAATACCGAAATGGGCCTTGTAAAAATTGAAAAATAGTACTCCACATGCACTTTGTCGAGTTATGAGAAAGCCAAACTCTATTGAGCCAAACTCGATTGCGGTTATTGAATTTGGTGTCCGCGTCCGTTTATGGGAGAGTTATTATTACGAAAAATCATTAATTTAATTCTGTTCTTTGAAATCTGTCCGGTAATGAGAGGTGTCCACTCATGGGAGGTGTTGGTTTGCAGAGAGTTTACTGTATTCGTATTATGCTTATTATTTTACAAAAAATTTCAAAGTTTAGACCCAATAATAAAATATGAATATGAACTTTTAAAAAAATTCATATTTTCCATTTGGCACATGGATTAATAAATTATTTGAAAATTAGTTGGTACGTGCCAAATCATTTCTATTTTATTTTCCATTCATTTATTCATCTAAATAGGTAAATAATATTAAATAAGTTTATATTTGTACACACATAACTCAGCTGAACATCATCCGATTTGCAGGGAGATTTATTTATTGGATTCCTGTTGACCCAGTTGAAGACACTACGGAGCCGGAAATTTGAAATTTCAATCGGAAAAGTGGAAACAGTAGAAAAATCGTGAAAACACAAAATTGCATACTTTCAGGGGTGGATGGTGGTTATATCTGAAAATTTCATATGGCAATGATTGTTTCTAAATAAAAGGTAACAAACACTTGGGAGTTGACAATCGGAAAATTTTGTCATTCACACAAAATGGGATCACCAACAGATGGCGTAACGCATGCCAAAAATTTTTTGTTTGAAGCCCCATAAATTTTATTTTTACTTTTTAAAATGCTAAAATTGATGAAAAAGTTAGTTGTATGTATATAAAAATAAAAACCTGTTTATATAACATCTAACATAATGTAGTTACTCCGAGGATATCATTTTTGAATATGATTAATGGTAGAAAACGCTCTTTAATTTTGGAAGAGAATATTAAAGAAAACTGTCAAAATTCCGAAATGATGACTTGCTGCTAAAAACGGCAATTGTTAAATCCATTTGCCTATAAAAGTCAATTAATAAGTTCAAGTGACCTCAACACCAAAGATTGCGTTTCACCCAGGTACGACAGTTGGGCTCATCTGCAGTTAGATTAAATTATATTCAATCGCTCTACTAAAACAGAAGTAGTTTTCTAAATTTTTTCACCTTCGTTATTATAATTTAAAGCAAATTCTATTTTAATTTCTCTTAAAGTGGCAATACTTATATGATAAACGGCCTTCTTATATGCCATAGAAAATGCAAAAAGAGCACATCTCATTGAAGATGAATTCTGGGTATCTAACCGCTTGCTTATATTATCTTCTTTGCCAATATTCTTCATTTTTCAGAATTTATAAAAATGCACTCGGGATAGATAGACAGACGGCTAAAGTGGAGGGATACAAAATAATGTTGTCTTGAATGTTCGTGGATGCAATATTGTTGTCTGCTTGAATGGATTTACTTTTTACTGACAGCATAGGCTTTAGATACTCTCTCGCTGTTTCCATCTACTCAGACACTGTCTACGTCTATTGACCCTTAAGACAATGCAGCTTTTACTTTTCACCGCATACAAAAAAAAGGTGTTGATAAAAGTTTGACAAGCTCTTCTGCTTTTGATAAATGACTATATATCTTCACAAATTATCAAGAGAAAGGTGGTTGTTGTAAGTTGTTTTTTTTTTTCTTATTGAAAGTCATTTCGTTGTGCTAATAACACGTAGAACATACTTGTCCTCAGAGGGAACTGAAAGAAAAGAACTTCATTCAAGGATTTCTTTTGACACTCTTTATATACCTATTCTAGTATCTGCTTTTACCTACAATCTTGTTTTACCTACCTATTCAAACTTAATTATAATTCTCAAAAACTATAAGAACATCTTGTCTTATTAATTAAAATTCACATGTGGGTCGTATGAACTTGCATTTGTAGTTCAAGATTTTAAGGTGGCTATAAGCATTGGTTTTAGTTAATAAGTCTTTTTACTTATTTTTATCTTTTAGCTAAAATACTAATTATATTCCCTAATCAAAATTTGTATATTTTTAAACACCACCAATGTTCAATTTCCATCCATATTTTCTTCAAAGTTTTCCAATTTTTCTTCTTCTTTTGACTGCATTATTAAAAAAAACCTACCTACCTACCTACTCCCTTTTTCAATTAAACATCTTTGTAACAAACTACATTTTCCTATATACTACCTATACCTACCTTCTTCTGCAAATTATTATTCTCAGGTGTTGAAACTGCCAACTCTATTGTCAAAAAGAATATAAGAACTGTGAAGTTGAAAATTTTCCCAATTGTCGTAAATTTTCCAACCAACTTGAATTCAAGACAGAAAATAAAAAAGACGATATTTGTATCCTTTTTTCTTTTAGAAAAACCAGCTTGCAACTGCAATATAACGATGAGACACGATGCGATGATGGCAGAAATGAAATTTTGTATATATTTTTTGAAGACATTCGTGGTATGTGTTGGCGCGTTGTGGTTATTGTGCATTGTATAAGCGGTTAATACGCGCATCGGATATGCTCTTCAAGTGCGCGCTAGCTAGACACCTTCACGTATCGTGAAGTGTTTAAAGTCTGAGAGGTATCGTTGCAAGTTTTTAAGAACAAATGAAAAAATTTTGTATTTGTATTGTTACTAAAATTATCCAAAGCTATCTCGAGTAATAAAAATTTGATGGAAATCAATTGAGGTGATATTAAGAAATAAATTAATTTCTTGCTATTGAAATGTTGTTTAAATTTGGTCTGAAAAAATATTCTTTTTACCACAATATAATTTATTTTTCCAAAACAACATACAAATTTTGTTTTAAAATTTTTTAAAGGTTTTCAAGATATAGGTGAAATTCTCAAAAACTTTCAGTTTTATTGAACAAATGTGAACAAATTTTAGCTTATAAAATTTTACACAAAAAAAAATACATTTCACATTTTTTTTCTACGAGGAATTGAATGAAAGAAACTACTTAAACGCACTCAGTAAACCGAAGGGTGATGTGAATAAAGTACATTATATATAATAAAATAACTGATTGTAACATTTGCCCATGTTTTCTGAAAATCTATTGCTTCTACGAATAAATGATATTTGAGGTTTTTTTTATGTTAAATTTCTTAAGCTTCAATTTTTATCTTCATATTTTTTTTAAACTGATATATACTTTTGAGAATTTCATCCCCTTTCCCTCCCCTTGTTCCAAGAAAATTGAACTTTTTGGGAGATGCTAAGGACAATAAATATTTGGCGACGCGTTTCGAAATTAAAATTTCATCTTAAAGCTCGATTTAATATTTTATTTTTTTTTTCTAAAAGATGAAATTTTTATTATTTAGAAACGCGTCACCAAATAAATAAAATGTTGTTTTTAAAAATAAGTAAGCATTCAAATATTTATAAAAAATGAACATTTAATATTTTATATTTCATTTTCATGGTAGGTATATTAATTTTTGTTTAGTTTTTTTTTAACAAACAATTTATAAAAACAAATTATTTATTTTGATAAAACTTTCAGTTTCTTCTTATCACTGTTTGAACTTTGTGTTAATCTACAGTTAGATAACCCGAACGATAATCATACACTAAAATAAGCCCTTAAAATATACTTATCATTTCACAAATAAAAACATAAAAGCTACAAAAATAAAAGTGTTATCCTTTTGTGTTCACTAATCTGTAATTAGATTCCAAGATTTAAAAAATGTAAAAAGTTATATGAGGGCATAAGACTTACATATATAGACGCTAGATCTAGCTCAGGTGTTATATGTTATCTGGATGTATGGTAATCTTAAATAGTTTCTCAGTGTGCGAAACGAAAAAATATTTTTAGATAGTACATAAATTAATTTATGAAAAAGGATGCGTATACGCCGTAGTGTACAAAATTAATTAAACTAATCATAAATGGCGCTGATCTGTGAGAAAAATGCCAAAGAGAGGAATTTAATTTGAAATCAGGGCATCAAAAGCCTCCCAAAATAGCTTTGCATGAATTAGTTATTCAAACGATTAATTGTAAGCAAAAAATATTATGAACTAATTTATACCTTGAAAAATTTCTTGCAAAAAATTTCATTTAGGCGATAGACAAAACTTTAAATTTGGAACAAATAATATTTTCCTTATATCATTTTTCATAATAAATAAACCTTATATCATTTTTTAAAAATTGTTTTCATTTTTTAAAAATTGTTTTCATTTTTTTATCCCGCCTTTATGTAATAAAATGGACCAATGGGTCGCACGAAAATTGTGAACAATATAGCACCGTGTTCCAAATATACTTATTTATTAGAAATAAAAATTGATTAATCAACCTCTGAAATGACACCAAAAGATTTCTTAAACAAAATCTCAATTTATGAGTAAAAAATTTGAAAATCGTTGGAGCAGTTTTTTTAAAAAATATAATTTTGTATTCATAACACTTTCTAAACATTTTTAAGAAAAAATTTTATTTTAAAAATCTAAAAAAAAATTTTAGTATACAATTCTTTTAAAACTTTTTGAAACATTGTGCATTAAAAAATTGATCAAAATCAGTTGAACCGTTTTTGAAAAAATCAAAAATTAAAAAAATAATTCTATGAGAGGTACGATTTATAACAATTTTTTGAAATTTTTTCTATAAAATGGAAGCATTTTTGTAAAACAAATTTAATGATATTTTTATACAAAAAAGATGTGGACAAGTTTTTGAGAAAAATAAGATTTTCATTATTTGCTAAAAAAAATTTCTATTGGAAGTACCGTTATTTTTGGCCCTAAAAAAATTTAAAAGAATGTGTCCGGGGAATGCCCAAAACATGCTAGTTACTAAGTTTAAAGAAAATCGACTAACCCGTTGAGGCTGCAGCCGAAAGGATAGGAAGTTAAAAAAGATGCGTATACGCCATAGTGTACGAAATTAATAAAATAAATCTTAAATGGCGATGATCTGTGTGAAAAAATTCCAAAGAGAGGAATCAAATATGAATTCAGGAATTTAAAAATAAATTTGAAGAACCAATTGTGAAACAATTTCCATTTCTGTCCCTTTTTAAGCTATACCCATTCTGTGCATTAAACATTGAATTGTCATTTAAGACAATTTTTCTCGAAAATTTTTGGAACAATGATATTAGAAATTTAATGGCCATAATATTATTTTATTTGTAGCTGAGAGGTAGAATACAACATCCACACAAAATTTGTCACTTTCATGAAACTTGACAAAAACCTAACCTATACATCTAGGATTTAACATCAGACTCTTACAGACAATGATTGAATCATGGATTATACCTTCAATGTTATTCCACAATGCCCATTTTATGTTTTTGACGCAAAATTTGAATATCCAGAAATTAAGCAAATTTTTTTTTACATAAAATTTTACCATCCAGAAATATGGGTGTATTTATTTCTTTACAGAAACAACATGTTAAAATAAAATTTTGACTCCAAAATTTGTACAGTTTTTCATCAATAACTTTTAAATTAAAATAGTTGTCAAAAATGTTTGATAACAAAATTGTAAGAGAATATTCACAACAAAAATGAAACGAAAAAAACTTCTCTACAATCAATTAATTCGAAGATTAACGCATTAAGGCGTAATATTGTCCTTTTAAAAATACCGGTCCAATTGGAAAGGTTTTTTATCCGAACTTTTTGGATTTATAGGTTCTCCAGCAAACAAACGGAAAAATCCTTCCTAGGATTTTGTGTACATAATGTATGTATTTCCAAAAGATTTTTTTCTAATGTTTAAAAAAAAAGATTTTCTAGATCGTTTAGTGTCCTCATTTATAATATTTAAAAATCGTATAAAATAACAACCCAAAGGTCAATACCTACCTACCGTACCTCGTGGACTATATATTAGGTTTATCGCTTGAGGACGTCGTCACATTGTCGTTGATGGCGTGTTGGTCGTGTTTACACATTTGAGCTGTGTTGTTATATTCCATTTTAGATGCCTTCCTCTTACTCTACATATAAGCCCTTTCTCTTTGCCTTAAGCTGTTGGACTCTTACTAGCATGACATTCAATGCACTCAAACGTGCGAATGGTGTAACATGATCCTTTATTTCCCACAAAATTGCCGCTTTAATTTGTCAGTGGGTTCTTATGCTTATACTCGTATGTATATTATGTAGTGTCCGCTTTAGATTGAGGATTGGGACAGACATCATGAAAGGCTCTATACATAACAAAACCAAAACAACAAACAACAGAGTTATGAGTCTTTTGATTATATACGTATGTATGTATACGTACCTATTGGGAAGGACAATGGTAACGGATATATGCGCGACGGTGACGATGACAATGAGGTGTTAGGTGTTTGTTTTATATTCCTTGAGGGCATATATACGAAGTGCGAAAAATTATGAAAACAAAAAAAGGATACGACCATGAAACTGCTCGTCCCCCAACCCTCGTTTCATAACAAACGCGCGCTGCACCGTGACGACCAACCGAAGCGACTTGCCATCAGTGTATCGTATTCATAAAGAGAGAGAAAGAGAGAGAGAGAGTGAAAGAGATAGAGAGATTTTGTCATCAAGGCAAGAGGTGTTGATAATTAGAATAAATTTTGCAAGGATGAGTTTTTTTTATTTGTTCGGCAATTCCTTTTTCGCATGATAAGTGTTTGCTTTTGTCGTGACTTTTTATTGCGTTTCCTGCAACATATTTACTGCGAAAATGTTTTTTTTTTTTTGTGACAATAACGGCAGGAGCATAATTATACATGTAGATACTGGGGGAAGTTAGGTGTGATAAATTAAGTGTTCAGGATTTTTTGTTTTCTTTTTTCAAAATGCAGGTGTTTCATTATTTTCTGTTTTTTTTTGTGAGGGATTTTTTTTTTTTTTTGGAGGGATTGGGTTATGTAGAATATGATTCGTTTGTTGAATTCAAAGTTTTGGGACCTTTTTGATTTGAAATATTAAATTTTGTGTTTACGAAAAAAGTATAGACAACAGACGGAAGCGAAAGTCCAACTAACTCAATTGACACTTTTGTTATTTTTTTAAACACAATTAAAACTTGCCTCTTAGTATTTATATAAAAGGAAGGAAATATACACCCTCATATACGATTTTATAAACTAAATGGCAACACGGTCACACAGAGTCAAACGTTTATACAGGCACAGAGTAACTAGGGTCACACAGTCACATATCAACGTATAGTCTCAAGAGCACACGGTCCCATAGTCGCAATTGGTAGCATGGTCAAAAGGCCACACTGTCACACGGCTACACGATCCCATAGTCACAAGGTGACATGGTTACACGGTCACATGGTTACACGGTCACTTGGCCACACGCATATAGGGTTTATAGGGTCACATAGTCTAAAGAGCACACAGTCCTATAGTCACAATTGGTAGCATGGTCAAAAGGGCACACTGTCACACGGCTACTCGGTCCCATAGTCACTCGGGCACATTGTTACATGGTCACATGGCCACACGCATATAGGGTTTTCACGGTCACTTAGCCTCCAGAGTACATTGTCACACGGCTACACTGTCCCACAGTCACATGGTCACATGGTTACACGGTCACATGGCCACACGCATATAGGGTTTTCACGGTCACATAGTCTCAAGAACATACGGTCCCTTAGTCACAATTGGTAGCATGGTCAAAAGGCCACACTTTCACACGGCTACACAGTCCCATAGTCGCACGCTCATATGGTTACACGGTCACATGGCCACACCCATATAGGGTTTTCATGGTTACACGATTAGACAGCCAAAGAGTTACTCGGTCATAAAGTCTCAACAGCACACGGTCGCATAGTCACAAGGTCACATGGTCAAAAGGCCGGACGGTCACACCGCCACATGGTTACACGGTCCCATAATCACACGGTCACATGGCCACACGGATACACGGTCACACGATAACATAGTCACAAGGTCACATGGTCACACGGCATACACAGTTAGACAGCTACAAAGTTA
Organism: Epistrophe grossulariae; assembly: GCA_929447395.1. Classification (NCBI taxonomy): domain Eukaryota; kingdom Metazoa; phylum Arthropoda; class Insecta; order Diptera; family Syrphidae; genus Epistrophe; species Epistrophe grossulariae. Next base: position 148,511,200 of record OV839566.1, on the reverse strand, counting down.
CTCGGTCACAAAGCCTCACTGATACATGTTCACACGCTTACACTGCAGTCACATGGTTAAAAGATCACATAGTCACACGGCTACAAGGTCATATGGTTGCATCCGGCACATGACTAGTTACACACTCACACGAACATTTGGAATAAAATACCAAAAACTCTGGATTTTATTTTATGGAACAAATAGCTACAATTTTGACTTTCTATTTGCTACTCGATAGTACTCAAAAAATCTATTGATAAAAGTGTCGAATTAAAACGAAAGTACATATAGATACTTCGTCAGCATTCATACCTACAAGCTTTACTTAATATTCTTGAAGTTGGTTTAAGAAATAAGTTCTAAAAAACAATAAAGTATCAGACAGTATTGTCTAATTCAAATTTTCTATGATATAGGACATTTTACTGACTTTATTATAGACACAAGCAAAACTCATTCAAATTCAAATAACATATATTTTTTCCACTCCAGTACTTTTTCAGGTGTTTTAACTCACCAAACACCATAAATCACAAACAAATTCATCCGGAATATGACACACCAAAGTAGAACATACATACATATTATATTTTACCATTTGAATGTGTTTTTTTTTTTTTAAATTAACGTTTCTACTATACTTCCGCAATTTGCCTAAAAGAAAAAGTTATCTCAAACTTTAAATTCGAAAAAGTCATAATTTTTGCCAAATTTCTCAATAAGTTCACCCAAATTTAATGGTCACATTCAAAAAAAAAATTGGTTAAATGGAAAAAATCCATTTGCGAAACTTTCCATTACTTATTACCGCACCAACTTTTGCCAAAATTTTTCGAAATGGGAATGGTGGCTGCCTGATGGTTAAATGGTTAAATAAAATAATAAAAAAAAAAAAAGAAACCTCAGAAGAGATATATTTTATGCCTACAAAACTGAAATAGTGTAAATCTGTATGTAATACCTTTTTACAACTCCTCTTCTCTTCTCTCCTCTTCATGTCAGAATGAAGGGATGAATTGAAAATGTTTTTACCCAAGGGTGAATCTGGGAAATCTTGGAATAAAGAGTTTCTACACTTCGTTTCGTATATATAAGTATATATCTTAGATTTTTATGTCTTCACCCAAAGTAGGTGCATATAGGAGTATACCGAGAATAAGATGTCTCTAAAGTCATACGTATCTATATCCTTCTAGGATACAGAATGAAAAGATAAGGAGAATGAGTTAAGTATATATAAATGCAAGCAAAAGAATCTTCTAATAAAAATCTGAAGCAAGATAGAAAAAAATATTTCTTATGTTTGCCAACCTCAATGGGAATTTTTAATGAGAGTGTGGTTCGTTTCCACAAGGAAAAGGATTGCGAAAGTAGAATTGAACACTTTTTTTTTTGAACGTAAAAATTTTATTTGATAAAAAAGAAAAGAATCCACACTACACCTGTTCTCAGAGATTTTTCTTAGATCTGGGTTTCTGTGTCTTGGCATTTTGAAATAGGTAAACCAACCGCAAAAGGAAAATCGAAGACAAAAATAATAATTCTTGGCAATCTACATTCATTCGCATTTACTTTGACTTGCTAAATGTATAAGATGGGCGGGTAATTTCTTAATTTGATTTTTATTTTGATCCAAAATTAAGTACATATAGGTACAGTAAAAATTTTGAAAAATGATAACATTGTTCATTTGGTGTTTTTCTGAAGAAAATTAATTTTATCATTTTAAATTTGGAAAAAAATAAAGACAAGAGTTTATACTTTGTCAAAAACATTAGTTACACCATTACCTCATTATATTCGGTTACAGGAAAGGGGTCATCTCGCAGATGACATTTAGACATTTCGTTTGTCATTTTTTGTTGTCAAATTTTTATTTTACTATTTTATTTTCTCGCAAAATCATCATTTCGCAAAGTTTACATTGCAATTTCATTATATCGCATAATATTGATTCGCTAATTTGTGTATATTGCATTTCATTATTTTGCATTACTACATATCTTGCTAATTATTATAATCCATATAATATGCTGAAGCTTTTAAATTGTTTTGCCTTTCGATATTTTAGGTGAAAATTCACTCCAAAAATAAAAACAATATCCATTTAAAATGCAGGTTTGCAAAAAATGAAAGCCATCCTTTGCCCACTACAAAACGTAAATCAATAGTAAACGAAAAAATAAAATGCGAAAGAAATTATGCAAAATTATAATTTTTACTGGTTTATTCAAAGATTAATTAAAAATTCGCGAAAAAAAATATTGAAAGTCGGTTAAAATTAATTTTAATAATTGAGACATAAGATTTGCGAATAATTTTTATGCTAGTTGCTATTGTTTAAGATAGTATCATGTGAGTACATAAATATGAGCAGTTAAGCACATATGCATGAAACTTATGGTTTAAAATGAAAAATTGTTAAAAAATCAAAGCATCCCCTAAAATTGTTTTGACACTATGTACACCACATAATTTCTCAAATAAAACTCAATTTATGAGAAAATTTTTTTTTAAATCGTTGGAGTGGTTTTTTAAGGAATTTATTTTTTGAATATATAAAATTTTGTAAACATTTTTAAAAAACAAAATTGGTACGCAATTTTTTAGCTTTTATTAATGCGGAGTAAAAAATTAATTTTGAAAAAAAAATCATCTACCCATTTTTGAAAAATAGAATTTTCTAAAAATAATTTTTAATTCATAATTTGTTTGTTTTTTTTTTTTTTGAAAATTTTAAAACGTTATACTTTTTATACTTATTTGAAGCTCTTATGTAAAAAAAATTAATTGAAATCAGTTCAACAAATCATGAGGTAGTCTAAAAAAAAAACAAAAAAATGGTTCTATGGGAGATAACGTCAATAATCAATAGATACAAAACTTGTTCCAATAAAATGGTACTGAAGCGATTGTAGGGGATTTATCCCTTTTTGCGGGAATTTTACGTCTAAAATAAACTGAAAGGAAAAAAGAGATTTTTCAACTTCAGATTTCAGAAAATAAAAATGATGGATCGTCGGACAGATAATTTGCAAGAAGGGAAAGTCGAATAAGAGAAGGTATATCGAAGAACGTATGGAAGATTATTCTGTTCTAAGGACAAAAAAGGGATTTAACGTTATGCTTAAATTTGTTCTTAAATTGCTCAAGCTGATGCGAAACGAAAAATTCCATAAAAATGCACACATCTAAGCCATAAACGAATACTGTCATTCTGATTTCGATCTGCAGAAGTTGGGGAGAGTGGGGCACTTTTGAACACTTTTTGGTTAAGAGTCCCCGAAAACCCAGTGTGATGGAATTATTGGCGTGTAAGTTATCGGCACTTTGAGAAATGTATTTAAAGTTTAATTTCAACCCATTTTTGAATAAATTTAATAAAGGTTGATATTTTATTTTTATTAAAATACAAAATAGGTCCTTTTGTCCAAAGGTACCTCACATGCGGGACAGATTTGAATTCACCTAAGGCACTTTTGAACGGAAGTATTGATAACAGTCAATAATGTAAGTACAAGAGTATATCTATTGAAGGAAACAATAAACTGTATGAATAAGTTAATTATGTAGAAGCTGAAAATTCAAAAAACTTTATTGGGATATAAAATCTTTTAGATCCGTTTGCTGATAATACACATAACGATTTAAGTTGAACTTAAATTCTTAAGGGGTACTTTTTCCATGTCATAAAGTGATACTTAAGAAATTAAGTTCAATTTAAATCGTTATGTGTAGTATCAGCAAACCACCCTTAAAGGTGTAAATCACTAACTTAAATGTAGACTTTTAAAAATAAATAGATGAAAACAAAATTTGTAAAGAATGTTTTACGAAGACAAAGTTAAATTTTTTGGTGTCAATAATTTGTTTTAAGCCTGTTTAAAGGTGCCCCGACCGCTTCAAAACTACTCCAACATGTTAAGCGATATTAAATTCGCCCATAGTTATTATACCTAACATATTTACCAAGAAATTTACCTTTATGTGAATCAAAATGAAACTGTACATTTAATAGATACTAATTTTTCAAAAACGAAAAACCTTAGCAAAAAAATTTTAAACTCTTAAACAAACAAATATTACAAAAATACAATTTACTCATCAAAACTTCATATCTGTGGCCTATTTCACCATCTTACAAATTGTGATTTACAAGCACTTTTTTAACAAATTTGTAGAAAAATCGATTTATTCTGTTTCACAAAATATTTGTACTACAAAATTGTAGTTGAAGTTTACAAAGCGAAATTTGTAGAAATTTCATTTTTTCCGTTTCACCAAAAGTTAATTTTCTTTGTTGCTAACAAGTACAAATTTGTTAAAATTCATATTTTTTTTGTAAGTTTGTGTTTCACGAAATCAAGAAATTTCACAAATTTGTTCAGTTACTGAAAATTTCTAACAATAGAAAGATCGTCTGTCGATTTAAAAACAATATGTATTTTTCGAAAAAAAATCACATTTCAAACCTAAAAATGTCCTTACGTTGAAAGCATATTGTAGCACCGATAGTGATATACATAAGTGAAGATTTTGTGCTTAATAGACCAAGGAAAATATACCATCCGCGAATTAACTATGAAATTTCAGATTCTTTTTTTTTCAACGAAAAGTTTCGGTTAAAACGTGTTAAGGCAGAGCAAATAATAAGAAAAATTGGACCTAGGATTGCAAATGAGTCTGAAAAAAACTCACCGACACAACAATTTATAACAGCTTTACATTGGCTTGGAAATGGTGAACAGTATCACGGGAACGCAAACATGCACGATATATCTAAATCTATGGTATACAGAACTGTCCATCGTGTTTGTTCAGTCATTGTTGATGCTTTCTTTGAAAATACTGTGCGTTGGTTCTTTAATATTTCTTACACATTTGTGAAAAACAGTTGTTGTTTACAACTTTGCAAATTAAATGGTGAAACGATTTTTTTTTGTATTTGTAAATAACAAATACAATTTCCCTTATTTTTTTTTTTCTTTTTAACAAATTTGTTGGAATTAAGTTTGTGAAACAGAACATTTTTAAACAAATTTTTAAATGTAATCAACAAATACAAATTTGTAATTTTACTTGTAATTTTTTGAAATAGACCACTGGTTAATGTCAGATTAATATAAGAAAGGTGCACCGCAAAGTCGTTGACGCATAAAGATATCGATATTGTCATGTTTAAAATTAAGTTTACCCTTTGAAATAATTATTTGTTAAGATTATATTAGCCATGTTCAAAGGTACCCCGCGTTCAAACGTGCCCCTCTCTCCCCTACTAATCTATTTGATAAGCGAAATTGATAATGGAAGCAGAATATTTCGTACAAAATTAATTTAAAACATATTTGAGTTTTATTGAATTTGGTCTTTTTATTCGTATTGATTTTGGTGCTTTTATTTTTGTCTGCGTTCTTTGCAAATACTAAAACCCCGCATTCAATGTAAATGTTCAACGTTTATGTTTTTTTACCAATGCGAAATTCATATTTGTTTCTTAATTACAATGAAATATATAGTTTTTATTTTTATTTTTTTCGTGGGAGAATTGTGGGATATTTAACACTTTTTATGTATCAATTTGGGTATCAGTGCGGGAAAACCAGCTCCCAAAGTCTGACATTACTGTATAGTAGATCGTTCTGATATTTGGCCTTATCACAGGCCCCTTCGTAATAGATTCGTACTACGAACCCGAAAAGGAACGAAAATAAAAAAAAATAAATTATTTTATAGGGTCTTTTTTATTTTATTAGATTATCACTGAAGAATATTTTTTTTATAATTCTTGATTACAATTTTCTTTTTCTTCACCAGACGAAGAATATTTTTCCTTTGCATTAAAATTTAGCTTAAGGGTTGATTTCAGAGGCGTTTTAGAGATATTCAACACCCTTATGTCAGAACCTCATATAGCTTTACGAATTTTCAAAAGATGATTAGTAATTATGAATACCTCCACCACCTCTAAAAAAGAAAATAATCACATCTGTCAAAATTTTCCTACATTCATCAAAAAAAATAAAATAAAACAGAAGTAAAATCTTTTAAAATCCAATTAAACGCCTCTTTCGCTTTCAAATGCCACCACCCTTCACAAAAAAAATTCAAAATCAAACCATTGACTCTGTATGTCCTATACTGAATGCCAAAAACAATTTGCAGCTTTGAGAATGTATATAAAAAATATACCTTGGCAAAAAATTGCGTATTTGGCACGTCATCAGAGCCCATAGCTATATTCAACCCATAAAAAAGGATCTCAATTGAAATTATTACCATTCCCATCTCTTTTTTGTGTGTTGGCCTAATTGAAAAATTATTTGCTTTAGATTTTCTAAAGCAGTCTGTCTGTCTGTTGGTATCTTCAGATGGATCTGGATACACAATCTAACAATAAGAACTTTTTTTCAAAATGTGCTTCGGGTCAAATGTCGATTGCCGTCGTCTTCGTCGTCGTCGCCCGTCATCTAACCAACCACTATGAAAACTCTATATTAAGCCACAGACCGACAATAGCAATAATAATAGTCATAATAATATGGCAATATCCTTTTTTTATAATACACCCACTACCGATGAGCAAAGGAAAAGTAACTTACCTACCCTCAGGCTGAGAATTCATTCTGATGTCAGAGGCAAAAAGGAAAGGACCTAGGAAAATAATTTTTCACTTTGAACTCCAAAGTGCGTAGATCCTGTTTTTGACAAAGAAAATAACCGAGAGAAATCAATGCACAGACAAAAGGAAAGCAAAAAAAAAACACTCCCCCTCAAATGTAAAAGGGAAGTTTGTAGGTGAAGACGGACGGACTATGAAATAGTCACAAACTTTTCGATATCGCCATTTAACGTAACAAAAAAAAAGAAAAGAAAATTAACTCAAACAAATGAATAGTAAACAGGAACTTGAAGTCATTGCGTATCTTCACTTTTTTTTTGCCACATGTTGCGATTCCATCATATAGAAATAGCAGCAGAAGTGAGGGTTGATTCAGCTTTTATGCAAAAAGGACGAATTCCTTGGAGACATTCAAACAAAACCGTTGCACTAGTATACTGATGTCTGCAACTATACCTACTCTCTTAACAATGTGGTGTAGAGGGTAATTTGGTTTTTTACAACCCTTCAAATCAGCAACACAAAACAGCACTTTCAAACTAGTCCAGATCTATGAGGTGGGTTTTTTTTTGGGGGGGGGGGGGGGTAAGTGGATTTTGAAACAAAGATGAACACACTAATAAACGACACATAGGGGTATTATATTCATATTTTGTGACGACATCCATATGCGAAGAAGAACACCCTTTTACCATATCAGCGCATTATACCGGTCGTCCCGGTGGAGTATTAGAACTTTACCGACGAAAAAAATATGAATTTATTCTTACAAGGACATGAAATTGTTTTAGCCTTCGTCGCCACTGCCACTGCCGCTGCCGCAGGCTGTTTAAATCCACCCTCAGAATATTTGAATAAATAAATATTAATAAGGTTCGAAAGGGTCGTGTTAGAGAAGAAGACCTTAAACTTTGGTTTCTCTTGGTTTTACAAGCTCGATGATAGCCCGGGTTGAATGAGTCTTCAGTAGGTATATATTTAAGAAATATACGATTTGAGGTGTTCTTTGATGTTCTGAATCTTTGCTAAAATATTCCTAACAAGCTTCAACAAGGAATATAACGACGAGTAGGTATAGGTGAGGTGAAAAAAAAGTTTGCCTTTTTGTTTTTTGCAAAGATTTTGGGTTTTGTATTCAAATTTTACTGTTGACCTTGTGCTATTTTGTTTTAGTAATCGCTGAGGTTAGTAAAATCTTAAAGTTTTTTTTAACAGCAAAATTATAGATTTAGCCCTAATTATGGTTAAGATGGTATACTTTCTTTTATACCGCACTTTAATCAGCTATAAAAAAAGAGCAAAGCGTTAGAACTTAATTTTATTTCACACATACCATCGCAGTTGGATGAATTTTTACTTTGTGATAATATAAAGGTACTATGAGGGAAGTTGTGGATTCGTAAAAAAATTTAACTCGAGATTTTGATCAAATTTTACATTCTGATAAGGGAAGACAAAAAAATTGGGTCTTTGAAATTCTTTTCATGGTGGGATTTATATGGTGGGAAAATATTCCAAAATTACTATACCACTATCTACCTTACCTAGCTATTTGCCTTAAGTCAGACTCTAAAACAAGACAACCCATTCACATGCAAAATCTTGTAAGGCAATCGGCTACATACTTGTCCTAACACAGCCAACTATTGCAATCGTTGGAAGGTGAGGAGTGAGTAGTGAGGAGTGAGGAGTGAGGAGTGAGGAGTGAGGAGTGAGGAGTGAGGAGTGAGGAGTGAGGAGTGAGGAGTGAGGAGTGAGGAGTGAGGAGTGAGGAGTGAGGAGTGAGGAGTGAGGAGTGAGGAGTGAGGAGTGAGGAGTGAGGAGTGAGGAGTGAGGAGTGAGGAGTGAGGAGTGAGGATTGAGGAGTGAGGAGTGAGGAGTGAGGAGTGAGGAGTGAGGAGTGAGGAGTGAGGAGTGAGGAGTGAGGAGTGAGGAGTGAGGAGTGAGGAGTGAGGAGTGAGGAGTGAGGAGTGAGGAGTGAGGAGTGAGGAGTGAGGAGTGAGGAGTGAGGAGTGAGGAGTGAGGAGTGAGGAGTGAGGAGTGAGGAGTGAGGAGTGAGGAGTGAGGAGTGAGGAGTGAGGAGTGAGGAGTGAGGAGTGAGGAGTGAGGAGTGAGGAGTGAGGAGTGAGGAGTGAGGAGTGAGGAGTGAGGAGTGAGGAGTGAGGAGTGAGGAGTGAGGAGTGAGGAGTGAGGAGTGAGGAGTGAGGAGTGAGGAGTGAGGAGTGAGGAGTGAGGAGTGAGGAGTGAGGAGTGAGGAGTGAGGAGTGAGGAGTGAGGAGTGAGGAGTGAGGAGTGAGGAGTGAGGAGTGAGGAGTGCGGAGTTCCGCCTCCTGTCTAGACAATTCTCCCAAGATATTGTAAATTTTCTACCATCTCTACTAGTTGCCTGAAATATCTACTTGGATGGATGAGGAGGTTCCTAGACTATTCCATTTATTTTGTTGCCATATTGATCTTTAGCCCCAAGATTTCAGCTTTTGTCTCCACCCTTGTTGTCATTTGGTTGAGATCGATGATTCTATCAGGATTCAGGAAGTAAGTGTACGTCATACGCGTAGTCCAGATGTTAGAGGTTTGATTGCAGAGTTCACTGAATTTGCTTATTTCCAGTCGACAAAACTGCGTGCAGTACTACATCACTTATCACCAATACGGAAACAGTATTGGTGACAGTATACAACCTTGCCTATAACCCATTTTGGATTTCAAACCTCTGATTTAACCTTCCTTCTACAGTGCTAGTCAGTTTTACCTTTTGACCGATGATATAACCAAATAAATTTCACCAAAATCGTTTGTCTTTTTGAAAGAGAAAGTATTAAAAAAAAACAAAACCTGTTTTCATCATTTAATTAAAATTTAAAAAAAAGCAAAAGAATACCTAAAAATTCACATTGAAAAACTTAAACAAGAGGACAATAGGTATAATTTATTTTGTCAACACCTTTTCTTTAAGTATATACAAATTCCAGTGGTGGTGTCTGCGGCCAGCCAACCCATGTCTCCCAAGCTCAAGCTATTATTCAAATTCCACAGAACTGAGGTAAGTCAAACCACTTTGATATAAACAGAGCGAAACACCTTCTACATAGTATATATACTTACATTGCCATTGTTGGGCTTTTGTCATTCATTGTATTTATGGCTTCATCTTTAGTTTCACACCTCACTTCATTGAAGTCGAAGAAGGGCTTTTCATTCAGTTTATTAAAAAAAAAAAACAAGTCTGGATATATTTTGATGTCTACTTATAAAATCCGCTTACGCCAAAATTATATTCGAGAGGTGTTGAATTTCAATATAAAACAAGACGGGGGAACTATACTACCTCTACTTTGTTGTTGTCCACCTTCAATGTCCCTTAAAGAGATTTACAATACAGTTTTTTTGCAGCTGGTTTAGAGGGACACAACAATCTAATAAAAAGGTTTAACACTCAATTCCAGGAATTTGACTTTGAGTCATAATATACCTATACCGGTATCAAAAAAAAAAAATAAAAGGTCCTCCTGTTTGTTTTCTTGCAACAATGTCAAACAATCAGACTGAAACATGACACAGCTGTTAAGATTGGGTCACTTTCAATTTCACAGTCTTGTGTGAGGGGATTACATAAATTGAATGAGCTCAATGATCCTTATCACTCCCAAAAATAAAAAAAGAAGAAAAAATTCAAAGGATATATAATAATGGGTACATATTATAACCCATTTTAAGTCACTTTTATGACACCCACGAGAGTATTTGTTTTTTTTTTTTTTCATTCGTTCTATTTCAAAACTATAACCCCCGACCCAACATTTATAAAAATCATTTGGCATAAAAATCAAAGAATGGATATGCCACTAGGTCGGTGTCTGGAGGAGCCAGATTTGCGCTGCCGTCACTTCGATTTATCCAAGCGTATGTGCTAGTAGGAAAATCCTTTCGATTAAAAATAATATGTGTGTGTACTTTCAGACACGAAGGTTTTTATAATGGTAAAAGTTGAGCAGGGCACTGAGGAAGGCGATTGGTGGTGAAAGTGCAGCGTCAACAAAGCGTTTAAACCTTTTGCCGGCTTCCTTGTGCGGTGATGGTGTCGGTGCGGCGCGGCGGCGGCGGCACTGCTTCTGGTATTCCGTCTCACTGAAGCGGAAACTTAAAACCAACCACCCATACCGATACAACTGCGCTGAGGTGTGAAAATATTGTATGTTCGTCAACACGTCTGCACTGACACCTGTATGCGTTTTTTTTTTTTGTGTTTTTTTTAGTATGGCATCTCGGGACACTTACTTAATTTGTGAGTATGTGACATTTTTTAAAAAGAGCTTAGATTGAAATTTAAATAATATTTATATTACTAGACTATTAAATGAAAAAATTTAACATTAAATAAAAAAATAGTTCTTTAGACAAGAATCAATTTTTAGATTTTGTGCAGTATTTTTGACTCTTTCAATAATTTACAAATCTTTTCTGAACTTTTAAATTTTGCAAATCTACCTCTTTGAATTATCTAAGTAGATAAAAAAATATTGCCACCAAGGTCTTTCATTAGGACGGAAGAGGAAGAATCAACGGTGGATTTCCCAGTTCCAGAGGAAACCATACAAAAAAGAAACTCACCACAGCAAGTTGAATTTTTTATTTGATTGGTAAGCTCTGAATTTTTGTGGAATGAACCAGTTGAATAATTTTTTTTTCGTGATTATGAAATGTAAAAACTTGTTACTCGCAACTCACAAGTTTTTACACATGTACAAATATTTAAAGAAATTAGCGGTTTCATTTTTGTTCAGTTCTGCGTATACATAAAATGTTAAAATCGAGGAAAAAGGTGGATCCACTCGAGCAGCCATTTTGAGCTACTATTTGGACTACTCTTTTGGTTCCGATTTTGGCCTACAAACATTTTTAAATTGGGCTATCGAACTAGTTGTAGACATGCCACCTCTTGTTCGCCATGAAGTGGGAGTGAGATAAAGTACAGAGACGTCAAGAAAAGTCAGAAGCGAAAGTCCATTGTGAATATCATCCTATACTCCTAAAAACGGTGTTCACATTGGACTGCCTCCGCCCACTTATTTTGACGTCTCTGTACTTTTTTTCACTTCCACTTCATGGAGTGAAAGAAATGCCTTTCATGGGCCACCTCTTTATCGTCATGAAGTGGGAGTGAGATAAGTAGGTATACAGATACATCAAACAAAGTCGAGGGAGAAAGTCAAATGTGAACACCGTCAAAGAATGCGTAATAATTGTTTTGAATGGCATTTACCGCCATTTGTAAAAGTTATAGCATCTTCCGATAGGGTTATGAATTTTGTGGCACCTTGTAGATATGTATGTCTCCAGTTTTATATTTTTCACAATTATTTTATAAATGTAGGTAACTATGCCGTGAAATCAATCAATTCTCTTCCACTTTCTTCATCAAACTTCCTTTGAAAATATTTTACTAACTCTTCTTTGTCCAGCTTATCATTCGAACTTAAATAAAATTTCCCTAAAATAAAGAACTCCAACTTGCAAAAAAAAAAGAAATGTACAGCGGATGTTTCAGCAAAACTTGAGATTATGTCATCAAAACAAAACAAACTCTATGAACTTATCCTGTTGGATATGATTCGAAGTAAAAAATTAAAAATACAAAACACAAAAAAAAAAAACACAAAAAACAAAAGCAACTCTTATAACAAACTCGCGCAAAAAGTTCCTTAACCTATTTCTCTTAATCCTCTTCCTGGTGGAACCCCATCACCGCATCATCTTTATACTTTCAAAAATAATGAAGATCATAACTTTGAAATGATTTCTGTTTTATATCCTCGTTTTTACAGATGCAATTTATTTTGTGGCAACACAGTTAAGTATCTGTGTGTGTCAGACAGAATTCCTTCCCCCCTAAAGACAAAACTAAAAGCCCACGACAAAAAAAAAAAAATAGCAAAGACAAAAAAAAAATAAACACAATTCCTTTCATATTTACACATTGTGCAATGTGCAGTTGCAACCAGACATTGCTTCCCAAAAAATGCAAGGACCCTCCCCTATCCTTCTTTTTCTCATAGAATTCCTGCTGCTGCTGCTGTTGCTACTGCTGTTAAGAGACAACTAACTGTACTACAACTCATTATTCAACAACTATGTTAGTACTTTTTTTGTTGGCAACACGTCTGCTAGTTGTCTACAATTTGCAGGAGCGACGAACGTTGACTAAAATGAGAGGGAGGTTTTGGTCCCCTCTACATATTTGTGTGCACATGAAAGGGAATGCCGCCGCTTGCTTCTTCCACCCGCCCCAAAAGTTATACGCGTAGCGATAATGGTGACACAAGTTATCCTGGCAAGGAGACTCCTTTTTTTTTTCTTGGTCCTTTATTTTTGTTGGTTTGATGAGTGGCAGGGATGTGGATAGTGAGGGTGGGTCGTGGGTGGCTATGGATGGATGATGATGGGAACAAGGAAGGGAGCCAAATTCGCTCATAATGATGATGACTGTGCATTCGAGAGACGGAACGGTCGATGTTGGTGCAGTGTCGTCGTCGTCGCTTGCTATATACATAGAAGTAGAACAACAACAACTGTGTCGAGCTTCTATACGATGTGAATTATGCCAAACGTTAGCTGGGGTAATGTGAGTGAAATTGCATTAAAAACTTTTCCACTGGAAATCTTTTTTCCGTCCGTTAAAGTTTTTTTCTTCTCACGACTGACGTTGGTTTTTGTTTTTTTATTTCTTTTTTTAATTTAGTGCAATTTTTTTTTAATTTTTTTCACTTTGTAGTTGTTGGTGCCTTGTTTACGAAATTGAAACACATTTTGTTAAATTTTAACTCGTTTATGGTATTTGAGCTCAGTGAGCGCGAATAGAGCATCAGCTAACTGATGTTATATTATAGCTGAGCAGGAGTATGATGAAAAATATATAGAAGGCGGAAAGCACTTAAACGGTTGTGTGCGAATTTGTTGCCAGTGAGCACTTTGTCGAAATTGGTTAGTTTTCTTATTTTCATCATACCTACCCACCTCTATTATTTTTTTTTTGGTATTATTTTGTATGAAAAGCAAATTATGGTTGATGGTCTGTTTTTGCTAAAAATTATGCTAAATTAATCTGAATATTGTATTCAAATTATATGAACACATTGTGTAATATTTATCTGTCCAATTGAATTAAAAATTAATGCCTGAATAAGAATTTGTAATTAATATGTAATAATTTTAGCATATTGTTATTAAGTGCATACACATGGCTGTAAATTTAAAAGGTCAATTATACAGTAGAATCTCGAAAAGATGAACAGATATAAAACAGGGCCCGTTCATCTTTTCAAATTGTTCATCATTTCGAGCATCAACGTATGTTTGAGGAAGAAGGTATAGTAAACATTAAAAATTATTTACATAGCAAATAAAAACAAGCTCAAAAGTATTGTTCAGGAGGAACTAAAGGCAAAGAAGAAGTACAAAATTATGTTGGGAATAAAGTATTCATCTTTTCGAGTGCAAAATTTTAACCCGATCATCTTTTTGAACACTGAAAAGTGAACATTTTCTGTTCATCTTTCCGAGCTGTTCATCTTTTAGAACCGTTCATTTTCTGAGATTCTACTGTATTACTATAATCACGAAGCATACATAGAGAACGCCTAGAAGTCTTGAGAAAAGTTAATAAAACTGAATTAAAACCAAAGAGAAATTCATGACTTTTTTTTTAAACTAAATTTTCAAATGTAAATTTATTAAGTCAAAAGCTATGCAAGGTTTAAACAAAATTCTTGTAATATAATAGAAGTTGGTGTGGCAGTGGCCAAATTTTCCTAAAACCACTTTTCACACCTTCCTTCAATTGTTGAAAAAAAAATTTAAAATTGTATACAAATCAGTCAAGTAGTTTACAAGACTATTGATTCAACGAAAGACCTTTTATTTGTTTATGTATAGATGGGCGTGGTAGTGGGCGAGAAAAATAACGCTTTTTATTCCTTAGGTTCCAGAGCGCTCAATTGTAAGTTTCTATTAACTTAAGTAAGAAGAGAATTGAATTATGTAAAATAAAATGGGGGGGCGTGGCAGTAGGCAGATTTTCAAAAAAAAAAATAAATAATATGCTTTAAAATAATTACAGCTCAACTACAAAATATTAAGTTTCTAGTGACGTGAATTAGAAGAAAACTGAAATCATTATAAGAAAATTGGGCGTGATAGTGGGCGGATTTACAAAAAAAAATAAAAATTTCTTGCTTTCGGTTCATTAGAGCTCAATCACAAAATGTCTGATTTCTGTTAATGTTATAAGTGTGTAAAAATAAAAACTCATAAGTAATAAGAAGGCGTGGCAGAGGGCAGATTTCCAAACAAATTATGTTAAATATGATACTTTATTTGTGATAAAGCTTAATTAAAAAATGTATGCTATCTCTTACCTTTCTATTTAAGAGATAACTCATTCAAATATTAAAAATAGGGCGTTTCAATAGGCGGATATCAATAACAAAATAAAAATATCATGCTTTATACATAGATCTATTAGAGCCCATATATTACAAAGTTTTAGAATTCTAGTGACTTAAATAAGAAAAAAAAACTGAAATATAGTAAAATAAAAATAAGGCGTGAAAGTGGGCGGATTTCCATAAAAATAAAATCAGAATGTCATGCTTTACGTTCAATATATTTCTATAACAAAATGTTTTATTTCAATTGATTTTAAATTCATATTTATAAACTCAAATAGTTACATAAGAGAAAAGAAGGCGTGGCAGTGGGCGGATTTTCAAAAGAAATCAAACACATGAGGTTTTGTGTTTGAGAGAGCTTAATTACAAAATTTCAGCTTTCTAAATGTTTTGTTTTTTTTTTATAAAACTCAACTTTTATAAAAAAGGGCGTGGCAGTAGTCGGATTATATTATAATTACTTTCTAAGCCTTTCTGTCGCTCTGAACTGTGAAAAGTTTGACGAGATATTCTGTTAAGTTCATTTTGAGTCTATATAAACACGAAAGTTCGAACAGGAGGCTTTTATTCGAAAGATTTGACAAAAGTCTTGGATTAACCAATGAAACCTCGACTTATGATACAAAAACCGTTTGAAAAATTTCAGAAATATTTGGAAAGTTCATAAAGTTCCTATACTATAAGTTGGTTTCTACAAAAAAGTCAAAGTTGAATCGACCGGAAAAACAAACAAAATTCAACGCTTCCTCATTAAATGCCAACTTTTAAATTCTAACGTCACAATTTTTTAACATGACTATTCCATTAAATAAATAAATAATTAAAGCCCTCGATTTCATATGGACCTCAAGTCCATTCCCAATTTTTTTTTTTTTTTAACTTTTTTTATAAAAATTTTAACAAAACCCAACGTGAGTTCCACATTCTATTTCTATTAAAACTTTTTCAACCCCAAATTCGGTGTTACAACCTTTTTTGTTTTTTTTTTTTGTAAACTTTCTCCAGCCCATTGCTTATATGCCTTTATATAGTATAGGTAGTTGCTATGAAACCCAACCATTTTTCTTACCACGTCATTTCAATCGGAATGATTTCGCATAAAACCCGTAAATATGGACCCAAAAAAAAAAAAAAGGAAACATTTTAACCTTCGTTCGAAACTACCCCCGACCGGATAATAAAATAAACAACTTCCGAGCGGTCCTCATGTGCGGCACACATGGGCAATTTGAAAATCCTGACTCAGCGATTGCGAATATATCAATCCCGGAATACACAACTGACGTATCCCCAAGTGTTGTTGCTGTGTATCTCTGTATATTATATTATACAGATGTAGGAAAACACTTATGCTAATAGATATTCTTTCGCAGGAATACTCTTTGCTGCTGCCACACATATTATCCCGGGCATTTGCTATAAGGCTAGGGCATCCCAGAATTTCCATACAAACAGGATTGACTATAAGAGAGTATAAAGTATGTTCAGGTGGTCGTGGCTAGTAGAACCAGGCCAAAGAATGTTGCTGTTGCTGTAGCTGTTGCCGCCACCCTTGATAGCCTAATATACATGTTTTACTGAATGCTTTCATTTTTAGTCTGGAATTCTATATCCTCTCTCAAATGTTGTTCTTTTCGTTCCTATACTCGTATACTGGTTGTTGGATCGCGCAACGAGTTACGGTATTGCCAAATGCCGACTGTCTGGAGTCAGAGGTGGTCGAGTAAGGGGGGTGGCTATTTATGTGGGTTTGGGGATTCCTTTTATTTCAATGGATGCGAATGTGATGCTGAAATGGTATATAAAGCCGTATATCCTCGGTCCGGTTCCGCAAACTTTCTATAGGGTGAGATATTTTATAAAACTATTTACGGTCTGATGTTGGACAGGTGAAGGAGTCTTATCTTTATATGTTGTTGTTTCTGTTGCTGCTACTATATACGGTTTCTGCTTTTGAAACAGTGGGGCAGTCCGTGTGATAGAGTGGGAATAATTAAAAAAAAAAACACGAATACTGTCACAAGACACGAAAACCAACCAAGACAATAAAAAATATCAACACAGTTTTTTATGTCTAAACCAAACTGTATTTTTTTTAAGGATGTTTTTTTGGTATTTTGTCTAAACTCCATCAAGAAATTTTTCAAAATTCCAATTATTTTTAATTCCATATACCTAGTTCTCAAGTGTACTCGACCGAAAAAAGTGTACATTTTCAAAACGTTTTGGCCAAAAAATGCAGTTTGCTAAAGTCATATCTTCGATAACATCATTTTGTGGAGCAACTTTGCAGTAAAAAAAAAATCAAGTTGACGACAAAAATACGGAATACGTCAAATTCTTTTGTAAGCAAATTGACTGACGTTTATCAAGCAGATTTTGTGCAAGCAGAACGATATCATAATTGACAAAAGCAATATCTGCGTCAAAATATGACGTTAATTTGACGATCAAATTGACGTGAATTTTAAGCTTTCGAAAATGGTCTCTTTTTCTATAAAATTGAGTACAAAGCATTCATTGGCATTTGCAAATACATATTATGTAAAATTAAGCATTCAAAAAACAAGATTGATTTTAAAAAATGAAAACATTTCTTAAATGTTTAATTTAGTTCATTTTTTCAAATAAAATTTCCCACTGCAGTGTGATGTGTGGAATAATTTTTGATATTCAACTCTTGTCCATGGAGTTATTCAATTTTATTGAGGGTATATGTAAGGTGGATAATTTTGAATATTTTCCTCGTAAAGTGTTTGCAAAAAATAAAAATAAACTTTTACTGGAAGTCTCTGATGGAGAGAGTGGGGGTATATATATCTTTATGGAGTAACAGACTTACAATTTATGAAAATATAACAGAAGGTAATATAGATATAATGCATTGCATATGGAATATGTATGGTAGTAATTTATAGATTACATATCTTCTGTTGCGTATTTTTAGTGGTGATTGCCAGGAAATTCTTTTGAGAATTCGGATTATTTTATTGCCAATCGCATAAAGTTACGATTAGACAACGTAAATGTACTACGAGTTGTATTTCGGACGTCAAAATTATGTTAAATTTTGCCCCACAGTTGTCAAATCGTTGGATAGTCAATAGCCACGTTTTATTATCTACGGATCTTGATCTAGATCATCATTTCACACGTATAATACAACAATAACTTTGGATCCTGTTCTGCATCTGGATCTATTTTAAAGAGCCGAAAATAAGTTTTTACTCTGGCGGGTAGACGGCTCTTAGGTATAAGGAGTACAAACTGTATAGTGTAAAGAAAAAAGACGCTACCTATATTATATGAAAAATAAACAAACATATAAGAAAAAAAAAGAGATGAGCATACAACACTGCTGTCATTAGGATCCGTATCGTTTTATTCACATGGGATGATCCTGATCTGATCCAGATCCGTAGTTAATAAAACGCGGCTATAATGATGATTACTGTTAATGCGTTGAAGAATGCGTTGACACAACGAACAATGTAATCACTATGTCAGTTCGCATAGTTAGCGTTGACGGCATCCAAACGTCACTATTTCAAAAATTTATTTCATTTATTTTTGGTATGTTTCTAATCAATCGATGTTAAATCCGGCCTTGAATGGAATTTGATAGGATGGGTCACAAATTAAATTTTGACTTTTATAGAATAACACGATTCAAATTTCAGCAAAAATTTCTAAAACTGTCATTTACCAGGACAAAAAAATAAAATTCTAAAATGTTTGATTTCTTAGTGCCTGTTTACACAGGCCTTTTATTGAAAGGCACATCCAGTGAGACAGGTAGATTTTATGTGCGTAGAAACGAGAAGGATTTTGGGATGGAATATATGTACCTATACCTTTCTCGTCTATACGCACATATAAATCTACCAGTCTCACTGGTTGCGCCTTTCAGTAAAAGGCCTGTGTAAACAGGCACTTAGAGATTTTTTAATTCGCCGACACTGTAGCCATCGAAGCTAATATTCAATAAAATTTGACAGTTTATATCTTAAAAAATATATGTAACAAACTACAGGTGTGTTCATTTACATTGAAACTCTGTGCATTTGTGATAATTTCTACACATTTTATTTTTTTTTTATATGAACTTTGACAGACTTTTGTGTAGAAATTCGTATACAAATGCACAGAGTTTTAAAGTAAAGGAACACACCTTATATTTTGCCTATAATAAATATGTAAATGACAAATGTCATTCAAAAGTTCTAAAAATTGGGAGTAAACAATAAAATCTCAACAAAAACAAAAGAAGATTTTTTACAGGTAATTTAATCCATCGAAATTGTAGCTCAATAAAATTTTATAGTTTATAACTTGAAAAATATTTAACAAGCTTTATTTTGACGTATAATTGATATGTTCATCCAAATGTCAAAAAATACTGAAAAATCCTTTTATCGGAGTAAAATATTTCAGCTCAAATATTTCGGATATTTAAGAGGTAGCCCTAGCCATCCTTCAATGAAATTTTACCGTTTTAAAGAAAAATGTAATATTGACTTAACATGTTAATGTCGGGTCGGTCGTGTTAATGTCAAATTATTGATATTTGCTCTTCTGAACTCCGTGTCAACGCTCAAAGTAAGGTTAAGTCATGTGCGTATCGTCATAGATTTTGGTATATTGCAACGGAATGAATGGTAAAAATTGCATAGACATAGAAAAGAACGCAGGGCCCAACTACATTGAAGCGATTTCAGAAAACATCAGATCATCCGTTCGAAAAGTAGGCCTCATCGGCAAACGAATACTTTTCCCTGTTCCAAGGCAACTTATTTAGAAGGAAACAAAACTGTAGGTACAAACTACACTTTTCGAATGATATCAATCCCGCCCTGCTACAACTACTACATTCTTAATGGCTAGCGTTTCAAAAGAAGTTAGCTATGTTGCTGCACCCTTTATACATAATTTGTAAATACAATTTTTGTTCTTGTTGATTCTCATTTCATTGAATGACTATTTATAAATTTCTTTAATTTTTTTGTTGATTCTGTTAAAAATTTTAGATTCCTTGAATTACATTCATACATAATTTTATTATTTTAAAATATATTTGTAATCTATTTTTCAAGTCCCAGCGCTGCTTTGCAAAGTTTTAAAATGGTACTCAATATGTCTACTCTAACCGCCATTCTAAATTTTTTTTTTTTCAGTCTATCATCAAAACCAAAATAAATTACATATGCGAAATTCAGATAAGGTATAACCTTGAAAGTAACTTCTTCTTAGTCGATTTTATTTAAGTATTTTTTTAAATAAATGTGTGTACATCTAAGAATGATTTCGATTTTTCAATGTCTCCCAAATGAATTGCCTGCCATAAAATGTCCTTAAGCAAAAGACAATCCTGATCAAGCAAAAATACATAAAATTATATAAAGTTCATGCATTGAGTCGCACGTATTTGTTTTAATAGCCGAATAAAAGTGCCTGAGTGGCTTAAAATGTAAAAGACCGAGGAGAATCCTTCAAATTGTAAGGCAATAAGCTAGGCAGTGGGCAGGAGAATCCTTCAAATTGTAAGGCAATAAGCTAGGCAGTGGGCAACTAGTGTGTCGTTCTTCACAATAAAAGGTTATCAGACAAATTTGATGTTCAAAGTGCAATCCTACAAAGTTCCATCTTGTTACCTATACTTTTTATTTTGGTAGAAAGTTATTAAATCAATTCATTGAACTCGGATTTCTTAACCTAAACTACTAAAACGACTCATTGAAGACCATTGATTGTATCTTCTAAGGTAGGAATAAAGCGTCATATATATGCAGCCAATTCTGGAAAGTAAGGGCTTCATTTCGACTAATATCCAAAAAATGGAAAAAAAAGAAAAAGTTTTTCGAGTAAATTTTTTTGGGAATCCTTAACTTACACTAAAAGTACTTACATACTTGTGTCGTATAAGTAAAAAATCAAGCATAATATCAACGTGTAAAAAAAGAATATATACATCTTGAGATTGTGAGCCCAAAAAGGTTTAAAAATCAATGCGTGAGATGAGTTTGTAGGCCATTTGGTCCTGGATTTATAAATATGTTCTGCAAACATTTATTGAAATCCGTTTAGGTACATATGCTTGTCCCTTAGAAACCGAAAACATATATATGCCAACCCCTTCATTTTTAACATATTTTACATACATATATCTCAATGTGAAGCGAAGAAAGTTTAAGGGTTATATATGTATATGAAACGACGATGAGTATAGAGAGAAGATGTTGATTCCAAAGGATTGTCAAGGATTAGGTCATCTTTTTTTCTATACATATATGTCGTCACGCATTACAATTTTACAGCATTTCTGGCTATACCCAGAGGGGAAATAAACTGATGCGGCCAACTTGGGGGATAAAACTTTGCCAGCCGACCAACCAACCGGCCAGTCTGATCCTGAAATCCTGTCTAGGACACAACTTTCATTGTGCACTCACACTCACAATCACATACTAACACATTATAATACATTGAAAATAATGTAAATTGCGAAAGTTTCTGAGTGGTCATAATATTGTTGTTTTCACTTTTCACAGGACACATATACATATCTCTATACACACTTACTTATAATCATAAAATACTTTGCATACATTTCCTTATAATCCAACATGGTTTATAGATTGAATTATGGTGATAGGGATGCCCCAGAGCCACACACAGCCAGAGCGAGGGCACCAACTGCGACATATGGGATGTCACCAATGGACAAAAAAATGTTTGTATTCAACCAAAACTTAGACTACGTTAGGAGGACATAAGAGGACAAACACTATACTCCCAGGACCTTAATGTGGAGAAAAAGAAAAATAAGCCGCTTGTAGTACCAAAAAAAAAAAAATACCAACAGTAAAAAAAAAAAAAAAATGGGGAATCTAAAAAATTGCTAAGCTTCATATTTAAATTTATGATTATGTCGTCGTCGTTGCTCTGGTGTTGTCGTCGTCTTCAAGTTTTTTTTTTATTTGTATGATGATGTGAACTCCCCGAGTTCACATCCACACCACACATATTCGAAGAATGTCCAAGAGGGTGCTGAGCTGTAGCAGAGTTTAATTCAAATTTATGGATGACAGATTTTGAGTTTTTTTTTTCACTGCAGATAAATTGAAAATAAAAAAAAAACACTACTTCAGGTTCATTGATTTATTGTAGTGATGGATCTTCCTTCTCTTGTGGGCTGTATTTATGATTTTTTTTTTTTAAACATTTAAGGTACGATCGCATCGAATGGATTTAAATACATGAAATAGAAATATATGTTTACATAATCGCGGTTTAGTGCCAACTAATTTGAATTTACAATTTGGACATAGTGAATGTTGACAACAGTCGTTTTTGATTGGGAATTCTATAGGCACTGCAGTAAAATTTTACACAGTAAACAACAACAAAAGAATACTGTCGATAACTTAGTCAGTAAAAAATAGTGAATATAAAAGTTCAGGTGAAATTATGGAGTGCCTGGAATAGTTTGATAATCAATGGGAACGCAGAAAAATGTTTTTTTATTGAAGGATGTGTTCGGTGATATTTTTCAATGTTTATGCTTTGTTTTCATTATGGAACCAAAATGTGTTGGTATGTAAAATTAAGCTACGGTTGGCGTCACAAAAAATCATCAGTACACACAATGCTGTTACTAGCGGCTGTAAATGTCTGAACGCTTCTAGATTCGGTTCTTAAATTAAATCTAGATGCATAATATTGAAAAACCTATTTGCACTTTCTGATGACAGTTCGCATTAAATGTGTATCTACATTTAAAAGCAAGATAATTATGAAGTTCAGTTTTTGTCTGTCAAGTAACTATTGCAAGATGGATTCGATGTAAATGGCTAAAACCCAACAAAACTGATATTTTATATTTAGCATCGGAAATTGAGCGCTCAAAATACTAATTTATACACGCTAAAAGTTTGTCCCCTTTCCCGTAATTAAAAGTCTCAAATTCCATTGAACGATGGTTACGATTTTCTTCTTCTAATTCTCTTAATATGAAAGTGGAATGTAAGAAAAACTTTAAACAAACTCCACACTCCGCAACTCCACACTCCGCAACTCCGCCCATTTACATTTTTTTTTTGTCATTTCAATCTTTCGACGGTCCCTCAACGCTCAAAGTACACATATTAAAGGTAATATCATTAGCGTTTTCATTTTTGTTCATTTCTGCGCATCTGTCCAAATTGAGGTATTATGGTGGTAAAATGGCGGATCCAGTGCCCCTTTACTTGTCTATTTTCAATATTTTGTTGTTGTTTCTAATGATACGTGGTGAGTTCCAGTGGGCACTGGAGTCTGGAACAGCCATTTTGAATTTGTTGACACTTCTAACTTTGACAACCTGAGCAATATATTACCTTTGATTTGTGTACTGTGCTCAACGCTAGTCAATTATACTAATTAAACTTCACATACAAAAGACAATAGCCGCGTTTTATTATCTACGGATCTAGATCGGGATCATATTTTAATACGTAATACAACAACGTAACACGTAATAAAATAAAACAATACGGATCCTAATGACAACAGTGTTGTATGCTCATCTCTTTTTTTCTTAAATGTTTGTTTATTTTTATTATTCATGTAGATAATGTCTTTTTTCCTTACACTACAGTTTGTACTCTCTACCGACTGAAGAGCCATCTAACCGCCGGAGTAAGAACTCATTTTTGGATCTTTTAAATAGATCCAGATACAGAGCAGGATCCCAATTTGTTGTTGTATTACGTGTTAAAAAAAGATCATGATCCAGATAATGACACGTGGCTAATAGGGAGGAAATTTTGCTAAGGAATTCATTCGTGTAACTGAGATAGCTGAGGTCTCCGAGATAACATTTCCCTATTACGTGCCTAAAATCTACAGAATAAACATGTCGATTATAGAATACGCAATATTGGATCCGCATTTATTCTCAAATCTCAGCACAGTGTTCTCTTTCGCTTTCACGACCAAATGAGTAAATAGAAAAATAGAGCACTGTACTGCGAAGCACTGCGGATCCAGTATTGCGAATTCCATAATCGACATGATTATCTTTGGTGAATACACAAATGTAAATGGTAATGAAACTGCACTATAAAATAATTTACAACTATAAGTACAATTTACTAATCTCATGGGTAAGTTTCAAGATGATTTTCTCTAAAACTGTTCAGTAAAAGATCCTAAGCTATAATCTCTCGAGCATTGAGGAATTCTTTTTTCATAATTTGCTTTAATATACCAGCTCTGATTATGAAATTTATATTATAATTAATTCAAAAATGTAAAAGTTCCCACGCATAAACGTCCTAATACCTACTTTTTCCGAGTGGTTGCTCTGTTATTTTCGAACTTTGTATTTTTATTTTCTCAACATGGATTAGACCGTATTGATCTCTGTCATTTGTTTGGTAAAGCTGCGTTGGAACCCCACGCCATGGATTTTCTAGAATGGTATGAAACTTTGTATATAAGACAATTTTTGGGCTCACATTTTTTTAAATTCTTTTTCTCTTAACAAACAAATAATCAGAATATTTTTTTCATAAGCTTCAATTTTTGCATTAAAAATCGATAGTTTTTGAGATGTCATAAGAAACTTTCAAACCGCAAAATCAAGAGCAGTGGATTAAATATATAAGGTTTTTTATATGCCTAAGACAACTAAACAAAGTCCTACACCAATATTATGCTTTTTCATTTTCTCTGTCGAATTTTCCTGAACTAATTAAATATTTCGAAATAATCCAATGGATAATCCCTTTTTTTGGACTTAATTTTTTTTTTACTTATATGATATTTCTATTATTTGTTTGATTTTTTTTTGTGTTTTATTAAAACCAATAACGCTATCGCTTACATTTGTAATTTCCTAATTAAAATATAAACCAGTCTTCGATTTCGACATCACGTTTCCAATCTCATTTAATCAGTCGCATGAATATTTAACAAATAGCCAGCACGATTATCATACGATTCAATATCAGTATATTATAAGAAATAAGAACAGACATTCCTTGGAACGTCCTGTCCCAGTCTTATATACCTATTAAAGAGTTCCTGCACCATATCACCTCGTGTCGTCCCGTTCCGCCATCATCATCGCCGACGACTGACCGCACCACCAGGCATGTATGATCACCGGGATTAAATTTAATTAGCTTTCAATGTATCACGTACCGTATTTGCAAAACACAAAAAAAAAAAATGGGTTCACCTCAAAGGATAAAGGATACCCACCTGTATCTTCATATACAGAGTCAGAGGTAGAGAACGTCTATTCCGAAAAAAAGGACCAAGGACAAGGATGAGGATGAGGATGAGGAAGTTGGTCTTCGGACACGTTCCCAGCATAACAAAAGGAAAAGTAATGGAAATTGAAATAAAATTCTCCTATAATGACCGAAGGAGCTCCTGATATCATTTTCCATGAACATGATATGGCTGGAGCTTGCTGAGCTGAACTGAGAGACAACCAACAACGCACACATACCAGCACATCGTACGAGCATAAATTCTCAAATGATATAGCATTATCCTGATGATATCCACCTTCGCATCGAAGCGTTTAAGAAATCGTTTATAATTCCGCCACAGACTTCCGGAACCGAAAGTCCCCACATCTCATTGTCTCTCATGATGCGGATGGTACCTTTATGTATGGGGGATGAACTGAACAAGTCATCCCCTGTAATTTGCAATATGGAATGGTCGTGGGCATCAATCCACCTGACTGGAGTGTAATTTCGATCCCATTTAGATGCTGTTTGTATTATAGTACTCATGTCCTTGGGGGGGGTGGTGTGTGTATGTGGTGTATAGGTGTAGTACAATATTACAGCAGAAGCAAATCCTCCAGCTATACATGTAATTCATTCCGAATCCAAATGTAAGAAAGGAGCAAAATTGTTCTTATAACAAAAAACCAACCGGCCATTCTTTTTTTTTTCATTACAAATGGGCTACCAAAATGGGGCTGGTCGATATATACAGGGCTGATGATGATACTCTGCAGCCCAACGAAATGACGATGACGACCAGAATATGGGCCAACTCTGGGGAGAGGATGAACAAATAAAAAGTGATATACGCACGACGATAAATGAATATTAATCGATGGAATTTGCTTTTTTTTTTTTTGTCCTTTTTGATTTTTCACTGCAGAATGAAATATTTATATATTCGATGAATGTATGTGTGTGTATAGGGATCGACCACTGGACCCACCCGACCACCTATATCATTATATCTGGAAAATTATTGCTCAACAATTGCTTGCGTTATTGCGGTTCAAATATGTGGAAATAATATCGAACAAATTGTCAATTTGGCACAAAACATTGTGGTTTTTCAGCCACACAGGATAATTCTATGGTATTAAAATGTTTTTAGAGACTGACTACATGCCAATATATTATACGAGCTGCCGACAATGCTCAAGGATCTTGATTATGTTGTGTGTTTGGGGAAGTTTTTCAAGTATAATATTATAACACATATCATTGGGATATGTGATACCAAAGAGGAATACTTTTGCATACAAGTTTTATACTATTATATGTATATAATAGTAGCCCTCAAGGAACTGGTTGTTATATTTATTTGTATGGTTTTCATGTCATGCCAGCAGAGTTATAAAGGTCGAGAGTGTGAGAAGTTTGTATATGCATGAACACCTCATAAATTGGATAAGAAAATTTATGTTATAAACATATCAAGTTTTACTGGTTGAATACGATGGTGCTGATTGTAAATGAGTATCTGTAGCACGTACCACTGTCAAACTATAGGTGTACCAAGAAATGTATAGTAGGTACAGTTACGGTGATCATATTTTAGAATTTCAAATAATGAACAAGTGAAAAAAGGAAACAAAATTCAATTAAATTTTATATTATTGCATTTATTTAAAAAAAAATATCTACAGAAAAATTACTTAACTTAAGACGAGAAGGTACAAAAATTCTGTATTTGTTTGCATCAAACTTAAATTTAAAAACAAAATAACTCTTAGAAAAAAAAAGTCCTACAAACAAAAAAAAAAAACATAAAAACTTAAAATTAAAATTATGTAACACATTTCATTTTTACGGATTTTGATATTTTTCTGAAGAGTAAATTTCTTTCACTTAGTTCTGGATTTTTTTTATTATTCTTTAAACTCTAAAGCATAGTACGCAGCTGAAATGAAAATTTCCATACAAAAATTGAAACAACGAAATCATAACCAGGGTTTTCAGGTTTGAAAAGCGGAAACGCCAAACATAAAGTCTAAATGCCAAAAAATCGCCAAATTTCAATATCTTCCACCCAATAAATCACCAAATTTAAAAATGAAATAAAATTTCACAGTTTTTAGTTTTTACATAAAAAACCGTTCTAAAGAAAAGAAAAAAAAAAACCATTAAAAAACTTAAAAATTAAAGAAAACAATACGCTTTTGTTTAACTAGTCTTCCTCAATAAATTCAATGTATGTATTAATTAAAGTAATATCTTATTACTTTAAACGAGCAATTCTTGTATATATATATATATATTATTGGTTTCTCGAAAACGGCTCTAACGATTTGGATGAAATTTTCACAGTTTATTTCAATGAATGAGAAAAAATTTTAAAATTTTGATTTTGTAAAATCCGCCTACTACCACGCCCTCTTTTCCTATTTCTTAGTTTCTCGGAATTGGTCGGAAACATCTCTTTTTCTCGGAAACGACCCAAATGATTTGAATGAAATTTTCAGAGTTTGTTTTGACGAATGAGGTTAAAATTAAGAAAAATAATTCTGTAAAATCCACCTACTGCCACGCCCACTTTTAATGTGTCTTCGTTTTTCAGAAACGGCTCTAACGATTTTGATGAAATTTGCAGAGATTGTTAAAATCAACGAGAAAAAAATTTTTAATTAGTTCGAAATAACTCCGCCCTCTACCACGCCCACTTTTTTTAATATAATGGGATCTCAGAAATGGCTGTAACGATTCGGATGAAATTAGCTGGGAGTATACTGATGAATGACAATAATTGAAATTTAAAAATAGTTTTGAGAAAATCCACCCACTGCCACGCCCACTTTTCTTGTTTTTGTTTTCGGAAAAGGCTCCAACGATTTGGATGATATTTACACAGTTCGTTCAGATCACCGAGTCAAAAAATTTGAAAGTAATTTTAGTTAAATCCGCCCACTGGCACGCCCATTTTTCTAATATAGCTAATTTTCGGAAATGGTTATAAAGATTTGGATGAAATTTGCAGGGAGTTCAAGAAAACAAAAAATTCAGAAAACCGTTTTAGGAACATCTGTCCACTGCCACGCCAACTTTTATTGTTTCATAGTTTATCGAAAACGATCGTAAATGCCTCTATTTTTTGGAAACTACTGAAACTTTATGAATCAAATTTTCAGAATTTATTTAAAGGAATAAGAATAAAATTAAAAAAAATAAAATTTAAATCCGCCCACTATCACGCCCATTTTTATTAGTTTTTGGTTTCTCGAAAACGGCTCTTGGATGAAATTTTCAGAGTTTATTCTTATAAACAAAACAGACATTTTCAAATTGGATTTAATCCGCCTACTGCCACGCCCACTTTTATTATTTTTTCTTAGTTTGACGGGATTAATTCAAACGATTTGAATAAATGTTTTAGTTTATTCTTATGAAAAAATTTGAAAAATTATTTTACTAAAATCCTCATGCCATGCCATGTCCATTTTTATTATTATGTACTTCGTTTCCGAAAATTTCAAGAAATTTTTTCTTTGTGAAAAAAAATTTAAAATTATGTATATAAAAAATAGCTCACTTTCACGCCTACTTTTCTTATTTCTCGCAAGGGCTATATTTTTTTATTGAATTTTATTTCACATCGTTATTCCTATTAAAAAAAAAAAAACATAATGCTCAAACACTCCACTGACACCACTGCAGTCGCAATAAATTTGTCTTTGAGGAGCAAGTTTTCAAACGGGAGCGTATCGGAATCCCGCTTTTTAAAATCCCGTTTTTCGAAAATCCCGAAAAAAAAGTTTTAAAATCCCGTCTACTAAAATACCGTTTTTTTAAAAACCCGTCTTCTAAAATCCCGCTTATTCATAATCCCAATGTATTAAAATCCCGCTTTTTAAAATCCCGCCAAATCCCGCCAATCCCGTTTTTCGCAATTAATTTGGGTATTAAACTTGGTTAATTATGAACTCATTCCCATCATTTTAGGAACTAACTGCCAACATACTGCATACACCCAACCTCGCACCTACCCCAAATCCTATAGTGTGCCCAAGCACTCTTATCATACTCCCCATACGTACCTCACTGTTTATTAAAATCGTTGTGACTTATTTCATAATGAAATAAGTCCCAAATGAACTAACTCCCAAATTTATGAACTAAGTCCCAACGAAATTTTGGTGGGAGTTAAAACAAGTAGTTTTAATTGATAAAGCGGGATAATAAGAAACGGGATTATAAAAAACGGGATTATAAGAGACGGGATTATAGAAAGCGGGATCTTGAAAAAGCGGGATTTTAAAAAACAGGATTATAAAAAGCGGGATTTTAAAACCGGGATTTTAAAAAACGGTATTATAAAAAGCGGGATATCGAACCCAACCCTTTTCAAACGTTTGTACTATAAGTACATCTCGGATAATTATCGAATGGCCTAAATGTTTCCATGATAAGAGTGGGTACGTAAGTGAAAGGTAAATTACTTAGATCATGTTTTAACTAGAATTTTGTATATTTTTAGGGCACTGGATCATACGTATAAACAACATCTGTTGTAAAACTTTTAAAGAATTAATATTGCCTATTATTTCACTACTTAAATAAATTTTTCTTATGAAATAAAAGGCGTGTTTTTTTCTCTAATCTATATAGTATTGCAAAACAGTTCAATAATATTAAAAACAATGAGCTTGAATAAAGAATGTGTTTTCTATTGAATTTGAAGAAAAATAAATAATAACGTATCATATTATAGCAACTCAACTATACAGTCTATCGTTAGCCTGCAATTCTATCGGGACTATTTTGATAAGCTGTATAGTCTTGTTGCTATGATATGTTACTCAGCCCTATCATGAATTCCATCGTAATCGGAAACTTTTCCGAATCCGGAAAAAAAATATCACCGAATCCGTTCGTAATGACTATTTGTATGAGATTTTTCACTACGATGGA
Organism: Epistrophe grossulariae; assembly: GCA_929447395.1. NCBI lineage: Eukaryota > Metazoa > Arthropoda > Insecta > Diptera > Syrphidae > Epistrophe > Epistrophe grossulariae. The sequence goes on along the minus strand of OV839566.1, from coordinate 148,480,961 downwards.
ATCTGTGATAGTTTTTTTCGGAACTCGTAACAAGTTTTCGATTACGATGGAATTCGTGATAGGGCTGATTATAATTTTGATTCATTGAACCGTTTTATAATCTTTATAGAAAAAAGAAAAAAAAACACGCCCAAAGTCAGGATTACTAAAAATGTTGTCAATATATCATATATTTTATATAATACTATTAAACGAGCAAACTTGTATCTTAATATCTTTATGTGTATTATTGAAATTTAATTAAATTTTTCTACAAAAAATAATAAAAAAAATTCTCAAAATAAATTTTAAAGATACCGAGCATAGCTCGGTCTCCCAGGTACTAAAAAATTAAATCGCCAAAAACTAAAAATATCGCCTTTTTTGTGGTACATCGCCAATTCGATTTTCGTGTCGCCAAATATAATATAATATAATATAATAAATAATATAATATAATAAATCGCACAATCTGAAAACCCTGATCATAACCGACAAATTTCGTTTTCAATTTTGTTTTGCAGTACGCTGTTCAACGAGCAAAATTGATAATTGTAGCAGATTATTTGGCGAAGTCTCCACTCTATTTCGCACTGAATTATTTGCACAAACCATTAATTGCAGTGTGCCAAAAATTGACATTCGAATTTAATTTCTATTTTTATTTGTTGTTTCTTTAATTACTGCACAGGTTTCTGTGTAGTAATTAAAGATTAAAGTTTTTGTATTTTTTTGCAATCGTTTACGTTTTTGCCATCGATTTGGAGACCACAGAAAATTTTCTTTTCGCTTCAGCTGCGTATTAAGGCTAGTACGCTGCTGATGTTGATATATGTAACAACAAAAATTTAGCAATTTTATCAAAAAATGTCAAATTCCTACTTCAGTTATGCGAATAATTTTTTTTACAAAAACTTAAATCGGAGATTTTTTACGGTCATTTTTATTATTGGTAGGTTGTTTAATCAAAATCGTTAGATCCGTTTTCAAGTAAATTTATAACAACCGAAATCGTTGTACGATAGCGATATGAGCTTAAACAAAAATTCGAATTTCTCTTCAAGGGAAGGACATAAAATTGCTTTGTACCAAATTTGAAGAAAATCGGTTAAAGTGTTTAGGCTCTAGCTCAAATTCCAGTGGACGAGGGATGGTACAATAAACTAATTTTTGACAATGAACTAAAATTTTCCTATGCAGCAAGTAAAATTCATCAATCATTTGGTCTGTTTGATAACGTGAAATTTTTTGCGAATTTGCAAAAATTTTCTCAAAATTTCACAATTTGCTGTCAAAACCCATAGGAAAAAAACTCAGTTTTCGATAAATTTGTTGGGAAAAAAGTTACCAAACAGGCATATTAAATGGCTATCGACAGAGTCGTTTTACTGAATGGCGCATCCAGTGAGACATTTAAATTTTATGTGTGCGTAGAAACGAGAAGGGTAGATTCCATCCCAAAATCATCGAAAATTCTTCTCGTTTCTGCGCATACATACATAAAATCTACCTGCCCACTAGATGCTCCTCTCAGTAAAACGAACGTGTAGACTTGGATTAAGACGTATAAGGTTCAAGAAGTCTTAAGCCGGAACCATACCTATCTCGTGTGGTGTGTTGTGGAGTGGTGTGTCGCTATCGCTCCAATGTGTTTCATAAGCTTAGAACCATATTTATGAAGCGTGTTGTTTTATGGAGGAATCGCTTCTGTTTCGATTGCGCCTTAAGCCTAGTACATACTTCCTCGTGAAGTGAACAACCATCAGTGGAGAAAGTGAATTTTTGAGGCAATTTGCTTGACTTTTGCAGCTTTTATGGTCAAATTGTCGAAGCTACACCAAAAATCAAAGAGTTCCCGTACATTTTGCGCGTGAATATGGTTCACCGCTCGTGAACGCAAACTCCACTTTTTTTCATGGCTTCACGAAGACGCTCACGGGTGAACAAAAATGCAAATTTTTATGGATTCACGACATGATTCACAAGTATGTACTAGGCTTTACCACGATGTGGAATATATGAAATGAGACATATAATCAAATGTCAAAACAGATATTTTACTATTTGTAAGAAAGAGAACACTTTTATTATAAAAAAAATCAAAACAACAGTCATTTCATGACATATACATATATCTGTATTTTTCTTTTTCCACATCACAACACACAAGTGTGCACATTCAGCGACAAACCGCTCCACATCGCAACACACCACACGCGATAGGTGTGGTTACGGCTTTAAACCAACTTTTTCACTGAAACAACTATTTTTCTAGAATAAATATTTTTTAAGATACTCATAGGCCTGTCTTAGTTGATACCTTATGTTGATTTTTAACTTTATTGAATAATTATTTAAGTGGTAAGTACTGTTCAATGCACTCAAGTGACAGTCACCCTATCACCTCTATTAATGTGACAGTTCTATGCAAAACCAAATAAATTACAAGAATATGACAGATCAGTGAACATCATAATGCTGCAACTGTATATATATTAAATTTTCCGTTGCTAACTAACAAATCGACAAACGTCAAAATGTCAATACATTTCAAAATAATAGATCTGTTTCTTTACTTTCCAAAACTGGTAATTTTAGTCCCATTTTAGTTTTGTTTTTTTATATAGACTTTGACAGAACAGTCAAAGTGGTTGAAAATGCCAGTTTTGGGAAGTAAAGAAATAGACATATCTTCTGTTTTTTGTGTGCTTGGTCGCTAATCGATTAAGGCATCTCATTTCAATAACCTGAAAAGTTAAATTATGTTTTTTTAAACCAAATTTAAAGGATTTAATCTTGAAACATGAAATGAAAAAATCATGTACTGGGGTTAATTGTAAGCCATTTAAGTAAATTTCATTATAAAATGACTCCTTGAAATTATGTAAGGTAAGGATACAATCAGCTGGCATCAGACGAAACTCATCTCACGAAATCTCATAATGAAGTTGAATACATTTGTTTTTTTTTTTTGCATTATTAAAAATTCTTCTGAAACGAGAATTGTGCTCATGAATTTTTAAAATTGTTTATTCCCGTCTGGCCACAAAAGAACGTGTTACCTGGTGACAGCGACTCATTTCATCACAATTCCCTAGACAATTTGCGGATTTTCCAATTTCTTTCATTTTTATATACCTATACCTATCTTTTTTTTTTTCTAAGTTACTTTACTCAACAATTCAAGTAGATACGCTGCTGTTCTGTTCGTTCTTTATTCTCTCTCTCTGACAAGGAAGTTGGTGGTATAGTTAGATATACCAGATATACCTACCTTGATGGTAAATATTTGATGAGAAACTGCTTTTATGTTCCCATAAATATCATAGACAACAACTTTGGAGAAACCATCCTTATATATAGAATTATCTGTATCTCTACGCAATTTTGTTTGTGTGTTTTCGAGTTAGCTTTGTCTTTTGAATGAATTTCTGGTGGCCAGTAAATATGCTTTGCTCGTTAATTTAGCACAACAACCCCTGATTTTGAGGAAAAGACAATGATCTTTTTTTGTTTTTGTTTTTTTTTTTTGCAAGCAACCCCTCATCAGGGCTCTACCTATATTATGTAGCTTGAGTTACCCTCCAAAATGACGGAAGGTGCGAACGAATATATAAAGTAGAGATTTTTAATAGAAGTCATCATGAATCATTTAGTGAGTGAGTTTTTCCTCAGAGGAAGGTGTATAAAGAATATGGTTGCCAACTGAGTTAATCAAAGTTTCTTGTTACAAAATTAAAAAAAACTCAGTTTCGTTTTATTAAGAGTTAAAGTTACTTTAATTGTTTTTAAGGAAAAGTCAAATACAAAACAAAATGGGAAGAAAATAATTATTGAGGGCGCCTCTGAGAGTTGTTAATTGATAGGACATATGAGTCTTCAACGCAAGCTTGATATAAAAAAGATTAAGGGTATTTTGCTAATGGGTTGGTTAATCCACACAACTTTATTGAAAGAATATTGCACATAAGAACTATCTCCATATCGATGACACCTGGATTATTTTTTAAAGATTTCCTCATCTGGCAATCATGTACATACCAACAAAGATTCTGTTTTGTCTCTCTGTCGTCTTATTGGATTGCAGCCAGGATGGCTCATTATTTTATAGAAGATTTATATAGGTTTCTAACTTCGCACTGAAATGAGAATATGTACGTACCTATAAAAAAAAAAAACAAAACTCAAAAAGTTTTCCGGTCATGCTTCTATTAAGGTTGAAGAAGCTATATTTGCCTGCATTCGCATCTCCTCACACGACAAGCTCACCGCTCATCTCTCTTGGGACGCATGAATTTTTCATTGTTTGAAGCAAAAGGATAAAGGACTAACGAGAAATAACCCAAGTTTGACCAAAAATACTCTGACAAAACTCACAAAGGGAACTAAATAATGCATTGCGTAGGTATATTAAATGCAATTTTTTTGGAACATATAAATAAAAATGCTGTTCCCTGGAGATGAAGTCATAGGTTACTTGCTTTTTCTAGGAAACGCAAAACAAAAAAGAAGATGTTTAGAGTATTTATGACACGTCTCAGAATTCAATAGATGTGATGGTCCGGATTTGGGATCTCCAGCGGCGGGCGGCGGCGTCGAGGTGAACGTTTCGTTTTGTGTGCGGTTTGGTCCCAAGAGAGTGACTTAAATCTGTCTGTTTTTTTTTTTTCAAGCGAAAAATCTAATAAAATAACAGACAAAGCAAGCACCACCACCACCAACGACGAGGGTCTTGAGAGATGAGGTAACACGAAGCAAAGAGATTTTTTATTACCAAATTTGTCAAACTTGCACTTTAAGTATGCTTTTATTATTATTTTTTTTTTTGTTTTTTTTTGTAAAAGTCAGGATTTATGAGGGTATATCTACTCGAAAATTAAGGTTATTTTTATGGTTTTATGGAATGAGGAAGAGTTCCTTCTACCTCATTAATAATTAAATTGAGAATATAAATTGAGATTATTAAATTAGTTTGTAAAATAAACTTTAGCTCGTTTAATTTATAACACAGGACACGGAGCATTCAAAAATCTAATTTCTTAATGGCATCAAAACTATGTTTTGACAAGAACTGTATATTATATTAGCTGTGATGCATTAACAACTTCACTCTGTTCAAGTGATGTCCGATGTTCGAAAGATGCTGTTAACGATGGTAACATCAACAAGTTTGACGAGTTTTTAGAAGATATTGGTGCATTTATTCTAAATGGAAGACGCTTCGGTTATAAAACTGGCGAGTATACGTTTGTTTCAAGCAAAAGATCATAAGTTGTTGGATTTTTTTGATACCCCTCATATACTGCATTGGTGATGATTGGAAGTTTTTTCATTGGTTGTACATAATTTTTGGATCATATGCCACTAGTTTTGGATATAAAAGCATATAAAGCCCTGCCAGGACACCTTGTTACAACTCTTCTCCCCACAAGGATTAAATGGTTAGACAAAAGACGCATTGAATATTTCCATAAAATTGATGAAATGCATAACTGCTGAAAGAATAATTTCCAATTAACATTTAGGCAAGATGTCTTGCCTTAAATTAATGTATTTATACAGTTTATGGGAATCCTGGTAATATATTAAGTTTGAACAAAAAAAAAACATGGCTTGATATGGATAAACAGTACTATCAACGTATTTCAAGTCAGCTTTCTATTATCAACTCAGGACTGGTGGAAATTTGTCAAAGATATTCGTGGTAATTCTACAAGTAGTGTAACTCAAATCATGGCTACTGAGTTAATGTCTCACTTTGAAAGTGTTCTCAACTCAGATGGTTTACAAAACAATGGGTTTATTCAAGAAAAAAAAAATTATGCTATGGTTCGTAAAACAGCTTTCGACAACATCAACCGACAAACTCCGTTTCACAAATTGGCAGCCTTGGGTCTATCAACTAAAATGAAAACAATTTTATAAAACAACTCCATCAGGATATACAGTTGCAGAGGTCTGAGACAGAAAAAAAGCACAAAATTTCCTTTGCACGAAGAAAGGTGTAAAACAAGGACTCGAGATAAATGTTCTCCTGTATGCAGATGCAGAAGATGGTCCCGTCAAACTACAAACTATCATCAACAAATTCAGCAGCTATACTGCCACAATGGAACATTGAAGTAAATTTAAACAAATTGTTATATTTAAAATTGGAAATTGTAGAACAGCCAGTGGTACTTTAATGAAGCTGAAATAAAAATTTCAAACATGTCGAGGTCTGAACATCTGACAAAAAGACTAGCAACATCAAAAAATGCAATAAACACTACATGATCGTAGTTCGTAAAAAAAACAAACAAATATGTACCACACTTAGTCAAATTTAAAGTACATACATGATCCAGCCACAAGATTGATTATGTACCTTTTATTTTGCACAGATATATGGGGATACAAAGAGTACACTCAAATTGAACAGCTGCAAAAGTTTTTAGTTAAAAGATGTTTCAATCTGCCTTATAATACATCAAACTATACGTAGTACATATTGAAACTGGTCTCTCGAAAGCATTTCTTACCACATTATACGTACATTTTGGATACATAGGCAAAGTTTTAAGTCTTCCCCGTGGTAGATTGCCTCGTGTTCTTTCAGTGGCAGTACTTCAAAAAATAAATTATTGGGCCCAGGAAAGGTCAGGCCTTTGCCAAGAATTCGGAATTGTTTGCAACATTCAAAGGAGAGGTTTTAAAATAATTCTGTATACAGGGTGTCCCGAAAACACCGCCTCAAATGCAAACCATATTGTTCCTGAGGTCATCAAAAAAAAAACTTAAGAATTAATTTTCTCGTTTTCCTTTCGTTTTCAACTTATAACGGTTTTTATGATTTTTATTCTTGTTCCCTTTGACTGCGGCTCTAACTTTGCCAAACAACAACCGATTTTTAAAATTTTTTTTTGTTTAACAAGAATAGTTAAAAATTTGTATCTAACGCATACAACTTTTTTCAAAAATTTTGGTATTCAATATTATTAGATTTTATTTGAAGCTTTTGTGTAAAAAAATTCATTAAAATCAGTTCAACTGATAATGAGATAGTTGAAAATCAAAAAAATGGTTTTATGAGAGCTACCATTTTTAAACGATAGACAATTTTTTTCAAATAATATGATAGATCCTACAGATATAAGTTCACACAAAAATTTAAATCAAAATCGTAGTCGCCGTTTATGAGAAAAATGAGATTTTCAATACCGGTTTTTAAAGATTTGTGTGGGAGATTTTAAAAATTTTTTTAAAAATTAAAAAAAATAAAAATATTTTGAAAATTTTGGTATACCTACAAAACTTTTAAAAAATTTTCAATCATTCTTCATAAAAAAATTGATCAATATCAGTTGAACTGTTTATAAGAAAATCGAAAATCAAAAAAATGGTTCTATGGGAGGTACCATCTTAACCATTTTTAGATTTTTTTATAAAATGGTTGCCTTTTTGTAAACAAAATTACTGAATTTTTTTTTTTAAGTTGTGGGCACGAAAAAAGATTTTCAGTTTTTGCTAAAAAAAAAGTTTACATCATGTACCGTTATTTTTGGTCTAAAAAAAAATGAAAAAAACTTGTAGGGGGAATGTCCATAAAACGCTGAGTACCAACTTTGAAGAAAATCGATCTACCCGTTTAGGCTGCAGCCGAAAGGACAGACAGAAAGACGGACAAAAACAATTCTTCTCAGATGTCAAAATATATTTAAGTTTGTTTTAAAGTAACATTTAAACGCGGTAGATGCTGTTTAAGTTAAGAGTCCTTTAGCCAACGTTAAAATATTTGAAAATCGTTATAGATACCGATTACGCACTTAAAAGCTACTCAGAGGTATTTTAAAGTTAAGAAGTGTTCAAAATTTCTTTATATAGATATGGGTGAAAATGTTTTATTCATTTGAAGAAGAAAATTCAATTCGTCAATTTCAAGCACATTATGTACAGTGATGCCATACTTTGGATGCAGATTTTCCCACCGTGATACCCAAAAATTCCCTTTTTCTTCCCACGCCTTTGTTATAAACAGCCTACAATTAAAAATAAAACATACATATTTCATTGAACTTAAGTTTTTATAAAAAACTGAACATTTAAGTGGACTGGATGGATTTAACCATTTACACAGAAAAACACGATCTGACATCGCTATTTCCACCGATTTTTAAATTTTGTTCTTCTAAATTTAGATTTGTAATTTCTTCTTCATATACATATTATATTATATATACGTTGCAATAAATATGCAGAGTAGTAGTAGATACCAAAAAACAAAAAGCCCTAAAACATAAAGAGGGTATCGTACTTCAAAACCTATATATAATGTAGTTCTCTCAAATATCCTTACCAATTATAGAAAAAAAAAAACTTTTATCTTTGTGAACAGATCTCCTTCAATTGACAAAATTCTTTTACCATAACCAATCCCGTCTTAAGCCCTTGCTTCTACACCATAACCGCATATAAAAATACAACTCCCTTGACAAATAAACCAAAGAAAAATTTAATTAATGGATTCGCGTGAGTCTTATCTATCTAATTTGTCAAAACTAAATCGGTCTAACAGTTATATAGCTACTTCTATTTCCCTTAGCGTGATGGACATCATCCTATGGGCCACGCCGCCGCGCTGCGCCACTTCACCGACGGACGCCCTCTTTAACACTTTCCTTATAACTTTCACTCTTTGGAAACGGCTTTTCTGTAAAATTCAATTAACCCGAGGGCATTTTATATAGTGCATTCGGATTTTTGGTCGAAATATGGAAGCAAAAAAAAAATAAAACTTTCAAAAATGTTAATTGGCTTATACGTTTATACCCAAAGCCTTGCCGCACTTCATTGCAACTTTGGTCTCTTTGGCTTAACTTATCTCCCCCCCCCACTCCCTTAAATGTGTTGTAAGTTTTAGTTATTAACATAGGGTTGGTGGTATGACGTGCCGAAAGGCTTATTCTGGTGTTGGTTTGTTTTTAAGCAAAACGACGGCGGGTTGTGATGTGAGAAAGGGGGTGTATTTGTGAGTCTTCCTTTCGTTCGCACCAAGCGATAATCTTGATTCTAATAAATCCTGAAGTTTCTCTCAGAGTTGTTTGGGGAAGTATAACCCTTTTCCTGATAGAGTATCGCTATATCGCCACGCCGCGCCGCGCCGGCCGTTATTCCGACCGCGCCCGCTGCCATGCTATATCATCAGCGCGGACAAGGCGAAAGGAGCTCTTATAAAAGGAAGCAAGATCCTGCCGGAGGAAATGAGTTTGTGAAAAATTATTTCGTGTTTATGTAATGGTAATGGTAATTACTGTTGACGGGCCGAGCTAATGCAATGTCCTTATAGAAATAGAACTTTATAGAAAGTCCAGTTCTATATTATATAGCGGGTATAGGTAGATATACTTTGATGAGGGCGAGAATATATACTGCAGAGGGAATTCCACCCTCATATACGAATGAGACAAATGTCAAGATAAATTAACTTCAGGAAATTTTTATTATCGCTAAAGGATAAGAACAATTTTCATTTAAATGGCAATGGGAGGCCAAGACATGAGGCCAATACGGGCCAAGGACTCTCAGCTTGATGGAAAATATTTCAGGGCCATATTGGGGTCGAAGTGAAAAGCATTCATCTAGAATGCTGGAATGCCACCACAATTAAAGCATCCAAGTTTGCGGGAGTCTTCTTCTTCGTCGTTGTGATGTCGAGCTTCTTCTCATCGTCATCATTATGGAAAGGGAGGGGGGGGGGGGTGGGGTGGCGTTACAAACTATAGAGCAAAACAGCTCCTTGGAGAATTTACAGCAGTTCATTCGGTGGCCGATATTAATCAAATTTATTCCCATTTTTATTATAATTGCAGCGGTTTATTATTTAGCAACAACAAAAAAAACGAAACCCAAAAGGAGGGTGCAGTGTTGTTTTCTTTTTTTTTTCTCTAAGGAGAAATAGCAAGCCCATTAAAAAATCTGCCACCGGGAACATAAATTGATATTAAAAAGTACGAAACGTCAAATGGGAATCCATTTTTCGTCAGCAAATTGCTCATTTCAAGGAAGAATTATGAAGGAATTTGTCATTTTTCTTTTCTTATATTATTCTTTTTTTTTATACGAATGAAGGTAAATATAATATAAGTCCTTTCTCCTGTTCTTTAAAAAAAAAATGTGTCTTAACTTTGGTTTGATGTGTCTATAGAGAAGTTGGAAGAATTTATTTATATTATGTAGGTACAGTACATAGGTATGCACTATAGACGCATAAGCTTGATGATGTTCTTCATACAGAAAGGACCTCTCCTAGAACACTCATACACACAAACATACATAACAGACATACTTCCTATTGGAATGACAAGTGTTGGTTCATTTAAGGAAATAAATTGCGCTATGAGTTGGTGATATATGAGTTCCACATTAACGACCAAAAGGAAGGATAATTTAAAATGTCCTTGCATATACCTACTATATATGTATATATGCGGAGGATAATAATAATGTTGTGTAGTACTATAATTCGTGCTACATGCTCTGTGAAATTCGAAATAACATCTTATTCAGGAAAGAAATTTCGGCTTCGTGCGTCGGCTTTTTTTTTTTGGGGGGGGGGGGGGGAGGGGAGGTTTAGCCGAGAGGTATAGGTAGTATAATATTACTTGAGTAATGGGTCAGGTTCAAATTAAACAGGTAAATCAAGAAAAATGGAGTTTAAATAGAAACATTTTGCTTTTAAACGGTTGCATATAACATATTAACAAAGAATAATGAACATACGTATATTAAGAGTTATGTCTCTTGGACAATTCAAAACATTTACGTAGGTTAAATATAATTATGCATTAAATTATGGATTTAGGACAAAATGTATCCACCGATTTACCATCCAGAATAATGGTCCGAGATGGCCACCGATCCCGATTTTCACAAGAAAAGCGATGAAGCTCACTTTTGGTTGAATGGGTACGTTAATAAGCAAAATTGTCGTATTTTGAGTGATCATAATCCATAAGCCATTGTTGAGACACCGTTACATCCTCAAAAAGTCACCGTTTGGTGTGCTCTATATGGGCAGAGGGAATCATTGGTCCATATTTCTTCAAAAATGAAGCCGGCCATAATGTTGCAGTCAATGGGGAACGCTATAGAGCCATGATTAATGACTTTTTCGTGCCTGAATTAGAAGATGTTGATGTGGACGACCTTTTGTTCCGACAAGACGGTGCTACATGCCATGCAGCCAACGAAATAATCAATTTATTGAAGGAAACTTTTGGTGAGCGCCTTATCTCGCGTCGTGGGCCCGTGGCGTGTGGCCTCCAAGATGGTGCGATTTAACACCGCTGTACTATTTTTTGTGGGGTTATGTGAAGTCGCTTGTCTACGCAGATAAGCCCAAGACGATTGACGCCTTGGAAGAGAATATTCGGCACGTTATTGTTGACATACGGCCCCAATTGCTGCAAAAAGTGGTCGAAAATTAGGCCTCTCGGCTGGAATTTATTCGAGCCAGCCTCGGCGGCCACTTGCCAAACCCTTTTCTTTATAATAAAGCTAAATTATTGGATATAACATTAAATTATATGCGTTTTATTTCTTCTTGAAAACCACACGTCTAAAAAAACAACCCTTTAGTTCGCACATTTAGTTGAAGGGCTCTTAAATGTCATAAAGGACTTTCGTGAGTCTCGTCAAGCCCTGAATGAAAATTCAAAATATGGTGAATTTTTTTAGTTCTTATAGATTTTTCCAAGGCATTTGACACAGTGGTTCACAGCAATCTGTATTCTGTAATAAAAACTTCGCAATTTTGTACTTGTTTAATTTCTCGTCTGATGTAAAAACTATATACATATGTAAAATTTATTAACTTTCTATCTATATCTCAAAGAAAGGAAGCAGTTGAAATATAAGTACCAGTTTATCGGATTTTCTTCCAACCGCTAATAGAGTTCCACAAGGAACTATTCTGGTCCATTACCTTTTTCTCTTTATATATCAATGATATACCTCTGTCATTCATATAACTGCTCATTACATATGTACGCCGATGATTTACTGATGTACCTTGGTGTAACTTTTACTCGAAATCTTTCATGCGATAAGCATATAAACGCCATAGTCGGTAAGGCTTATGGAGTGTTAAGCACGCTTTGGGTCTCGCAGTAATATAAGCCTATGAAGACGCGTGTAATGCTTACAAAAATTTTAATTCTTCCCATTTTGGTCACACATAAACCACCCTACCTGTTTGAGAGAATTACAAGAGCATCTTCAACCAGGTCTGATCAGTTGATTCAACTCGGATATGCCTCCATATCAAAATACCAATTTTTCATAAACGCCACAATATCTTTGGAATTCTTTGCCTCGCCATATCCAGAGAATGAAGAGCAATAAACATTTTAAAACCAAATTGTCACTTTGCTATAAGATGACTGCAATTTTTAATGAAAAGAAAGATCACTCTTTACTCTGCAATTTTTTAACCTAGCAAATTGCAACGAAGACCTACTACCACTGATGGAAAAAGCCTTACTATTGTACTGAATTCAGTACAATTTGATTTTCTCAGTACGTAAGTACATCTTTGCCATTTTCAGTACAATTTTGAATTGTTTGTACAAAATTGATAATTTTCTCTTATCTTCATTAAAAAAATCTATGTGCGTGAACTGCAATTACCCAATATCAAAATCATCCCCATTTTTAAATACTGAACTGAATATATAAGAGTACATATTTAGCTTACAATTTTTAAGTTCAAGTGACCTGAACTCCAAAAGTTGCGTTTCGCCCACGTACGACAGATGGGCTCATCATAATATATTCAATCGCTCCTCTTAAACAGAAGTACTTTTCTAATTATCTTCATCTACGTTATTATTTTGTTTCCAACAATGAAATTTATTTTTAAACAATTATGTAAAAATTTTATATAAGGGAATCTTTTGATGAAAAGCCTTTATTGGTTTTTGCAAAATCGCCTACCAGTTATGGAGATAGGCTTGTAAAAGAATGCATTCTTTTTTGAATGCAATCATTTATGACTTCAATGCAAAGATTACATTCATTTGACTTCACTTAAGACTTCAGACTTCAAATTATGCAATCACCATTCATTTTGATCAAAAAGATTGCAATCATTTTTTTTCCATTCATTTGACTGCAATCAATTGAATGCAATCTTTTGTGAATTCATGCATTCTTTGCATTCATTTGCATTCATTTGCATTCTTTGCATTCATTTGCATTCTTTGCATTCTTTTGCATTCTTTTGCATTCTTTGCATTCTTTTGCATTCTTTGCATTCTTTTGCATTCTTTTGCATTCTTTTCATTCTTTTGCATTCTATTATAATCTCTTAAATCATAATTATTATAGTTTTAGATGTGTAACTTTTAAGTTTAAATCATATGTAAAATCATTCAAATCACAAAATGTGGCTGAAATTAAACAATTATTATTAATATAAAAAAAATTAATATTTTCATCCAAATATAAACAGAGTCCTTTATTCCAACAAAATACGTCTTATAAAATCATGTTGTAAAATATGATATGTGTTTAAACTATGTTTAAATGTAGTCAACCATAATTTTAATAACAGAATAGACACCTTCAAATACCTTGTGTGTTTTTTTTTATAAATTTCATAGAAACAATTCTTTTTTTTTATAGCATTCTTAATTAATTAGGAACATTGCAAGTGTTTTTTTTAAAGCTAATATAAAAGTAAATTTCTACACCCTTCCACAACGAGATTTCTTGATGTTTATATAGGTATAACTAGTATCTTGTACCTATAATAGATATTTATTTAGTCATAATTCTTGTGGGGTTTAATTACACTAGTTAACAGCCAAAATGGACATTCAATGCCACTATTTTTGTTGTATGCATTTTAGCCTCCTAGACTGCGAATATAATAAGAAACTGAGAAATCTATCTATATGGGAATTTTGGGCAAAAATTTGGCATTTGAAAAATGAATTCAATGAGTTTATGTTTCAAAATATTCATCGAATTATTCCAGGTGCCTTTTGTGTTCCTCATTCTTTAGCAAACGTTGAAAGAATTTTTTCATATCAAAATATAATAAAAACTAAATTAAGAAATCGATGTCAAATAATTAATTAAAACGCATTATAAATTAATTCTTATACAATTGGTGGTAGCACCTTTAAGTTGTTGTTGCTCAGAAATTCAATGAAATTGACGGAATAAAGAATGGTCAAGTCTAGTAAACTGACATTCTAGTATGAATAATACAATAAATAATAATAATAAATTAAGAAATCGATTACAAGTTCCAATGAGTTCTACACTGTAGAAACCAAAAATCTTTTAAAAAAAGAAAATTGTCACAGTTTTGTAATTAATAAATATCTTGTGAATAAAAAGGTGACAAACAATCCTCTTCAAAAAGAAGAACTTTTAGAGTTAATAAAAAATGTTAATTACCTAACTTACTATTATTTTCTTATCTAAGGCACCAGTTATACGTAAAAATCATTCAAAATTCTATTTTTAATTTTCTGATGTTTAGGAAGCAAAATCAGCGATTATTTTAATGGCAAAATAAACCTGACAGTTTAATAATGATTTAGGCTCCTTACTTGATAGGGGATCCGTCCGTTATTTATTTAGCTATAACAAATAAGTTCCTTATTATATTGCCTTAATATTTATAACAAATGAATTGTTTTTTTTGTTCTTGTTAATAAATCAATGTTATCTTTAAATTTGGGTGCTAGCAAAGTTTTTATCCATTTAAAAGAGCCCAGTACTATTTGTTCTTTTTCAGTACTATTTTGTTTCAGCATTCAGTACAATCGAAAAAAGTCGATTTCCATCACTGCCTACTACATTCAACCAGAACTTTTTGTCACCAAAGAATATAATATTGTCTGCTGTTTTACTGTTTTATTGAAAAGATTCGTTACTTTCACTTAATTTTTTTTTTTTTTGGGAAATATAATTTTTAAATACAAAGATTTTTAGTGATGAAAAATGTTTATCTATTGATTTTTTTTCTCAAAATTTAACATTATTTTAAGAACTTATCTGGCTTCATTCAATGCTCTTATCAATTTTTAATCAAATTGTAAAAAGCAGATGGTTTTAAGTGTGTTAGTTTTTTAAAAATTTTAAATTAAAAATATATTGAAAAAATATTTGTTTGGATTTAAAAAATGAATTCAAATTATTTTTTTTGAAAACAATTTTTTCTGAAATTTGGGACCTTATGGTTTTTCAATACTATAAAAAAGATTTAAAAAAAATTTTTCTTAGAAGTTAGAACCCAAAAAAAAATAATATCTTACATACAAAAACTGCATTTTGTTTTGTTCATCCATAAAATCACTTTTTTGGAAATTTTAAGACATACAAAAGGCGTGTTTTTTGCAAGCCCGGAGAAATTGGATAAAAAAAACGACGTCGGTGCTAAAAAATTTATATGTAAAATGCAACAACAACTAATCCCCTGTGTGCTTATCTAATCCCAGAGAATTCTCGGGGCTTAACTTAAGTGCACAGAAAAACTGTGTTACTGGCATGAATTACATACATGTTATCGATATTTTTTATGAAAACTCCATGTTTTTTCTGTTAGCGTCGCTAATCCCCGTTGTCGTTTTTTTTTCAACCAATTGCACACCTAAATATAGCTCTTTATCGAAAAAATTCATGGGATTGTCGGAATTTAAAAAAAAACAAAAACGATCTGATGATAACGTCTCCACCATTTCTATCTCTAACATATCTGTAGAGAAAAATTGTCTTTTTTCAAAACGATATCGTTTTACGTTACAAGTGCCCTGGGCCCGTAGGTTGGTAAAATGACCTAGCTGATAGTCTTACGGCCACCATAGAATCCAAGATAATTATAAGCTTAAATTATTTTGTTTATTGCGAGAAGACCATAAACAGATGCTTTGTTTTTAGCGTTTTATTTCGTTTTATGCAGTTGACAGCCACCAATCCTAAGAAAATATTTATTTTTTTTTTATTTTTGTTAGGGAAATATTGGTTAATGTTCTTAGCCTTTTTCTGGCCCTTTTCTATATAGTAACACTTCTGCGTGATTTATGGTATCAACATGGCACGTGTAGCCCGGCGCAGTCCTATATAGGTACGCTTTTCGGTCCTCCATCTCTACCCACATATATAATTGCCTATAAAAACAAATGAAATTCTCTACTCTGAATTATTTTAACTCGTCCACCTCCTGAAATCGAGACCCCAATATATTATCTTATCTAAAATAACGTGAGAACCCGATTATTCATTCAACCCATTATAGGCTCCTCTACTTTTCGACGAATAAATTGAAGTCCCTTGCCACAAAATTATTAATTAACCATAAAGAGTTGGTACCACAACTTTAGCGAAAATAACCAAATATTACCTTAAAGCTGTCTTATATATAATATATTCCCAAAGGAATATCGTTTATATATATATATAGTATGCCTGTACCTAAACGTAAATATAATGGAATCTCCTTTAACCCTTCATAATGAGAGGTTGAATTTTTCACTTTGTTTTCCTATTTTCTCAGAGATTTCATCTCCTAATGACTGGTAATGGGCCATAGGGTTTGGCTTGGGGTTGAATGTGGGTCCAACAAATAATAAAAGTCTTCTAACACTTGGATTTCCCACCGAAAAATTCTATACCTATATTCTGGACCTCTCTCTCTCTCTCTCTCTCCATTAATATATATATTTTTCTAGGTACGCATTCATCTCCATTTTTATTACATTCGAGTCTTGGAAAACAATGACATTAAAACGTACAAATTATTTGAAAGCTTTTTGGATTCAACAAGAAAGGATCTGTTGAACAACTGGACCAAACTAAATGTGTGTTTCGGGGGTGATTTCCATTTGGCCTAGCTTTTCATATAGACGGTACCTATATATAGTTGGTGTAGGTAGGACTGACGAAATTTGCCAACAAACATATTAGATGGAAACAGGAGTCACACTATAGTTTTGCTCTTAGATTTCTTCCCTTTTGCTCTATGTAGAGGGTATATACACCAGCAGAAGATGCAGGGGAGTAAAGGTATATCTACCAGGAACCTTAATCATCTGACGTTGAATGAAGATTTATGGTTTGCAGTGCACCCTTCTGCTTCTGCGGTGGATTCTCTAATGGTTGAGTATGTAGGTGTGCTCCAGCGAGTGTCCAGTATACGAAATGAAATTGGTTGATTTTGTGTGTTCTAGGAAGCTTGAACATTACCACATTACCCAGATTGTATATATCCGACAAAGATGAGGACATATAGAACAGAGAGAGAGAGAGAGTCCGAAGGGCGCACCATCCATACACTGAGATATGCATTGCTCCTGGACAAACTATAAACACAAAATTCTTGGGAGGAGTTGTTGTTTGTTGGATTGGCCAAAATATATATAGAGTTCTCTCTAGTATAGTCAGTATGCATGATGTTTTGATTTTTATTGCTGGCAAGAATGCAGAATGAAGGTACTTGAAATAAACGCCACCACAAAACTCAAATGGAAGTTTTCCGTTTTAATTGTGTGTTGTGTTAGTCTTTGGGATGTGTTAATGAAACCATTAATTATTAGGGGCCATAAAGTTAGAGGCATTTTCTGATTTCTCATTCTCAAAATGGCCTATAGAAATAGACAGACGTATATAGAGTAGAGATTGTCCAGATATATAATGTGATTTGATATCATGAATAGTTCTTTTTTTCTAATTTAAGAAACTTAAGAAAGAACTTAAGATTCTTGAATTATATATACTTTGTTTGTAGGTATTTTGCTCATGGATACAGTTTTGTTTTCTTCCCATTATAAAGCTTAAATTAATGATCGTAAGAACTTCTCATCAATGTACCAGATACTCTTATCCTCAATTATACTGAGCCGATTATGCTGAAATTTGCTTCTAATGGGTACAGCCTTCAAGGAAATTTGGTGAAGTTTTGGAATTACTCCCTGTTAAAATTCAAAAAACCTATTGGAATTTTTTTCGAATCTAAAAACTGTTCATATTAATTACAAAATAAATTAAAATCCCAATAAGAGAAATTTTTGACAAAGGACTTCTTTCATTATTAGTGAAGATATTTTTTTCTATCGGAATTTAAAAAACGTCAAAATATTCAGTTTGACGAAACCGACTTTTATATAACTTAATTTTAAAAACAAATACAGTAAAACTCGCTTAAGAAAAACGGCAAAATATCAAAGCCTTTTTTCACTTGGGTTTTTCGCTTAAACCAACAACGTTTAAGTGAAACAAAATCACTTAAGCGGATTTAAAAATTCGAAAAACGGTTGTTAAGTATCAAAAATTCAAATGTCATTTGTGGGGTGAAAAAATTGGTGGAGTTGAAAAATAAAAAAGAAATCAAAGTCTTCAGCAAATTTGGATGTTCTGTTCAATTTAATTTTTTTTTCACTTAAGAGAGTTTTTTCAGTGAAAAATATAAAATTTAACTAAAAATATGTTTCAAACATCCGGGTTTTTCACTTAAACATGTTTTGGTTGAGCTGATTTACAAATATCTCGGGGATGTTTAGTTTCAGATAAGCGGGGTTTTCTCTTAGGCGAGTTTTACTGTAAGTTATTAAATTATTCATTTACGCTCATCCTTTTAAACAATAGGTCTGTTGGGTAACTTTTTTAAGAAAATCTTTTTTAAGAAAAAAGTGTTAAACCTGTCAAACTTTGAAAGAAGGAGATAATACTCTCAGACAGGGAGAACTTGTCCAAAAGTTAACGAACGCTCTGAACAACTTTTTGTATAAAATGTCACTTTTGTGTACAAGACGTCAAACCTTGAAAAATGATTTTGAATCCTGTAATTAAATTGTAAAATAATTTGTATACTGAAAAATATCGAATGAAAACGTAACACCGGTTTTGATGGACTTATCTGAATCTTCATCAAGTGAATGAAGACAATCTGAATCAATATTTTGTAAATTCCTAGCCGACGTCAAGTAACAGACACTGACAGCTGTGTATTTGACAGTTTTTACACTCCTTGCACACAGAAATTTGTGTAGGAGAAAATTGCAAGTTATCCAATGGAATGGAGGAGAAATAATTGGATCTCTCATTGTGCTCTCTCGTTGCAACTTTTTTGAGTTAACAAACAGATGGTCTGTTTGGTAACGTGAAATTTCTTGTGAATTTGCACAAATTTTCACAAAATTTCACAATTTGCTGTCAAAACCCATAGAAAAAAACTCAGTTTTTGGGAAATTTGTTGAAAAAAAGTTACCAAACAGGCATAGAGAGTGTGACAATTTGTGAAAAATCGTGCAATTTTTCAAGAAATTTCAGGTTACCAAACGGAGCTAATGTTTTCATTTGATCTCAAATAAGATAACAGCAGAAATTGTATTGTCATCTAAAATTAAATAATTTCCGTCTCCAGCTAAATTAATTTTAAATTTTATTTTGCTGTTAATCGCTTGTTTTTGTTTTTTTTTGTCGATTTTTAACATTTTAATGAATTCATCTTTGAATGTATTCTACTGGGGTGTGTTCGTAAGGTTTTCACTTAATTTCCTACGCAGAACTTTGTGCTAATTTGGTTTAAACATTTTTTTTTTGAAAATTTGTAAATGGAAAATGAGATTTTTTGGAATCAAATTTAGAAATCGACAAATAATATTCAGTACTCGTTTATCAGGCGAAAAAAAGTTATCCATGTGTCAGGAATAGATTTTTAAATTTTGAGCGTGAAAAATTAAGAATAAAATAGTGAGATGATTTTCAGAGGTGATGAGAATTGTAAAAGATAAGAATTTGTTGTACTGTTAAGTAGAGATAACGACCAACAGTGACACTGCAATGAAAAACGACATAAGTGCAAAGAAATAACGGAGCTTAACTCTTAAGGCCCATTTCCCAACTATAATATAGGCATGAGCTAGCTTATGCACGCTAAAGCCAACGAGCGAATGTATGAAATTCCTATTGAGTAGCCATAATGGAGGCCAGCTCCGTTTCGTTCAATTTTTCTAAGTTTCGTTCAATTAACCACACATAAGCAAGAGCGGTCCGGTTCGCTCAGAGCATAAGTGAATTTGACAGATACGGTTCAACACATACAAAATTCACATCAAACCCATCGTCTGTGTAAGTGATTCGAGATTAATGAAAGTGTATGTGTGATATCTTGCTATCTCGTTGTCGTTGATTCAATGTTCACTTTCAACAAAATTAAACAGCTGTGAATTTGATTTTGACAGATGCTTTTGCGCGCGTAAGTTATTATGGCTATGCCTCCGACTTTTTGAAACTCAAGCAAACTTTTCTATGGGTTCTGACATTAGTTTATGTTTGCTTAACCCTATTATAGTTGAGGCCTTTAGTGCGAATTATCAGTAACCACTTTGTTACCGATAGTTTGTATGGAAACGTCAATTTGTTTCTCTGTAATGGCGTCGCAAATCTCCATGTTGTTTAATTCATCCAGTTCTCTTCAGAATTAAAAAACAAACACATATAATGTGCTAATAGCCATAAATCAAACAGGAAATCTGAAAATCATTGTGGATTTTATAATTTATTTAAAAGATGTATTTTCGACCTTGTATCGTATGCACAAAATCATTTATAGTTTTATATTATGTTATAATGGATTAACAATTTTTATATTTCCATTTTACAAAAGAACGCTTATTTTAATAAAAATCTTCTAAGGTTCAAAAGTTAATGTTATATTTCATTTTAATTTATTTCATTTCTATCTATAGCTACTCTACTTACCACGCATTTTAAAATTGTTTTCCAAATATAGTTATGTATTCAATTTTTGAACCCTCTTGCGATTACATTTAAGAAGGGTTAACAGAATAAAATAAAATATTACGCCATAAATATTCCTTTGTTAAAAAATAAAAACAAAAAACAAAAAACAACTTTTGAAACAAATCCAAAAACGAAAACACATCATTCGCTGTATTCAACACTAATGAAATATTATCTGCAATACAACGCCATCACCATGTCAAAGACGATAGAAATAGAATGAGAGATAAAAGGGGGTAAGGTTACGAGGGAGGGGTTTGGCTGAAAGTGGCGTCGAAAAAAATTACATCAGGGCTTAAGGGATTTCGTCTGGCACAATCCAATGAATTCAATTCCGCATAACAAGAACACAATCCAAAAATGTATGTATGTACAAAAAAAAAAAAAAAAAAAAAACTCATCCTTTTCTTTTGGGATATTCCCAAAGAACCAAATAAAACATATCAACAGGAAGTTTGTCTTTTCGCCTGCTGCCTCATGACATCAGGCCCAACACTTAACGCTATTATTTTATCGGCTCCAAAAACACATGCTATAAAAAACCCCCCAAACAAAAACAACAACAACAAAATACATGGAATAGATGAAAAATAAAAAAAAAAAAAACAGCTACAAAACGGAGTCCAAATGGAACGAAAAGCTCGAAAAGCCCAAATCACTTGGGATTTATCGAATGACATCGAAAATGTGAACGTTATTATCGGAACGAAATGATGCCAACAACCAGTCAGCCAGCCAGCTATAGCAAGAAGTGTGAATCGTAGAATCGTCGTCGTCCGAGACAAAAACGTATAAATTTGTTTTCATAGTTTAACCTAATATATTCGTCGTAAATTGAAAACTCCATCTTGAGTAATATAATAGCAGGGGGCTTCTATTTTTTTTTTGGAGCAAGGGGGTCTGTGGAGGTAGATATAGTTAAATGTAAAAAAAAAAAGTTATAGAAGCCTCGAGGGTGGAACCCTCTGAAATGGCTTCTCAAAAAAGAGCAGACTTCTCAGACCGTGAGAAACAACTATGTCCTAGAATGAATGTCTTCAAAGTTTTTTTCTTTTTTTTTAGGGACATCTCACTAGGGGATCTAGATGGATTGGGGGCCCGGATCCGACAAATTATTTCAACAAAGGTAGAATTGAGAACAAAAGTTTTTGACAATATAGCTCTATTTATTTATACATGGTTTTTTTTTGTCGAAGCCTATATACCTAGTAACATGCGATAACGGCTATTCTCACACTTTGACTTCCTGTCCTCCGTTTGGGTATACCTATAGACAAAGGCTTCCGACATGAATTTTTAACCCCACGGATTTTTCCTTTGATTTTTCCTTGAAGACAAGAAACTTTGGCTCTTTTCCGCCATATCGAAAGTTTTCGTCGCTTGTTCCCCTTTCATTCAGCGTCGCGCATCGTCGTTCTTATCGACCCAACTGAACCCGGATCTGAATTTCTTAAGATGCCTAGACCTGCACAAGAGTGGCGCTGCAGTCTCTTTGAAGAATTGTAATATATTTTCTTTTTTTCGTATCTATTTTGTTCGTTGTCCCGAAACACAAAAAAGGCTTAAGTTTGTTTGGCTTTTACAACGAGCGACGATACAAAAGGGTTTCAATCTTTTGTACTATACCAACCAGCAGGGCGGATGGACTTCTATT
The DNA here is from genome assembly GCA_929447395.1 of Epistrophe grossulariae. Classification (NCBI taxonomy): domain Eukaryota; kingdom Metazoa; phylum Arthropoda; class Insecta; order Diptera; family Syrphidae; genus Epistrophe; species Epistrophe grossulariae. The sequence goes on along the minus strand of OV839566.1, from coordinate 148,458,535 downwards.
TTATCTACGATAACGATGACGGCAACGGCGACGGATGGTAGTGGAATATAAAAATATTGGCTTAATAATTTGCCTGAAACTTTATTTATTTCCTTTTTGTCGGCCGCCCGTATTTTATGTTCTTACTTTTCTTATTTAAAAAAAAAAACAGGACCAGAAGACAAAGATGGAAAAAAAAACTTCCCAAAAAAGAGAGGGGATAGGTATAGAAATAAAAGGAAAAAAACTTAAATAGAAAAGTTTAGGGGGCGCTGACTTTTCCAAAGACATAAAACGTTTTAATATTAACAATTTTTCTTTTGGCGTGCTGCTGCGTGATGCTGATGGTGTTCATGGGGTGTTGGTTGTAGGTACCTACTGGTACAAATTTATTTTTTTTTATCTTTTTTAGATTAAACTTTAAAAAAAAGTTTTCTTTTTGACAAAAGTTTTAGTTAAGCTTTATAGTGAATGTTGGAATTATAATATGACGCTATTATAGAGGTTTTGTTCCGGAAAATAATTGCAAAGACTTTTCGGAGAATAAAATTAATGCAACATGAGGCGTGATATTCATTTGTTAAATCCATCCGGCCAGCTAAAGAAAAGATTCTTATATTGAATTGAATTAACAAAATTGGTCTGAAAAAGTTAAATGAGTTTATACAAAGTTGAGTTGGTAGATGGAGGTTTTAGTTACAAAAAAAAGGAACAACTTCTTTCATGGAATTTATGCGTTTTTTTTGCGCCTATTGCGGCTGTTTGACACTTAATGCTCGAGCCAGCGCAACGCGGACTCTATACATTGGGCTGGCAGTCGCATTATGCACGAACAGGTCTAAACATACCGCATTGTGTTTCCTTCACGGGTGAACGCATCTCAATCTCCCAATATTTAAAAATACTGGGTATGTGTAGTGGAATCCATTGGCCGCGTTCGGGTTGCACTAGGATAGCCTATCTAAGTCCCCTTTCACACGGGGAAACTGAGTTTCCAGCAACTTTTAGTTTTTGGGTGAGAAGGGCACCCAGTAAGAGGATTGAACGGTCTACGATTGGTGGGAATTGAAAATTAAAAGAAAACGTCAAAAAATCTCCAGCGACTTGTTTCCTCGTGTGAAAGGGGACTAAGATACTCAAGTATCCAATAATGTTTCTGAACGCAAATCTGCTGTTGTTGACAATTCACTTAGGATAGATGAGTACCCCAGAATTTTTAGGACAGCTTTAGATTTATTTTTCGCCAACAGCTGCTTTGTCATCAGCTGTGATTTTACAAGGGATTACAACAACACAAAGCTATCCAGATCGCTTTGGATACAAATCAGAACGCGGCCATTATAAATTAATTCTTAAACTTTCTTGTGCTTGTGGTCTAGTTCGGTCGGATTCCATTTTTATTATTAAAAAAAATCTTTTAAAACTAAAATCAATTTCTTAAATTAAAAATAATTTTAAATAACAATAATTGTTTAAACTAAAAACGTAAGCACCTAAAGATATGAAATACAGGCTCCCCCAAACCAACGCGAAATATTCAGAACGACACGACAAAACTTTCGGCTGTCAATTTATTTTATATAAGACTCGCTTAAACTCGCATCATCGCGTTGGTGTGGGTATTCACAATTCACATTTATCGCCCTGCATAAATATATTTTCACAGCTGAAAGTTTCGTCGTCGGTCGTTCGGAATGTTTCGCTATGGTTTGGGGGATCCTTAAAAGAAAACAAAATAATAGAACATTGTGTTCCTCTCTTAATTGGAGAATTTTCTTCAAACTTTGGTTCTGTTCGCTGTTGTTGCTGCTAGTGCACAGCATTTCTAAAAAATTACATTTACAATTATCTACAGGACAAGACCCTTTTTGACATTTTATTGTGCTATAAATAAATTTTTTCCCATACATTTGAAGGAAACTCATATTTTGATGTTCTTGTCACTTCTTATATAAACCAACTCAAAAATGAGTGAAATTCTGTCTTAACCTTAACCAAAGGTATGTTGAAGACATAAATGTATAAAAGACATTGAAAACTTTGACTTTTCCATAGAAATTTCAATTAATATTCACAAAAGTACATTTAAACATTGAAATTCAACAACCTCTTATTCGTAAAACAACCACAATCAAGCGAACAATTTGCCCAAAATTATATAGGTAGGTACTTGCTTTGAATTATTGTAAATGCCAAAAATATACCATCAAATAAACGACAGCTATAATGTGTATGACAGATGTCATATAGGAAATTGTACACACTTCTCCCCATAAAATATAATATCGTTTTCTTTCAGTATAAGGACTGCAAGCGTACCCATATATATACTCGTACATATAGGTATATAGCAAAATTCCAATCTATTCAATATAGAGTCGATCAAATTTATGTCATTGAACAATCACTGCCATCCGTCATACTGCTTATCTTATATGTCAAATCATTCCACTCGTTAAATGTGTCAAATCCATTGTCAAAAGTTTTCGCGGAAATTCTATAAAATCAAAGAGAATTTCAACTACATCCCGCGTCCTCGGGCTAACTGAGTATATAAATCAAATAATATAATGCCTGCGTGTGTGCAAATTGAATTTCCATTTGAAATTTTTATCATAAAATCGTATATTTTCAAAATAGGTATACCTAGACCTACCAACATAGTACACTTCGATTGTGAAAATATCACACTGAGAATGGATGACTCTTTGATTCTCGAATAACATGGTTTTGAAGAAATAAAACAAATATAAAGGATCTTTTATTTTAATTTCTCCAGAAATTCGTATGTTTTCTTTATCAAATCAACAAAATAATATAAACAAGGTTTTAATACATGTTGTTTTTAGAATTACAAAACTAGATGGGACCTATTTATTAATTGAGTTTCATTTTAGTATTTTTTTTAGAATTATTGTTGGGCGCCAGAAAAATGGCGCCCTACACCAGATTCAAGTTAAATAAATAAAAAAAATATCAAACAAATGACGGTGGTGGGGTGATTCCATTAACAAACCACCTAGCGTGATGGAATGAAACTTTAAGGGGGATTGCACATCAAACATTAATAGGACAAGCCTAAAAACGAGGCTGAATGTTGGTCAGGTATTTCGCTTATGTATTGTAAACAATCATCAACGATTAGAGGAAAAGTTTGGATGGCTGTTCTGGGAGAGGGGGTGGGGAAAGAGGGAGACGCTGATTGTACCATTTCTAAGGAAACAGAAAAAAATATATAAATTAAACAACGAACGTGAGTTGTAAAATACCTACCGTCACGTAAACTGACTTTGTTGATGGTGCTGATGTGAAAGCTTGTTTTTTTTTTAATTTTATTTTATTTATTTTATTTTTTTGTTGTTATTTTTTGTTGGAGAATGAGAAAGGAAACCCAAAAAACTGAACGGAAGTCAAAAAAAAAACTTTTCATGTAAATATTGCCTACGCAAATATTTTCTCGATGCGACCATGATTTTCGAGTTTAACTTGTCACGGGGTGGATCTCTCTCTCTCTGTGGATAGCGAACGACTATACGACGACGATGATGATGCGACGCGACGTATAGAATTTTAAGAACCCCAAACTTTCATTAATTGGGAGGTAGTGATTTATTAGGGATAACGTTTTTGTGTTTGCACTTAGCTCACCTATATGTTAAGTGGCTTGATTTGTGTTTACATTTGGAAAACGTGAATGTCGGTTTAATTATTCCCCTTCGTAATTAATGGCTTATATGGGTGAAAGGTAGTTTATTGATGGGTTGAAATATAAAAAAAAAAATTTCCAGAATTATATTTACCTGTACGTTGAAGTTTGTTGATATATATAATTGAAATACAAATTTTTTTAAGGGATTCTAAGTTTTTAAGTACAATAATTATAAATCCCAACAAATACGTATCATTTGTTTCTCGAACAATTAAGGTAAACCTTTGTAAGGTTCTAATTATCCAAGTCCTGACTCCTGGCTTCTAATGGATGTTGCAGAAATGTACATATAAACTTTTTCTAAATATGAGTTTATTTTGAGAGGAAAATTCTTCAGGTGATTTTTGGTCTAATTTACCTTTAGGATAAGGTAGTGGCTAGGTCATGAAGAACGGATTAGCAAAAACACAAAGGATCCACCCTTAAAATGTTTGGACCCAGTTCGGAAGATCAGTATATTAGAGGAACACCTCGATTGCACAAAAGTGGAAGGACATCTCCAGCAACTTGTCCTGTGAAAATGGTGCTAACTACTCAAGCACCGAGCGTGTTAGTCAGGACTCATTTCCATTCATCCCGGGGAAGTAAGCCTTCCTATTCGACTTGTTGGTAACTGTCATCTTAATCATTGTGTTCAATAACATCTTGATCTAGTAGCAGCATTGAAAGTAAGTACCGTCGTTGGGTGATATCGGCTTCTTTGTACAGTATTTGACGTACTTCCTTCGCCTGATCGCAATGCAAGACCGTACAAAATCGCAAAATCTATCATTTCATCGTAAGTTAAACTGGAACTGTATATTATACTATATCCTCAGATTCTTGAAGCCCTTCTAGAACTACTTCAAATTCCCGTTTTCCAGAATGACTTGATTTGTTAAAAATCAACAACATGGATAAAACAAATAAATAAGTTGGCGTGACACCTCGTGTAGAACCAGGGCCTTATGACTTAGGTAAAACTCTCAAACATTTCTGTGTTCGTTTTGTCAGAAATGCAAGGAACTAACAATTTCCTGCTTAATCCGAACGGTTAAGGCGAGTATCACTTTTGCATGTCAAGATATACTCTTGGAAAATTCAAAAATTTTTCCCAACACCTTCGGCGTAACAGTCATACGCAGTAACCATTACGCCATGAGCTACTACATGGAACTTGGAGAATTAATTTTGATGCAACAGTATCAGTACTGTTATTACTCGTTAATTCATCTTAAGCTGGAACCACACCTGTCGCGTTAGGTATCTATGTTAATGCCTTTCATTAGTGGTGCAGTCAGTAGTAAGGACATTTTTTTAGGTCAAGCTATCTTCTGTTGCGATTGTGCTTGACCATCAGCCCAGGTATCCAGATTCCACAGAGATTGTTGCTGTTCCTAACCTTCTAAGTTAATAGCCACAATTTTATGTTTTTGTTTATTTGGCCCCTTGAGGATTATAATAGACACTTATTCTAAGTGTATTACTTAGTTTCTTCAGCACATACACAATTCCAGTTGACTTTTTCCAATGGATTAAGTGGATTTCTTTCATTAGAAAGTGAAAGTCTAGCTTACTTACTGCTTGCCTTAAAAACGAATTTTTCTTCTAGAGCGTTCAGGTTCTCTGGTTTTCATTGTTGACGAAGGTGTTAGTGACGAAACTATTGACACTGAAGTCTTTGTCTTTTTTGGACAAAATATTTAATTTTTTCAGGAAATAAGGGTTCTTGGTGAATTTGGCTTAAAATTTCTTCAAATGTTTCATCGTGACATTGTTACTGGAGCTCATCCTAAACTATTTCTTAACATTCAATAAAGACATAAAGCCTTTGATCTTTGATTTGGTCTTGAAAAAAATACTCTTTAAATGATTTACACCTCCAATTGGCTATGGCAGGGCAGTGTCACAGAAAAAATTGAAAACTGTTTAAATGATGTACCTGCAGTATCTTTAAGTTTCAAAGTGAGTATTTTAAGGGTTGCACAATTAAAAACATTCACCCATTTTTCCTGTTCACTTGTTGAAGTTATATTATAAGAACTCGATGTGTCAAAAATAATTCTTATAACTAATTGCTTTTATGTATGCGTTAATAGCAAATAATTTATCGAATGAAATCATCTACTTCGTTGAGTTTTGTTGCTTATATAGAACCAACTTTCCTCCTTTAAAATTTCAATACCTATCTATTCACTTTCAAAATTTGCCACATTAAATTTTGACACACGAGCTATACATCAAGGATTATCAAATGCTGTCAATATTCACATTAGATGCTCATAAACTACCAATGTTAAAGCAAACGGACCCTTTCATTATCACCTATAACATAATATCAAATGATCGGATCGGATGTAAATACCAAAGTCTATTAATCATGCTTCAGGTTGATGCTATATACCAGAAACAACAGCAGCAGCAGCAGCAACAGCAGCTCCTTAAACTGTGCACATTAACCATCATCAAAATATTCGGAATTATAATGGTGGGGGCTTTAATGCAAGAATGAGAATGGCAATAGAATGGGATGGGGTTGAAGAGGATATAATTATTTATGTCATTTAACCCTTTGTATGTATAGATGTGTGTGGGGGATTTTAGGTATATTTGAGTCCTTCTGCAATATTAATTATTATACGAGTTATGTATCAAAAGTTATTTCAGTCGTTATAGATTTAGTTGCAGGGTGTTTCTAAGTTAAATATATGTATGAGTGCGAGTATTTCAGTTTATACGAATATTTGAACGGTTCCTGATAAGATGTCAAGGATAAAGGGTCTTGGCTTTGGAAATCGGAAAACGGGAACATAATGTTATGGGAAAACATTTTGTACTTTTCCAAGAAAAACAAGACAAAAATTTAAATCATTTTTGTTCAATTGATTTTATTTGGAATTCTTCATCTAAACAGTTTTTGTCTGGACTTGGCAAGGTGTAATCCCATACGCACGGATAGCCTTGCCTTCTTCAATACCAGATTAAAAAAGAAAAAGACCAAACCAGTTTCTTGTCAAAATCTCTATATTAATGATGTTGATTGGTCTTGACAGCAATCATGGCTGTTCTTATACTTGGTTGGTCTTATAGTGATTCCACATGTGTCAATTTCTTTGAGTTTTGTTCGCATTTATTCTATATATTTCGTCTTCTCAATAAAAAAAGGCTACTAGGTAAGTCAAAAAACACCCTGTATATATAGAAAGTATTTTGTCATTTTTAAAGGATGAGGAATTTATTCAGTTGACAATATTCCTATAGCACCATATAAATAGAATCCAGTTATTTAAAAAGGGATCACAGGAGTATTTGCAAAGAGGGTAGAATTTCTTCTTTTTTTGTTTCTTTAAACTGTCATACTCTATTGAAATCATTTTCGTAAGTGTTTTATAGAATTTAATTAATATTTTGATTCTATTGCGTCATATAGGAAATGGGCTTATTCAAATAAGAATAATAATAAGCTTTTAACCTATACACAATTAAAGTATATAACAATTTAGAAGGGAGAATATGACTGATGTTCCCTTGAAGAAAATAAGACAAAGTGGATTTATTAATGATACTCGTAAAATTTTAATATACATAGATTGGTACATTCTTACGTGTACATGCATACATGTATACAATATTTTGTTTACATTTTAAATATCAAGTATTGTTTGAGAATCCTGTTTTTAAAAGAGTAAACGTTTCAATTAAAATAAAAAAAAATGCAAATTGAAGAGCATATGATCCTTACCTGCTGTATACCTCCCTGCCATTTGCCTCTGCCTGAAACATTTCCAATATTAATTTAAATTAAACAAGTAAAATAACAGAAAACTCTCTAAATTTTACTCATTTTTAATCTTATAAGTTAAAATATAGTTCCTAACCTATTTTACAAGTCATAAATTGTCAAAAATCAAAGATGGTTACGACGATGTGGGTCGATGTAAAAACTCATAAAAAATCTGAATATTTTTCCTTTTTAATTTTTTGTTCGACAAAAAAACAATTTCAGGGTTTTTGGTTGACAATTATATTTGAGCGAAATACTCTAACACGGAAAAACTTAATGACTTACTAAAAATAGAATAGCTAACTGACTTTTCTTTTAGAAACTTCAAACAATTGCTAAATTAATGGCGTTTTTGATTGGTAATTTTTCAAACAGATCTTATAGATTCTGAACTCTAAGTACTTCTGGTTTCAAATCTTAATTCACATCTAGAACCATTTTCTCTTCTATCGAGAAGAAGAACTGTCATTTTATGGGGTTCAGAAGGTTTCTGGGCGACCAATTGAAAACCCCACAAGTATCATGTTAAAATCATTTTATTCAAAAAAAAAATACTTCCTATGAACTCATCTAAGCAATGACAGTTCGTTGAAAGAAACAAAGCAGACATAAATTTGCTTAAATTTTTTCATAAGTTAAAGTGACAACCTATACAATCCTTGCGTTTGAGAAAAGCTATGAGATAGGCTACCCAAGAAACAATTTTTAACCTGAGCTCCACAATAATTACAAATAAATCTGGTCATAATATGGTTAGAAATGAGGTATTAAATTGCTCTGGTTAAATGTACGGTATAAATAAACCCAATATTACCGTAAGGTTTTATTTTGGGAAAAAATTTCTCTCTAAAACAACTTTTTAGTCATTAAGTCAATTAGTTTGAAAAGTTGCATTGTTAAACTAAATGTATACTTTGGATATTTATTTAGCCTTTAAGACATTTTGGTACTTTTTCAATGCATTCCTAACCCCTATATTGTTATTTCTTGGTTTCAAATTAAACAATTTATTCCAAAGTTTAAATTAAGTTTTTAAATAACCCTTTTTTAACATAAATTGTTATTTATTGGTTACAAATTAACCAATTTCTTCCAATTATTAACAGAAAGTTCACTTGTCAATGCAATTCATGATTTTAGTTGTAATTTCAGTTTAATTTTAATCAATAGCTTTATTTATATAATCCATTAAAATTAATTTATTAATTTATAATTTGTTTGTTCTCATTTAAAGCATTTAAATATTCAGCTGGGAAGAATTTCTAAATAAACATCATTAATTTTGGTTTTCAGTATAGGAGTATAGCGAATGGTTATAAAAAAGCCGTGAAGAAAACATTTGCAGGTTTAAAAAAATGTAGAAAATCGATTAAAAAAAATGCAAGTTTTATAAAAATTGTAAGTAAACGGTTATAAAAAAGCCGTAAAAATAATATATTACAGGTTTTATTAAAACTGTTGGTAAATGGTTATAAAAATCCTTGAAAATAACAACACATAGCTGTTAAATAGTATATTACAGTGTTTTTTTTATTGTAGGTAAACGGTTATATAAAAGCCGTCAAAATAACGTTTTGAAAAAATCCATTATTTAAAAAATATATATTTAAACACTGAAAAGCAGTTGTTTAGCAAAGCTTTTAAAACGTTTTCTTGTTACCACAATTTAACTGACGTTATTTAGTTACTGACCATTTCCGGTTATGGCTTTAACGATTTTGATTAAACTATGTATATTCCATATAATGTCTAGTCTAATATAATCGTTTTTTTAACTTCACCAAAACTCTACATCCATTGGTATACAAAATAAAAAAAACTCATTTGTCCTTCGCTTTATAGTAGGTATATCTAACCTACAACCAGAAAGAATCTTATCACCGTGCCTTCACCTAATCCATAAAATATCACAACAATTTGCTTCCGCAATCATTTCTACCCATCAAAATAAAAATGAAGCCATTCTCTAATGCTGTAACTCGAAATTCCTCAACGTCTTAAAATCCCCATTTGACATGGCTCCCACAACGACTTTTTATCATCACCTCGGAATTTCATATAGGTAGGTATAGGTAGTATCTTCTGGCATTGGCATCAAGCATCGGGCAAAGGCAAGTTCTCTGTGTGTCACCAATGCATTCACCAGCGTGATGCACTTGAGGATGAAATGCCAACACGAAAAAGGGACCAGCACACCCAGAAAGAAAATATAAATCGTGCACGTCATTCACGTTAAGGATTTCATTTGCTCTGTACGATGACAGGGCATAATAAAAATATCTGACAAAAAAAAAGGATTCTTACAAAAAAAAAATATAAACCCACCACCTTTATAGAAGCAACTAAAATGCCAACCTCTACAAAGATCAAGTGTGATGCAAGTGAACATCAAAAAACCTCATCCTATATATGTAGTAGAGTAGAGCAATAGAGCGGCCATAGCTTCAGCAGCCACCACAACGCCAGCAACAGTAAAGTACCAAAAATCATGGTTTCCAGCCACATGAAATATTTTGTGTGCACTTTTTTGCTTTAACTGAGTTGTGGGTCTGGATCTGGATTCTAGATTCTGGATCGGACCATCAGGCCAGGCCAAAGCAAACCCCTCCTGTCTCCGCAGAAAAGACAAAAATCTCTTTTAATAATCTCTTAGGAAAGTGTTCTCGACATTTTGCCATGCCAAGCCAAGCCAAGTTAAAAAGGCCACTGGCAAGGCAACCAAAGAGGATGGCTGCCTGCCAGCCAGGCTCTCGCTTATACATGTACCTCCTTCTTCAAATCCCTACACCGCTGTACGACAACGACCACTACCACAACGAACGACCAAAACCGCATCACTGAAATGTTGTTTTATCTCTGGAAAATGTTGAGACATTTTCCCTAGGAAGCAATTAGCACTTTGGTAACAAAATTCACCATACACAGTGTTTGGGCGATGGACATGAATGCCACGAAGAGGTTGGAGCAACGAAACGATGTCCTCTTTTTCGTACTGAGAAAAACCGTAAAAAAAAAGAAGAAGACAAAAACGAAGAAACAACTATACTGGCTGTGGAGAGGACATCAGTTTGCCCGAGCATGAGGTTGATAGGTTGGACACCATCATCGCCCCAAGTATAACTCAACCTTTGACATAATTGTATTAGTGGGAAGATGGCCAAGTGAAACATTTACTTCGAGTTTTGGAAGTTTTCGACTGGACTGAACTGGGCTGGGATTCAACATTCACCTACTATAACATCATAGAGCTGAAAAAGAGAACTAATGGGCCAAGTTGTAGGCGACACTATTATATTATTGCGGAGGACAAAACATATTTTTGTTGTTTCAGGCTGCTGTTTTGCTTGTGTTTAGTTCATGGGTCTTCTTTTCTTGTGCTGGGCTGGGTGGTTTATTTAGTTTTCTTTTGGCACTTTCGTGTTGTTTTGGTGGTTTATTTTTTGGTAAAGGACATATTATACATATTTGTACGTATGTATATCTAAGAAACAGGAAGTTTAGTGCAGAGAAAGAAATACGCCATGAAAAGGTGGCTTGTGTCCTGTGTGCTATTCAGTTATAGGTCAAAGGACTTAATGCAAGTTGGTTAAAGTTTTTTTTTTTTTTTTCTTAACTCTGTGGGAACATGCTGTCGGTAGTATAAAGGGCGAGTTATGGATTCGTTGAAATAAAACTTGAGATTTAAGTCCAGCATACTCGTATAATTCAAACTTGTATACTGCACACAGGCTAGGGGAAGAATCTCCCGGATCCTTGAGAGGGAATATTGCCAAAGAGTATTGGAAAAGCTGTCTAAGGAAACACCTTGAGGAATTCCTTAGGAAATCCTTGGCACCTGAGGAAAGAATTCCTTACAAGCTAAATTTGCTTTTAAAGTGGAATAAAAAAATATCGGTTTTTCGCATATTACTTTTTTACGGTAGACACTATCGAAAAATACGTCATACACATTGCACAATTATTGTAGGTCATGAAATTGTATTATACTTTTTTTCCTCCGACTAGTTGCTTAGAAGATTTCAAAAAATTATTCATTAGAAGCCAAAAATGCCGGTTTCTTGCTTTAAACTCTCAAATGGCAATTTTTCGAAAAATAATCTATGCTTATACTTTATAGGTAGATTTATTAAATAAATATTATGACATTTGTTTTCCGTATGAGGCATCAATTACAAAAATATTGCGTCTTCAAAAAATGGTTCAATTTCGAAAACTAGCCCTGAATAATTGTACAAAAACATGGTTAATCTGCATATAAAAAAATCCAATTGAAGATTTTTAAAAACATTTATCTTTATTTTGCCATTTAAGAATAATTGTATAAAGAGTCCATTGCCAAATCTGGTCCAATTATCGAAAAATATCAGGTTTCTATATTATTATAAAATGTTAAATTTTGTGACAATAAGGCAACGCAATATTTTGATAACCAAGAGAACTTGCAAATATTAATTGAAATTGATAACTATACATAAGCCCCCTTTCACACGAGGAAACAAGTTGCCGGAGATTTTTTTGACGTTTTCTTTTAATTTCCTTCAAAATCTCTTGTACCTTTCACAAGAAGAAACAACATCGTGGAAATTTTCTGTTGTTTCTTGTTAAAGTAGCTATAGCTTGGTCCCCTTTCACACGAGGAAACTGAGTTTTCAGCAACTTTCAGTTTATAGGTGAGAAGGGCAAGAAGTAAGAGGGGAAAATGAAATCTTCCCGGACAACGATTTGAGGAGATTTTTTTGACATTCCTCTTCACATACACACTTAACACTACACACACTACAAGTTCCCTTTCACACGAGGCCCTTCTCACCTATAAACTGAAAGTTGCTGGAAACTCAGTTTTTTCGTGTGAAAGGGGACTAAGCACTTTATTTACATAGAATGAGGAGAAGGAGAAACTGATGCCGAATTCAGAGATTTCATCAAGTTGGGTGCTTTACGGGCTGAACACAATGTGACGGAGCCGCAGCCGGAGTCAGAATTGGAACACCTGTTAGAATACTAAATACACACAAAATCAATGGGTACGTTCAGCAGACACTAGGGACTACATATGTAGTCAATTACATCATTGAACGCAAAATTGAGATAACCACTTCAACCAAAACTTAAAGCAAACGTGAACAAAAAAGAAGTTGCAGAACAATGAAGTTCAGCTTGGTGTTTAAAAATGAAATATAATCAGCTGATATTTTGACATAAATACACTTGACTTGAAATGAAGGGAGATATTTGGTCTGTTTGGTAACGTGAAATTTTTTGCGAATCTGTACAAATTTTCACAAAATTTCACAAATTACCCATAGAAAAAAAACTCAGTTTTTGGGAAATTTGTTGAAAAAAAAAGTTACCAAACAGCCATATTTTTTGACTAGCTTTCCAGTCAACTTTCCAATAAAGTTGCCTTAATTAGAAGGCAATTTTTTGACAGCTGACCAATCAGAGACTAGAAACTTGCCTTAATTTCTAGTCCCTACGTTCTTCTGAACGCACCCAATGCTACGAGCAGAATGGAACGCAACTGTAGACGCAGTGGTTCGCGAACATTTAACTTTTCACGTGCAGCACATTTGACGTTTCAATTTGTATGAAACTGAAATGAAAAAAAAGAACAGGAAAAAAATATTGAAGTTTTTAGTGCTTATTTGCGTCGCGAAAAAAATTATTAATTGAAAGAAAAATATTGGAAATAAAAAAGTGAATAATAAACTCGTGGCTGTTTTTTTGTTCTTTAAATTATACAAAAAGGCAAAAGCTATACAGCTCATTGTGGTAAAAAAAAACGACGTACGACATTTTTTGAAAGCAGCTCTGATTCCAGTTGCAACAAGGTATTGTGTTCAGCCTGTTAAATGGGAGTGCGTTCAAGGAGAAAGGCCTCTTTTTTCTGGAATAGCAAGGTGGAAACAAAAGAAAGCGTGATTGTTGGAATAAGTAAAATTTAAAGAGGAACACTAAAACCAAACAAAATTTAACAACTCGGTAACCAGAGTTATCTTTAATAACAGAAAAGATGAAAAACCGATATTTTTTACATTGGTCAATTGGTTTTAATAATGGAATCTTTAAAATTATGGCTACTAGATTAGGTTAGGTAGAAGTGGCTGTTGATGGAGAAAACGGACACACTTAGACAAATTGTTGGAAGGTTGTGATACTACATGGATTTACCAAATATTTTCCTTACTTGTTAAATCATTTTGAGCTCCTTATGAAACGTGTAAGATTTCTTTTTTGCTAGAACGCTCGGATCATTGTAAAAAAAGTCTCCCAAATGGAGTCAACGTCTTTCTGATAGAGCAGGACAAGTACAAAGAAGGTGAAGAATTCTTTCCTCATCTTTCACATACATGTAGCTACCGCAGAAATCGATTGAGTAGACGCCTAATCGCATGGCGTGCCTACCTATTAGACAGTGTCCAATTTGATAGCGTAACAGATCGTTCTTATAAGCAAAAGTGTGAAGAAATTTTTGATACAAAATATTATAATCAATAAAATGAGCATAAATTATTGTCGATAACTTCGACGTTCTCAGAGTTAAATATCGAAATACCAGTACGTCCAAAGTGATTATAATAGACACTTCCAAATGACGACGTTTGGCGTTTGCAAATTTTTCGAATTCTTCAAAACCAACGATAAAAGATCTGCCAGGATATAATGTTGTTTCAGGTTTAGACCAAAACTATCACAATCTGGGATCAAAGTATCTTGTAAAAAGAAGATTTCGGTAAGCATTAGGTACGTGCGACTCATTCTTGAGCTTTATTTTCTTTTCTAATGTTATTCTTGATTTCTGTTTTTTTTTTTCCGGTAGGTACCTACCAATCTTTCTTTCAGATTTTCTTGTTTTTTTTTTTCGTAATTTATTTTTGCTTGGGTTTGTGCGACATAAGTTATTCATTTTTGCTGGATTTTTACGAGCAAAGCTTGTACCGTTTATGTATATCGGTGGACATATTATGCTGCTATGGTGTATATGTATCTCTGCAGCAGATGTATAGTTTTTGCCATATACTACGTACATACATAATGCTGTGAAATTTTATATTCGCCATAATCCAGGTTTGCATGTTTTTGAGGTTAATGTGGGACATGGTCTAAATCAAATAGAAGTTTATTGTACAAATGGGTACCTACACCTACATATATTAGGTTGAGGACGTACAAAACATACATAACATGTTGATGTACACTATAGTATAGAAGTATGGTTTATGAAGTTAAATTTCAGGATAAAAATGAGTCTTTATCCTAGGTATATGTTCCCAACTTGAAATAAGGAATTATACAATCATATCTTGCATCAAATTTCAGTTTGAAGACCTTCAAGCAACAGTTACTTCAGAATGGATTTATTTAAGTTTATATATAACTAAAACATTAATCCAAAAATTACCCTTATCGCTGAACTGACATGAAAGAACGATAATTTTGGTAAAGTTATTGTAACGTGTATTTCATCACTAGGTGTGTTTTTTTGCACACCCAAAGATAATTGGACGAAATACACGATTCGGGGCTAAATAATTTGTATGTTAATTGCAACAACAACTAATCCCCAAACGGGCTTAGCTAAACTCAGGTAATTTTCGGGGCTTAAGTTAAGCACATAGAAAAATTGTGTTACCAGCATGAAATACATAAATGTTATCGATAGTTTGTACGAAAACTCCATTTTTTTTGATGTGATGGCGTCGCTAATCCCCGTTATCGTTTTTTTTCAACCAATTGCCCCTGGGATTGCAAAAAAAAACTCACCTACTATTACACTAGGCTACTTAATAAAAATGACACTGACAGGTAACAATATGACAATAGGTTTGACAGCTATAATAGTCTGGAGTTATTATGTGTGTTTCTTTACTTTGAAACTCTGTGCATTTGTGTGAATATCTACATAAAAATCTGTCAAAGTTCATATAAAAAAAAGAATAAAATGTGTATAAATTAACACAAATGCACAGAGCTTCGAAGTAAAGGAATCACACCTATTATAGGCATGGTCAGGAAAATTAAATATCGGAGATCTCAGCAGTTTCAGTTACATGAACAGGATCCTCAGCTTTGCTGTCAAAATTCTGAGGAAAAAAAATCTTGGATTCCCTCGGTCACTTTTTGAGTGAGAAAAGTCTCTGAGATCTCTAAGCCAATATTCGCTGTTCGCATTGGACTTCTCTGTATGACACTGTACAGAAACAAATTTTTTTTGTCATTTGGAAATATACTTTTTAAATAAAATCTTAATTTTGTGATCAATAGATCTTTCAAACAATAAACGTCCTCTTCAGATGTGAAAATTTCAAAATTCATTAAAGACATACAATAAGGTACTATTTTGGTGCAATCAGGATAGTATAATAACCAACAATTACGAAAGCAATCAATACTGCTAAATGTAGTTTAAATCGAGCGGCAACGTAAAGAGTAGACATGGGTAACTCAGCAAAAACTCGTGCGCTGATACACTGACTCAAGCGCAGTTTACTGTATCAGCGCAACTCACTAACTCACTTGCGCCATGGCGCATTTCGTGTTGCACTTGCGCCATTTGCCAATTTGCGTTGTTGGATAACCAATAACCCACTTACTCAACTGCGCACTGCGCAGGTCGGCTTTAATTTTTTTTTTTAGTTACCAGGGAAATTTGTGTTAGTGTTAGTGTGCCATGCTTATTGCTTTCGCTCTGTGTACAGATGTGTATAAGTATATACCTGCTGTTTGGCCGATTGAAGAACCTTTGGTGTGCACAGTGCGAGTCCCTTGTTTAAAGTCACTCTTTTTGCAACCGAATGGTGGAAAAACGATCTTAGTGCGAAACGGTTGTGAAAAGAGTGACTGCAAACAAGTGACACTCAGTGTTTTAGTTTTGTCATCGAAAACGAGAATTACGGTTTGAGAATTAAGAAATTTGGAAAGGGTTGTTTTTGTATTACGTATGTTAACTTTATGTATCATTTGAATACTGAAGAACAAAAGCCGTACCTACTTATATTATGGAATGCGTTTTTGAACACAATTTATTGTGTTAATGCTTGAAAACTCAAAACAGAAGTACCTAGGTACCTATTTTTTTCTACATTTTTTGTGACCCCATGTTCCTATTTGCTCAGTGTAAGTTTTGTGTCCATGTTATCTGTTTTGTGTATATTATACAAAAATACACATTTTTTTATTCAATTTATTGTAAAAAAACAAAAATATATTTTTAATACACAAAAAATATTACAACACACATATCTTCCCATCTAATTTCAAATAAAAATTTATTCTTTTCCACTGTTTGGCTACAATGTAACAGCTTCCCTACTTTTGAACACAAAATTAAGGAAACACATTTTCTGTAACACCTTAGTGAAGAAATGTTTACACAATTAATCAAAAAAATAAAGCATTCTAATATACATATATATCTATATGTATAAAACATTTCAACTGCAGGTCTCATCGCAACATTAAATAGAGTAAAAAACACACAAAGTACAGCGAATCATACCAACTCATATATAAAATGAGCTACGCACACTGCACAGCGCTTTTTTCCATTTGCTTCTTCGTTTATCTGTTTGTGTGGCGCGGCCAGCGCTGCGCTTCCACAGACAAAAAGAGCTATTCAATTATTGAGTTTCTTGAGTTAACAAATTGAGCTATGGCGCTTTTGAGTTATTGAGTTACACATTGATGTGTCAGCGCAGATAACTCAGCTGCTGCTTCAACTCACTGCGCCAACTCAGCGCTGCGTTACACATGTCTAGTAAAGAGGCATACAATTAGTCTAGTAAATATACACAACTTGAAAATTGCCAGAAGCTAATTTGACATCAACAAGAAGAACTAAACATCACATAACATAACCAAAAGAGACTATATAGCTAAGTCCCTTCTCTGCCACAACAGTCTGCCAATTCATGCAGGCTGTCAAAGACCTAATGTTATCCCATCCCTCTTCAATCACTTTCAGGGTCACACCCCTGAAAAAAAAGATATGGACACCCATTATTATCCTTTTAGATCCTGATTCGTGTGTCCATTTTCATCTGAACCTAACCTTATGGTCGAATTTAATGATGCGAGAATTATCTTAACGTTCCTTGCTATACACCACACTACCGTTGGTATATACGGACGGACAGGATCATAAGGCTACAAAGTACAAACCTAACAAAAAAAAAGAAGAAAATAACCAAGAGCTCTAAACCAATGTGTGTGTAGTAGGTCAGCTTTCTGAGCAAGAATAAAAAAAAGGACGCAGCAGCAATGGTAGTGGAACATTATCCCGAACAACAGACTTGAAAGTTTATTTTCACTTATAGCAGGATTTATGGCTAAAAGAGAGATTTATGGGAAATTTGTTTCTTCTTGTTTTTTTTTTTTTTTGTTC
Source organism: Epistrophe grossulariae (assembly GCA_929447395.1). Taxonomy (NCBI): domain Eukaryota; kingdom Metazoa; phylum Arthropoda; class Insecta; order Diptera; family Syrphidae; genus Epistrophe; species Epistrophe grossulariae. The sequence continues at coordinate 148,440,700 of OV839566.1, read as the reverse complement.
CTTGTTCACTTCGTTCTTTTTGATTAATTGTACGTTTTCTGTTTTCATCATTTTTTCATTTGCCTCGCTCAAGTCCGATTGCCTGAAGAAGAACGATGGCGAAGGCATACCTAATATTAGAACAAACTCGAGAAGTGAAAGAAAAAACCTGTTCGAATTCGAATAGCATATAATAATATAGTGATGTCGGTCGGTTGGTTGGTTGTAGGGCCTTCGGTCTTTTAACTGAATACCATTAAGCTTCAACAAGGATGATCGCTTGAGTGCCCTCTTTGACCTCCCGAACCCCCAATGGGGCGGAAACCAAAGTCAGGAAAGGTTAGAATTGATAACTTCATAAGGAAACATTCAGTTGCTCTACTCTATACTCTGCACTTTCATTTCGGTTCTTTGATTTTTCCGTCTTGGTCCATAAACGACTGGGACGACTTCTTAAGGTTCTTTTGCTTTTGCTCCTCCGATGTGGGATAGAATTTATAGCCCGAGCATAAAATTATGATTAATCGAGCGGAAGGGAAAGTTAAATACGAGCTAATTTTTAATGCGCTTTCGTTAATGTCGAAGAACTGTCTGTTCTGTGATGATGGTAAATGGTAATGGTGGTGTGGTTGTTGGTAGATGGATACTCAGATACTCTACACTGGATAAAGAATTGATTCGTTTTCTTTTTTTCTTTTTTTTTTTTTGACAGAGCTAAAGTCTTAATGCCTTATAATGCTTGTAGAAAGATGCAGAGCTGAGTCATGAGATCAATATTTATTGTCCTAGAGTGATTTGTTGGTAATTGTTTCCTTCTTCGCATAGAATTCATTTACCATTATTAGGCGATGTTCTTTTGATTTTGATTTCGAAGAAAAAGTTAGACTCATTATTCATGGGATGATTTTCTTAGCCAACATTATATTATGTATAGAGAGATGATGGTAGGTACATATATGTACATAAGTATGTTGATGTGTTTTTTTTGTTCAAGCTTGATAGCTTTGATGGCCAATAAAATTATAATGGACGTCAAGAAGAGATTTAATGATTTTTTTGAGATTTATTGTTAAATGCGCCCACTAGGGGACGAGGTATCACAAATGTGTGGGTAATATGTTTTGTATGTTTATTATTATTTTTTTTATATTCATGATGGCTGCGATATAAATGTCTTATGTTTTGAATTATATGAAGATATAAATGTTTCTGACAGTAAGGACATTTAAGCCCAATCAGTATTAATTTATCAAACAAACAATTCATGAGATTGTATAAATATTAATGAAGATTTATGATGAGATAAATGCCTAGGCAAGGAAAAAATAGATATCATTTTGTATGGGATCTGAAAGCTATATAATGTGCCGTGTAAATTTGAGAGCTTCGATTGAACATAAAATGAAAATTTGTCTGGGTAAATTAAAAAATTCGTTTCTATGGCCAATGCATTTTCAATTTCTTGAGAAAATTAATAAAATTTGGTACACCACATAATATACGGAGATGCTGAATCCGAGATGACTGCCTGTTTTTTTTTTTTTTCTTGTTAAAAATTAAAGCTTTAAAATTTTGGGCACAATATCGTTCTAAATTTGAAAATTAAAAAAAAAAAAAAACGTTCCCAAAGTCAGGAATTTAGTTAAATTTATGAGCAAAATGTCTTAAAATATGTGCTTGAGTGTATATATGAAAGTCATTTGAATGGTTTAAATGTATGTGCCAAATTTGGAAAAACTAGTTCAAATAGTTGCGCAATGTTCGAAAAGGATTGGAAGTAATTTTTATACTAATGCTTTCAAATTTTTGTTGTTGAAAATTATTTTTGGACCAAAACTGAAAGAAAACTTACATTTTTGGCTGTAAAATTTTTCCAATCACGCAATAGGCTCAAAATTTTAAACGATTTAGTACAATGTTAATGAATTTTTGGTATGAAAAAAATGCTTTAACATCGTATATCGGTGACAAAAATTATTTCCTTGACGACATAATGAAATTTTGACGCTCACTTAACGTTGAGGAGACGCTGGTCCATGGTAAATATCTTATTTTCCTATGAATAATGGTCATAAATTTAGTAATATAAAGAAAATTTGAAACAAAAAAATGAATTGTCAAAATTATGTATAAGAAATTTTAGTCTAGTTAATGTTTTTAATGTCTGTGATTGAATGTGTACAAAATTATTTCAATGGATTAGCACATGTACCAAATTTATAAAAACTAACAGAGTTGCGCAGTGTTCCAAAAGGATTGGAATAATTTTCTGTTCTAATGCTTCAATATTTTTATTCTTTAAAATAATTTTTTAACGAAATCTGAAAGAAATCTGACCAATTTTATTGCCAAACGTTTCCGACCACTTTAAAAACATAGGCCCTTTAATGAATTTTGGTGACAAACATTATTTCCCATTTCTTGACTAAAATATAAATGAAATTTGATGCACACGTTTAATATTCTTGTTATTTAAAATGAGGGTTCAAAATTAAGAACAGAATATAATACGAAATTAAAAATTAATTGGATTGTCAAAATCTGAAATTTTAGTCATATTACCAAATGTTTGAAATGTCTTAAAATATAAGCGCTTAAATCATGTATATGAAAGTCTTTCAATGTGGATATGTACATAGGTATGTACCAAATTTAGAAAAGTCCAAAATATTGTGCAAGTGCCAAAAAGGATAAGAGTAAATTTTTGTTCTATAGTGATTTCATATTTTTGTTCTTAAAAATAATTTTTACACCCAATCTGATAAAAATGTCTCAATTTTGTGAATTAAAAGTTTTCAGCCAATTTTAAGTCAACATATAGAGAAAAGAACTTGAAATGACTTCATATAAAGAATTCTGACAGTTATAGAATGGCCAAACAGTTGAAATAATCTTATAGCACACTCATTTTGTGGTTTTTGATTTTAGTTGCCAAAATTGTAAATCTTATTTGAATTAATAGTTTTTTAGTAGTCAACGCCAACGGTCAGAATTCTTAAACTGGTGTCAGGTTCAAACTAGAATAAAGAGTTTTTTTTTGAGCCGTTGACCTAAAATTTGGTTCAACATTTTTAGGTTTCAAAGAATTTTATCAGATTTGGCCAAAAAACTTTAAAAGAGTAATAGTAGAAAACTTAGTCTCAATCCTTTGAGAACATTCCGAAACGTTTTGATTTGTTTTTCAAAATTTGGTACATATGTATATATGCATTGGAATCACTTTAATATGAAAACATGCATTAAAGTTCAAGTACTTATTTGAACACATTTTAAAAACAAATTTGATAAAATTCCTGATTTTGACAATGTATTTTTTATTAATTTGAAATTTTGTACCATATTCTGACCTGAATTTTGAAACCCCCATAAAGAGAATAGAAAAAAATATAGATAATGACATTCGATCTTGCCTCCTTAAAAGCATTTGGTACACAATTTCACTAATTTTCAAAAAATGCGAAATGTCGCCTAAATTTAACTAAAAGGAAACAGTGCGCTGCTGCCGTTATTGTGAATTAATTTGGAAAACTCGCAAGTAAAATTCAAAACACAACTTTCAAGTTAACATCTTTTCCAAGAGAAGTTTATTATAATAAGATAAATTAGTCTTAAGGCCTGTAACGTCTAAATTCACCCCAATATGTCCACACACCTTTATCGAAGCTATCGTTAATTGTAATGTTTTTTGTCATTTTTGTATACGTCAATCTTTATTAATACATATAATAAATTTGCAAGTCTTGTTTCTTATTGTAATTTTGCAAGTCATGTTCATTTTTCATATTGTTTCTCTTTAAATTGTAATATTGTAAAATAAGTGTGAAATATAAGATGCTTCTTCAGCAACTCAAATGGGCAACATCATCTTTCACTTTATAATTTGGATTTTTATCTTGGAATTCATAAAAACTTTATTAAGTTAATTTGGTGACAACAGGGCTTGTTGCACAATGTCTAAGTAATGGTAGTGGAAACATATATATTGGTTCAGGGTCATAAGTCCACAGGAAATCACACTTGTGTTTTTCTTTTTTTTTTGACTTATGACCCTGTGCCAATATTTTTGTGTTGACTATTGAATGACTATCAGAACTTTACTCACACATTTAGGAAACATCAAACAGCCGCTTAGTTTTTAAGTAGTACCTACCCTTGGCGTAATGATTAGTGCTTTAGACTGTCACGCCACCATCGCACCGATGGCCTGGGGTTTTAGTCCCAGTCTGTTCCGCCTAAAAGCAAGAGGTGTACTGCATCTTGCAATTAAGAGGTAGATCCTCCAAGAGTATCTCAGGTCACGAAAAAATGCCGTTAAAAATTAAAAATTAAAAACTTCAAAAAATTAGTGTACCTTATGTCTTTGCTCTGCCAATAGACATTTAACCATAATAATTCAACTCAAAGCAACATCAAAATTCATATTTAAATGGACAGATAAACATCCCGATGAGCTCCATCATTACATCAATTGTACGTGTTAAATTATATTTATAAAGAGCTAATCTTAAAAACAACCAGACCTAACTAATGTCCCGGTTAACATCCGCGCAGAGCTTCTTCCATCACCACAAAATTGTTGTAAGCAACAAACCTCAAAATGAAGCAACATCACGTCCCATTCCCTTTATAGGTATAAACCAGACACTAATCGACCTTATCGTTTCTTCCTCAGGAAAAAACAAAGCCGCCCCGGTAAACTATCTCTGCGGGCAATTGCCCCAGTTTTCAACTTCTTCATTTCCATGCCATATCTATATATAGGTACTACAGCTTACGAGAGTATACCTACTCGTACAATATAGAAATGCATTTGAATAAAATTCTAATAAATTGAAGTTCACGTTCAGTTCCGCTTTTACTCGAAACAAAAACTGTTTTGCTTTGCAAATGTCTGTCGTTTGGGTTTTATGATACGTGTAATGTAACTGGGGCACTAGAAAACGAACCTCAAATATGCTTTCTTGGTTTTTTTTTTTTTTTCGTATTTCTTTTGTCTATGGCGCGAACAGATTGTAGTGTCAGGGCTCAGGGGCTATATAATGTAGCTTCTTAAGAGTCCCCCATCAGCCTTGTTTTTTTTTTTGCTTGAAGAATCTGGGAGTGATTAAAGTGTAAATAGAACCCGTGCTACTCTGGCTTTACCCTTTGAGAATCAGTGTTGCTTCCCCCACTCCATTGCCATCAATGACAACATGTGAAACTAAGTGTTTCTAAAGAAGAAAGACGGCAATGTCGACGACGACGACTTTACGACGGACGCCATGGTGACGGCAACGTCAGGGGTGAATCACAAAATGATTATTTTGTCAGTACAGATGGTTTTAGGGGTTGGGGGTGAAAAACAACCCCTTTCTAGCTTCGCCTGGATTAACCCTTGGTATAGTTGAAGAAGTATAATATGGGTACTGGTGCAGAACTCCTTCTCTTTGTTGACGACTCGACACACAAAGTAGTTGAAATGGAATTATTTAATCCTTTGAATACGAAAACACAGATCGGCGACAGCAGCGCGGCTTTGTCATCCACTATAGGTAGACTCATAGAGATGGTACGAGTATTGTACCTATTTGCGCTCTGGTTGTGATTAGATGAAGGAGCACGCGAGAAATTGTTTACTTTACTTCGAAAAGGCGGGATGGTAAATGACAAAAGTAATAACATGGCAAACGAGATTGTTCAATGTATAAAGAACGCGAGTAGCAGCAGCAGTATAACTGGTACAAACTGCAAAGCCGCCTTATCACGCATTGAAGTTCGCAACAATGTTAGGAAGCATTAGTTCTTGTCAGTGTTGAAAATGACAATCTGAGAGGATGCTCTTAATGACGGTACTTCATACTGACGCTCGACGCTTTTGCTCTACTATAGGTATACAGATTCTGGGGTTACTTTAATCTTCATCTAGGACACGTGCAATGACGATAAGTCAGAATGAATTTCTTTGACGAGAGTTTTGTTCTTGTTTAACTGGGTTACTACATCATATCGATTTTACAGCTCATAAGCTTTGCATATCTCTAAGAGCACTTGGCACGTACTCAAGTGTAAACACTGACTTAACAAAAAGAAGTGGTTAAATAAAGGTAGATAGACATGCACCTTCCTAAATTTTTTTATAAGCATGACACGTGTGCAAATATAAATATGATTTTGATTTTTCTCTTCTATTATAATTAAATGCTCCTGAGAGCTTGCTAAAAGCGAGATATTTATATCATGGTCTTAAATATTGATAAAGAAAGAAAATATGTTCAAAGAGTTTGATTAATTTATTTTTATGCCTACCTAATTTGTATATCTCCTGGATTCAATCATAAATTCCGTATGTTTTTTGTTTCATTTTAAGTGACTTAAAGGCCTACTTTCAACTACCATCTTTAGCAAGCAGACATTTTATGATTTGTGTACATATGTAGTTTTTTTTTTGTAGTCCCCCATTTACATACTACGAATCGTGCGGGAATTAAACGATACTGTAAAACGAGAAAAGAGCAATAAAGATTTTGCCTAACGAAACCGAAGAAGTAATATTGTTTAAAGCACAACCAACTTCACATCTACTTAGGAAAAAAAGAAAATGAAGGCTAAGGCCGGTATTCACCGAGCACTCATAACTTATAAGCCTCATAAACCTATTCACCAAGCAATAATAAGTGGATATTTATCAGCGCTCATAAAAGTTATGAGTGGTCCCGACCACTCATAACTTATGAGTGCTCTCTTCGAAAAATATTCCGACATTTTCGAAACTACTTACACAACCACCACCCCCACAAACACAAACATCTCCATCGCTACCATCCCATCTACCGAAAAACAATAGTCAAACAAATATCAGTCGTAAGAAAAAACGAATGTTGATAAACTATCGTTTACTTTGGTATCGTTTACTTCCCGCTCGTTTCGTAGTATACATAATAGTTTAACTTCGAAACGTTAATGTATAAACCAATTGTAATAATAGCCGTTTTTTTTGCAAGCCCGGGGGGAATAGGATGAAAAAAAACCACGTCGGTGCTAAACAATGAACATGTTAAATGCAACAACAACTAATCCCATAGAATTCTCGGGGTTTAACTTAAGCGTACAGAAAAACTGTATTACCGGCATGAATTACATACATGTTATCGATAGTTTGTATGAAAACTCCATGGTTTTTACTGTCATTGCGTCGCTAATCCCCGCTGTCGTTTTTTTCAACCAATTCCCCCCGGGCTTGCAAAAACACACGCCTAATAATTAATTTAATTTTTTGCCAACATATATAGTTTTGCGGCAGGTTTCGTGTGGAACGTGGTGAGCCCCGTTTATACACGTCTTTGACTGCCATTTTTATTAATCAACATCAAGATTGACAAAAAATGCTATTAGCCTTCAATTAAACAATACATTTTATATTATACTTATTAGTATGTACCTATTATTATGTTACAAATGTATGAAAGTTATATGAGTGCTTAATTTAAAACAAAAAAATTTTAACAATAAATCAAAGAAGCTCTTAATAAATTAAGAAAATCTTTGTTTTTTCCAAATAATAACCACACATAATATCCACAATTCTATATACGTATATTAATTCATAATAAAATAAAAAATAAAAATAATAATAAAATCTTTTAATACCTACACAAATTTTAAAAATAAAATAGAAACTCCATTATATAATAATGTTCTTCATTAAAAAAAATCTGATACACTCATCAAGTCGCAACAATGAGATGTGGAATATCGATATATATTTTTTTTTTATTGCAATTTTAACGAGTATAATGGTGTGTATAACAATTTCATTTTATTTAATTTTTATTATTTTTTTTTGTTAATTAAATTCCATTTCGGATAGGTATGTACACAATATCAGTTCGAGATTTATTATAATAAATCAGGAACGTCCACTCAAAAGAGTAAACATCAAAATACACACAATAAGTTCAAATTATTCCTGTATAAATTGTAAATTATTATTATACCTATATGTACATATTTTTATTTCACATATACCGGGTGTTTTATATAAGTGTTTTCTAAAAATAATTAAAATCTAATTTGAAACATAAAATTAAATTTTAAATTAAAAAAAATGTTAGACAATGGTACCTATATATATAATTTAAAAAAATATAAAATTGTTTAGGAAAGCCTTTAGTGGAAAATTAAGAAACACTTCGTCGGCTCCGTGGAGATTTATCTCAATACATATTTCGGAGTACCTACTCCGAAAATTAATATACAGCTTCACGGGACTAGATTCATTTTTCTCGGGTCCTTTTATTGAATTAATGATTTCTCTTTTTCAATTTTCCCATTAATTGTCGCATTCATTTTTCCTTAACATTAGGAGTAAAAGTACTGCTAATCTAGGAGAAACAAGGCCAAAATTATAGAAATTTTCTTTTTAAATTGATCGCGAATTATATCTAATGCCAAATATTAGTTCCAGCTCATTTCCAGGCAGGGCCGGACCAACTATATGTGCAAGATGTGCAAATGCATAGGGCGCATAATTCTGGGGGCGCATTACCAGGAGCAAGAAAATGTAATCTGAGCTTGCGCAATCAAATATGTATGATACCATTTGACATGTGTATGTATGTATGTATGTGTGCAAATATAAAAAGGGGCGCTTTCTACAAATCTTGCACAGGGCGCAAGTTTGGCTGGGGCCGGCCCTGTTTCCAGGTTAAACGAGAACACATCAAAAGTTGAGAAAGTTCAAAGTTGTACCGCAAAAAAAATTGTCCAAAAATGTTGGTCAAAAAACTTATTTGGAAGGGTTTTAAGAAAAATAAAAAGACATTTTTCTAAAAAAAAATCAATATGATAACTTTATTTCGAATTCCGAACTTTTTGTATGATTATGACAGAGATCTTTTCGAAATTCGAACTCCATTTGAAATTTTATAGTCCTCTCATATACTATACTTTTAACATGTCAGATTTTCGGGACACAAAAAAGACCATTTCCCAAAAGCTATCAGTTATAGGTACACAGAACTACAAAGAACACCCTGTGAGTGCATAGGTATATAATGAAATGCACCCATTTGCACAGATTTATTTTCCCTTAAAATTCTAGAGCTAAAAATTGAAAAGAAGTTTTTAATATTATGAGCATTATAATGATGATGGTCAGTACCACATGCCGATATGCCATCCTATACTGGATTTACCCCATTTATACACAAATAATACAATCTATGTATGTATCTAGTCTACAAATGAAGGTGGAAGAGCAAAAAAAAAAAACTCATTCAATTGGCACAAATAACATAATTTTCACTGCGCAATAAAACTGCAGAAAAATGCATGGCCATAGAGTTGCATGTTGTTTCTGATATCATATATGTATGAATGTGCGGTTGTTAAAACTTCAACAGGATAGAATAATGCAAGGACGAATTGTTGAACGTATATATAAAGGATTTGAGTTTGAGTTGTGGAGATTTATTTGACTGAATTATATGATTTCTGCTCAATTTGAGGAGAATTTTTTTTTTTTATTATTATTTAATCGAAATAAACTGCGCTCGATGTCGATGATGATGATGATGATCGACAACAATAATAAAACTTGTTAGCAGAAAATCAACAATATCCTTGAGCATTGTGTGTGTGATGATGATGACTTATATCACTGAGTTTTAAAGTGCGTTCGAAAGGCAATTGCAGCTTGCATATATTTGCATTGTTGTTGTATCTATAAATAGCTCCAGGAATGGGGTTATAATATAATGTGTGTTTTTTAGTCTATAAATACATAAATACTTATATGCCTTAACATGTGCCAACTAATTGTGCATGAATGATTTGCAATGCATAAGGTAGATTTTTTTTTTAAACTGAAGGACTTAAACAAGTTGAACAAAATCAGATGAAAATCAACAATGAAGAGAAGTGATGTGGTATAGTTCGATTGGAAGTGATGTTTTTAAATTTAATCTTAAAAAAATGTATATGTGATTATATACCTACCTAGCAATCCCGAATTATCACTACTCTAGAAAAAAGCCAATCAAATACCAGTTAACACTATACCTGTCCATACATTGGTGAGTGTACTTTTTTGAAATATTTATAAGGTTCCAGAAATGACAAAGAAAGACCAGGTAGTTAGTTAGTGACGTAGCTGCTTTCTCAGACTGTAATTTACTGATTTTTGGTAGGTATCTCAGACTGTATTTTAATTTTAGTGACGTGCATCTGCTGCCTCATACTGAAATTTAGTGACGTGCGCTATCTCAGGCTGTAATCGCTTTCTCAGACTGTTTTTTACTGACGCCTGCTGTCACAGACTGTGATTTAGTGACATCTGCTACTCAGAATTTATTTTAGTAACGTAGGTGCTAGGTATCTGCGATTTAGTGACGTTTGCTATTTCAGCATATTGTAATATATTGGCGTATGCTATCTCAGACTGTAATATATTGACGTATGCTTTCTCAGGCTATAATTTATTGACGGCTGTTATCTCAGTCTGTGATCTAGTGACGTTTGCTATCTCAGACTGTGTTTTATTAACATAGTTGTTCTATGTGATTTAGTAACGTATGCCGTCTCAGACAGTAATTTAATGACGTCTGCTATCTTAGACTGTAATTTAGTGGACTCCGATATTTACATTTGAATTATTTAAACTTACTCAGCTACAAAAGTGTAGAAATTGAGATTGTTTAAGGTTAGTTAGGTATAAGAAAAGATGAAAATAACCTCGAAAACACTAAAATTTCTTACTTCTATCGTAAAACTCTGAACGCGACGAACATATCTCAGCTTATTTTACTACATTAGTCAAAAACATTTCCTTAAAAAATAGTAAATTTACTTATTTTCAATTAAAAAATAAAATAAAAGACCTAGAATTAAATGTGGGGAAACGGAACCCCATATGATTTTCTCTTAAAATATTTTCAATAATCATTTCCCAAAAGTATTAACAAGCTTGAAAACCCTGTAAAAATATGAAAAAATAGACGAATATAAAAATTGGCGTTTAAATGGGCGTTTAGAGAATTGAGTTTGAAAATATTTAAATATCGTTTGCTAAAGAAAATGTGCAAAGCATTTGAAGTTCCTTAATCTAAAGCCTGAATTGATACCAATCTTTAGGGCATTCTCCTCCACTGTGCGACCAATGTTGGTCGAAAATTTAGCTGCTAAACTGGCTGGGACGCATAACAAATATGTTCTGGAAAGTGACAGTGACAACCCGATGAAGCTTTCAATTTACCTCGGATGCACAACAGCCAACGCTAGAATTTAAAGAGCTTATCAGACGCTGTCGTTGTAGTTCCACATCTGAAGAACAAGGTTGCGAATCTGGCAAAGAATTGAGTAGATTAGAAGTTTGTAGGTAAAAGATCATTTGACATTTATGAAAATGAGAAGCAGAGTTGAATGAAGTGAATCTACCTCACCTACTAATCAGTGAGGGATATTGTACGGGCTTCCCTAAGCCTAAGAACTTATAATGGCTAGAGTGCCGATCTTAACTGGAACAAAAAGACAAAAAGCAGTAGAGATAGAAGCAGAAGGAAAGTGCTGACACTGCAAATGGCTAAAGAATATCGCACTTCTCACTGGTACCTGGAAGAAAGATATTTCATATCAAGCCTCATACTTGCACCAGTCTCAGAAATACAGCAACGAAATTTTTCGGGCTCAACGGCATATTTCCACATTGGCAGCCTTATCAATAATCTTGATGAACATTCGTAAAAATGAAGTAGTTAACTGTTGTAGTGCGTAGGGATATTTATTCCATTATGACATAGTTCCAAAATACATTTCCGGGCTTATGTCATACTCCTGTAATTGAATGTATCCATGCTGAGTATGAATTTTCTTTTGTAGAAATTATTCCAAAGAAGAAGTTGCTACATGTATACACTGAAAAATGTCTTAATTAAAGTCTGAAGGCATTTTACAAGGCAAACAAAATTTTAGCTATTTCTTCATTGTATTTATCAACTGTCAGATCAGTTTTTTTTTTTTCTTTGATGGAGAAGTTTTTCCTTAGAAATATAACTGATTGCTTTATATCAATCAGCAAATGGGCCATGTAACCAAAAAAAACTGGCCACACGTGACCCCTCATCAATAACTTCTTCCAAAATTTGTCTCCATCTCTCATGTTCAATGTTCATATATATGGTAGATCAAGTTGACATGGAGTTTATTTCCTGATTATTATCGTAACACAACTTAATATTGCCAAAAATTCTTGACAATTGATTAATTGAAAGAACATTTCATCATTTATCGGAAATGAGGCGGAAAACATTCAAAGAAAAAAAAAAGCCCACTCCTAAGGAAAAGGCTCGACGTTGCTGATATACGAACAAGCTATTACACCACTTAACTCCGAGCTTATATACTCCTTCCACACTCTACTATATACGATACTGGTTTAATTCTATTAGCTGTATCTTGGGAGATTACTATCCTGTTGCCTTATAGGTGGCATCCTGAATACATCACCTTCGGGAGTTAAAAAATGACTTTGTGTCTTATCGCACGGCCACACGCTATATACCACCCATCATTCTTATCAATCATTAATGGCGCCATATCTTGTATATGTAAACTCCTTCCAAAGCATGTTCCATGCTTACCGTTGCTTGTATCTGCAATTGCATTATATTAGACGAACAATTTTCAGTCATGTTAAAACACTCTCTCGCTATTCTTGCCCATCATATCAAGCAAAGCAGTCAGTTTAGCAATATAGGGTGGCTTGGCTACGATGCGATGCGATGACTCCTTGGCCCTTGTAAACGTGGGTTCATCCCTGTTTCGAGGATTACGAAGGATATTTCTTCTTTCAAATTCAATAGAACTGATGAGGTCATTGCAGATATGCTCTCAAGAACAAATTTGACATTTAACCTTATTCTTCGAGGCTGGGGGGATTATTTTTTGTTTTTTTTTTTTTTTGCTGATAAATGCATTAAGGGCGGGAATAAATTGCGGAATGATGTCGGTAATCGAAGTTTTACGACTTCGATAAGCGAATTATCAAAATGACTATCGATGTTTTATAGATTTCTGCCAGTCAAGTATATACATATATAGTAAATGTGGCTTCACGAGAGAATCTGGATGATGGTAAGGCGTCATTTATAGCATCCATTGAATAATTAGTAGTTATAGAAAACCAGTTTTTTTGTCAATGGTTATGGATTTGTATTGTAAATATATATTATACGTATTTATAATGTGGAAAAGCAAGGGTGAATATTAGGTATACTTTCAACGCCACCCTTCTTTTCTGTGTGGAACTAATGGATAATGTTTTCTTGATGACTCGACAGTATGACAATTTTTTTGATTTTGATCTTTGATTTGAGTTTTTAAAATGGGAGAACTCTAACCATTTTGTTAATTTTAAATTGGAGTTGCCACCAACACAAATTAGGTTAAATATTAATGAAAATAAGAATAAGAATAAAAATAATTCAATACATTTTCATCAGGTGTTCGTTTTTGAGGTTTTAACTAAGTGCGAACAATGGAACATTCACTCTCCGCACTCGGCACTCTGCACTCTGCACTCTGCACTCCGCACTCCGCACTCTGCACTCCGCACTTTGCACTCTGCACTCTACACTCTTCACTCTGCAATCTGCACTCTGCACTCTGTAGTCCGCTCTCCGCACTCCGCACTCCGTACTCCGTACTCCGCACACTGCACTCTGCACTCCGCACTCCGCAATCCGCACTCCTTACTCCGCACTCTGCACTCTGCACGCTGCACTCCGAACTTCTACTGGAAGTATTTTGGGTATGGCCAGCTTTGCAGCAACCTCACTTATTGACCAGTAGGACGCATATAGATACCTACTTGGTTGCAACGATCCTGCAATAGACCACATCTTCCCAAATATATTTCATCTCTGCTACGTTACGTCATGTTTGTGTAAAGTGTTAAGTCCCCCTTCCCTATAGATGTCAAATGTTAAGAAAACTTCAAACTGTCTTTTTCAGCTTATACAACTTTGAAAAAATTTCATTCTCCACTTATATTCTTATATTATTTTTTAATACCTTATGACCTAATTCAATAAGATGAACAAAAAACTGAAGAGAAAAAAAAATCTTTTAAGAACTTTTTGTTTTTTTTTTAATTTTAGGAACAAACCACAAAGAGAGTCACCCTCAAGTCAAACCACTTAAAGCACTTGAAACTTTTTACATTCAATTAAATCTCTGTAATAACTTCACTAAGAGTAGTTGTGAATGGTGAATCGAGAACTTTATAGGTCCCGGACCACCATCATACCATACACATACCATCATCTATCCAGGATGAAAATTATACTCCCCATGGTGCAAAAGAGAGCTATGATGACATATATTCCCAAATGATGATGATCATCATCATGGAACTATTGCACTTAACCCGCCTTTGGTATAGGATATACTTTTGCTAATAGTAACCTGCCTCTAGTAGTATAGTAGGTACTGAAACAGCACCACCATAATTGCATCCTTGAATTTCGTAGATTAGGCTGGCCGCAAAACTCATTAATGTCCAATTTTGAAATTAGACCAAAATTTCATGTTACCACATCACTCCAACGAACTCGCACCCAATGAGAACTCCGAACAGTACCTCTGGTCTTTATTAGGCCTTATATATATAGGCTATAGGCAGTAGGCTAGGCACCCATCATCCAGAGAGCTCTATTCAGTTTCCGAAAAACCTTCCTTCCATGTTAATCATTATAGCGCTGCAGTAAATGAGTCTCTGGGTAATGTGGCAAAAATATGTTTGGCAAAGGACTTTGCTGGCAGCTAACAGTTTTTGGAATTACCCCAAACTGATGTTCTCAACCATCACCATAACCGCCATTATCAATTTATTGCATAAGTATTATAAAAAGGTATATTCGCTTGTGTTATATGGGTTTTGGATAGTATAGACGGGTATATACGTGAGTGCGTATCTATATTAAACTGCCACAGCAGCTTGACGCTCCTCCGATGCTCCATTAAAAATATTAAATTATCAAGATTTAATCTAATTTCAGATTTATGCCAGGCTATATACCTATGGCAGGTTCCCGAGCGCCGCGCCAAGCGGCATCAGGACACTTTACAACACCGTGCCGCGTAGATAGGTATAGATTCAGCTTTGCTATCAACGCCTGGCTTCATATAATATAAACGTTGGTGTATAGCACTTTGGTCTTTATACTGTCTATACCATAAAAAACCATTCCCAGCCAACAACAGCCTTATATACAAAACACAGCCTCACTTCTTACTCATCTTCCCACTAGGAATTCATCATCATCCCAAAGGACATGGACAAAGGATTTATTGATTTAGTCGTTTAATTTCCTGACGTTAAAATCCATTAAAGTTTTTCGCATAAAAACCGTTGAATGATGTTTGCGTTGATGAAATTTAGCCCGAGGTTAGTAAACGACGACTTGACAGTTAGTGTGTATGTGTGTGTGTGTGTGTGTGTGGGCTGGTTGGATGAAGCCGTGTTTTTTCGGCATCAGGATAAAGGGAATGCAAAGGGAATCACCCGCACCGTCATCAACTCACACAAAATGAAATGGATTCAGCCGAATGTAAATTCCCATGTATACCTATATAGAGATGTCGTGTCGTCGCGTCACATCCTAAGGACTTTTGATGGGAATTATAATTCTGCTCTGTGTTTTTATTGAATCAGTTTCACCTTTAATGGTCGTGTTTACGTGATGTTTTGCATGTTATTGAGTTAGGAATTTTATTTGATGTTAATGGTTATGGTGATGATGATGACAGATATATTTATATGAAAAAGTTTATTCAGTTTGTTCAGAATTGTGGAAAACTTAATTTTGAAGGTTTACACAACAAAAATGTTCAAAAACAAAAACATCTGCTAAGGGCGGGGGGGAGGGGACGGTGGAGGGCAATAATGAGGATGAAGCATTTTAGGATTATTATATCTGAACATAATATATGAACATTTACATACATATAGGATACATAATGTGAAAACCATAATTTAAATTGAAATGAAAGGACCTATATACATATTTTATCTTGTTTCCTTTCAAATATTAAAAAAAAAGACTTGACATGTTTTTTTTGCCTGACATATTATGTTTGTTCGATGTCAGCCCTGGATCTGGGTCGGACTGGGTCGCCCTGAACTTTAAGAATGAAAATAAATTCACACTACTTTTTTTAAATTATTAAATTATCGAGAGTTGATTTTTTTTTATAATCGATGTATCTTATAAATATAAGATAATCATAGATATAAACGAAAATTCTTGAAAATCTAAAACTCGAAATCAAAGTGGTTGAAAGTAAAAAAATCAAAAATAGACGTTGGTGAATAAATAAAGTCAATATAAATCAGTGTGATGTTTTTCGGAAATAAATTTTTCAATTTTTGAAAAGCAGATAAGAAATTAAACAATTTACCTACTCGTGTTGACAAAATTTTTGATGTAAGCTTTTTTTTTGCTACAATTTGTTATGCCTACTGTGCGTTAATACAGACAAAATAATAGAATTTCAATAAAAAATTTAAAATGGCAGCCAAAATTCCTCAAGAATTGAGAAGTTGGAAATCTTCCATCAATCCAACACTTTAACATCTGCAGTGCATGGATGTTGGTAGCTTATTTTGCGACATGAATACAACCTTTTGACTCTCTCTCTAAATACATGTACATAGGTCTAGGTACATTCTTTTTTTTTTAAATCGAAAACATTCTCACAGTCCGACTTTTCTACACAATTTACTACCTTATCGGCCTGGTGGGGTGTATCTGAGATTAAAATCAAAACCTATTTAAAAAAAATTATTAATATGCAATTATAATATGACAATTATTAAATTGAACCTATTTCTTAAAAAAAAATAGTACGTATACGCCATACATTATTTTTTTATTTAGAAAGGGTTTCCTACACTTTGTTGACTAACAAAGGCAATTGCTACAGAGTTCTTACCTGAAGTACCAATAACATCGAATGTGATACTGCACCACACTAGTAGAGGCAGCTTTGAGCTTTTTGATATTACTATGTCGAGCAGTGGCGAGGCGGGAATTAAAAATGCAGTCGTACACTTCATTTATTTAAAAAATTGTGTGCTTACAATTAATAGGTATGTACATATGTTAGTATTACATGTATTCTAATTCAAATCTTCTTTATTACTTCAAAAATACTTTTAATACATTTTCATGAAAAGAATCTTCCAACTGTTTCTGTCACAATTTTTTTTTTTTCAATGGTAATCATTGAAAGTTCTGATACTTCTTTCACAAAGTTTAAATATTTCTGGAAAAAACTGACCCGACAACATCATTTCGAAATTTTTCAAAAAATTGCTTAGCGTTAAAATTTAGAAACTCTTGTTGTTTGAATTGTTATTTAGTTATATAAAGTCACTTAAAGTTTCACGAAATATTGTTGACTCTTCCAAAGTTTTTCAATTATACAATCGCATATACGTAAGAACTTTTTCACTACTAGATTTTTGAAAATATTTTTTTTTTAAATAAATTTTACGCAAATTATAAAATCATTACTTAAAAAAGTTACAAAATTTAATCTACAGTTCAAACAACAATTGTTTTCTTACCTTAATTGATTTAAATTGAGTGCATGAAAGTGTTGCACGAGTCGGAAACTGGAAATGTAGTAATTCACTCAAATTAGCAGATAAGTAATATAATTTTGTGGGTTGTTAGGATAACGAGAAAATTTTAATATTTGTATAGGAAAGTTAGGCGTTCATCAAAGAAATGAATAATATGACGCCTCGCCACTAGTGTCGAGTACGAGTTCAAAGTTTCAAGCCAACACAAGGCTGTAGAACACAATGCGTTGCTGCAACTGAAATCAGAGCCGCAGTTGTAACTGCTTTCAAAAAATGTCGTACACCTTTTTTTTTTATCTGCCCGAAATGAGCTGTAAAGCTTTTTATATATTTAACAAAAAAAAACAGCCACGAGTTTATTATTCACTTTTTTATTTCCAATATTTTTCTTTTAATAAATAACACAATAAGCACTTAAAGTTTCAATGTTTTTGTTCCGTCTCTTTTTTTCTTCATATAAATCGAAATGTCAAAAGTGTTGTACGCTTCGTCTGCAGTTGCGTTTCATTCTGCTAGTACAATAAGGTTTGTTCCTGGGATGGGGTCTCCCTGAACTCGGCCTGAAGTAGAACTAGGTTTTGTGGTATGGCGAGTTGAGGTAACGGATTTCCTTGTTGCAGGTAATAGCTTATTTTTAAAATTGAAATTAAAGTTGAAATTGAAAGATTACAAACCGAAATAGAAAAATAAAACGCTTGATGTTGTTTCAATTCATTTTTAAAACAAATTTAAACATTTATGTTTTAATTATTGAGCACATAACTTCTTGTTTCTTGCGTTTAATGTCAAAAATACAATTAAAAGCACTCTGGCGATTTTTGAAAACCGAAAACCCATTTTTTTTGACAATTCAACCCTGGGCAAAGTTGAATGAACGAAACTATTGATTTTGTGTGTTTTTAATATTTTGACAGATGTTCTGGCTGCGACTTCGGCTGTGGCTTCGTCGCATTGTGTTCAGCCAGTTAACTCTCAATAGCCTTTCTTTTTTTGCAAGCCCGGGGAACATGGGATGAAAAAAACGACGTCGGTGCTAAACAATTAACATGTTAAATGCAACAACAACTAATCCCAGAGAATTCTCGGTTTTTAACTTAAGCGCACAGAAAAACTGTGTTACAGGCATAAATTACATACATGTTATCGATAGTTTGTAAGAAAACTCCATGTTTTTTAGCGGCGCTAATCCCCGCTGTCGTTTTTTCCAACCAATTCCCCCGGGCTTGCAAAAAAACACGCCTAATATATTGGGAATTGCTGATTACACTGAATTCCTCCTGTTTGAGTCATCACAACTGCATACAGTTCATCACTTATAATCTATAAAAAAGTATTGGTGATAGTATGCAGCCTTGTTCAATTCCACTTTATATATGTACATCACATCTCTTTCTTCCTGATTGATCTTTAATCAGCTATTTGATTCAATTTGAGTGTAAATATGGTATGAGTAATTTTTGAACCCGATGTTCTTTTAATCCGCATTTATTTATCCAGAAAATTTAAACTAACCTACGGTAATTTCACTCCTTGGATTATACAATATACATACACACCTTCACAAAATATTGGTACCTACATAAGGATATCTTATATGGGTGAGTTAATCTCTTTCCTAAATGTCTTATAACCGCTTAAGTGATTTTCTTTGAACTTTGTAAATATCTATCTTTGTAAATATCTATCTATATTCTGTACTTGAACAACTTATCAACTACTCTCTATAAAATAGGAAATTGCTTTCACCTTTCCGAAAATTATATGTATCTATAGGTAGGTAGGCATATGCATTATGCAACAAGAATTCAGCTTTCACTCTTTATCCTTCGATTTCAAATAGCATACAGCCATAGGTATAATGTGGGTGGTATTTAGATATATAGTGAAGGTGTTTTAACAAATTCTATATTATCCAAATCCCACTTATAGGCCAAACATTGGGTTACCTTTTATTAAATGCTCAAACCATAACACCCACCATACAATATGAAAACCGCAACCAGCAATAAACAACTATTCCCACCAAAACACAAATTGAGTGCAAATTTATTTTTTCTTAATTTTCCGCCTCTGCAATTTTCAAAACACAGAATTGTTTACCCCGCATGAATATAATATGTTTGTATCTAGATGTACGGACAGATTCAGCCAGAAATTCCCTCACATAAACAGAAACAGAAACAGAAACACGTCGCAAACGGGAAACACCGTTGTTGTATATTGATTTTCTATAAAATTACTCAATTGTGCGGTTCTATATAAAAGAGTTTTATGAATTTTATTAAGCCTCCTTTTCGACAGGGACAGGCACCACTATACAAACACCCAATAGCTTATATACAGTGGGGGTTTTACCATTGGGAACAATTTCAAGATGGTATGGTACATCGTCATCGCGAAAACGACAAAATGGGGTAATTACAATTAAGCCCATTTCCAAGCTTCGAGGTCCATCCACGTCATTACCTGCACATTGTTATATGGAGATCCGGTAGTGGCAATGATGGTGGGTACAGTATAGGTACTATATAGGTACATGTATGTATATGGCGGCGAGCTGCAGTGCAATCAGCCGGAAACGAGGTGTTGTAAATGTCCTCGAAAAATGTGTTCGGCTTGAAATTGTACTTTTGCCAAAATTGTGTTAACATACCCATTGACCCAAATTGCAACAGTCGAACATTATTATATAGCAACGCAACTACCAGCTGAGGCTTTCAGTTGGGTTGGAAGTTGGGCTGGCGGTTATGCCAGATAATGGAGGGCAGGCCAACGGCGCGGTGGCGGTGGCGATAGCAGTAGCTATTGCGACAGATTCGCTGGTGGCAAGAACCTATTTTGTACCTATACCTACAGACTGGAGAAAAGTTATAGTGGTTTTGGAATGGTTTATGAAATCGAAAAACGTTCAGGGTCAGCTTCAAACGTGTGTGCATGTGTGGATGTGTGTGCTGCAATGAATGGTGGGTATAGGTAAATAATCGATAAACACAATCTTTAGGTCGAGGAGAAAGGAATTTTCATGGCATACCGACCGATAGTTAAACGTTTTTCGATTTTCGCATAGAAATATGAAATTAATCTTGTTAGTTCAGGAATGACAGAATTTTTCATATGGAGGACTGATTTTGTATTAATACCTGAATGTGTTTCTTTACTCTTTTCTGGCACGAAAATGCCAGAGCTTTTGACCTTTTTTAAATTATTTCATTTCCCCCCAGCAAGAATCTATACCCGAACATTTTACACAATGCTTTTTCTTGCTTGTCAAACAAGAAATCAGTTGATCGAAAAATTTCAAATTTACCAAGAAACAAATCATAAATATCCCAAATGCACTTCACTTTTCATTTCTGGTCAAAAATTAAAACAACAACATCAAAAAGCTCGAGCCCAAACTTTTCCCAAACAGAAAATAAACCTAACTATTATTTCATCTCAATGTACTAACGAAAAAACAGGGCCTAGTGACTAACAACTATCGAAACCATTCCTGCGTGTGCGTGTGTTTAGGCGGAAAGAATGATGGGACCTACAATTTTCTTCAGAATTCGAACAGCTAAAAGGGGAACTTTTTCATGATATGAGAAACTCTTGGCAACAACAACTAATTACCTGTGGGCTTAGCTAAACCCAGAGAATTCTCGGTCCTTAACTTAAGCGCAGAGACAAACTGTATTTACGTCGTGGATTACATAACCCTACTTGTTATCGATAGTTCGTATGAAAACTCCATTTTGTTTTTGTGATGGCATCGCTATATAATCCCCGATGTCGTTTTTTTCAATCAATTGTCCCCGATATTGCAAAAAAACACACCTAGTATCTTTTTTCTTTACCCAACAGTTTGCACTACTTTACCATTTACAATAATTTGCAATTGAAAAGCCACCTACCTCCCAGAGTAAGAACTTATTTTCAGTTCTTTAAAATAGATCCAGATACAGAGAGCATCCCAAGTTGTTGTTCTATTACGTGTTAAAAAATGATCCTGATCCAGATCCATATAAATATTAGCCACGTTTTATTATCTACGGATCTGGATCAGGATCATCCAATAAAAATAAAACGATACAGATCCTAATGACAACAGTGTTGTATTCTCATCTCTTTTTTTTCTTATGTTTGTTTATTTTTCATGTATAGATACTATCTTTTTTCTTAACACTACAGTTTGTACTCCCTACCAACTGAAGAGCCCTCTACCCACCAGAGTAAAAACTTATTTTCGGATCATTAGCCGCGTTTTATTATCTACGGATCTAGATCAGGATCATCCCATTAAAATAAAACGATAGGGATCTTATTGACAACAGTGCTGTATGCTCATCTCTTTTTTTCTTAAGTTTGTTTGTTTTGTATATAGATATTGTCTTTTTTCTTTTCACTAAAGTTCTAACTCCCTACCGACTGCAGAGCCGTCTATCCGCCAGAGTAAAAACTTATTTTCGGATCTTTAGAATAGATATAAGCCGTGTTTTATTATCTACGGATCTGGATCAGGATCATCCCATGAAAATAAAACGATACGGATCCATAATGACAACAGTGTTGTATGCTCATCTCTTTTTTTCTTATGTTTGTTTATTTTTCATGTAGATACTGTCGTCTTTCTTTACCCTACAGTTTGTACTCCCTACCGACTAAAGAGCCGTCTACTCGCCAGAGTAAAAAATTATTTTCGGATCTTTAAAATAGATCCAGATACAGAGCAGGATCCAAAGTTGTTGTTGTATTACGTGTTAAAAGATGATCACGATCCAGATCAGTAGATAATAAAATGCGGCTAATAAAACATGGCTATTTAATTTATACTAGAATCAAATTGAAATGCTAACAAATTCCCTCTTTGGAATAACGAGGACATGACACCAGTTTATGTTAATAATAACATGTACATCAACTAACAATTTAAAAAAAAACATGAAACTGAGACAAATAAATTAAAACATCCTGTGATTCATTGATAACACTTAAGGTATTATATGACTCAATCATTAAATTTATAAATCCAATATTAGCCTACCTACTCTATCACTCTATAGGTGTACCTATTGTAAAGTGCGTGTCAATGTAGCCAACAAGACAATAAAACTTTTCATGCACAAGGATAATAATTGAAGGATTAAAATACCATTCGATTGTTTTATTGACAGATAAACACAAAACAATCGGCAATTGCACCGTAATTGTTCTCTGATTACATGAAACGCGTTTTACATGCACTTAAGCACGCAATGTTGCCTTTGGCCGTATAAAGTACGTGATGCACCATCACGGCGACAGGATAATATAATATACCTACATGCACATCAAATAAATTCCTCTTTGCAACTATTATAAAAAGGACAACAAGGCGTCACCCAAATGCTTTAAAATCACACCATCATCAACAAAAACAACTACGAACATCGCGCTTCCATAAAGCAAATCCAATTCAACCGAACTTCCAGATACCGTCAGTAGTATACCTACATACGAACGGTGTTTTCCTAAAGTGGCTTTCTTGTTGGACAGGTTTTATTTTTTATTGTAGGTTATCCTCAATTTGGTGTTCTCGTTGGGAATACATACAGAAAAAAAGGACGAAACACAGTCAAACAAATAAACAAATATAAATAAAAGGTTCCTTTGCTCAGGTGGCGCGACGTGACGGGCGGTAGTGGCGGCACAAAGTCCCGCAGTTGCTGTCAAAATCGACAGAAAAAAAATGTAAAAAAAAACTACTTTGCCCACCATACTCTGCCTTACAGCCGCCACCGCCCACTTGTCGAACACATAAAATATCGGTTAAATTTACCTCGAAAGTATATGTAAACATTTTCATTTCCGCATGAAACAGTGGCAAAAGTTAATCGCGAACGTATAATTACGTTGCAGGTTGCAGCCTTGCAGCATGCACCGGCAACACCCAGCGCCATCGACGAAGAGACGTTTGTTGCATGAAACTTATAGTTACTTTTGGCCAGGTCATGGTGCAAATTACTTTTGGTGGGCTTTTTTTTCCTAGAAATACCGTGAGAAGGATGTGCCATGTGCTTCTACATCAGTATTTTGTAATTTGTACAGTTTTCAATTTTTTTTTTTCTTTATTTTTTTTTATTTTAAATGTTTGAGGAAATCGTTTCACTTTTATTTCGCAATTTGTTTTTGATATAATTTGCCAACCAAATGAACAGATAAACTCAGCAAAACGGAAAAAGTACAATTTGAATATTCGTTGGGTTGGGTTTCTTGAAAATGTTTGTTGTATTCAGTTAAACCCACATATATGAAATTGTACACATAATACCTATAACATGTACAAAGGGATTGATTTTATTATAAGAAAGGTTGATGGTTGCATGTTTATCGAATCGAATTATAATTGGGTCACAAAATTATTTTACGTTAAATTAGGGATAAGATACAATTTTAATTATTTTGATTTTTACAAAGTTACACAGAAGATCTATACTCTTAAGTAAATCCGACGTACCAATGACATACTGTGTGCGTCAAGTGGTCCACTAAAACACTTGATTATCGGAGATGTCAATAAAAAGGACTAGAAATTCTATTCAGCGTTCAAACTTAAGATTGTTCATAGTGTAAACTTTCAGATAAATCGACCAGTCATTTTCGAAGTATCAAGTTTAAAAAATAAGCTTTTGAGAAAGTCGAAAATCAAAAAAAAAGGATCTGTGGAAGGTCACATTAGGCGCGTTTTTTTTGCAAGTCCATATGGATTTGTCGCAAAAACGACACCGGGACTTACCAAAGTCATCTCAGCAAACAAGCCCATCACTGTTAAAAAATGTCATCACAGCCCTTTCAACTTTAATGGTGAGCATACAAAATAAAAACTTATCACCCACGCCACATTAAAATAAAAAGAAAACACATAGGTATAGAACATTATTTCCCTTCTCAAAATTAAATTAAATAAAACATAGATCTTAGTTTCAAGTCTATAGGGAAAAAAATAAATTCCAGACTGATCGCTAATTTTTTTATTTTTTTATATAAAAATTGTTTCATTCGATGACTCTGATAATTTGATGTTTCCCTACAAACTATCGATACCAAAATGATAATAAGCGCCGGTATCTAATATAGTTTTAATCGGGACAAGTTAAGTCCCGAAAATTATCTGGACTTAGCTAAGTCCATATGTGCTTAAGTTATTGTTGTATTTATGTACGTGTAAAGCTCTTAGTTCCGATGTCGTTATTTTCGACAAATCCATATGGACTTGCAAAAAACACGCCTGTTAATGGCCATTTTTGTCGGAAACTTTTGTTGGCTAAACCTCAGTTATGTAAGACATGCAGTTAGTTAGTGACTTAAAGGACTTATTTTATAAGTCTTTCGATTTACTAAAGGACTGTCTTACCGGTTAGACATTGAGAGCCAGGCCTTTATAACTTTAAATTTAAAACTACAGTTCACAGTCAAATTCAATATTCTGATTTAAATAACCAATCAATCAAGTAGCTAGGTAATTTCGATTGTTTCCAATCTTTTAGGGCCAGTTGTACAAATATTTAAACCGTGGTTCAGCAATTTTTATCCACCGATTTCAGCAGATTAATTGAGTTTCAACAGTGGTTTACTGTTCAAGTGTGTGATTATAACCAATTACATACTTGAACCAGCGTTGAACCTTAGTTAATCCGCCGAAATCGGTGAGTTAAAATCTTGAACCGAGGCTGAACCACTATTGTACAACTGGCTCTTAGTCACTTAAAAAGTTAAAATTTATTTTAAGGTTTTACTCAATTTAGGCAGTCAGTATAAGGCTTTTGTGTCCCAGAGCTTTATTTGTAACTTAATGAAAAATTTTCTCTTGAATTTCTGATTTGAATTGGGGAAATGAGTTTTTACTAAAATTTACATTACATATTAGGCGTGTTTTTTTGCAAGCCCGGGGGAAATTGGACGAAAAAAACGATTCGGCGCTAAATAATTTGCATACCAATTGTAAGAACAACTAATCCCCAAAGGGCTTAGCTAAACCCAGATAATTTTCGGGCTTAACTGTGTTACCGGCATGAATTACATACTAAGTTATCGATTGTTTGTATGGAAACCAGTACCAGATCTACTTCATTTTTTCGAAAAAAATTAAAATCTACTTCCTACTTCCCTGTTTCCCTGTTTCAACGTACTTCAATTTTGCAGAAAAAAGACAAAATGTACTTCTTTTCTCCGTTCCGCCGCAGCAGAGCGGAAGTTCTTTGAAATGAACATTATCCAATACGAAACCACCAACAAACTCTCTCTACGAAACTGTGGAAAGCATTATGCTATGCAAAGAACTCATCAAACAAGACAATGCTTCAAAAAAAAACAATACATGTATAATAATAATAAAAATAATAATTTTTTTAATTTTTAATTTTATCAAAAACTAAAAGACTAACAGCCATCTGGTTTTTAGCGTTCAACTGAAAAATAATAAAAGTATCAAAAATTATAACCCAAATTATTACTTAATAGCGTAAACTTAAAAAAAAAAATTATTATTATTTTTTTTTCAAATTTAGTTTTTAAAATTTTGAGTTTAAAAATCATTTATTCAAAAACTAAGCACTAAAATCACTTCATTCAAAAACATACATATATAAAGAATGAATTTCTGGCTTTAAGATAAGCTATAACATAATATTGTAAGTGTTGCCGTTGTGTTTTTATATTCATTTTCTATTTTAGAAATTTTTTTTTTTATTTGCCCCTCCCACCTAAAGGGGTGGACAAATAGAGTGGACCGATATCTTAAAATCATGTCCATATAATCTACCAACAATAAAAACAAATTGATGCTTTTATAACAAAATGCACAATTTTGGAATTAAGTAGCCCAACTACGCATAGAAAAGTAAAACCCTAACCTCTTCTGGTTGGTTTATTTTAAAAACCGTTATTTGTATGAAGAAAAGTATTTTAATCTTTTTTGTAGGATATATTTCAAGCTACAAATTAGTCTTAACAAAAGTCAATTTATTTTATTTTAACGTAAAAATTTTGCTCTAAGAGTGAGGTGTTTTATTCTAAAAAAGTGTGTCTTAAAATTACTAGTCAGTACAGTGGTTATATTTTTTGGGGTGATTTTTAGATTATTGAGTTATTTTTAAAGTCATAACTCATAAGTTATAATTATCACGGATTTTATTTTTCTCAGAAGCTTTGAGATATTTTTGAGGTTGTATTAAAAGCCTTAATGTCAGTACCGTGGTATACCTATTTAAAATAAATGAATGCAATAATAATCTAAAAATCTTATAATTTTTACTATTTAGATTGGAACTAGTATACTTAGTTGCAAAGCAAATAAAAACAAATCAGTGCAATAAATGTTAAGTAATAATCCAGCATAAAAATTAAGACATGGAAAAAAAGATTTAAAAAACTAAAAGAGATACAATTTTGAAGAAAAAATTGCCTTCAGAAGCTTATTAAAAATATTGTCAAAAAGAGTAAGAACGTATTAAAATTCAAAAATTAAAAAAAAAACATTGTCAGTATACTATGTCTTCGAGATTTAGTACTTTTCACTATATTTTGTGTTCCTTGTCGTAGTAAATACCATTTATATGCAAAGATAAATAGAATACAAAAAATTAATTTTCAATGAGTTCAAATTTTACCAAAATTTTATTTTAAAAAATCACAGTTGGCAGAGAATCACCCATAGATAACTCAATTAACTTCTTTTTAGTCTTTAAACTATTTTTTAGTCGTTTAAAGAAAACTACATACCTATTTGTTTTTCTGTATAACTCAATTATTTTATTATCAATTTTAAACCAAAATTAATACAGAAACATAAGCGCACATTGAAAACAATTACCCATTTTTGTAAAAAAAAATTTGTAGGACTAAAAGCCGTTAAAAGCTATTTTGAATCAATAATTCAACAATTCCAAATAAAATAGTGTCTTCTACTCGGCTGATGTATTTCAGTAGTAAATAGAATTTGCATTATTAAAAAAAACCTTCTTAATTACCCATTTGTATTTTGTTTATTTAATTAAATTATTCAATTGAAGTAAAGTTGAAAGAAAACTCAAAAAGTAGGTATTGCAGACAATTAACTGGTAGTCAATTGATTGCACAGGTCAGAATAATAAAATTGGGTGCTGTTTTTAATTTTAAGTTCTTATAAAAAATACAATTTCTTTAGTCTTAAATTTTACATGGCAGGTACCGTTATTTTAGGACCTACCAATTTCAAAAAAACCTGTCGGTGAGTGTCCAAAAAAAGGCTCAATGAATTAGCTGTGTTGAATATTAACAGCAGATGAATCGTTTTAAATCCTGAATATGTAATGGTCCTTCTCAGAATCGCTTCTTTTGAGTGTTAAAAAATTATAGATATTAAAAACAAGTTGTAATAAAATAAGGCTGGAATATCCTTCCCTAACAAAAATCCTGCTAATGCCACTCATTGTTTGTCCCTATAAAATCCGAGGTTAAAAGTTTGATACTTATTATAATTTACATACGAACAACACTTTTCAAATATTGCATATAATTTTATGAAGCTGCTGCGTGACTACCTGCATTATACTGATAACTGATTGTTAAAATATTAAAAACATTGATACTTTTGTTTCTGTGTCTATTATAGGTGATGGATATCAATCAATACAGATACGTGACAACATTTTATAGGTATAGACAGTAGGCACAAATAATGGAACTCAAACAATAAAAACTTATGAAAAATGTATAAATAAACTGACTTGGCTTAAGTTATTATTTTATAAAAGGATATCTCTATTTTTCTAAAAGTTATCTACACTTATTTTTAGTTCCTTTCATGCTATCCGTTATTTCGTGACGGTAATTGGTTAATTATTGTCTAACATCGGTATGCATGGGTATGGTTGGTATAGGTACATACATACATATATGTATGTAGTATTGTATATGGGGTATACAACTCTGGGCCTTATGCTCAGTGTAAACACTTCATGTCCGTAACTGCCCAAAGGTCTATGTCTAAAAGTTTTGCATTGGGACTAGATGGGACTGCGGGGCCAACCTTAAAATAATTGCAGTCCATTAAACTAATAGAACTTTAATACTGTTGAGTATAAAATCATCTAATGGCAACAATGGTGTAGTGTGTTCCTAATCTCGTATGCATCGTGGTAAATACAAATTTAATTTAATGATTTCCCTAGATTCAAGTCAATAAACACTGATCCATATTTAATGCTTTTTAATTATTCAACACTGGGTAACTCACTTATAGCTTTATATACTTGAAGGATAGTTATATTTTTTTTATTTTTGTTTGTTCTTTGTGAATTGTGAAATACATGTACATATGAGCTACGCAAAGGATGTTATTATTAAAGACTGCATTATAGTGAAGACATTCGAATTTAAAATTCATACACGTAGGTATTGATATGTATGTACCTTGATAGATACAGGCAGGATACAACCTAATTGATATTTTGAATTTAAAAGTTAAATTACTTCGTTGTATCTAATTAACTAAAGGGAACAAAAGAAAATTAAATTGTTCGTCCAACAACAGCAATTCCAACATAATTATGTTATGGATTTTAATAAATTAAACGCGCTTGATTGGTTCGCATGATATATTTTGTCGGGTGGTTTGGACCTCCGATCAATCCATTCGCCAAAGGTTCTGCAACAATTGGAAACGGCCTCGATTTTAGCTAAAAAAGTCATCTTGAGTGGCGAGGACCGTTTTGGATCAATTAATAAAATATACGTAGAAACTCACCGTTTCGTGAGGTTTATGCGCCAGCGGCATCATCGAGTACTTCTTCGAAAGCAACGATGGCATAGCTATCCTCAATTATTAAAAACAGATAGCGCTACCGATGGATGATTACCACTTAAAGTATCCTGTTCATTCTGTGTAAATATTTTCCCTTGTCGAATTCATAAATATAAACAATGCAAATTAATCAATTTTGTCTTTATAGTTCTTATATATCATTCCGTGTATTCTTATAGTTTTTCGCTCATACAATATTATGCATACAAATATAAAAATTATTTATGTAGATAGATTAATTATCATTTACATAGAAAACAAAATAATAATAAAAAATATCAATAAATTCTTCTTTTTTGTTTGTTAATTTTAATGTTGTTTGAATTTGCTTAAATATTTTGTTTTATTAATAACTTTAATTACTCATATATACATATAAAAAGCGCAATGAAATTCACGATTGTTTAATTTTTTTTAATCATTTCTTGGCAATAATGAAATTATATCTAAAAAACATATTATTATTCAAAAAAGTAAGTGAGAGGAAAACAATAAAAAGGAAGGCGATAAATAGCGCAAAATCTTTTCTTAATTTTTGTTTGTTTTGTTAACTATAAATACGAGTGGGATTTTATAAGTTCATAATCATTATTTACCCTCTTTCTATGCGGACATCGCTTAAATATCTAGAAACAAAACTATCAGATAAAAATTCTAAATTTCTAACTATTCCAGTTTGAAACGGAATAAGTTTTAAATATTATTCAGAAGGCCTTGCTGACGGATCATCACGATCCATCGGTGGTGGTGATGTTAAAACTTCAACATTTTGTGCAGGTCCTTGTGTTAGGTACCCAGCTGTTGGATTTATTCCTGTAATTAAGAAAAAGATTATTTGGTTAAGTTATTTCTATTATTAATTTATTTTCTATTATATATAATATTGATATTACCTGTCAAATAGCCTCTGACATTCGTGTCAGTAATAAATAGATCGTGACGTTGATCTTTGAATTCTGACCAGACAGGATGTTTCAGAAGAATCTGTGTAACGCGATCACCATAGTTCAAATTATGCGTCATCCCTTTTAGTGCGGCGACTATTTGAGCTTTGACAGTCGATGGATTGTCGATAAATTCCAAACGGCTTTCGAGTAGTGTTAGTAGGAAGGGAATCAATCCTACTTCCAGTGATTGACTTATTAATGAATCCTAATTGGAAATTTTATTAAATACAATTTTAAGAAATATTATCATTTTCTAAGTACTTACATGCTGATACTTGAAGAGGCGACTTAGAGTCTCGCAAGCCTTTTCAATACAATCCCTGTGATATTCCATGCACTTTTTAAGTGGCAATATACATTCGGTTTGTGAAACTGCACTCACACAAAACTGTAATTGTAATTTTAAAATTTATTAATTATCGACTAAATCTACTACTACTAGAAAGTAATAAGAATTAACCTCTGATAATGAAAGTTGATGTAATACTGATAATGTATTTTTTGGTTGAACGGTAAGCAAATTAAATAGTTTTGGTATATGACCAAGAACTGGGATTTCATCGGCTAAATTGGGCTGAGATCGAAGAAGTTCAACAAGGGCGGTTGTTGAGAGATCAAGAACATCTTTCTGTAAATTAAAATACTTCAATGTAAAAAAAGGCAGTTCTAACAACATTATTGGTTGAAGAGCTATTTAGATAATATTCAAAAGGTTTCTTAACTGTTGTTAAGAGATTTTTAATTTTTTGTCAGTCTTTATAATTTTTTTAATATTTATGTTTCTGGTGTATATGTTACTATTTGGTAACTATTCTATGGCGTTTTAACTTAATGTACCTCTGAGGAGCTTTTACTTATTTGATCCACAACAAAATCTAATAAATCCGATAGGAATTGCTTTGGTTTGCGCAGTGTCCACGCAGGATTACTAACAAATAATCGCAAATAAACTCCAGCCACAACAACTTCATTGGTAACAATGTCTTTAAGAATTTCTGGATCCTTCCAAAGAATCTTCGAATTGACTTTTTGAGATTTGTAGAATCTACAGAAATAAGAAAAATAATATATTTAACTTCACGCCTCCTTTATGTTTGCTTTTTTAAAAACTTACCCTCCACACATATCTGCCACAGCATCGCAGACCCGACTTCGAGTTGTATCGTTCCATATCAGTTCGGGATGTTCATGAATCGACTCGAATAATTGGACAGATGTTTGTGGCGATTCAATCATCGCATCGACAAATAATGGGGGCAGGAATTTACATATTGTTATACGAACCTTGAGATAAATAAAATTTAATTTAATTTTTGTTTAAATATAATTCAAATGTTTTTCTTACCTTTGGTCCACTCAATCGATCGGCGGTCATTTTAGACATTATCTCAGCACATAGTTCTCGAATTTGTGGATTTCTTGAGTTGCAGAACATATCAAGGAGGTAGATAACGGCGCCCTTATTTTGCGCTTCCTTAATCATTTCCTGTACATTCATAAGGCCAGAGAGAGTTTCAAGTACTTTAACTTGACTTGCACGAAGATCGGGATCACGAAGAGCCACTAAGAAACTGCCAAGAATTTCACAAGCAGCAATCTCACTTACACATTCCTTATTACGCGAGACGAGCGCCACGACCTCCAGAGCAACTGACTTCACCAAAGTATTCTAAAATAAATATTATCATATTATATATCGAATAACAATTTAAATATTTAATTGCAATAAACTCGTCACTCACATCACTAAAAATATTATGAGCCAAAAAGCCAAAGATCATATCAAAATGACCAATACACTGGATGTCTACTTCGGCGTTAGTTTTTATCACAGATATTAGCGCTCGCAAAACCATTATTGTGTGTGCTTCAATATTCTTATTCTCTTCGAAGCTATATTTGTACTTAGTTTGCGCTTGCTCATCGATGGTATTGGTTTCAATTTTTTTGCGGTTTTTAGATCGATTGTACGCATTTAAAACATCATCGATAGTTGTGCCTTTTTTGTCTTGCAATTGTGGATGATTAGGCGCAAGAGTAGGTTGAAGAATGCCATCAAGGGTGGTGGTGATTACTTGTGGATTGTGTTTGTTTTTACTGGCAGTAAGGAATTTATAAGTTTGCTTTAGATACTCCAGTAAATCAATGATGAAGGATTTAGGATTGACAATAGGATAAGCTGGCATTTCATTGTAGATACGAATAAATACGCCGCCGATTTGAAGTTCATTTCTAGAAAAAAAAAAGGAAGATAAATTGTTTGCAGAAAGTTCTTTTGTTATAAAAGAACACGGACAAAGACTAAAATCGGATGTTGAAGCTGATGAAGTGTGATGTGTATGGCCTGCCAAATAATCCCCCAAACTATAAATGATAAGCTCAAAGGAAAATTGGACGATTTGAAACGCTTAAGAACATTTTTAAAAATAAGAGAAATTTTTCAATTTGCAGAAGCACTAAGCTTTAGTACTGATTCTTGTGTATCAACGAGCAAAGTAAAACTTACTTGTGAGCATCATATTCAAATTCCTTTGCTACTTCTTGCACCATTGCAATATCTTCATAGGATTCCTTAGTAGAATGAGTACGCTGTTGTTCTAGAAAGTCCAAAAGCTGCGCTCTGGTTCCATTGTCCCATATTAAATATGGGTTTCTTGTGTTTGATGTTAAAATTTTCAAAACCTACCAAAAAAAAACAATCAATTAACTTTCACTGAAATGTTTAAAAACAAAGAAAAAACCTACATCACTTGATCTCTCCTTGGCCAGTTTATTAGCAATGTAAGCCGTCAACAACCTATCGAGAATCTGTTTAACTATAACATTCTGCGCTTCACTATTTATCACATATTTCTGTTTGTTAACGACGTTTTCTTTTTCCTTTTCAATCGGTGACCCTGTGTCGTTTTCACTCAATGACTTCCTATCAATTGAATCTTGCTTTGCAATTACTGACGTGCTGGGTTCATTCAGAGACAAATGCTTGGATGCAATGACATTGTGAGCATTTTGTGTGTAGGATGATGATGGTGATGATGCTTTTGAAGTAGTTGCAATCACTGTCGATGTTGATGTTGCTGCAGATGCTGTCGGAGGTGGTGTCGTTTGTTGTTCAGTGCTATTTTGCTTTCCAGGCTCAATAGCATCCAGCCCATAGCCAGCTAATGCTATACACGCCAATACAGCCATTTTAGCTAAATTATTGGCAACTTGTTGTTGATTTGTTTTATCACTAGCTTCAACGCCACTCTCATCCAGGGTGTAATCGTATTCAAAGCAAAACAGAAGCAATGACCATAATACTCCATTGCGCACCAAATTGCACTGCAATTCATAATTGTTCGCTGCTAAATTTGTCACAAGACTGACAGAGAGTGTGTGCTGAAATTAATAAATTTACAATAAGAGTTCTCTTTTGAATTGAATTGAAGCCACTCAATCAAACTTACTTTGAAATAAACAACCCGACAGACATCGGACAAAAGCTGGGGAAGTTGAATGATCTTTTGTTTGCAGTTCTCAAACCTGCATGCAACTTCAAAGCACTTAGTCACATTTGAAATGACTTGGTAATGAAGGGACTCTGGTTTTGAATCAACACCCATTATCGACACACAACGGGTGTACGCTTCGAGCAGAGCTTCGATACCCTCTTCACGACGTAGCTCCTCGGCATTCAAAGCAGAACAATGAACTGTGTGATAGCAGAGCTCAGATGAGGCTGTTAATAATTCGCATTCCTTCGAGAAAAGTTGATCGTCCTTGGTTTCCAAACGGATAGTCTTGATCAGTTGTGGATAGCCTGCATACTTGTAAGGTCGGAGCACTGAAATAGTAAACAATTATGAAAACCTGGATTTGATATGACACCTGAACGACTTACCATCTGGGTATCTATCAAAAAGAATACTCTGTGTCCTAAGGATTAGCACAATATTCTTCGGATCTGGACCACCACTACTTAAAACTGATCGTGAGCATAAGAATTCATAGGCTTGATTGACTTTTTCGAAGATTTCCTGGAATAAGAATATGAGAGAATATGCATTTTACTAACAAAATAAACAAAAACCTACCCTTCCATTTGGATTCTTGTCCGGATGATACATCTGTGCCAAGCGATAGTAACTCTTCCTTATCAAAGATTCATCGGGTCTGGTGTTCTTTGTCACATCAATTCCCAAATCAGCGTAAGCCTGTTGAATTGTCATTTGTGGTGGTTTCTTTTCGACTTCCTTACGCCATGCATCTAATGTATGCTTTAATAATTGTACTGGGTCTGAAATTGGCCAGTTAGGGAATTTCTGTATATCACACAAATGTCTCAAATAGTAAATATGACAGAAAAGTTCATTTTCTAGCTGTGGATAGCTTATAACTGGGATTGCTAGGTAAGGATATCTGGCCATTGTGTGGCCTCTTAGACGTGGCGTAAAATCAGCAATGTGTGCCGATATCTTTTCAATCAACAAACGACGCATTTCTGAACTCCAAATTACTTCAGGTGTATCGAATTCACCAAGGAAAATCTCTGCAAATTTCTCAGCACTGTAGTTTTCCAGAAAACAGACCATTGCTTCTGGGAGAAGTTGTCCAAGAATACTGCGGTGCATTATTCCAGATTGTGAAGTCTAAAATAAAAGAGAGATTAGACAGCTGATGTTTGATGATATAACAAACATAATTTTGTACCTCTTCACTTCGGAAACCTTGCTTCATGTGAGTCATCTTAAGGAACTTGGTAATGGGAAGAATGTTACTTCCAGTGTACATCAACATAAAGTAAAATACACCAGTAAGATAGACCTTTGGCATTTCTGGGTTATCCTAAAGAATATTTGGCGCATTTGCGAATTGTTTCACGAAAACGATTTTATTCAATTTACCTCCATAATTTGACAAAGCAATGTAGCTACTCTTTCAAGCAGACCAGGATCATGCGTCAAACACACCTGCACTATATGAGGTAGACATATAAACTCCGATAGCTTCCTCGATAATTTTGGGCCGGGAATAAGAACCGCAGCACCATTTTGTGTGCGACTTGGAAAGAAACTAGTGCATTTGATCAAAACATCAAGTACAGTTGAGGCCAATTCGGTTTCGTTAAGGATTGGAGCTCCTTTGGCGATAAGGCACCATTTAAGTTGAGGAATCTGTTGAAGTGAACGCCAGCCATCCATACCGATGGCCCAACATCGGGTTTTTGGTGTGATACCACCTTTGTTCCAGAGATCTTTCAACTAAAAAAAAATTAAGATTTAGCAATGTTTCATACAACGGAAAACAATCTAACTTCTGAATATGTGATTGGTCCTTGGCGTTCGGGTTTCATGCCATCCTTTTCAATATTGTAATACCAATCTTTTTCTTCATACGCATGCATATTGGGACCAGCCTCAATCACGTTGGTTTTCGTATTAGGTTGGGCTCGTCCTTTGTGCAGATGAGCCAATGTTATTAAATCGACAAGGCATTGCACATGATCAACAAGTGCTCGGCAGTTTGATTTCTCCAAAACCAAACATGATACTAAACCAATGAGAGCATCTCGCAGAGATGGTGATAAGCACTATTGTTAAAAAAAAAATTGTCAATTTAAATATAAACAAATGGAAAATTTTACCCTATCAATAAGCTGCAGGATGTATGTCATATCACTGAATTTTCCAATTTCTTCGTGGTAACGCTTGTAGACTTTGGCTAATGCCTGTAGTGATGTTACTGTTAACTGATCATCGTTAACACGATTACGACACAGAACTCTCCGATATAGGGCGTTAAAAAGTTCCACTCTGATAATCAGGAACGCAAATGAAAACAGACAAAGAATTTATTGCAGGATGGAAAACAAAAAACTTATTTGTATAGAAAGAATGACTTTTTTGTATGTTTCTCTCCCTAAACGAAAGTTTAACTCTCCAAGCGGCCAGAAGCCTTTTCACTTGGTTTATGATTTTTTGTCAGAAAAGAAAACTTACGGGTCTTTAACGAGATTCTGTGGCCAATCATCTTTTTCCAAAATCAGTCGAATATAATAATCTCCAATTTGAATTTCATCCGCTAGACACTATCAAATCAAAAATGAAAATATTTTAGCTTTACTATCATTTCAAACATTCCAAATTTTGTTTTTTCCCACCTGATATTGTACTTCGAATTCCTGATAATTCCATGCGACAATTAACGTTCCAGCTAAATCTCGGTCATTGATAAACTGTCTTAGTTCATTTTCTAAACACATTCTTAGTTCCTCTCTTGTCTATTGAATACAAAAAAGGTTATAAAATATTTTTCCAAGGTATATTCAACTCAATTTGTACCTTATGATTCCAAATTAAATTTGGCAAACTATGATCTCTGGCAAAATTATAGAAAAAATAAGGCAAATTAACAATAGAATCTCCTGTTTTCTTTTTTTGACGTCGATTTCGCAACACAACTGGACGATTTTTTAGAGCTTGAGTGGGATTCTCTTGATGGTCAATCAAATTTAGACCCCAATGTTTAATACCCTGCAATCGAAAAAAAATACATAAGGATCTTTTAACGGATACCTACTGATTTTTTTACGAACCTCTAAATGCTTTCCAATCACATTTTTCTTTGTTTTATTGGAATGTTGAATTGCAAACTTGAGATTATCACGGAAATTCAATTTGTCCTCTTCGACATCAGTCTCTGGAACTGCATCTTCGCTTTCAAGAAACATCAACAGACCAGCAGGCTTTAAAATAAAAAAAAATTGAGTCAATTGCATTATAGAATGATAAAATCTAATTGACTTACAAAGACCCTCTTAAAGAGTTCCATTGCCTCATCATTGTCAGTTATCCACAGGCCAATTAAGTGGCGTGACAACTGCCGATGGGTTGCCAAGGTGGGATCATTAGATGGTGTGTACAAAGCCACCAGCAAGTGACGACACAGTGCTGCCTCATCTAAGGCAAGAGTTTGCATTTGCTTGGCAACTGGTACTTCTCCTTCTTCGATGATGGCTCGCAACACTAAACCAGCTCCTTTGACAATGGCCAGTGATGGATGTTGGAATAGTTTATACAAATACCTCCCTCGTTCAGCAACCAATTCCAGGAGCATATCAAACTGTTTGCCATCTGTTGTCTCGCTGTATGGTACACAAAGAGCGAAAGTAAGAAAATCCAACATTGCCGACAGCACCAAAGCACCGCTTCCATGACTCTAAAGAAAATCATTGAACTGAGGGAAGAAATGGATAAATGCTATTCTCACTGACCACATGATTTGTCCACATATTCAATAAAGTCTCAAGGAAACCTTTCGACGAGAGAATAGACGACTTATTCATCTGCTCCTGTTTCAAGTCATGGTCAGCGTTCATAGAATGCATCAATGAGTTTATCATATCGATAGCTGAATAAGTTACAGCCAAGTCTTTTCGACGCAATGATGCCACGATTTTAGTGCCAATTATTTCACGGAAGCTTTAAAATACTTAAGTTAGTTCTAATTTAATTGAAATGTAATTAAAAAAAAATAAAATACCCCGCCAAATTTGTGAATGCCGCATAACCCACTTTGCTGGCCAGCAGTCTTGTCAATCCATGGAATATAGCTTCTAGTTCCAAATTCGTCAGCTGAGCTGTTGGGTTATCTAATTCTTTTTGAGCTAACGCCTGCAAAGCACTTAGAATGAGTTTCTCCTTGTTTTCTGCAAATAAACTCTGAAGGGGAAACTTCAGTTTAGAGTAATATTAAAACCCAAACAATAAATACTCAAACATACATCTTGCGTAACACTATACTTCAGGCCACTATGAGGAATGTTGGCATTGAATTTCTCGAGAATCTCATATCTTCGTGTGGGATTTTGGAAATTATTTATCACCAAACGAAGGAGATTCGCTTCAGTCTCTTCATCTACACAACTATTAAGTGGAACAAAACGTTTGCCTCGCGGTGTGTTTGTTATGCGGACGTGCACATCTTGATTTCCACTCGAACGAACTGCATCCAAGACTGTAGCTAGCAAGGAATCTCTGTCGTTTGTGATATACTTGCGGACAATGCCATTTTTGTACTCGATACAGAACTGTTGAATGTTATCTTTGTCTCGGACAAGGGCAAACACATCAACAAGTGGTCGGAGGGTACATACCTAAAATTGAAAACAACGAAAAAAAATATCAGCTTGACATTGAAAATAAAGGAAGCCTATATTAACTTACGCTATAAGTCTGTGGATCACGTTCAAGTATTGTAGTCTCTGTAAGACATAAGATTCGTTTCACTGGTTCCGGATGGCGTGGAGTTACCTTTTGCACTGTAAACTCAGTCATTGAGGTTTGAAATTGATCTCCACTAGAAGAAACAACCTTTCAATATAAAGTTAAACAAATTTTTTAATAAAATAACTTACCTATATTTGCCGAATCTTTGTCGTTCAAATTGCTCCAATGTTATTTGACTTTTCAAGATTTTCGTTTCAATACCCATAAATTGAGATGATCGTTGGGCAATATTCTGTACAATTTCATGATGGTTTAGGGCTTTGAAAAGATGTAGGCGAGAAAAGCCACCGTAGGCCATAACAATGCCGCCTTCATAGTCCTGAATGCCTGCTTAAAATTTTTTTCGAAAAACGAAAAGATAATACACCACGGATATTTAAGTTATAATAATCTAAGTTGGACAGAACACAAACGGCGGCAATTTTGAATATGATTTACGATATTTGGTGATGAGTAGTTATATAGAAGTAAAATTTAATCATCGAACTACGGTATTCTTAAAAAAAGGATTAAAGCGCTGTTGGCCAACAAAAGTATACAATATACGTCCTATTGAATAACATCGGAGCCTTCAATGGATCAAATAACAAAAGTTTTCAAACTCCATTGGTGTAATGTGCACATAAACCCAAAAACAATTCCTGACATAGTTAGTTTGAACCGTCATATTTCTTGAATAAATATGATTTCATGCAAAGAAAATTTCAAGTTTTATTAAAATATATTTTCTTTACATTTTGCATAGAAAAAATGTTGGCATGCCAAATTATATTTGGCGCTTTCAGAAAAATGATATCTCAGATTTCAAAAATGAGCAAGCAAATCCAAGATTTTTTTTCCTCTTGTTCATACAAATACAAATAACATTTTGATGCTTCAAAAGCACTGTGCCATCTGTTTTTGCAAAAAATTCATATTATGTAGTCTCATCTAAAATTTTGTATATCATGCTTCATTTTCTGTTATCACCCTAACCGGTTTTTTTACAACTTTTTGTTATTCAAAATAAAAAAAATTTTCAAGAAATGAATTTCAGATTTGCAATCTATTCAATCTATACACCACATTTGTTTTTTTTTTTTAATCGACTCTGGATTTTTCGACCTCACATTTTTGGGCTTAGCCTTTTGTTTTTTTTTTTAACGGTGGTACCTATCGCAGCAACTCTAACTTCTTGGAGATACAAAATTTGTAACTTCCTTTTTATTAAATAACCTAACCATTTCCAGCATGTATTCATGGTATTTAAAGCTTTGAAAATTCAATTCAACTTTGTCGTAAAAGCTTATTTCTTTCCATACAATCACATCCCTTGCTGCGTCGGTTTTGAAAATCTGCTCTATTCTGCTGTTTGATTTTCTCCCAAATTATTTAAATTATTTTGTACAATCTGTTAACTTTGCAAATTGCATTAAGCATTTCTGTTATTTATTTTTAAAAATCTAAAGTTGTTTAAATTTTATTTTATTTAGGAACAATTTTTCTCCTTCCACAGGTAGTAGAACAAAAACGTTTCTTAAATTATAGAAGTAATAGTTGTATCCATCTGTTCCCTTCAAAATTCAACTTCTTTCGTCGGAAAAAAAAGACGCGACGGGTTGTTAGCCGCGTATTTTACAAAATACGAGTGGCAGTTTCATCTTTATTTTATGTGCGCTGAATTTGGCTTATCGTAAAATATCAACCCTTCTTTAAATTTTTTTTCCCAGATTAGTGAATAGTTTTGAAAACATTCTTCACTTTCCCAATAAAAATACTTGTCGCTTAAACAAGTGGTATGGATTTACCGTGTTTACTTACAAACAACCAGATATGAGAAGGAGCTAGGTATATCCGCTCGAATCAAACATAAATAAACATTATTTCAAATTAAAAACGATAAGTAAATAATCCAATTGAAAACAAAGTATGTAAATAACAAATGCACTTTTTAATTTGCTCAGGGCTTTAAAAAAAAAATATATTAAAGCATACTATTGTGACTATAACAATTTTGTCCAACAAATCTAATCCAATTTGGGAGCTTTAGATTAGGTATTAAATGACTCATACCTAAAAATACCCACAACTATTTAAGTATGTCTCTATCTTTCATGACATACATACGTATTTACTCTATCTTACTTCTTTGACTACTCATCCACCACCAATCTTTATCATTTTTTTGTTCCAAAAAAAAAAAAAAAAAACGCAACAAAAATAAACACAACATAACACAAAATGAAACATCAACAAAACGCTTTGTACCTATGATTCCTTCTATGTCTTTGTACATATAACTGGCGAGTACTTCGTTGGTTGTAGGGTCCAGTTGGTCTAATGAACATGGTGTTACTTCCAACATAGCCGGCAAACTGATGCCCGACCAATGATACTTGTATGCTTGGAATCTCTGCAACAGATAATTAAATAAATAAAAGTACATAGACCTCTGGGGTTATTAATCGGGATCGAGGACGGGAGTGTGCCTCCTT
Organism: Epistrophe grossulariae; assembly: GCA_929447395.1. Lineage (NCBI taxonomy): Eukaryota > Metazoa > Arthropoda > Insecta > Diptera > Syrphidae > Epistrophe > Epistrophe grossulariae. The sequence goes on along the minus strand of OV839566.1, from coordinate 148,399,604 downwards.
ACTTGAACATTTTTTGGTTTTTCAGCAAATTCCTTGTAGTTTTTCAAAATGGAGCTCAAGATATCGTTGCGATATTCCGAGGAGAGTTTTATTGTGTCAAGCTTTTTATCTTTTTTTATTGTCAGCACAAATTCATTGGGTATCTGGAATCACAACAAACACAGCGATAGAAAAAGGCCTTATCATCAAAACAACCTAGAAATACTTACGTTTGATGCTTTGTTGGGCACAGCGGCAACAATATCAGAGTATGACCAACGATTGGTCAGATCGAACCTGTCCGGATTGTAGGTGGAGACACCAGCAGTTCCAATGGATAGAATGCGTTTGTACTTGCCCTTCCATGAGTGTTTCGTGACCAAAAAACACTCTAGATCGATGTTGTCTTTCAATGGAACCATTTTGTTAGTTCCTGTTCGGCGGATTTGCTACTCGCAATTGCTGTTGGCAACATAGAACAGTCACTATAAATGAGACACTACCACCACAATCTACTAAATTCGCTTCGTTGAATGATAACAGAAATTGCTTTGCTTTTTGATTAAAGATTCTCAAAGAATTTATTATTCGAAATTATTGTAAGAGACGATTAATAGGCTCCCAATTGGCACTAGCACCACCAATTGATCAGCGCTTCTTGTTCTTTGTTGTTGCAAATGAAAGAATTTCTGAAAACGGTGAGGGAACATGAATAAAAAAAAGAAAAATCAGAAAAAAGGGGAGGAAACGTCACGAATGAAAAAAACCGAGAACCAACAATTTTTCAATTGGTGATTTTGTTATGTTTTCGACTCAAAAACAACAATGCAAATATATATTTACGCTCAGTGAAAGTTAAATTTTATGTTTTATATATATTTATGTAAGTAATTTGATTTTAATTTAATCTTATTGGATAATTTTTCACTACAAAATCATTTGAGAAAGTCACAACAAAAAAATTGCACTCATCACAAAAAAAGAAATGACAATTTGACAGCAAATTTGCGATGGTGTATAGTGATGGGATGATTTTGAAAAAAATCGGATGATATCGAAAGATGTTTTATTATCGATATCATAGTTGTTAATAGCCCTTCCACACTATCCCACTGAGTAAAGCCGGAACCACACCTATCTCGTGTGGTGTGTTGTGGTGTGGAGCGGTGTGTCGTTGAATGTGCACACTTGTGTTGAGTGATGTTGAAAAAGAAAAGTACAGATATATATGTCATGACATGACTGTTGTTTTGATTTTTGTTTATAATAAATGTTCTCTTTCTTACAAATAGTAAACTCCACATCGTGGTATGGCGCAATCGATACAGAAGCGATTCCTCCACAACACACCACTCCACAACACAACGCGCTTCACAAATGTGGTTCTAAGCATATGAAACACATTGGAGCGATAGCGACACACTACTCCACAACACACCACACGAGATAGGTGTGGTGTGGCGACGACGAAAACAATAATAACAACGTGTTGTTTTCATTGGCAACCACGTGATGTTATTGTTGTTTTCGTCGTCGCCACCGAAAATTTCCGTTGGTATGGGGGAACCTTTAAGGTAGAACCGCACTAGGCGGAACTGCACTTCAGCGACACCGTGCGCACTTTCGCACGAAACTGAACGAAACTTCACGCCGCTACACAGTTGGTCAGATTACCAACTTTGTCACATAAGCCGTGTTTTTTTGCAAGCCCGGGGGGAATTGGATGAAAAAAACGACGTCGGTGCTAAACAATTAACATGTTAAATGCAACAACAACTAATCCCAGAGAATTCTCGAGGTTTATCTTAAGCGCACAGAAAAACTGTGTTACCGGCATGAATTACATACATGTTATCGATAGTTTGTATGAAAACTCCATGTTTTTTACTGTCATGGCGTCGGTAATCCCCGCTGTCGTTTTTTTCAACCAATTCCCCCCGGGCTTGCAAAAAAACACGCCTATAGTGTCGCGCCGTGAAATGCAGTTGTCGCTTAGTGCGATATAGCTCATACAATTTCCTTCAAATAAGTCGTGAAGTTCAGTTCCGCTGAAGTGCAGTTCCGCCGAGTGCGGTCCTAGCTTTAATTGAAAAAAAAGCAAGTTAACAAAAAAAACGTTTTAAAAATTACAAACACAACAAGGTTCCCCCATACCAACCTTTTGTGGGGGAACCGGTTCCCCCACACCAACGCGAACTTTCGGTGGCGACGACGAAAACAACAATAACAACACGTGGTTGCCAATGAAAACAACACGTTGTTATTAGCTGCGTTTTATTTTTCCCCAGATCCAATCCAGATCAGATCAGGAAAATAAAACAACCCAGGATCTCTGTGACATACGTTATATACCCAACTCTTTTTTTCCTTTGTTTTTTTTATTCGTATACACCCTTTGTCTTTTTTCTTTACACTACTGACGACATTTACAAATTAAGGGTGTGTGTTCAAAATGGATTTGGAAATCCAAATTCAAAACAAAGTTGGATCTTGTGTTGTTTTTGTAATACATGTATTTTTGTAAGCAAATCCAATCTGGTTCGGATCTTGGGGAAAATAAAACACAGCTATTATTGTTTTCGTCACCACCACCGAAAATTCGCGTTGGAGTGGAGGTTCCCCCATACCAACCTTTTCACCAACGCGAACATTCGGTAGCGATGACGAAAACAACAATAACAGCACGTGGTTGTCAATGAAAACAACACGTTGTTATTATTGTTTTCGTCACCACCACCGAAAATTCGCGTTGGTGTGGGGGAACCTTTAGGCGTGTTTTTTTCCAAGCCCGAAGGAAATTAGATGAAAAAAACGATTCGGGACTAAATAATTTACATGTTAAAGGCAACAACAACTAATCCCCTGCGGGCTTAGCTAATCCCAGAGAATTCTCGGGCTGAAATTAAGCGCATAGAAAAACTGTGTTACCGGAATGAATTACATACATTAGGCGTGTTTTTTTGCAAGCCTGGGGGGAATTGGTTGAAAAAAACGACAGCGGGGATTAGCGACGCCATGACAGTAAAAAACATGGAGTTTTCATACAAACTATCGATAACATGTATGTAATTCATGCCGGTAACACAGTTTTTCTGTACGCTTAAGTTAAACCCCGAGAATTCTCCGGGATTAGATGTTGTTGCATTTAACATGTTAATTGTTTAGCACCGACGTCGTTTTTTTCATCCAATTCCCCCGGGCTTGCAAAAAAACACGCCTAATGTATGTGAAGAAAAATGTCAAAAAATCTCCTCGAATCGTTGACCGGGGAGATTTCATTTTCCCCTCTTACTTCTTGCCCTTCTCACCAATAAACTGAAAGTTGCTGGAAACTCAGTATCCTCGTGTGAAAGGGGACTTACTAGGCTCAAACAATTATTTTATGTGTACCACTCGGTTAAAATGCTTTGCTAAATTTTGAATGGAAGCAACAATTTAGCCCGATAAGTAATTATACATTTGAAGAATAAATAAAATAAAAATCTGTGGTTTTTAGGGACACCCTCTATCGCTTTTAAAAATCGATATAAACTCATTATCCAGGATTTCTCAAACTTCCTTTCATTTTCATCTGTCACTTCAGCGCATCACCAATCAGCTGATAATTACAACAAATTTTGTTTTTTTGCACATTCAGTAGTTGAAAATAAATTATTTTGCCGAAAAAAATATCCAAAAAACTAAAAATTTAATTAAATTCAAAACGTTCCACCCCTTCCAATTCATCAATTGAAACAAAAATGCAGAAATATGAGAAGTTAGAAAAAATCGGTGAAGGCACCTATGGAACAGTCTTTAAAGGACGAAATCGCGAGACTATGGAAATAGTCGCCCTCAAGCGAGTTCGATTAGACGAAGATGACGAAGGTGTTCCCAGCTCGGCTTTGCGTGAAATTTGCCTTCTTAAAGTGAGTTCAATATATTATAAATTATAATATAACTATGCGACTAATATTATTTAATGATTGTATGTTATAGGAATTAAAACACAAAAACATTGTCCGTCTCTACGATGTCCTCCATTCTGACCGTAAATTAACTCTCGTCTTCGAACATTGTGATCAGGATCTCAAAAAATACTTCGACAGTTTGAATGGAGATATCGATATGTCAGTGTGCCGGAGCTTTATGCAACAATTGTTGCGTGGTTTGGCCTTCTGTCATAGCCATAATGTCCTGCATCGTGATCTCAAGCCACAGAATTTATTAATCAATAAAAACGGCGAACTCAAATTAGCTGATTTTGGTAAGCATTTTTTTAAAAGAAACTCATAAACCAAAATTTTCTTATGAATCTATAGATACACCTTTTTATATTAAATTGAATAATAATGGAAAAAGTTATGTTTACCTAAACCAATACTAAAATATTAGTTTTAGCCAAAATACACTGTTGGTGGTAATTACAAAATTGCTACTGTTGAAAATAAATTTTAAATAATAAAACAAGGGTTCTACCAAGCATCAGGGAAGTTCCAATTAAATTTATAATTTTTCTAATTTAAGGTCTGGCCAGAGCTTTTGGCATCCCAGTGAAATGTTATTCAGCCGAGGTTGTGACTTTGTGGTATCGTCCACCAGATGTTCTGTTCGGAGCAAAACTCTATACCACCAGCATCGATATGTGGTCGGCAGGTTGTATATTTGCTGAGCTTGCTGACGCTGGACGTCCACTCTTCCCCGGATCAGATGTTCTCGATCAGTTGCTACGTATATTCCGGGTATTGGGTACACCGACAGATGAATCATGGCCAGGAGTTAGCCATCTATCAGATTATGTACAGCTGCCATGTGAGTTTTGTTTTTTTTTTTCTAACAGCAAAAAAAAAATTCATCTTTCTTTTCTAAAAGCCTTCCCTCCAATAACTTCATGGAGCCAAATTGTTCCACGACTGAATTCGAAAGGACGTGACCTGCTGCAGAAACTGCTTGTATGTCGACCTAATCAGAGAATAAGTGCTGAACAGGCGATGCAACATCCCTACTTTACAGAAAGTTCAACTAGTCACTCTTAATTTATTGATTCAACATCTTTTGTCCGTAATATTGGAACTCTGATGATTTATTTTCGTTTAGGAGACCAACTTATACAGTTTTTAAGAAAGCCAGCAATTTTATCAAATACAACATATTGATGAAATAGATTATGCAGGATGCGCCATGATGCAGTAGTTGTACTCGTAGTTTAATGATATTATTTTAAGTGCTGATGATATTTCTCAAAGTTTTAAAGAAAGATGTAGTTTTACTCGATTTGAGTAGGATATTTTCACATTTAAATCAGATTGGTATTTAATTTTAATTTTTAAGTTTTTTTTTTCTTTTGGGTTTTGTGTGTCGTAACCATATTTTCCGGATGAGTGAAGTTTGCCAAATGCAATATTTTTATTACTAAAAATATAAGAACATAGTGCATGTGGAACACGTAATTTTAAAAGTAATATTTACGAATTATGTATACATACTCTTAACTTATTTAATAAACTTACATTGTAGTGTATTTCGGAAATTGTATTTAAATTTTAAAAATGTGTTACAATAATTGTTGAAACACGACTTAAGCAAGGACAAAATGTAACTCACTAAATTTGGTATCGGTAGAATAGACTATCCTAGGTGTTATAAGTCAATAATTTCTGAACCAGCGTAGAAGAGATTTATAGATCCTAAATGCTATGCTCTTTCGGTAAGAGATTTTGATATCAAATTTATTATGAGTTTTTGGGAATAGGACCAGGACAATATTACACCTGATCCATGCAATGCACATCAATCGCTGAATTGGTAGGAGGTAGTGTGAGGACCACACTGATCACAGTCTTGACATCGTACAAGATAAAATCTATGGTGATCATTTCCGCCAGGCTCTCACTGGGAGGGTTTGATACGAGGATTTTTGCCGGGCTGCTTTTCTAATAGGATTAAAACGATTGAATAGCTTAAACTACGACATGTATGTATGCACATATATTTTTGTTTGTTTAGAAAGTATAAAAAAAGACACGACATTCTACACGAACGACAGATGAAAAAAAAACATTAATTTTCTTCCATTTAATTATGACGCATTCCCATATTTTGTTGTTGAAGCTGTTGTTGTTGCAATTGCTGCTGTTGCATCTGCATTTGTTGTTGCTGTTGAATGTGTTGAATTTGTTGTTGTGTCAAATGTTGTTGCTGTTGTTGAAGTTGAAATTGTTGCTGCTGCTGTTGCTGTAATTGTTGTTGTTGCAATTGCATTTGTTGTTGTTGTTGCATTTGTTGTTGAGCTTGCAGGTGTTGATGTTGTTGCATTTGCATTTGTTGCTGCATCTGTTGTTGAGTCATTCCAGCCATGGGATTCATTTGTGATAACTGTTGTGGTTGTTGTTGGGGTTGTTGCTGTTGTTGTTGCAGAACTTGTTGTTGTTGCTGCTGCTGTTGTTGTTGTTGTTGCTGCTGTTGTTGTTGTTGTTGCTGTTGTTGAACGACTTGTGGTTGAATTTGTTGTGTTGGAATTCCCTGACCCATCTGTGAGGTCGCTGGTTGATTTGTAGACATGCCGACATTTGGCTGTTGTTGTTGTTGCTGTGGAACTGGTTCACTATGGAAACAAACAATTGTTCTAGAGTTCAAAGAGGGAACAATTTAAAAAAAATATACGTTTTCTCAGAATGAATATCCTCCAGATTAAGATGAGTAATAAATCTCAATCGCATTTGCAGAGCCGGCCTCAAACGCTTGATGATTGTCTCCGATTCATTTTTAATAATATTACCAACGTGGATATATTTTAAGTGATATCTATAGAGAGGTGAAAATTGATTAAAAAAAACTTTGTAGAGAAAAATTATAAAAAAAAACTTACAAGAAATCACAAATTTGGTCCATGTATTCCAAATTTTCATTCCAATTATGTTTATCAACTACTTCAAGTAGCTCATACAAAAGTATAGCAATTCCCGCAACAGCATTCGGCTTCTCTTGCTCGATTCGCTGCAGAAATGGTCCAAATACGTGACACAAGAATACCAATTGATGGGATGTTTTCACACATGGCTTCAATTTTTCCTTCAGATATCTAAATATTAACAGAATCAAAGTCGTAATTTGTTTTTTTTTTTTTTTTCTTTTAAATGATAACCAAATTATTTACCTGGTCATTGTGGCAAGCTTAAATCCACCCATGTGATGAAACACTGAATGCGCCACAGCAAGAGTCACAGCATAAACTTTTTCTATCATTGCCTCACGAACTGTTTTGAAATTAAATAATTCAAACGCTGAGAACCGATATGACCACTTGAGCATCTTTGGTGAATTAATAACTTCCTGCAAACGATCATAGATAGTGCTCCAATAAGCTTCTGGCAGAGCTGCAAGAACAATGCCGACAGCATTGATGTAAGCATGTATTTCCTTTTGTGGTATCAATGGATAGCCCTTTACAATAACGTCGATTAGATTATTGCCAACAATTTGTGGGGTAACAGGAAGACTAAGTAGTTCAACACAAGTCACGTAGAGAGCGTGGCTCGGGGCATTTGGAAATTCATTGAAGCGCCAGTCAGTGACGTAGAAGTAATTTTTGCCACTGATTGCTGAATGGGATAAAATAATTTAAAAAGAACTTCTTTTAAATGGAAGAAGAAACTTACTATCGGCCAATCGTCGCAAAAGACTCATATAATAATTGAGCTCGGGATTCCAGAGAGCTTCTTTGCTTTGCAAGTAAATTTGATATTGTTCGCTAAGAGCCCAATTAGGTGGACGAACATCTACCAGAGCACCGGTCACAGCGCTGACCAATTTTTTCTTTAACGAAGGTGTGTCTCGCAATATCCACTCATAGAAGTGTAAGGTATTATAAAGATAGGTTATGGGACGATCTAGAAAAAATTAATTAATAGTCAGATAAAATCATTTTTTTCTCCAGGAACATACCATGAAACTTGTAAAGACATCCTAAATGATCAAGAATCACTTCTAGAATTTGATGAACATGCGGAATAGGTAACTCGATAAAACGATGGAAGACTATATCAAGCACGGGAAGAAATCGCAAGCAAACATTACCAAAGTAAACTGGTAGTGGAAGATGTGATGCAGATTCATCGGGTGCAAACTTCTCGGGATATTTTTGATGGAATGCAAGGTGTTTTTCGTGCCTAGAAATAAATTTGAATTTTATGAGCTCTTTAAATTTTTTGTCACAATGACTTTTTTTGTCGTACCAATTATTTTGCTTCCAATGATCCGGACTGTTATCTTTGAAGAATTCCTGAACTCTGTTTCTTAATTCAGATACTTTCAGCAGAAGCAACTGGATTATAAGAAAGCAAACTTGAGCTTCATTGCCTTCTTGAGTACGAAGGGCCAAACATAAAACAACTCGATCAATGGTAACAACATTGTATTTCCAGATCATGTCATTAATGGTGTCAACACACTTATGAATGAAATCCTTTCCATTCGAATTGGCAACTTCATAAACAAGATAATCGCATAGTTTTCGCAAATGTGCCGACAATGCTCGAGCACTGATGCCTTCTAAAATTCTAAATGACAACGAAGATCATTAGTTATTTACTTTTTACAATTTCCTTAAGCATACTAACTTATATGCCACTGGACTAATATTCTCTGTTTCCCAGATCATTTTGAAGAGAAGACATAAAAACAGAGGATTTGTGTTTGGTCGGATGAAATGAGCAATTATATCATTTTCATTGGACATTGATGTCCAGTTACAGTACTCTTCGTCTACTGATTTTTTGAGTTGTTGCTTGTTTTCTAGTGGAGTGCTATTCTGGGTGAAGAACTCATTTAGAGCTGGCGGGAAACACTCAAGAGAATGTTTGGCCCATGAATGAGGTGTATTTTGCATTATGTTTGAAAGAAGATCCTTGCACCAAGCTTGCAAATCATCACCTTGGAAAAAAAAATCAATGGTTAGAATATCCTATAATAATCTATTAAAAAGGAATATTTACCTGATCCAGTTATATGCATTGATCTAGCAAGGGTTAGAATCAGAACCCGATTAAGTTCTTCACTTTCACCAGATGCAACTGAGCCTGAAATTTTCTCAGTGAAATATCGAGATAGTTGAGGCTGGACTTCTGCTGAACCTAGGCCGGTGATGAGGCGCAGAGCAGTGGATTCGAAACTAAAAAAAGAAAATAAGCACAAAATCTTGAAAGTAAAAAAAAACTCCACAACAAAACTTACCATAAATTAAGTTGCATTTTGTTGGTTTGTGGAACGGATGCTAAAGAATGCAAATGGGAAAGTAACTGTACACGATAATGTGTAGGAATATGATGCAGACGATAGGAAAACATTTCTAAGAGAGTATGTAAAATACCCCACGCGTGGTGTTTAAAGACCGCAGGCAAAAGTTGACCTACAATAATTATTATCGTTATATTGTTTTTTTCACCGTGAGAAATTAAATTCATCTTACTTAAAAATCCCTTTATACCCAGTGACTCGATTTCAGTGTAAACTAAAAGTCTGGAATAAGTTTCAACCAAAGCTGGAGCTGGTACAGAACTTTTTGTTTGTGATTGTTTAATCATTTGGGTCACAAAACTGAAATATCCAAACATAAGTTTTTTAAAAGATTTCAGAATTATCAAAACAAAAACATTCAGACATTATGATGATTGTACCTGTGAATAAGTGACATTTTACTATGAACAGTTAAACTATCCAGTACCACCATTGAGAATGGTACAGATGATATTTGCGAGACGTTTGATGGTCCTGGTGCTCCGACTGCTTTAGCATTTCCATTTAAAGCCTCAACTAAGATATTCATTGGACGAGAAAAGTATTCTTGATTGGTTGAGTATGCATTACAAATAAGAATGATACGGAAATCATTTCCTAAGCTCATTGACATCATGGTATTTGGCATGACCAAGTGCTGGAGGAATCTACAAATATAGTAATGTCGTTGTTGTTCTTTTTTAAGGTGAATCTTTTGTATAATTAACTTACTCATGGTGATTTTTGAGAGCTATAGGTATTGGCCGATTGATGTTCATGTTTTCCAGTCTGGCTTTTTTCATAAGGTGAATCCAGATGCAAATTGGAGCCATCTATAACATGTTATACATTTTAAAATTTTCTCGTGGTTTGAGAATGATATTTTTAAGGTTTGGGATTAGCAACGTGGGTAAAAATTAACATTAATCGAGTCGGAAAAACTCTATGAAGTCCCATTCAAACAAATTCAATCCCATCCAATCGCATTTTTAGATTTCACATAGAAAAACTGTTTTGGTCGCTTTTACCATTGTTAGATTTGTTAAAAATCTTGGGTTCGACACAAAACTCACCTGTCTCAACGATGTCGACTTATTGCAATCGGGTAATTTAAGTGGTTCTTGTTCTGGATATAGCAAGTCGAAAAGTCTAAACATAGGCAGGAAGTTCGAGATCTACAATTAGATATTGAATAATTTATAAAGCATACTTTTAACTCCCGAGAAACAACTTACTGGATTCTTTTGGATGCTTCCTGAAATGAATTGCAACAAAATCCACATTAACTGATCTCTTCCCTTCCGTAATTCTCTTTTCGAGAGCTATTTTAATTAAATAAAAAAAAATCTGTGAATATGATCTTGGATACCAACAGCATGCACTTACTTTTTCATACAAAGACAATACAATATGCTGAAAACTAACAAATTGAAACAAAACAAAATAAATCAACTGCGATGACAAATGCAACCAAACCCCTTCGTTGGGCGATGTAGTTTCATCTGTAGTTGATGCATTCATATCAGATTCTGTCATTTCCATTGCTTTAATACTCAAATTGACTAATTGCTCTTCGAGAGCATTGCATCGCTGTTTTTGTTGTTTCTGCAGATTCAGCATGATTGAAACCATTTCACGAGAATATGGTTGATCGAGCACATATCTCAGTAATTGTGGCTGTTCTTCGAGAAGTTCCGGCTCGTACGGTAGACTGCCCTTAAAATTAAATTTCAATGTGTTATGGTCTAGTTTCCAAGAGTTCATCATATGATCGGCATAGCCAAAGGGTTCCACTATTGGCAGCATGTGTGGATGACCAATTATCGAGACCATTTGAGCTGTGTGACGGAATTCTTCAACAAAATCTGTCATAAGTTTGTTGATTTTCTTAAAAAAAAAAAAAAAAAAGATTTAAGGAATTTTATATAACGGCTATTCTTGGCTTAGCTTACCCAATGAAAATTGAATTGTTTCATTATTTCATTGGCAATGAAATACGCCGGCAGAAGGCAGTTGTTGCGGTTGAATATGAAACGAATCGTATCTTCGAGCGCAAGTAATTGCGGCAAAAAACTTACATTGATATTGACGGGGAAAGATTGAGATTTTTCGCGACAAATCTGTTGGAAAAATTAAACTTTGCTCGGATATTTTTGGATTTTCTTTTTTAATATACCTTCATTATTTCCCTGACTCCTTTGTAGTCTACATGAGTTATGACTTTTTTAATAAGCTTGAAACCCTCTACCCAAAAGTTCTTGTTTTCATACACCAGTTTCTCACAAAGGAGTATCTTATCGCATAGAAGTCTATCAAGTGGAATGTTCACATAATTGAAAGACGAACAATTCTTTAAGGCAACTTACTTGGCCGTGATGAGATTTCCAGCAACAAGTTTACCCAGTGTGTCCATCAAGACTTTCAATTGATTTAAATTAGCACTTGCAGCAGATCGTTGTACATACTGCCTGATGATGGTTTCCTTGGACTCCGGAGCCAGGGTATTAAAGATTGACACTATTAAAATAGAATGGGCACACTGTTAATGCAGAGCATCCGGTAGTAACGCCACTAATCGTTTCTTACCAATATTGTTTGTAAATTTCGTAGCCTTTTCATTTTCTCCGTCGGTCTTGTGGACAATAACACACAAAAATGCTTCTTCAATGTTTTCAACTTTCTGAAAAAAAAATAAAATTCTATTTTTACAAACAAAAACTAGCCAGGTGAAATGTTTGTTAAACTTTTACCAGGAACTCATTGACGGCTTCCAACACTTGGGTATCCATCTTGAATGCACATAAATCTAGTAAGTAGTTTACAGAGAAGGTTGATCTATATTGAAAGGTTTTATTTTTGCATTTTTTTAAGAAAATGTTGTGCAGTTAATTAAAAAACAAATTTTTTTTACACAAAATTTTGTTTATACTTTTGTTGATGTTTGACATGTGTCAGGTCGGCGGCAAAAAATGACAAATTCGGGTTGTCACCCCCAATATGTGAAGTTGGGAACTAAAAAATGGAAGTGTTTGAAGTGCTCTTCTTGGACGATGTTCACAAATTGACTTTCATCTTTAAAAGCCTTTCCACACTATCCCACTGAGTATTAATACAAAGTGGAAAAGAATTCCATGCTACTGCCAAATTCGTGAGAGAGAAATTTCTTTTCATTTTTTGACCACACACAACAGTTTAATTTAACCTCAATAAAAATGTGATGAAATGTGTGACAGAATTAGAACCATTTCTAAAAATTCTCATGTATTAACACATGTCAAATCGTGTAGGCTGGGAATATTATATTTTGTTTCTACACTATTATACATGATTTGTTTCACACTTTTTTGACATGTATTCATACTCAGTGGGATAGTGTGGAAGGGCTCTAACTTTTTTTTACCTGAATCCAACTTCTATTGTTCAGACAAAAAGACGCTGATTACACCAGTCTTTTTTCGGTCGTTTCGTCTTTCGTCTTTTTGACAGCTTGTAGAAATGTATGGATTTGTTGCTTCATTCCCCCTACATTTCTACACCCCTCACCCGAGCTGTCAAAACGAAAGGAAAAACAACTGAAAAAACGAGTCGTGTAATCAGCGTCAAAGCCGCTGATTATGCTGTGGCTCAATTATACCACGTTTTCATTGGAGCCGAAATGAGAAAATTTCGGTAAGAAAAAGTATTTTCATTGCAAATTCGCTAATTTCCTTTGACAGATAATTTAATTTTGAATTTGTTTTGGCAGTTAACAGCTTCTTTTTGTTGTGTTCTCTTTCTTTTTCTGTGTTCCATACATCAAATTTTGACATTTTCAATGGTTTCCAATGGGTGCATTCCACTTGGGTGTGTTTTTACGTAATTTCAAACCAAATTTCGTGCAAATTACCTAATTTGCAATGGGTTTATATATTATTATTATTAGACTACAAGTTTTCTTATATAAAGTTTATTTTTTTGATATTATGATTTTTCTTGATACCATAGTTTATACAAAATATTTTTTTGTGATTAAAACTCGACATCCTTCATTAAATTTTGAACACAAATTAAAATTCATGAACAAAATTAACATAAGAAAAAAACAAACAGATGACGCTTAAGTACCTCTTCTTTATTAATCAAACTCCAAGTAACGCACTTGATGCCAGTCGTATGTAATCAACCAATGAAACAATTGTTGCTGCCATTACTTTTAATTGCTCACAATAATAATGAACTGCTTGTTCATATTCTCCGTAGGGATCAGCATTTATTACTTTGTGTACATAACCACGTAAGTCCAAAGTTTTTGAAAATATTATACCAAAATCCCTTTTAACATAATGTGTAAACATAAGAAAACATTTCATAATAATTTTGAAAAATAATTTATAATACCTTTCACCAACAAACTGAAACACCCAGTAAGATGCCAAAAATATTGCTGCAGGGTAAATAACTGGAAAAAGTATAAAAACAAGCAAACATGCTGAATAAATGGTTTTTAAAAAAGTTGGCACTGGCAAAGGCTGTAACCAAACCATTATAAAATGAATGACAAATGGTTTCATATAGTACCAAGTTTTAGCGGGGAGAGAATAAGTTTTCCACTGAAAATATAATTTAAATGATGATAATTGATACGAAAAGAAAATGAAAAGTTTCTTACTATTTTTCGACGATGAATTTGTTTATGCCAAGTTTTCCGAATCATTTTAAATAAAACTTTTTATTTTGAAGTTACATAATATTTTTAATTAATACATATGTTTAAAGCAAAAATTACTTTTTATATTATTTACTCAGTATAGAAATCTCAATATACTGAAAAGTTCAAACACAATGGGCCTTACCAATAATCAAATTTAGCGACGACTTAAATATTTCAGTAAAATTAACATTAATTCTGGTGATCCCAAATAATGTACCATTCATGGAATGTTTAATTTTTTGAGGTCCATTCCATATATGATTCATTATTAAGAGTCCACTTGAATATTAAGGTCATACTATAAATGGTTTATTAGCTAGAGCCCATTCTATTATGGTCCATTTTACTGAAATATTTAAGTTGTCACTAAATTTGATTATTGGTAGGGCCCAATATCTTCACAAAGTATTTCAATTAGTTTTTAATACCCACGAAATTATTTATTTATATCCTGAAAATGGCGTTATTGTTTAAGTTCTTCGCTGATTTGTTTGCTTCGCATCAACAGAAAACGTAAATTAATCACACAAGTAGTTATTATGACGAATAAAACTTAAATGTCATTTTTCCGAACACAATTAAAAGGGTGGGATTTTTTGGTACATAATTAAGTCTCTGGAAAACTTCTATAAATACTAAATAGTAGCCGCCATTGTTTTTGTATTTACGCGTTAAAGATTGATCCAGTCTCGGTTGAATACGACTTTCTATTGCTCTTTGCCATTATTATATTATTTTTTTTGAGGCAGATATAAATCACAAAGATTATTGTCTAAGGTAGGTAGGTATACCTATACACAAGGTTTGTGAATACATCTTTAAACATGTAAAGCCTATGAATTGAATAAAACCATTCAATGTTTGTTTTAATTTAAATTATTTATAATTAATAAATTGTTTTCTGTACAAAATAAAAAAAAATAAAATTCAATTCCGCCTTTTAACTCTAATTTTAACTTGTTGTTTTGTTCGAAGAACTAGCCCGTTTTCGAAAACTATATCTTCTTCTCTCGTCACAGGTAGCAATTCAAAATGTTTAATGATGTTGGCCAGCAATACCTTAATTTCCAGCATTGCAAACTTTTGACCTGATTAAAAGAAAAAAAAAATCAATAAATAAAATTAAATATTTAAAAGCACAATTTAAAAACTGAGTTCGAAATCGAAAACTATCAATAGAGATAAGATTCCATCAGTTCGTTTTCTTGTTCGATAATTCCCATTCTGGTTACTTACCAATGCAATTCCGTGGACCTGCACTAAAGGGTACAAACGCATACGGATGTCTATTTGTTGTGTTTTCTGGCAAGAATCGATTTGGATCGAATTTCAATGGATCAGGAAAATGCCTTGGATCACGATGTATGTGAAAAGGATAAATGTTAATTTGAGCACTTTTTGGCAAGATAATTCCATTCAAAGTGGTCTCTTCTACACTTTCTCGGGTAATAAAAGGTACCGAGGGATACAGACGTAGGGTTTCTTTGATGATACATTCCAAGTATTCCATTTTGTTGAAATCAAATACACCTAACGATTGAAGATCATCTGAAAGTCAGAAAGGTTTGAGAATATATATCACATCCATATTATATAGCATAGAATATTGAACCCTTACCTAACTGATTTACTTCTGCATAACATTTTTTCTGGATATCGTCGTAAAGGGCAATGTTCATCAGTGAAAATATAAGGCAAGTTGATGTTGTATCGTAGCCCTCGAACATAAAAGTGTCTACTTCCTCACAAATTCCTTTATGATCAATTAGATCCTTCAGCTCTGCATCGAGTAGTGTATCTAACATAGCGTAACGGTTTTTCTTACCCATGTCATCACTTAAAGAGTTTTAAAAAAGATTTTTAAAATATATTAAAAATTTGTTCTTCATCATTTACCTTTCAACATTATGAAGTGCAGTAGTTTTTCTAAACTCTTCCCGTTTCTTATTTACTACAGAAGTTGTAAAATTGTGAACTTTAGTTAAATGTTTTGAATACTCTTCAAAGTCTCCGAAAGTCTTATAAATCCAGTTATAATAATACAATGGATTAAAAGTCCTTTTTACCAATCGAGCTTCTAGTTCAGTAATATGGGTTCGATATTCATCGCCTTCACTCAAATTATCCAATTTCACTCCCATAGCGGTTTCTAAAAAAAAAGGAAAATATATTCAAAGATTTAAAAAAAAATATACAAGTTCTCAAATTTACCACAAACGGTGTTAAGAGTGAATCTTGGAATTACACTGACTAGAGACAGTTCCTTATCAACATTGCTCTCTAAAACCTTAAGGAACTTTTGACTTTCTTCCCTACAAAACCAAAAAATCAGATCAATATAAAATTATAAATTATTATATATAAATGTATATTACTTAAAAACCTCTATAAAAGATTGTAAGACATTAAAATGGAAAGCTGGTGTCAAAAGTTTTCTACGCGTATGCCATTTTTTATCTAAACAGGTAAAATAAATTATGTTATTTTTTAATGTTGACAGAAAGTCTATAAAATTAAGGCCTTACCAGTGCTCGTAAGAAGACCATCTCCTAGGAATGTTTGCAGCAATTTATAAACTACACCTTTTGTTAGTAATGCTTGACTATTAAGGACATTTTCAACTTCTTCAGCTCGACAAACATTGTACACTGCACTTTCAAGAAACATCCAAATAAAACTTCTTCCACCAGCATATTTTACACAGTCCGAAATGAATCTAAAAGCATCATCTGAAAAAAAAGTTTAAAAGTCAATAAAATCTCAAAAATAAAGTTTACCACCAAGTATAGTACAATGCTTTAAGCATTTGGCCGACGTCAATTACTTTGAGTGAATTATGATATATAGACTATAGGGTAAAAGTTTAATAATTGTAACACATTTTTTTTGTGTACCTTACTGTTGAAGATATAATAATTTTAGGATTATAATTTGGTAGTAGGTAAGTACTTAACAGATAGAATATGTGCCTCTAAAATTTTTTTTTAGTAAATCGAGAAAATTTACTTCAAATAATATCTTCAGTCTTATTTATAAACCCATTTCAAAGTATGTCTAACTTCGGATAGCTTTCCAACTCCAAAACTTTATTTATAAATATGTTCCATCGATTATCTAACTAAGACACTGCAATTGGTCATCCAAATCTATTCTAAAGTGGGCATGTTTAATGAACAAAGAATTAAAAAGTTATCTTGAAATTAATGAAATGTTCATTGAAATTATATCCAAATTCTCACGAAATTGATAGATTACAGATATTTCAGTGAGTATATGAGAATATATTTAGACAATACCGTTAGAATGTGTTTATAAATAAGGAGATGTCCAACTATTTTGACAGATGGCTAGCTGGAGAATTGTCCTAGTTCTAAGGAAATCTAATAAATACGAACTGCTTGAATATTAAGTAGAATGAAAATTGTATATTTTCATGGAAGACGAAAGTGTGCCTACGTTCCGAATGAAACTCTTGCATCGATAAAATTATTCGAGAAACGAAGAAAATTGAAACAAATCATATGAGTTTTGTTCCATTTTTCAATGTTTTTTTTGAACAACACAAACATATACATATGTATATGCCAGTTACCAGTAAGACCTAGGGTCTTATAAATTAGGCAATGTTAGAAGGAATAGAAGGATAGCATAGATTTTTGTTGGCCCATTGGATTGAGAAATTAGGTTTTTGATTATCTCATTAAATCCCAGGGGCGGCGTTCAGTTGAGGAAATACAGAAAAGAATGCTGCCTAGACTGGGGATCGAACCCACACATCCAGGTTAGCAGTCAAGCACTTCTTCCACTGCACCGGGGTCACCCGGAAATGAAAATTGAAGCAAATCATATGAGTTATGTTCCATTTTTCAATGTTTCAATGTCGACCAATTTTATCGATGCGAGTGTTAAGGTAGAACTAGAATAGGCAGTTGCTGTCGGAAGCTAGTGTCAAAACCGAACGAAAAGTTGCTTTCCAAAACGTCAAATTCATAAGTCACCCATTAATGCACTTGAGTGGTTGGAAGTGATTTTTTTGATTTTTGAAGCTAGGTCAGTCCACTTACGAAAGTGCGGTCGGTGAGTGCTCTCACGTCCGACGGTAAAAGTTAACGAAAATTACCACATCCCAATTATGTGCGCGTCATATGAATTTCTTGTTTTTAGGTATACATATACATCAAATTAGCTTACCTAGTAAATGTTTATTTATCCATAAATGTTTTTTCTTAAAACTATCAAATCCAAAGATCCCTCTTCCAAAATTTATTTTAAAACTAATAAAAGCCTTGAACAATTTAATGACATCAAAATAACCAAATGACAAAACTTTATACATATTATAACAAAAACTTAAATATCACTCCATATTTCAAGGTTTTTCGCTGAAAGCTCAAAGGTTTTACTTAAATTAGCTATTATTATAACAAATTCTACCCTTTTATATAACTACCTACTGACTCATAAATATGTAGTCTTAAATTGGTAGACCTTTTGACAACAAAAACAAACTAGATGAATTGAAGCTTACGAATTACCTTTGGAAGTAAATTATTTGTAACAAATAAATTTTATATAACTTTCAATGAGACACCATGGGGGTTAATAACTTTTTTTTTGTCTACAAGTGTTCATCAAAATTATGAACTATAAGCAATCATGACAAAGAGTTTACCTCTATTATTATGTAGGTACGCACTCGACATTAAATTTTGTTTTCAGTTTCAGAACCTTTGATTCAGATGTTTGCTTGAGAAGTATAATTATATATAATTGCGTATGAAAGAACTGAAGATTTCATTACAAGTTCAGAATGTTTAACATGTAAGGTAAGGGATAAAGTCGGAATACATATTAAGTAAGTAAATACATAGTAAGTTAACAGTTCCTTTGAAATTCTGTATATTTGTGTGAATTTCTATTAACAAATTTTTTTGATATGAACTTTTACAGAGTTTTGATTAAAATGTAGAAATTCACAGTTTTGGACAGTACGGAAGGAAACAAACATAAAATAAAATTAACTTAATAACAATTATTATAGCCAATTAAATTTTGTCAAATTCTTTTAAGAAAAGCCCGTACAATACGTTGTTTTCTATTTTGTTTCTATATCATTCAAATGCATACGTTGAACTAAAATTTAAATTCCATTTTATCGCATGAAAATTAAATTGATACTAAAATCGGTATTGTTTTCTCAAGAATTATCCAAAAATACCTGGTATAATCAGTGTATTTAGTCCGAATTCCATATGACGGTGTATTCAGACTGAAATTATCATTTCTATTTTATTTTTTCAATCAGCATAAGTCCAAAATTTTATCAATAATTCCAGGGAGTGATTTAAAAAAAAATCATATAACCTTAAATATAAGATGTTGATTAAAGCAATGAACTTTCCATATATAGTACATATATAAACCTCTGTTCACCCATTTCAAATGCAGAATAATAATGTCACATACTTATATATATTAGGCCATCTACAAAAATTTCTCCTGCCGGTCTCTTTATATCGTACAAATTATTCTCTTTAATGGTTTTGCAACAACAACTTTACAACATAACAAAAAAGTGAAGTTTTTAAACGGGAAATAAATGGCTGCTTTCGAAAAATATCTCGACGACCAGACAAATACAGGCAAGATTGATTTTCAGAAAGTATCATCGCTGGCGCATGCCAAAAACACACTTTTACTCACCTTTGTGATAGAAGAAATTATGAATGAAAACTAGATTTCTGTACTGAGTAACTTTAACATTACAGCGCTAAAACGTAGATAATAAGAAAAATCTTTTTCATGATGTAATGATGATTCAGTAATTATTATTTAATGAAACTTAATGAGATTTTAAGCGTGTAGGTATGTATACAAAATTAACCAAAACTGCTGTTCAATATCACTACATTATATTAATCGCATTTTAATATGGGTAACGATCCATATAGATTGTAATCATGAAAATAAAACAGCACAAATCAGAGTGACAGCAGTTTTATATACTGATCACTTTTATTCATTATAATAGCTGTGTTTTATTTTCCCCCAGATCCGTACCAGATTGGATTTGCTTACCAAAAAAAATTCATGTCCAACTTTGTTTTGGATTTGGATTTCCAAATTAATATACAGGCGGACAGTTATTTCTTTCCATATTCTTCTATCTCACTCCTTTTCCTTTATAACTATTAAGGAACAAAAATCATCTTATGTGAGAAAATACATAGTAACACCAGCATCGTTTAAGAGTTTTTTTGCTCTCCTGAAAATGTTAAAAATGGACTTAAGATGATTTACCTTTTCAGTCAATTTTACTATGTAATTTCTTTTTTCTGATTGCGTCTCTTTCTTGTGTGGATTCATTTCGCCACTACATACTTTGACCACAGAGTAGAAGTAGATGACTCCACCCAGAAAGGCAATTTATAAAAAAACGGCAAATATTACCTACTAATGTCGAATTCCTTTCAACCAAAGAATCGAATTATTCCTGTGGTAGAAAAGGAATACGAAAAGAATCGTATTTTTTTTGTGATTGTGTGTGTGGGACTTCACAGAAAAAATTTTTTAAGTAAGGCATCAAACAAAATATTCAGTTTGGAAATTATGAGGAAGTCATGTTATTTATTTATTAATTGAAAAAGAACGCACAAATATTAAAACACCGCGACATTCAATTTGACAATTTAGAAATATCAAATCTTGCTAGTGTGTGTGCAAATCGGTGTAAAATATTTCTTGAATTTTGCTAAATTAGCAAGATTTGTTTTGACAGAAAAAATTCGATTCTTTGGTTGAAGGGAATTATACATAATATTTTGTTTTTAATTTACAAATAATTTACTTAGGTAAAGTAGAGAAGAGTATTAACCACTTTATTTGATCAAAAACGCATCAGATGGCATTTAAAGAAATTCTTCTGCGCATCTTGGCACTTTTCAACTGTTTTTGGAAAACTGTTTTCTAGCATTTATTGACAGGTGAGAATTTTGAAAGCTTCAAAAGGACTGTTAATATTTAATAATCATGATGATGCTACAGCAATGCAGCATATACAAGATCATATTTCCTATAATTAAAAATACATTTCAATTGACAAAGAAACAAGAAAGTTCATACCGGTTCGATTAAATGATAAAAAAACACACTGTCATCGTTAGTTTATATTGCACAACGACTACAAGTAGATAACGGTTGATTTTACAAAAAAAAAAATAAAAGAATGTAATCAAACACATTAAGTGCATTCAAGCAATTTATAATTGTAATATATTACTCGTTCTTTCAAATGCATTTTCTTTTGATAAAACATCCTAACCAATAGCCCAAACGACTCTCGTAGTTTTTTTGTTCTGCATCTTAGTGCGCAAGGCAATATTTATTCAAAGATATTATACGAACCCCATTTAGGTTTTATTGTCTTTGTTTATACAAAGTTTAACCTTGAATGTTTATCACAAATAATATTCCCAGTTAATTTTATATTCTAATCAAACAGGTTGCAGACAAACTATATTATATTATTTACATTATGAGACAATTTAATAAAATAATTATTTATTTGAGTTTTATTGTGACCACAAACCTGGAGTCAGTTGAATAATGTCAAAGTTGTTGCCAAAAATAGTCTTTCCTGGTATTATAGGATACATTTCGTTTAAATCACCTCCATCGACCCGTTTAATTCTCTTACACAAAGCCAAAATGCAATAATCTTTATTTAGACGATAAATAAAAATTACAAAAAGTAAAATTAATCCAATTAAAGCTAGCATTGTTTTTGGTTTAAAATTTACACTTAAATTCTAAAAAAAAAAAACACGGTCACTTTAGGTTCGTAAACCATTGAAACCCGATTGAAAAATTGAGTTATACACTTGTACACTCAGCATGTGCGCTAAGGGTGAGATCCGACAAAAGACTAAAAACTTAAATGAATGTCAAGCATTTCGCTTGTAGATACATGGGTACAGAAAATTTA
The DNA here is from genome assembly GCA_929447395.1 of Epistrophe grossulariae. Taxonomy (NCBI): domain Eukaryota; kingdom Metazoa; phylum Arthropoda; class Insecta; order Diptera; family Syrphidae; genus Epistrophe; species Epistrophe grossulariae. Next base: position 148,377,699 of record OV839566.1, on the reverse strand, counting down.
TAAATCTATTAAAAAAATAAATTGCCAACGTTGGGTATTAAATGTGTTTATTGTGGATCAGTGATGTATATAAATAAAATAATCCGATATCAATAAAACAGTAAAGACAATAAATATATTCAATATTAATCTGGCACTCGAATTTTTGGATGCATTGTTTTTGATAAAGATGAGCACATTGTTTATGATGTTTTGTACTTCGATTGTAACTTGTAAAGTAGCCGATTCTTCTTTTACGTCAATGCAACTTTCGAGAATAATGTTGGATAGCTTGGAATTTAAGGCTTTGTTTGAGTTATATTGAGTTCTTTCATTTATTTTGCTTGGCAATATAAAGTTTAAAATATCTTTTATGTACATATTATATAGGTCCATCATATAATATGCCACTTGGATTGGATGAGTCCCTAATTGGTATGCGGAGTAAGTTACAATTATGGTGAGCAGGGTGAATTGTTTATTGTTTTTGGAAAATTTGGAAATGGCTCAGACGTCTGCCTGGCCTGGAATGGCATACAAATTTTGAGCGTGTTTCTTTGTTGAAGAACATTTTTGCAGGCTATTGTTATTTGAAAAGATTTAATAATTATTGTTAATGATTGTTTAACTTCAAAAGTGAATTTACACTGACACATCAAATCGAAATAAGTTTATTTATCGTGCTTTTCTGACATGAATTTCATAGTGGCATGAAAAAATTCAATATGGCACAATCTTCCTATTTCTATATATTACTTCAAATAAAGCGAATTTTGAAGAATTTTTAGGAAAATTGGTTCAAATGGGGTAAAAACTGGCAAAAACTCTTATTTTTTGACAATACTACAGTACAATATACCTAGCAAATTATTTATTTTAACTTTTTGTTTTTTTTTTTTCACCCAAGAATTTTTTAATACAGGAATTTCCGTTTTTTCATATGGCACGAAAATGGCACGGTTTTTTTAGAAGACATTTTTTTTGGGCGGCAACGCTGATCTTAGTGGAACAATCGGAAAGCTCCTTTTGTTCACATTTAAAACTTAATCGAGTACGAATTACAATCCGCAAGAAATCTTCGATACGTGTGAATGCTTCTGTTTTCGATTTTGAAATCAAATCAAGAAACCTTTTCTCTTCTTTACAGAAGAAGACTATAGGACAGCTACCTATGTATATTAGATTTTCTATCTTCGCACTACCTCGGTATAACTAGAACTGGACCCAAAAAAAATAACAAACAATTTCTAAAAATAAATATTTTCTAATTGCAAGGAGATGAGGATCATAATTCTTTTATTTTATTTTAAATCTCTTTCCACAAAACTAGAGTAATACAACTTCCACCGCAATTTTATTTGAAAAGGCAATGTGCCTAACAGATCTATGCTTAATATAATTATTATTTTGTTAACAACACTATTTACACTCTTTAGCTTCTCTTATCCATCATAAATTTATTTTTATTGAGTACCAATGATGTACCTACATCGTACGTGACTTTAGAATTTTATGTAAATTTATAATTATATAATTTTTCGTTCAATAGTTGAAATATTCTATTATTTAAAAATAACTGTTATATACCGATTGACATGAATGTTAAAACTTTTCAATTCTTTTCTTTTTTTGTGATTAGATAATGAAGGTTTTCAATTGTTCAAATTAGGCAATGTTGTTGTCAGTTCTAATTTGAGTATCTTTACATAAAATTGTACCTATGCAACATATTATGCAAGTGATTCTTTCAAGAAAAGACGATGAGTCCTCGTTTTGGTTTTGTTTTTTTTTCCTTTATTCCCACTTCCCTATCACTGCTACGTAAATCAGTCGTTATAATTAGGTACTTTTAACGTTAAATATTCCAACAGTATTTCAATGGCTAAATTATGGCAGTTAAGATGGTCTAAAGCACAAATAACATACATATTGCTTTGGAGTATTACTTATTTATTTGTTTATATTTTTCTGAAGCGATCAATTTAACTTTTCTGTAATTTTCAACTGATGATTCCAAGTGAGAACGCCAGGACGAAACGCCAATTTTTGTAGGACTTAAAGGCCGTTAAAAGAATCAACAATTCAACAAAGTCCAATTAAAATAGTGCTAAGTCTTCTACTTGGCTGATGTATTTCAGTAGTATATAGAATTTCTATTATTAAAAAAACCATCTTATATAATATATCTTCTTTTTTTTGCATAAATTAATCTTTATAAATATCTTCAAAAAAATATTAATTCTGTAAAACTTTTTTACCAGATATTTTAAGATTTTTAATAATGTTTACAAAAATGTCTTAAAGATTAATTTTAAGTTTACATCATATACCTGAAGATTGTAATGGAAATCGATATAAGTTAAAATAACTAAAAAAAACAACACAGGTATAGACAGGTATATATGTATGATTTTTTGTAACCAGGTCCTCCTGTAGATTCTGAGAATATGGATAAGCTATTCTTCAAACTATTCAGCTGTGACAAAATCCAAGATAGAGTTGGATCAGGATCCACCCCAACTTAGTAAAAACAATAGGGTTATCACATCGAACCAAAAATATAAAATCTCGTTAAAATTAATATACCTGTACATACCTATATTTTCAGTTGCTTTTCTTATCTTCTGATGTTAAAGGTGCAGTAATGTGTTTAATTGAACGCACTGATTACGCATTTACACATATTTATTTATATATAATAATTTTTAGTGACCTTAATATTAATATATTCAATATACATATTTATTTATGTTAAATCTAATTTATTTAAGTTTGTCAGGTACTTTGTGAATTTGTTTGTATACCTGTTTTTTATTGTTTTTATTTATTATTAATAATTTTAAAGAAATAATGTTATGTAATCTGTGTAATATGAAGAATATATTGAAATAAATGTGATGAATTCATTGTTTTGTCCTTACAAATATTTTAGAATTAAATTATTTTAGTCATTTTTAGCTTCAGTTGGTGATTTTTATTTTCAATTTTGGACACAAACTTTATTTTCAAGTGGCAACCGTGCTCTGAAACTACCAAAATGACAGTTCTTCTTCTAGATTTCATGTCAGAATCGAAACCAAAAGGCTTCTTGGCGAGCAATAGAAAGAGACAGAATAAAGTGTATTCAGTGCTTACGTTCTGTAAATCTCGCATCGACAAAATTGGTCGAGAATCATTGGAAAATGGAACAAAACTCATATGATTTGTTTCAATTTTTATCGTTTCTCGACTGATTTTATCGACTCGAGTGATACAGAACTTAGAAGAATTTCATCAGTCGTATCTTGTAATTTTAACAGTAGGACCACCCTATGTCTCAACTGAAGGAAATTGAGTTCAAATATGTGTATGAGTTTTAAGTTAAGGTCATTTGAAAAAAAAAAATCCATAAATAAACAATTAAATTAAAATGTTGATATTTTTAATAAAACCAGTAATGATTTTTTTAATTTTAACACAAACAACGTTTACTTGAAGGTTTGAGTGAAACAACAACACTTGAGTGAATTACCAGGTTTTTATATAGGCTGGAGTTTCCTACTACATATTTATTTGAAAATAAAAACTTTTAAAACGTCCAAACAAAGCTCTGCAACTAATGAACTTACACATTTTAATATGTTTATAATTTAGTATGCACCTGTATATATTTGTAATAAAACCAGCCTCGCATTTACCCTAAGGCCAACAAGGCCCACGACATCACGACAGCCGGGGCACCACAAAAATAAACTACACACAATGAAGGAACAGAATCTCAATTAACATCAAAGTTTTTAAATCAAATCTTAAAATGCAGAGGACAAACATACGATAATGCTCCGAATATGTCTGGTCAGTATAAAGGGATGCAACAAAAAATTCCTCTGAGAAACCCATATGCAGAACATGTACCTTGCGCATAACACTGATCTTTAAATCTTGTTGGTCGCAGTGCTGTGGATCGCTGTCTTATCGCAACTTGATTTTTTTTATGTCGTACAATCGCTATACAATTTTTTTTCTGCATCAACTAGTAGATGGGAAACTTTTAAATCTGCTCTTCAAAATGATAAAGTGTTAAAAGCTCTCTCAGATACACGTTAGGAAGCTCATGCTGCAGCTACTTCTGCAATAATTAAATCATGTAATAAACTATTATGTAGATACTTTAAACTACATGTCTGAAGAAAATACACTTAAAGGAAATTCTCGAAGGGAAGCTGGTGATCTGCAGATTTGATCTGATCAAATCTGATTTTGCAGAGCAAAATGAATAAACTACAATTCGCTTTAATGCTTGTAATTTGGAACGATATTTTACAAAGTTTTCAAAAAGCCAACAAAGTGAAGACGTAACATTTCTGACGTGCGAGAATTTGTATAGATCATTGGCTGATCAACTGGAAAACATGCGTTATAATTTCGACAGTATTGGAATACGCTCTGAAGGTCTTCTACCTGATGGCAAAAATGGATAACTCAAGAAGTTCATTTGGGCCAAAATGAAAATTTTCGCATAAACGCTTTTTATTTATTATATCGATAAATTGGAAATGGAAATGAATTCCAGAGAATATCTGCAGCAAAATTTCTGAACGATTTGATTTTTCTCTACCAAAGCAAGGAAAAAATCGATGTTAAAGCCTGTGCCCAGCGTATGGTGTCAAAATATCCTTAAGATTTTAATTCCGGACTTATTATTATAAAATAAAATTGTTTTTGTTTTAATGAATTCGCTACAGTGTGTTTTCTTTTTTTTATATGTAATAAATCTGATAACATAAAAGGAAATATAAATGGGGGGCACCATTTACTTTTAGGTCTAGGGCCAAAAAAAAACTAAATCCGGTCTAAAAAAGAAAAACGCCTCATGATATCATAATAATTAAAAATAATGATGACTCTATCGCCTTTCATGATCAGCATAAAATGAGTTATTAGATCAACTTTGAGGTGACCGAAAAACACGTAATTTACTATAAATTTAATTGCAAATGGCTTAAATATATAAACGCCATATCTTGCACATAGGCAATATAGTACATAGTTTGATTATTATTATATGAAAGACCAACGACCTAATGCCTGCTGAAAAATAAAACAGTTTTTAGAAAAAATAAAATAAATAACCGACATGATGATTAAAAATATATCTGCTTTGGAATTAATGGTAGGTATACATGGGACTAATTTAATTGTAATTTATTTTAATTGGTCAATGATTTTAATATAATACCTATAGTGAAAGAGTATAGTACCTATAAATTATTGACAACTTTCGGTCAAATTTTAAACGTTTTCTAACTTTTGAAAGCCGTCAAAGTTATTGCTAAACATTTTTAATTGATTTTTAAGCGAGATACCTAACTTAGACAACGGACTCGGTTGTCTAAACCTTGGTTAATGTTACATTTTAATTTATTGAATAAAGTATATTTTCAACTATTTCGGACTATTAAAACTCTGTCCAACTAGCCAAAATTCTAATAAATACGTCTGCTTAATGCTTTCAGGTATATACGGCACTATTATATATGTAGTAGGTACTGCCTGATGAAAAAACTTTTTCAAAGCTTTTAAACTATTGGTCAATTTGTTCACAGCTTATCATATTATTTAATCATTGCTGTTGGAAAATCATCGAATGTGCATGTTAACCAAAATTTGCATCAAGAAATCCATATTTTAATTTTAATTTTTAATTATAGAAAGTAAGCAGCCGATTTTAGTTGATTTGTGCAATTTAATTAGAGCCTGTGAAAGAAGTGGTACGACATAATATTTAACTCACACGTTCAAATTGTGTTCTTCTTTTTTTCAACCCAATTTCATGAAAAATTGATAGAAATTCTGTAATTTGTGGGAAATGAGAATAGAATTAGGAAATATTCAACGAAATCACCTTATTGTTCCTGTTTAAATAGCGTGTCTACGTCATAAAGAAAAGACCCTTTCAGTTCAATCTACCTTTCCCTACATCACAATTCTTTAAAATTCATGAATATCTCACTCACACAAAAAAAAGCCTTTCATGTTTCACACGAGAATATAACTTGATTCTGTCGTCTCGGTGAATTTTGGGTGGAACCTACCCTTCTCGCTTTTACGCACATAAAATCGACCTGTCTCACTGGATGCGCCCTTCAGTAAAATGCCTATGTAAACAGGCACATTAGTTTTAGTACCTATACAATACAATAGTTATAGTACCTTTTTAAAATTTAATTTAAATTCAAAATTTTAATACAATTCAATTTTAAATTCAACAACAAAAATTTGTTATATGGCAGTGCCTTTTATTATTTAAACTAAATCGAGTCTCGCTCATATAAACTGTCATAAATGACATCTCAAATTTGACATCTAGATTTCTCGATTCTTTTCTCCCAACATCGAGCTGATAAGCATGGCGGCCGCTGCACGGGGTTTTGCTAGTTTTTCCAAAAATTCTAGAATTCTTCAATGCGGAAAGTTACAATCTCTTCCCAGTCGACAAATATCTTCATCCTCAACATGTTCCAACCGTTTTGACTACCCAAATCAGCATGTCTTCACCGAAAAGTATCCCACAAAATCGTGTAAGTTGAATTGGGTTTTTTTTTTCTCATTCCATCAAAAAGTTACATCATTCCAAACAGAAATATCATCTCGGCATTTTTAAATAGAAAGTCAAACATTAAGTTGACAATATACTTTAATTATTAAATTAAATCAAAAACAGTTATGAACACTTATTGGCAAAACAAAAAGTTCTTTAAAATTCTAGAAACAACTTTTATTGATTGCAGTGCTAACATCGACTGGCAATAAGCCAATAACAACAGTGATTAGGTCGTTCCATCGCTCTGCCAGGTTGAATAAAACCGACTACTACCAGACACTAGGTGTGCCTAAGAACGCATCCGCCAAAGACATCAAGAAGGCATACTATCAACTCGCCAAGAAGTTTCATCCGGACACAAACAAGGACCCAGACTCTGGTAAAAAGTTCCAAGAAGTGTCCGAGGCATATGAAGTCCTCAGTGATGAACAGAAGCGCAGAGAGTACGATACCTATGGTCAAACTTCCGAAGATATGAATCGTGCTGGTTACGGCGCGGATCCTCGAGGACCACAGGGTTTCTCACAGAATTGGCAATTCCGCTCGACAATTGATCCGGAAGAGTTATTCCGCAAGATATTCGGAGAGGCGAATTTCCGTTCGAACAATTTCGAGGACTTCGCCGAATCACAATATGGGTTTGGCTCGGCTCAAGAAGTAGTCATGGATCTGACATTTGCACAGGCTGCAAGAGGTGTAAACAAAGACGTGAATGTAAACATCGTCGACACATGTCCCAAGTGCAATGGCACCAAGTGTGAACCAGGCACAAAGCCAGGAAGATGTCAGTATTGCAATGGCACTGGCATGGAAACGATATCCACCGGACCGTTTGTAATGAGGTCGACATGTCGCTATTGTCAGGGAACAAGACAATTTATAAAGTATCCTTGTGGAGAATGTGAAGGAAAGGGACAGTCTGTAAGAATAAAACAGATCTAACTTACTTAAAAATACTCATGTAATTTTTCATTTTAGGTTCAAAGGAAAAAAGTAACTGTTCCTGTACCTGCTGGCGTTGAACACGGACAAACTGTTCGACTGGCAGTTGGACGCAAAGAGATTTTTATTACATTCAGGTGAGTTGTTTTTTTTTTAATTTAATTTTAAAAATCAAATAAATTTTTATTTTTCATTCATAGGGTTGAAACAAGTAAATATTTCCGACGTGATGGTGCCGATGTACATACTGATGCCACAGTATCCGTATCACAGGCAATTTTAGGTGGAACTATTCGTATACAAGGAATCTACGAAGATCATGTTATCAATGTAATTTTATTTAAAAAATCACTAGCAACTTAGTTTTCTGAGCGTAGTGCTCTTTTTTATTGTTTTTTTTTTTTAGATTGAGCCCGGTACTTCATCCCATCGCACGATCTCTCTACGTGGTAAAGGTTTGAAACGTGTCAATGCTCATGGACATGGTGATCACTTTGTCAATATCAAAATAGATATTCCAAAAAATCTGACAGCAGAGCAACGAGCTATCATACAAGTAAGTAACAATATTGATTGATACATTTATTAAAAAATGATCTCGACTCATGTTTGTTTATTGTTCACTGTTTAGGCCTTTGCTGAGTTAGAAAAAGACACACCCGGACAAATAAACGGCATTGCTCAGAAAAAAGACGGTAAGTCCAACAACCAATCATCATCGCAAACTGAAAAAGAAAATCTCTCGAGTAAATATACGCAAGGTGCAGACGAATCCCAAGAAACATACACCAAACACGATGATAGTGCATTTAAAGAAAAACCATTCGGCTCGCGGGTGTATTTTGGAATAGGCATGCTTATTTTTTTCATAATTGCATTTTACTACGGAAACAACGATGATATGACCGATAGATATTTGGAAAATGGACGATTAGAGAGTTTACAAAGGAAGCAACTCAGTGAAGAAATGGAACGCGAAAGAGAAATGCTCTTGCGTGAACATCAACGCAATCAATCACGACAAAACTACGAAAGTCCATTCAAATCTGCTTAAAACAAAATTAGTTAAAAAAAAAGATGTATGATTGTGAGGTGAAAAAGGTTTTCGTAAAAAAAATATTTATAAGACTTTTTCAAGAGGAAATATTTTTATTCATAAAGACTTTAATAATTCAAAACACATAAGTCTTCAATTATCTTCTTTTTTTTAGCTTATTGTTCGAAGAATCCCAATTTGTAATGTTTCAATGTAATATTTTAGTAACGAAAAGTAATAATTGAATCAATAGCTTTTGATTGGATCTACATTTTTTACGAAAGGAAAAAGAGGTTAAGATAAAATAAAACTGTTCAGTTTACGACAAAGCAGACCGAATAGTAAAAGTGAAATTTATATCCATAAATCTCGTCGAGGAAGTCACAAATCCTCCAGAAGTATCTCTTGTGATGATAAATTGCTTCTCATCTAAGCAATTCGGATTCTTTAGAAAATTGTAGGTCCCTTCCATTCCCACCGACACGCAAATAGCCATGGTTGAGAGTTCTTAGTTAGAAGGCATTGATTCTCGCGCCCCAATTTATTTTATTTGTTTGATTATGTTTATATTTTTCATGAGTGTAAGATATATAGATGAGTTGCAGCGTATTTCGAAAACCATGAAAATGAAAACATATATGCACATGTGCTCCTCCAAATAATTTTATTTGCATCCGAAAAGTAAAACTTTGCTACATGGTCTTATGGCATTTATTATGAAGGTTAATAAGCAATTTTAATTTCATAACTTTTAGTTGTTTATCACCTTTTTTTAAACAAGATGCAGTAAACGCCTTTTTTTTTTTAATTTTGTTCCAATTTTTTCGAAACATAATCGTAAGAAGCTGCTTTAATATTTTTAATTTCTCAGACAGTATGATGATCTTTGAATAGGTCATTTAACACTTAAGTATTTTATGTACGTTTCGATATGCCGATGTTCTAGGGCCGTTTCAATATTCGGCGTCATAAAAATATAGCATCTGAGACGTCAAAAAACGGTATAAAAATATGAATTAGTTTCATTATTAAATCAGCTACATCAAATTTTGTATCAATTGCTAACATTTTATATTGACCCTGAAAAACTTTTGAAAATTGAAAAAGCATTTCCACCTCTGATCAATTAATGAAACTATTGATCAATGGTCATTTTATTGACCCTCCAGATGGTTATAATTGCACTTAAATCCTCCATTCTTCGTCCGCTTTCCACTATCCCATTTAAAATTGTATTATTTCGATTGCAATAATCAATAAGCGTAGTTTATATACTCAAAGAAAAGAGTAAGTAATAAGAAAGATGTTGTTACACTATCCTCAAAAAATTTGGAAATACTTTGAAAAATGAGTTTTTTGTATTACTTCAGACGATTTTCTTCTATCTGCTTCTTATAAAAGTATTATAACTCTGACAAAATGAATTTAAGTTTTAATATTCAAAATCAAAATATCGAATTTTAACCAATTTTTACATACATATTTTAAAATTTGTAAATTCATCAAAACAAATAAAAAATTGAAACATATAAAAAAAACACGCAATTCATTTATTTTTTTCAGACATTGAAACAAAAAATTAAAAAAATTAATAAACTATTTTTCATATCATTTAAATAATATTATTGTTCAGAAACATTAAAAAAATACAACAAATTAGTATTTTTTGATGGCTTGCTTGGAAACAAGCTTTTGCAACAATAACCATGATACGAAATTCTTATGTTTCTTACCAATTAGTCATAATTATTTTAAGACTTTGTCAATTCATTGTCGATCACTCAGATGTTGATGGGTATTTATATTTAGTTTTTTTTATAATGGGTGTATTTTTTTTTATTTCTTTAAAAAAAATTTGATTGAATGTCCTGCAAATATTTAAATAACTTTATAAAACAAAAATTAAAGGCATAATCCAACTACAACATAATTTGTACTTATTCTCTTCTGCACTTTGCGCTCTAATTTTTATTACTGAATTTATATATTAATATAAAATATTTAACCATTAAAAAGTCTTATAATTGTTTTTTATAACATTATTATTATTCGTTTCATTGAAGGCAAATCAAGTTGAAGTTTTTCTTCCCAGATAAAGCCCAATTAAATAAACCAAACACAAGTCAAGAACTGTTTTATTTTTTTTTAATTTAAATTAAATTTATCTTTTATATTTATAAAATAAAAAAAAAAACTAAATTGTTAAATGTGAATGTAAAATAAAAGCATTAATTAGCGAAATAAAAATCATAGACACAATTATAAGGCTTTGATGAGTTTTTTTTATTAAAATTTTTTAAAAGGTACCAACAAGTTTTCTTTTGTTAATTACAGGAACAAAAGAGAACATATTAGATCCAAATAATCTAACAGAGGCTATAAAGGCGGCTTTGAAAGCTCAAAAATTAGCTGATGAAAACCATAAAAAAGAACCTGCGCCTAGTCAAGCTGAAGATACTGATAAACAGAAACAAAAAGAAGCTAAGGACATTCATCAAAAAGAAAAACCTGAAGAAAATCGGCAACAAGAAGATACAAATAAACAAGAACGAAGTAAAATGTAAAAAAACAACTTTGGTGTTTGAGAATTTCCTTAAATAATTTGTCGTCTCAAAAGTAGTTTCCTGTTGTATTTTTTTTTATTTTGCTAAAATAGATATAACTAGTAGTTATTGTATATGCAAGTTTTCGAGTACCTTTATGATGATACTAAGAAACTTTCCAAATAATAAATAATCTGTTATTATTACTGTTTATTGGGAGTTCTGTGAACTTATTAAAAAAAAACACGCAGTGAAAAGAATGGTATTAAAAAAATATACAGCTTCTACAAATACAAAAGATATTTTGTTTTTTTATTTTTTTTCATTATAAAATACGAGTTAATTCATCATTCGTATTTTCATTGTGGTTCTTTTTGTTCTCTAAGTAATATTTGTTTATAATTATCTTGCTTAAGTTTTAAAAATAAAACATAACTGCACCAATTAGGAAATTGTTTGATTTTAATAAGCAGAAAGATTAGAAAAAGTGCAAGAAATTTTTTTTGTTAAATCACGGACATCAGGACCTTAGTATTCTCTTCCAATTGACGAAGCAATATTACAATCATTAATAGAAGCATTCCATGAAAAATGGTTATCAGAGTTAAATTGTTATTTAAGAAGATAATTTTTTGAATAATAACGTTCGTGTACTGTGAACTATCTATCCCCGAACCATTTCGCAATGAAGTAAACCAAGACCTAGATAAAAGGTAGAAACCTAAAAATTTGTTAAATATAAAAATGTAGAAATGTTAGTGCTTTATCAAAACAACTTTTTTTCAGAACATTTAGAATTCTTTTATATGTAGTCCTTCTGTCTATATGCAACAATTTAACTGATGTTGCATAGCAAAACGTACGCAATAAATGTAAGAATTCATTAAAAGCAACTTTTGAGCTGCAAGACTCGAGTTCGTTTCAGATGAACTTATATTTTTATTTTTAAATGCTTTAATTTTTGTTTGAAGAAAAAGAAATTTTTTTTATTTAAAATTATATTGTAATGTAAATTTTGTTCAAATAAACATCATGCATTTTTTGTTTGTTATATAGTTAAAGTGATTTTTTTTTGAAGTGGTATAAACACAAAGCTCGTAATTGATGCTAGCGTGTGTCAATATTTCAATTTCATTCTGGTTCACATCACCACGTTAAATTCTGAGCAAATATCGTTATTAAAATAACGTGTAATCTTCCGAAATGCTGTGATGATTACTAAGAACTTAATTAACAATAACACAACAATCCTAATTTATAGGTTAATGGTTCTCGCAAGGTTGAAGCTGGAACCATTTTTTTAAAACTATGTATATGGATGATAGAAGTTCGTTCCGCATTAACATTTATATTAATTTAACTATCCGATCACGTACTAAAGACACAAAAGGCTTTCATTGTTAAAGATGAGACTGCTATCTATACAGGTCTTGACACGGCACATTGCAATTATGTAATTTTCGCAGTCACTGTTGAATGAGACAAGTAACATATTTACTTTATTATAAGTTAAATTTGTAGGTAGGTATATATGCTTGTTTTAAATGACCTATTCAAGGATCATCGTACTGTCTGAGAAATTAAAAAAAAGAAAATGACATCAAATTGTATTGTATTACGAATTTTGGAAAAGCCCCATAGGTTATAATACCTGCATAGTATATATTTTTTGTTCCAGAAATACATCTCGTATACCTACAAAATTTAAAAGTAATACAAAAGTTAATGAATCGACTGTATACCTACTCATTAATTCTTGCATTGATATTGTAATTCATCAAAACGTTCTGCCTTTGGTACTTTGGGTGATTCATTTAACTATACCCACCCAACAAAAATTAAATATACAATTACATTTCCTTGTTCATTAATTCTGATGTTATGAAATCGCTAAGCAATCTATAAAATTAATTTCAATTCTCACAAGCGTTATTTAAGCATCTTTTTAGAATATTTATATTTTTATCACTTAAAGGTTTTAATTCAGTTAAAACAGCTCTATTACGAATTCCATTAAAATATCAATAGAAAAAACCAACATAGATTTCGATTCTATAATAGTTTTTTGGGACTCTTAATAAATTTATGATAACGATGAAATTCCTGGTTAGTCTGTTTAAACTCATACCCCTGGATAATTTAATTAATTGAAGACTTTACCGACTGGATCAAACTATTCAAACTTCATTTACTTTACATGACCCAGCCATATTAACCTTTAGAGACGAAATTTAGTTTACTTTAAGGTATAAGGTTTTTTTTAGACGAACATTGTTGAATTTTTTTAACCACAGAAAACCGTTCGTATGACTTTTCACTTGAATATGAAAATTAAGCTTTCATCATAAAAGGTAAACGATCCATGTTTCTGTACCATGCAGCAGGCCAGTTATGCATTCGTACATTAAAATCGAACTCGAGATTTTGATCAAAGTTTACGATGAAAGCGAAGTCGAAAAAAGCGGGTCTTGCAATTCTGTGTCATTTTGGCTAAACGGGTGGGTCGATTTTATTTAAATTTAGTACACATCCCGTTTTTTGGGCATTCCTGTGACCTGTTTTTTTTCATTTTTTTAGGAATACAAATAACAGTAGCTGCCGTACAATTTTTCTTAGCAAAAAATAAAAATCTTATTTTTCTAAAAAACGTGCACACAACTTACAAAAAAAATTAAATTTAAAAATACTACCATTTTATAAAAATAATTCTGAAAAATGGTAGAAAGAACCAATTTTTTTTTTTGATTTTCGATTTTCTCAAAAACGGTTCGACCCATTTTGATAAAAAAAATGAAAAATGTGTTAATAAGTTTTAAAAGTATTTTATACCAAAATTTGCAATTTTTTTTTTTAAATTTTAAAAAAAGTTTCAAAATTATTTTTTAGAACTTAATAATTCGAAAACGACTTGTCAAATTTGGCAAGTTTTTTTTAACATTAAAAATTATTCTTATAACCAAAACTAACGGTACCTCCCATACAAGTGTTTAAAAAGAAGAAGTGTTTTAAAGAAAATCTCATTTTTATCAAAAACGACAGATTAGCATGGAACCATTTTTTTGATTTTCGACTATCTCATTATTGGTTGAACCGATTTTAATGACATTTTTTACGCAAGTGCTTCTTATAATTGTTGCAATATAATATATTGCATACCAAAATTTCCAAAAAAATAAGTTTTGGATTTAAAAAAAACTTCAATTTTTTTTAATTTTTTTTTTTGAAAATTCGATATTTCGAAAATGGGTGGATGATTTATAGTTATATTTTTTTATTTTTTAACTCCGCATTAATAAACACTTCAAAATGGCGTTCCTTTTTTTTCTTAAAAATGTTTTCAAAATTTTATATATAAAAAATAATTTTTTTAATATAAAACGATAAAATTAAGATTTATTTAAGAAATCAGATGAGGTATGTACATAGAGTTGGTGTCAAAACAATTTTAGATTTTATTTAATAATTTATTTCTGATTATATATTAATTTTTAAACAATTTTTCAGTTTAAAGGATCCCCCACACCAACGCGAATTTCTCGTGGCGACGACGAAAACAATAATAACAACGTGTTGTAATTATTGTTTTCGTCGTCGCCACGAAAGATTCGCGTTGGTGTGGGGTAACCTTAAATTTAATTTCATGCATGCATGTGTGTATTCTCATATAATACTATCTTATATTAATATTCAGTAAAAACCGCTTAAGAGAACTGCAAAACGAACCCCGCTTAAGTGAACAAAAATTTCACTTAAACGGAGTTAAAAATTCCAAAAAGGGTTCTGACATAGATCAGAAATTCAGATGTCATTTTCGCGATGAAAATTTGGTGGATGTGAAAAATAAAAAAGGTGTGAAAAGCGTTCAGTAAATTTTTTGTTCTTATATTCTATTAAATTTTTTTCACTTAAGAGAGTTTTTTTCAATGAAAAATATTAAATTTAACTGCAAATATGTTTCAGGTATCCGGGTTTTTCACTTAAGCGGGTTTCTCTAAAGCGGGTTTAACTGAACGTTTTTAACAGGTGCCATAAAATATAGGTTCCCATAACTAATGTATTTCTTTTAAAATCAGACTAATAGAACTTAATGATTCAGACTTTAAAACCCCAGTCGTGTATTTTATTTGTTTGTAGTATTGGTTCTTAGATCAAGTACCTACAAATCAAAAACACTATTCAAGTCACAAAAAGAGAACTAACTGAATAGTATCTTATAAAGATTTTTTTAAATTTCGTTTGTTATAGATTCATACATATATGTACCTGGTATATATTTTAACCTCGAAAATTTATCTAAACTTAACGCTTTAAAAATAAAACACCAAATACCTACCTATACTTCCGGTAAACTTTGAACATTTTAATCCCCGTGCTAAATGAATTCATTACAATTTGAATATCACGTAATTATAAATCGGCACTTCAAGTGACAACGTATTGCTTACAGAATACATAATTAGTTTGGGAATAATTAAATGGATCGCGTAATCACAGCCTCCAGTTATTTGGCTTACAACGTATGTACCTGAGTTTCAATACGCGAGAATTATTGATAAAATTAAAATTAAAAAAAAAACCTTGTTTTATGTATTTTTTATTCCACCAATAGAACTTTATATTGTAGGCCTTCAAGTTGAAAACCCTAACCGCAAGTAAAAACATTGCTAAGAGACGAGTGTTTCAAAGAAATTTATATACTTAAATCCTATATGGGAAAATAATGGGGTTGGGATAGGAGTAAAAATAATGAATGAAGTTCAAAATAATTTATAGGAAACCACAACTCTTCAACTTGTGTCATGCTGTCAATATAAACAAGTCTAATTTAACCAATTAAAAATCACATGCAAACATAGATTTCTTATGCAAATGAGTTCATTTTATTCGTGCAATATTTCCAAATTGTTTTTATGAACTGAAAATAGACATCAAAACGTCTCTGCATTGCATGATGCGTGTTTTAAGGGTCAACGAAATCATAATCACCGACGACGATGGAGTCACCTCTCTTTCATATGGAAAAAAGCAATCAACGTTAACTCTGCTATGTTAGCAGACAGCACGGAGCAGGGTCTTCTTCCTAACGTTATCATTTCAAAATCATTTCCAAGTCATATTATGGTCATTATATGGTACCATTAGTTAAGCGGAAAGTACTTTCACTTTAAAAGTGACATATAAAGGTTATCAATTATGTCATTAAGATGACAGTTAAAAAAAAAAATTAGACAGATGATTTATTTATTTATTAACCAATTTTGTGAAGAAATGATGCTACATGCAATGCGATAAATGAAAACCTTAAGTATATGACTTAATTTTTTTTTTAATTTTATAACTCATTTAAAAATAATAGAATAAAGTAAGGTTATTTTGCACTTGAGATGATAAAAATAAAAATAGATATTAATAAGACTTTGAATATGTTTTGCTTGACCTTGACAGTGAATAATAATATGAAACACTTTCAAAACCATAAACGTCTTTTCTTTAGATATAAAAAAAAAATAAAAACATTATCTCAACTTCGAGTCGTCAACAAAACTATAAAATTCTAGTTTTACAATGGGAATACTTGTAATGAAATTTAAAATCGTGGCATTAATTATATTATAGTGAAGTATGCTGTATGACCCAGCATATTCATTTAGATCTTACGATCGAAATGGGTGAGCAACATTTTTTTTTGCGAATTATAAATAGATACAAATCAGTGAAATATATTTTCCCACGATTATCAAAAGCAGGTGAAGTTTTTAAATACCTAGTTTTTAAATAAATAGTTCTTTCCATGAAACAATATTATGTCATGTCATTAAAATTACTTAAATTAAAAAGAGACTGGATGAAATTTACATTGATATTCTATATCAATTTTATATAGAATTTTAATAGTTGAATTTTAAATGTTAAACATAAAATAAAAAAAAAAAACAAATAAATCGCTATAAAATGAAAGGAAAGTATAAGGTTTTTTCAAAGCTTCATAGACAAGATTTATGTAAACCGTTTTTACAATTCTATATATTATGTGTTAACAAAACCTTTTTTAGAAGAAAAAGAAGAAGAAGAAGCAAAAAAAAAAAAAATATTTGTTGGCATTTTCTTCTAAAGTCAGTTGGTCAGTCTATATTTCAGAGGCCTCATACTAACTGTGCTCTATTAAAAATTTAAAAATTGAACAACCGAACTCTATAAGAATTAAGCTAATCTTGATTTCAACTACATATGTACATATTTATCATTTTTATTGTACAAGTTTTATTCACTGGCTAAAGATTACATTTTTTTTTAAATTATATAAACATTGTTATTCAAATAGTTTGAAGAGTATAAGCCTCCATCTTCATCTTTCACCTTCGTCGGTCTAAAGCTTCTCTCTAATAGTTTGGGCAAAAAGATCAAATTTCGTCTCTCTACCACTTGAATGGTCTTCCTACACTTTTCTTATCTAATGGACTCCACTCTGTTGTTGTTTTGGTCCATCGATCATCTGATGTCCGAAATAAGTGTTCAGCCCAATCCCATTTCAATTTCCTTGTTTGGTGAAGAACATCTTCAAATTTTGTTTGAATTCTTAAATTTTCGTGATTAATTTGTTGAGATAATCTCACATTCAGAACCGATCTTTCCATGACCCTTTGACAGGATTGCAGTTTACTTTCGAAGAGTCTCGTAGATTGCCATGTTGGACAATCTGTCTATTTGATTTTTATTTTAAACTGCGGAGCCAGTGAGTCAATTTTGTGATAAAAAATAATGAAGATCAAGATTAACTCTTAGCTTGCATATAGAGCATTAATTGTCAATAGGAATTTTTAACCAGTGTCCACTCCTTGAAAAAATCACAAGGAAGTGTATAACCACATATAACATCTTTCCGGTATACACATATTACCTCTTTTACCTTCCCACAAAGCTTTATTTTGTTTTTAACTTTACAACAATTGTTAAATTATATATCTTCCTGGATCCCATGAGAGTAAAATCATTAAAAATAAAAGAAGAAAAAAAAAACCTAACTACTATTAACTTTTTCACATATGTCAGACTCAAAATAATTCTGTTTCATAAAATAAAATAAAATAAAATACAATTTTTTTTTTGTCTAAACTGCTTTACAATAATTGCGTCTCAAACTAATGTCCGAGGTTATATTATATGGTGAGCATAATACTAGCATTGTTTTGTTTCTGACCCTAACTTAATCATGATGGCCACTTAATGTGGCAGAGAGTAATGCGTTCAATACGGAGTAAAGGCGGTCTGTCCACACAGCAGCGATGACAGAAACGCAAACGTACTTATACTATATTTACAACGTTATTATCGTGTGCAAGTGCTTTTGGTATAATATGTATAGGTATATAGAAATCAGTTTTTTGAACAGCTTAAATGATATATTACACGCTTATTGAGCAGACAATTAGTGACAAAAATGACGTCATTATTATCAGCTAAGTCCACACAAAGAAAATGAATTTAAATTTGTATTAACGTCAAATTCAAGTTCAAATCACTTAGCACTTTAGGAAAAAGATTTTCTTTTTTTTTTAAGTTAAAGTTTCATCTTTAAATTTTTAGTTAGGTCATGGCATGGGTATACTTATCTACTTATCTTCGCTTGGTTTGGCATCATGGTTTAGAATTTTCTACAAAATAAAAAAAACCCCATTGATCTAGATGTTTAAATAATTAAAAGTAATATTATAGGGGATTATCATTTAAATAACTGTAATTTATTTTTTAAGAAGGACAATGTTTTTTTTTGCTGTCTTACTTTGGTAAAATAAACTTAACTAAATGAATGTGAAGTTAACTTAATTCATTGTTGTTGGAAACGATACCCCTGAACTATGAACGGATGTCAATGACTGGATGCCAATCTCAATTTAATTTTTTTTCTTATATTATTTAAATATTTGGAATTGTAAGAAGTGGAGTCAAGAAAACGATTGTACTAAGTTAAGTTTTTGAAAAACGTTTGCTCTACAATATAATTAAAGAATGATGTTACTCGACTTTACCACTCTGATAAGGACTGAGCGGTCAATTAATGACAATTTTCTCATTTACCAGTAATCTTCTTTAAATATTGGATATAAAAATACTTATTTGTATGTAAATTGTCAAAAATTCACTAGAGTTCTTAAATTTTTTTTGACATTCATGATTGTTCGTACAAATTTGTTTATAATCGGAAAATTTGACATTTGTGATACAAGCCTAGTTCCTTTATTTTGAGCATTTGTCTGTCAAAATTTATATACAAAAATTAAATTTGTAGAAATTCACACAAATGTTTCAAAGTAAAGGAACACACATTAAATCTCTGACAGTTTTCTTAATTTAAAATTCATATAATATACTAGGCGTGGTTAATTGGAAAATTTATTGCTAGATTAGTTAAATGTCCCTTGGTAAACAGTAACAAAACAAATTTCTATCCAAATTATTGCTGGTTTTTTATCATTGGTTTTGTTGTTGTTTATCGAGTGAAAATTTAATTTTTCAATTCTCGTAAGAAATATTTCATACATTGCTTATGTATTGTTCAGTTTTTTAAAGTGTTTTTTGAAGATCTGTATCTATGTTTCTGCTCTAATCTAAATACAACAAAAAGCATTCTTAAGTTTTCAGTTGTTAAATTTATAAACAAAATTAGAGTACCGTTATTTTGCAATCATACAAAATAGGGCACAAAATTAATGTTCTAATTTTGTTTTGGAAGAGTGAAATGGAGTGCAATGTTTCAACTGAAAACATTTTCCATCATTTAACTTGTCAATTAAATTTTAATTTTGTATTTTGTTGATTCTTCTACGTGAAGATTTTGATCAGATATCTGACCTTGAATGAAAAAAAAGAGTCTTTTCTTTTTTTTCGAATTTTTGTTAATTGTGAAAAAACGACAGGTACTTAAAAAATTTGCAAAAAAATCTCAAAAATAGAACTTTAAACTTTAAAAAGATTTTTCTTCATTTCGATAAGATCCTTTCAATAGAGGATTATAGTTCTTCACTTAAAAAAAAAAATTGTAATTGTTCAAGACCTAAAATAAATAAATAGACTAAATAATAGAATTGTGCATGTTCAAAAAGAGAATACCAACTGATAGTTTTATAGTCCAAACATTAAGAACACCACTGCGTTCCGAAAGGTAATAACCCCCAAACAAAATTTTGAGTACAGGAGGCAACAAAATAAAAACTCGCCAAAATTGTGGATTTATGGGTTTTTGGAAAGTTTTTTCCTTTTTAAAAAAGGAGGCTGAGGATTAATTCATGATGAAACAGTTCGGCAAATTCTACTATGAGGGTAAAAGTTTTCAGAAACAGTTCAGTTTAACAGTTTCCCTGGAAAATAAATATCTTAGGTGGGACGAATGATTTGGAGACTTATTTCTTGTTTTCATGGGAATTTATTTCATCTTAGAATTTTGGGACTTATTTCAAAATGCGAAAAATTCTCAATTTGGGGAGTTATTTCCATTTTTGTTTGGTGATTTATTTTAAAGAGCCGTTGAAAACTATCTAAAATTGAAAATTGGTTACAAGCTATTCGACAAGATTTAACATAGATCAAATGTAAAATGCAATATTAAAAAAGATCAATTTTCTTTATAAGAATTTGTCGGTAGTCGGACTCTCGTCAAAAACCAACAAAATTCTGTCCCATCACTGGTTAAAGTTAGCTTTAATTTAATACCCCATTTATATCCCTTATAACATACATTAAAAAAAATGCTAAGAATTTTTTCCAATGCAATAACATTTCGTTTCAAATCAAGCTTAAATCATTAAGGGACGTTTGCTGATACTACACATAACTTAATTTCCTAAGTATCACTTTATGACACGAAAAAAGTACCTCTTAAGAATTTAAGTTCAACTTAAATCGTTATGTGTATAGTATCAGCAAACGGGCCTAAATGAAAAAGCTGATATTCCTTCAAATTACTATTTCAATAAAAAGAAAAATCTTACTCGTGTTTTTTTTTAATATAATAATACAATACATTTATTGAAGTACATGAAAAATAATAAAAGTGTTTATAAAGAGGTTGAATACAAGAAAAATAAAAGTATTTAAGAATAGCAAACAATATTCATGTCGATTTTATTACTAATTCTGCATTCAATAAGATGAATTACTCTCACTTAAATTTACATTAACACATTTTAAAATTATGTTCTTAAAACTACCCGGATGAATTCTTAATTGATTACAGTCTTTTATTATAAGCTTTCATCA
Organism: Epistrophe grossulariae; assembly: GCA_929447395.1. Lineage (NCBI taxonomy): Eukaryota > Metazoa > Arthropoda > Insecta > Diptera > Syrphidae > Epistrophe > Epistrophe grossulariae. The sequence goes on along the minus strand of OV839566.1, from coordinate 148,356,362 downwards.
AGTTGCCACAATTTGTTTTTTAGACAAATTGATATTTAGTTGTTAACAAGTTCGTACCTCAGCTCTTTTGTTTTCATAAATCTACAATCTACAATCTCTCATAAAACATCATTTATATGAAATTGTTAGCAATATAATTTTTACCTCATTACAATTATAATATTGTTTGTTTTGTTTTGCTAAGCTATATTATTGTCCATAATATTAATGTTTTTTAAAATTTGTTCAAATAACATTTAACTTATAGTTTATCTTCCATCACGTAATGATGATATAATGTTTCATAAAAAGATTTGTTTTGCTTAATTTATTCTACTCGTAAGTATCATTTGCTATAATAAACAAATTGTTCATTAAAGATAATAATAAGATATAGAAGCTTTGTGTGTGCTTTTGAATTAAATTTATATGTATTTAAATTTCAATGAAATCTTTATATGATGTGATTAAAAATGTCCTCTTTTTAACGATCTCAAATAAAACTTTGTTTTTGTTTTGTAATAAGCATTCAGTAAATAATTTGTAATGCGCTGGGTTATCTTTCAATTTATAGATATTGTGTGTATAATTTTCTAATTACATATTTTGATTTTTATAAATATAAAATGTGTTACACTATGATTATAGTTTTAATTGCGTTTACGTAGGAATCCTAAATCAATTCCTCAAGCATTATATTAAGTTTATTCTTATTCAGTTCCTCTTCCTTCTTAAAGTGAGGTATTTTATTTGCTATTATAGTTTATTTTTATATAAATACAATAAATACTTTAAATTTTAAGCTGGACAAAATGGTTATCAATTATAAGTTATTTTCGAAACTTGTTGAATGACAAATTGCTTGGTCTGGATGACTGGAGCAGCCTATAATTTGGGATCACAGAGGATAAAAAGTTGTTTTGTTTTAGTATTTTTTATCGGTCCTGAATTTTTTTAATTTGGGCTATTCAAAAGAAGACTTCTGCTCGTATCGGTCTCGATAAAATTGAAAAATGCCAGTACCGTATGGATTGTATAGCCAAGTCTCGTCTCAGTATTTTCTCGTTATCATCTCGGTTGCATCACATTTTTTTGTGTGGAAATATCGAACAAAACTTTGAATCCAGAAGCTGATAAATATTGAAAAAATCAACTTTATAATTTAAAAATGCAATCTGTTTATTTTCTAATATTTTCTTACTTTATTAGCTTAACCGCCAAGATCCTCGGTAAATGTTGTTCCAAAAAATACGGTCTTGTTTGCTTTGGAAGTAGTATCATCTCGATTTCCTTAGTCGAGACTTAGATTTTCTCTTGGTCAACCTTTATACCGTTAAGTAAATTGTTTATTATTACAAATAATTTTTTTGAATTAGGATAAAAAGACAAAAATATTAAACATTTAGTTAACATTTATTTATAAAAGATACTTGTCGTATAACTTTAAATTCTGAGAAAAAAAAGCAAAAACAAAAATACTTTATTTGATTGGTAATGCAATAAAACCTTTGCATTTATTGCAAAAATTAAAACTCTTTGTTTAAAACTGCAGTTAATTGTTCCCACACTCAAGTGGTTAACCAAACCACCCACATATATAGTAACTATTCAAAAATTGCTTTCATTTTCGTTAGACGATGTCGGTCGTTGTCGTCACATTGTATCTATAGATTGATGTTATGTAAGAAGCACACACATTCCAACAATGAGTAGTTTTTATTGTATGTTTTGCGTACATCACTAACTTGCACACTCTTTATGGCCAAGACATTCAGTGAAAAGAGTATAGACCCTTTATTGTGTACCTGTGCACGCATATTTGTTAAATAATTTTTAAAATATATAATATTAAGTTACTCAAGTCAATTTTTAATGAAACCCTAAAAAAATTCTTCAGAAAACTATAATTAAATAATTAACACTGATATAATATGATTAGAATATTTTATCAGTTTATTGTTATGAAGGATTTTCCTTTAAACAAAGAACTATGTACACAGGTTAATTTTAAAGTACGTATGAGTACCCATTCCAATGTTTGTTTAAGCTTATATAAAGTAGAACGGATAGATGTCTTAAAATAATTGACTTTTGCAGCATAAACAGGTGTACATTTTTTGAAGACATTTTTGAAATCGACCTGACAGGTCGATACAATACCTATTTCCTCCATTAGATTTCCTAAATATTAAATAATAATGTAACTGATGATATACATACAACGCACAATAAATATATTTCTGTTGGGAAACATTCGGAATTGGTTAATGTTGCCGGCTCCCGGAAATTATGCCAGATTTTTTTTTCTGGCTTAAACTTGCATTATGGAAGTGTGTGGAACTCTAGAATTCACAACAAAACTGATAGCAATTACTTAAAATTCACAGATTGAGATCTGTCAAGCAAATAAGATTCAAGACAAGCTATGAATTTGCCGCTAAACCCCAACTTACTCACTTTTTGCAGTTTGTTAAATGCTTGAAAATCTGTCAGAACAGAATCCGTTTATTTTTATTTTTAAAAGAATTAATTTAAAACTCCACTAATTCCGTTAGAAAAAGTGACATTCGAACAACCTTAAGAAAGCCAATGTTTGTTCAATAAACGATTTTGTGTAAAAACTTAATGTATTGCAAAGAATTCGAAGAGTTTCGGAATAGCCGACAGGTTACCTATTGGGCGATTATTATCAATTTTATCCTTTCTTCCTTTTTTATGTAAGGGTTGTTATCATGCGAGAGCAAAATATCACAAAGACAGTGAACAGTTGGTTATTTTCCAACTTCTTCTTGGTGTATAGTACCTAAAAACTCCAAAATTAATTCAAGACGATACCAATTGTTTCCAAAACAATTGGAGGAAAATAATCTGCGTTTCGACGATTATCGACTTACGTGAAGCCAATAAAGATATCACTATCGCTCAAACGATATCGTCTGACGATAATCGAGTTACGGAACGACCCCCCTGGCTTTTGTTCTTAATCAAGAATGAAAAAACACCAGAAATGTTTAATGGCTCTTTTTTCAAAACAAGAAAAGGAAGAATCACCAGAAATTTGGTTTCTGGCTTTTTTCCAATATTTTTTTCAGGCCCTAGCCTGAAAAAAAAATTGGAAAAAAAATAATCAGAATGTCTGGAAAGTCTCAATGAAAAGTTTGGATTTTTTCCTAAGAAAAAGATTTGTATTAAAATGCGTCTGGCGTTTTTTCCAAAAAAAAATTTGGCGTAATTTCCGGGAGCCAGTGTTGCCATTGTAATAATTTTTCGTTCCCTTTTTAAGTATTTTTTTTAATTGGCCGTCTCGTCTAAATGGGGGGATATAATATCCTCTCTTATTCGATGTTTTTCTTGTTTCAACACAACCTTTATACGCCTTAATCTTGTGTCGCATCTTATACAAAACACCCTTTATATATGACTCCAATATCGTTTTTTTTTTTTTAATTTGTGTGAATTTTGTCTCTAGAAAATTTAATGTTTGCGTATATCACTGCCCAGCCCACCTACTAATATCGGCATATTTTTGAATTATGAAATCGTTTGCCTCATTCCACCCGGCCTATTAATTATTTATTATTTTATTGTTGTTAAAATCTATGATGAGTTATAACCTTGAAGAAACCAATTAATATGATTTATTTATATCTATTATATTGATCAATACAATCTCTTATTGAAAAATTTTAGAATGTTTCAAATTATGACAGCATAATTATGTGCTTCTTTTTCTATCATATTTGGACAGTGTTGTGTTAGTCTTAAGTTGAGTTGACGCCTTCGTTCAAATATTTAAATATTTATTTAATTCTTGTTTCTTAAACTACTCATAGACTTCTTTTGATGATAAAAACCAGTTAAGAAAACTATACAATACAAATCACACTAGAAAATAAATAAAATTAAAAAAATAGAAATAATAAAAAAGAAGACCTTCAACTTTTTGTCAATGGGTGGTGCTGTGATGTGTGCTGTGCGTTGTGGTTAACGAACTTAAGAAAATAGAAATATGGTTTATAGCAAAAATTGTTGTCTTCTTCTTTTCAATTGGCACTGACAATATAATTTGTCAAAATAATAATAATCATAATCATCATACGCACATTGGTCGTAATAAGTTAAAATGAATTTAAAAACAATTTCCCCAATGTATAATAATGTTATTTAATGTGACTTCACTTTGATAGTGATGGGGTGATGGTAGTGACGGGCGGGCAGTGCCAAGAATGATTATAACATTGGCGTGACAGTGAACTTGAGTGTCTTTGTGTATAGCATAATTCATAGCTCACCGCACATTCGATGACACTTAACATTGACAGGCCTTTTTGAATCTGATGAGAATTGCAATTAGAAAATCATCAGCTAATCAAAATCAAACTCTGTATTATCGTATACGAGAATCTAATTTAATTAATTCAGTTTTCGTTATTAGAGTTATGATTTTAATTATTATTTATTCAATGAATTATTTGAAGTCGTGATGTTCCCATCACACCTATACTCGTTTATTATGATACATATAGCTAATAAAATTCTCAGGTCGTTGATAATTGCCAAACTAACTATATAGTCGTAGGTAGTCAATTTAAATAATAGTAACAATCATATTTTCGTGAAGATTAGTCAATAAAATACAACTCGAAGATTTGTTTACTTGAGATATCACGTGAAGGGAAAACAAATACAATGCGCTTATAAGTCAGTATATCAAAAGGATTAGATATAGTTAGTGAAGTAGCGTTGCATTTTAAGTGGGCATTTTAATAATTATTAATTTTTTTGCTGGAAACACAGAGTGATCCAATTTCAATTACCGTTAACGTATAATAAAAAAACAGACAAACAAAGCAATACTGTCCCTATAGCTGCAGAGCAATTAAATAAATATTTTTTTGAAAATTAAATTTTCCGAAAACTGGTTGAAAAAATTAAGTATTTTTACTAAATATTTAATATTATCCTGTTTAAACGATTTTTTTTTCAAAAACCAATAACAAACATTTTTCAAGTTTTGAACTCTAAGCTGCTTTAAAAGATGATTTTACAAATTTAAAGAACGAATATAATGCTTTTTATGATTTTATTTTTTTTTTTAATTGAGATACATATGTATGTATAATGACCATAGTACGTTTACCAAGTAACGTTATTTGCCTGTGTGACTGTTCATTTAATATTATTTCAGCTAGAGCCTAATAAACTGGACCGATTTCCTTCAAAAATGCTCCTAATCAACAATTTTGTTTTCGAATTTTGTCAAAAACTACTCTCAAGATTTTTAATAAACGTCGTACATATTATGACCACTGCAGGGATCGAAGAAAACTGCTTTTCTGTTCAAAAACTCACATTAAAGAAAATAGGGTTTCGACGTTCTTTGAGAAAAATTGCCTTATTATTGGGTTATTTCAGTATATCTTTTTAACGGTTAGATCAATTATGTTATAGTTTTACAATCCAGTGCTTCTTGGTAGATCAAACAATATTGCATTTATTGATTCAAAATAGCCGTTAACGGTCTCTTTAGTCAGGGAAAATGGGCGTTTCGTTCCAGCGATCTTACTTCGGCTCATAAATTCACTATATTCAAGGCATTGTGAGGGCATTTAAAAATTGTACAAATAGTATCTTTTTCAACTTTTAGTACTTTTTACTTTTTTTCACGGCAGTAAAGGTTTTTTTTGTTTTTTTTTTTTTATTTTGGTTCATACTCAAAGCTTCTATAAAATATGGAATCTTCTGGCTTTTTTGATGATCATAGCGTTTAGAAATAAATACAAAAAAAAGGAAACAATGCCTTTACTTTAAACATATATGTATGTAGGTACTTAACTCAAAATCGAAATATTGTTTCATATATATTTATATGTATATGGGCCTTAGGGTGATTCAAAATAACACCTTTTTCGAAATTCAACCGGGATCGGGCGAAATTATGAAGCTAAGATTGAAACCAAAAATTAAGACCAAAAAAATCAAAATCGATCACCAGCGTTTTTTCAAATAATTTTGCTTGAAAATCTTTGAAAATCGGAGTTTTTCTCAAATGTTAAAAGCTGAATAACTTTTCGAGTTTTGGTGCTAAAAGCATGAAATTTTCAGGCATTGTTTGTGATTTTAAGTTATTTTGAATACTTAGTTGGAAAATTAATTTTTGAAATACTTTTTTTTTATAGTTTTTTTGTTTATAAATAAGAAGAAACAACTACAGAAAAAAACCGCAAGGGATCTGGGACTTGGTGTTGACTTCAAATTACGTCTAGTTAGACCGAAAACGCATTTCAATAACCAAGAACCTGCCCCAAAGTTCTTTTCTTGTTTATACAATATTTTCAAAAAAAAAAAAACTAACTATAACCATGTTGTAGAAAAACTCATATCGTATTGTACAGGGTGCGCCAAAAATTTTTTTTTATTTTTCAAAAAAAAAATAATAACCTGTTATATATTAATACTAAATCCTAACGGTTTTTGAGTTAACAAATTTTTTTTTTTATTTAGAAAAACTTGTACTTTGATTTAATTTTTTGATCACCCTGTCCAAAATTGATTTTTATTTTTTACTATTTTTTTTTATTAATACTGCTTAATAGTTAGAATAACGTTTTATACAGGAAAATTTTTAATCATCTTCACCATATAGCTATAAATAAATCGATAGCCCTAAATGGTGGTCAAAATTAATTTGTACTTGAAACGTTTGAAACAGCACCCTGTATAAATATCCTACTACTCAAAAACATTTTTTGCTTTAAAAGCTTGTCCTAGTTTTGCAGTTTCTTAAAAGTTATGCAACTTATCACAATTCTACTTAGATCAAAAGTTATGAACATTTCAATTTTATTTTACATAGTTCCAAAAATAACATATATAAAGGAGGAAAATTGTAGACTTAAGGTTTTGTGCCAATACATACATTTGTATGTACTACATTGTATGTCTAGGACGTAATCAAAAGTTACATAACTTTACTTAAAAAATTGTAAACAAAACTTTAAGTATTTTATTTTTATCAAAAATTTATAAAAATGTTTATTTTTCAAAAATTTCCATAAGGGCTGTACCCTCTTGGTGCCACAGCGCTCTTTAAAATTTAAGATTCTTTCGAAATATTCCAGTAACTTTATACATCAGATCTTCCGTCAGATCCGGTAGTTCTGATTTGATACTGAGTGATTATGATGTTGGCCTAATGATTAAGCCAAGTTTTCGACTTCAAGCGACGGATGGAACATTGAAAAAAAACATCGAAATTCTTCGCACTTTTGTCAGTTATTGACGATTTAAACCCTAAGAAAATAGTTTTCAAATATAAGTTGGCTCTACGATTTCAAGATAACTATGTACATTTTCTTTTCAACTCAAAATTTTGAAAATAAAATATTGCTTACAATGTTTTGGTTTTTTGGATTTTTACAAATTTTGCGTTCGTCGCTCTAGGTCTATATCTTGGCCTATCATAAACAACTCAGCAAAAAATCTGAACTAACGGATCTGACGCATGGTTTATCCCTTCAGTGAGATGACAAAGTTAAGTTAATGGACTAAAAAAATTTTAATCAGTCACAAAAATACTTATTCAAACTCAGAAGTAGAAAATAGTCACCAGATCTAAAGAATAAGTTCGATGAGAAGATAGTCCAATTTGTTTACGAATTTTAATATAGATCACAAGAGCTCAAATATTTGCCTTAATTGATGCGACATGCGAGACTTATTTCTTCATTAAAACGAACCTATATTGAAAAAAAAAATAAAAAAAATTACTCCATTTTTGTATTCTGTATATAAAACCAGGACTCATCATAGCTTAACCTTGAAGTATTAATAATACATTTTTTGATAAATGAACTCAAATAATAAAAATTATTGCGTCTTTTAAAATTCTCTAAAAATTAAAAAAAAAACTTGCCTTATGAGCTCATAAGCGATAATAAGAATCACTAAAACATTTAATGACCTACATCAGGTTATATATGCATATGCATTCTTATTCAAAATTCTTCTTCTCCAATGTGGAAAACAACATAATATCTCGTATAGTAATTTGAATTTGATTTGACTTAATTTTATTCTACCTACACTTCATATATAATTTTTGCTTCGAAATTTACGGATAGGTATAATAAATCAAAATAAGTGAGGATGAATTCATAAATCTTTTTCACACAAATAAATTTTAAATACAAAACTACAAATAATTCAATATCTTCCATAATTCACCTGTCATTATTTATTCTACCAAAGCTTAATGTTGTTATTTAACTAACTTTTATTTGGATCTCCTACATATGCCTTACGAACCACGAGAAAATGTTGGTAAATTAACAATACTCATCAGCCAACATACGTACAGACCACCACCGCCACCGACCGCCATGAATTCGCTAATTGGTAAACAAAACAAACCACATCACACAAAACCACAATAGACACGATTGCCGGCCACTGGAGTTCAGTTTTACAATTTTTTGTATTAACAGAAAAACAAAATATTGTAAACAATAAACCAACTATTATTTCTCTCTTTTTGTCTCTCTTTTTTTCTCTGGCATAATTTTTCTATGGTTGCCGTTGAGTTGAGAATAGAATTGTCATTTAATTTTTTTTTTTTTTTTATTTACTCTTAAATGGTTTTTAGGATTTTGATTAAATTTAGTTCATGGAATGTCTAAATGAGTAGAAATAATACAGAATTTCAGGTTTTTGCTAAAAAATAGCATAACAAAAATAGGGTTTTGACTTTTTATTACAAAATTGGCTTTTTATTGGGTTATTCACGAATATCTTCTTAATAGCTCCATCGATTTTGTTGTAATTTTGTAATCTGGTGGATCTAAATAGTTTAACAAATATTCGAATTTTGAAAATAATATTTTTTTAATTAAGAAAAAAATCAAATAAAAAATCAATTTTGTTTACTACTTCTGTCTTTTTAACATTTTCCCGTGTGTTTTACATTAATGACCCATTTAAAAATTTCAAAGTGTAGTGAGATTATCCATAGTTTTTAACCACAGGAGTAAGTTCATGCGCAATCCAAAAATATGCAAAATAAAAATATGCAAAACCTTTTTTGAAATATCAACAGTGGCAACCCTTACTGTCATGTTTATTTTTCTCTCATCACATCGTTTGCATATCTTTTTTTTGTACGATCAACAAGACGCAGGAATAAAGGTAAGTGATCATCAAAGATGTCAGTTATTTTGTCGCAACGTCTTGACGGATTATCATCGCGAACGGGTTGAAAATTACACACAAAATTATATAGACATCGATAAAACGTACGTGTAACGTGTGGGTGAATAAAATATTATTTTATAAAAAAAAAAAAATAAAGACTGAAATATTTTACAAACTTAATTTATACCAAGGGATAAACAATATTCATATTTAACCCTGATAATACATAATATAATGTAAGTGTTTAAGAAGAAAAAAAATAACCCAGTGTTTCAAGTTGTTTTAAATTTTAAATTTATTGTTTGTGCGTAGAAAAAAAAAAAACCATTATCATTTATGTAAATTTTAACTTTATATATGTGATCTTTTTTTTTTTATTATTGATTTTTAATGCTAACAAAACAAAACAAAACAAAACAAAACAAAACAATATTTATAACAAATCAGGAATGGAATGGCTTTCAAATTCTTGGCAAGTTCTTGATGAGTTTAAATTCCAAGGTTTAAAATAAATTACGTTAATCATGCAATGAATATTAATATTATTATTTTTGATAGTACATAGTTATTGCGAAGCTTTAAAGTCATATCTATGTTCCTAGAATTGTCGCTTGAATAAATTGTAATGCAGAATTTATAACAAACAAAATATTACGTATACGCCAGACATACTCGTAATATGTGTAGTGCACAAATTATGCTTTATTTGAAGGATGAACTAGGTGGCAACAGAAAAAAAACAAGTTATTTTAATGTTAAAGATTTTTTTAGAAGAGAAATACTGATGATAAAAATTAATATTAATTACTTACATATTCCAAAACAAATAGTTGTAGGTACATGAACATACATAGTTGTGTTATAAATTATTTTTTTTTCTTGACACTTTAAACACCTGTGTGTAATGAAATTAATGTGAAAAGATGAGTTCAATATTCGAATAAATTCTCTATTTTTGTAACTTGTGTAGGTTTCTTGTTGTGATTTTTGGAATTCGCCTTCTAAAATTGTCATATGTAAATTATAATTGTGCATCTAATATTTTTGCTAGCGATAAATAAACGTAGTCTCTTCTCTATAACCATAAAGCCATATGTTTGTATGACAAGTTATACATTTGTACAAAATAGAGGAGATTCTAACCAAGCGAAAAAAAAAAAACAAAAAAGGAGTGTCAAGGAATTTAGTCTGTTAATGGCTTCCATTGAAACGTATTCTTAGGCTTGGCACCTAGCGTTTTTTGATAACTCTCCAATAAAACTAAAACTGAGATCGCAAGAACGAAACGTTAATTTTTATCGACCAAAGACCGTTAAAGCTATTTTGAATCAATAATTCAACCAGTCCAATTAAATAGTGCAAAATCTTCTAATTTGTTAATTTATTTCAATAGTTTGTATATAGAATTTGCATTATTAAAAAAACATTCTTATAAAAAATTACTATTATTAAATTATCGTTCACAACTAAAAATTAATGAATACAATTTTATTAAAATTTAAAAAAAAAATCCAGGATGCTCTGGACCACTTTTAAATGCATTAAAAATGAGTTAAATTTGACAATATTAGCGTAGTTTATATACCAATCTTAGTAAATTGTACAATTGAGTTTGAGGAGAAAATAATGTAACAATTTTTTTACATTATAACAACGCGAAAGTGCAATACAAGTGATTTTTGGATATAAACGTGGAAATGTCCAAAATTGAACCAAAAATCTAATTTACCCAACATTTTATCGTAAGTGGCAATGACACACAATGCTTCATTGCTTACATTAAGGTGTGGGTTCCATCCATACTTTCCTTACTTACTTTGTTCCATTAAATAAAGATAGGAGAAATGAACGTAACGAAGTCTTTATGGCGTTGATCCATTGACTGGTCCCATGTGTCGGGTGACTAAAACTACTCCAAACCCTTTCGGTTTCTGATCTAACACCCCCCCCCCCCCCGACTGCCCTTTGCATCACTTAAGGAGTTTATCATGATTCCCGATAATTTTCTTCTTCTGAGAATATTTTCTTAGTAGGGGATTTTTGATTTTTCGCCAATTGAAGTCGTTGCACAGCACTTTTTCAATTTTTTTTTCAACTTAATGACGCTTGTGAAGTTTTATGAAATAATAAAGACATTATTCTAAATCTAATGTGACAGTAAAGATTATCTTCTATAATTCTATAACTTTTTACTAGCCCCGTATTATTTAAATTGCATTTTAACATTATAAAAAATTAAGTCTCACAAACATAATATAGCAGTTAAAATATTATTACATATTTAAAAAAAAAATAAAAAAATGATTGCGTTATATTGTTTTGACCCATATAAAGTTTATTATTCTAAATTGTTCCATTTTTATTTCTTTAAGTTTTTATATCTTAACAATAAAGTTAAAAGTGTTTTCCATTGAATTAAGATTCTAAACCTATAAAGTGTTCAGAACTTATTTTTTTGAGCTGTTAAAATGTTTTCACTATGGTGAAGAATGTTTATAAATCATGTCTTTAATATTAATGATATATATAGTTTATTTCAATTCTTTGTCGCTTACGAAGAAATTATATTTATTTAAAATTTTGGTAAAATTAATTAAGCCAAGCACATTAAGGCTTTTTTTAAATTTAAATTTTTTAAAGATATTTTTTAAAAAAGAATTTGCATGCCAATTTAAAGAATTTATTGATTAGAGCTAAAAATTGAATTTCGAAAAAAAATTTTTGAAATATCGAATTTTCAGAAAAATAATTTTAAAATTTTTCTTTTTAATCCAAAACATATTTTTGTGAAAACAAAATATAAATATTATTAAAACTTATGTTATATGCTTCTGTTTTAACACATTTAATTTAAATCGGTTTAGCAGATAATGAGAAAGTCGAAACAAAAACTTTTCTGTACTGTTAAAAATGGTTTAATGTGAAATTTGATCTGATTTACATATAGCACACACAGCAAATTGTACGATTCGTTTCGAGAAAAACAATATTTTTCCTTGACGGTTTTTAAAAAAAATTTATTTTAGGAACCGTTCTATTTGCTTAAAATCTTCTAGATAATGTTAAAATAAATGGTTAAATAAACACCGACCGACTCGTTTTCAAAATATTGAGTTTTCAGAAAAACGAGCCCACAACTATTTAAAAAAAAACTCAGTAATTTTTTTTACATATATAGGCTACTGTTTTCTTAAAAAAATATCAGGAAAATGGTTATAAATGACAAATCCAACAGAACCAGCTTTTGATTTTTGATTTTTAACTTTTTTATAAAGTTTTAAAAGTATTGTATGCAAAAATTTTATTTTCGGATGTTGATTCAAATTCGAATTCGTCGATTTTTATTAAACTTGGCACCCAGATGTTTTTTTTAAACATTATCTAGTAGATTTTAAATATAAATTATTCTTATAAAAAAAAATTATGATACCTACCCTACAAGTGTTTAAAAACCGTTAAGGAAAATCTTATATTTGCCGAAAACGACGATCTACTATGTTATTGGAAGAAATTTTACATTACTCCAGTATTAATGGTATCTCTCTAATAGAACCATTTTTGTTTAGTTTTCGACAATTTATTTAACCGATTTGATACAATTTTTTTATAGAAGAGCATCTAATAAATTTAAATAATATTGCATATCAAAATTTTTAACAAAAAAACTAATTTTGAATTTAAAAAAAATTATTTGGAAATTCGATATTTCGAAAATGGGTAGCAGATATATTATCAAAATAATTTGTTTAACTCTTTATAAATTAATACTTAATAATCAAGTATTAATTTTTGTTATAAAATTGTATAAAATAATAATTAAAAAAAAAAAAAACCGCTCCAACGATTTTCGAATTCTTATAAATTGAGATTTGTTTAAGAAATCAGATGGTGTGGTGTCAAAACAATTTCAGAGGTTCAATCACTTTATTTCTAATTATATATGTACGGTGCCGAATTTGCAAATTTTTCCGCCCTAGGAAAACATTTACATAGGGTTTTATTTAATATAACAACTTTCTACAAATACATGTTTACAAAATTTTGAAACTAAAATGCTGATCTACGATTTTTCATTTTTTCAAATCAAGTAGTGATTTCTTTTTCTAAAATGCGAATTAGCGTATTGTCTTTGGATGAAAAAATTGCAAGACCGGTTAATCGCTCTTGGATCATTGTTCAGCGAAGATATAGGCTTTTATAAGTTTAAGCTTCGAAAATCTATAGCTTCACCTGATGCAATACTTGAAGAAAACCTTAATAGTGTCTTAAATGCTGTGAATTAATTTGCACACAATTCAAGTAAGAAGTGTGAATTGACAAAGGTTTGAAAATAAAAGCAGCAGAAGTTTGAATAAATACCTATATTATTTTCACTCAAGAGATATTTTGCTATAATATCTTTTCGAACTTCGTTGTCAATTGTTGCTGTTAATGTTGCTTCGAGCTGTTTGCAGCCTTTTAACTTCCACCTTCTTTGAAATGCCGCAATGAAATCCGATATTTTGGCTGAGAAATTGATACTGCACAAAGTGCTTATCGAGAGAAGATAGTTGAACATCGATAACGTAAAAATAGAAATCAGCTTAAAATTTTAATTTTGGATCGATTGTTTCAAGATATATTTAGAAATAAGACCGGCGTGCAATGGTCGATTTGAGGGTCGTTAGCTGGACTTAATTCGAAAATACTATTAATTTGCTTAAAATTCAAGCAGTTTTTCTAAAACCTCGGGTGGTTGAATTTTTAAATGTTGTTCGGGATTTGACTGAGATCTGTGATTTTAGGATCAGAGGAAATCAGCAAATTGTGAAGAAAATTAGTATTTGTATCAACGCGGGACATATTCCTGGAAAATACGACCCTAAAAGTTTTACAAACTTTTCGACGGGCTTCTTAAATATCTTCTGACAGCTGCCCAAAAAAAAACGTTAGTTTCCTATAAAGGAAAAAATTTATTTCCGAGCAATAAATGGTCGCCCTGAAAAGCGTGAATTGATAGATACGTTTAAAATAAGACACAAAATATTTCGGGAGGTCTTGGCATTTTTATTCAATTGAAGATTAATAATGGATGTTTAAAATAACATTACTTTCATGATGGCACTTTGCGGCACTTTTTTTATCCCCCAAGAATGAAAAAAAGCAACCAAAATGCGTTGTAAATAACAATACTTATACCATTGGCAATTGGCATTCTCTGACATACTTCAAATATTTTAGTTTTAAATTACCCTTTAAAAATCTTGTAAACCTGCGTCTTACAAAATCAAGAGTATAAGCAAAGTTCATTATGAGACTTTGCAAAGCTGCCACATGTAAGAACCAAAAGATTTGGTTTTTTTTGTTGTTGTTAGTTGTGATTGGCTATTTATCTCTTAACCAAACGGTTTTTTAATAACAGTAACACATATTTATTTTTCATTTTTGACCAGCTAGGGTTGTACTAAATCAGCCAGTGCGGTGGCTACGAAGACTTGAATCAGACACAAAGATATTCACTTTATTATTCATTTTCGTAGCGTGTTTTAAGCATCCTTGTATAATTTTTCAAACAAAGATTCCTAAAAACGTTTTATCAGAAAGTACCTACTATCGCAATTTATCAAAATCTTCCAAACGGGTTAGAATGTCCATTAATTTTGATTGAAACATTTTCAAATGTTCACAATACAAAATTGAATTTTTGTATGCGTTTACAAAGTTGAGTTGCTTTAAAACGTGAATTCCGAACTTTCTTCAATTTCAATTAAGGAATCATAAATTTCTGATAAATTTTCTGAAAGACACGTAGTCGCTTATGCACTATGTTTAAATTTTTCAAAGCAATTTGCTTAGAATATTCACTATGTTTTTGAAGAATGAACCACCGATTCGGACAACAATGATAGACGAAAAAAAGGATATGGAAGTAGTTATTGAAGTAGATGGATGTTTTAACCTTTTTCGCTTTGAAATTGTTGTACTGATTTTGCCACCCTAGTTAAGTGCCGCCCTAGGCAATTGCCTGTTTCGCCTACAGGCAGGTTCGGCACCGTATATGTATATTGATTTTTAAACAATTTTTCAGTCTAAACTGTAAGTTCTATATGCTTATGTGCAACACGGTGGTATATTGTTCCTAAACTATGATTTTGGCAGGCGGCATAAAATATTGGCTCCCATAACTAATTCATTTATTTTAAAGTCAGATGAATAAATCTAAACAATTCAGACTTTAAAACAACAGAGTGATCGCAAATAAAAGTCAGTTCGTGCGCACCAGTTGCCGTTATCGGTTTTTGATAGCAATAATATTTTTTTAAACGGCTGAAAAATTTTATATTTCATATATTGTTTGTCCTAAATTTTTTTTAGAAAAACGTAACAAAAATCATACATCGCAAAAAAAAACATACAATATAGAATTTAAATATATTATCGGTTATCAAATTATATTAACTGAAAATGTCACTAGTTCAAATCTAAATTTAGTCAAGCAGAACTTGCGATAAGTATTTAGGATGAAGTAGGTAGGTATTATTGAATGAAATTCAAGTTCAGTACAAAGTGCAAATTTAAGATTCTATAAGTTTGACTTTACGTTTCTTTGGGTGGAGTGATTCGTTTAGCTTCAAGGAGACCAATTAAGTTTGAAATAGATTTTCAATTAAAATTGCATTTATATTTAATAATTATTATACAAAGCTTTGTTACGATGCTTGGGTGCAACGACCAATTTATTCTATATTTATGAATTCTAACGTAATCCCACACCATCCACCTATACGAATTTTGATTTTATTAATTAATCATTTTTATTTCAACATCAAAAGCAGAATATACTATACTAATGGATACAAATTACATTTCTGAAGGTGCGGTGCGGGATATTTTTTTGTGTCAGAAAATATACATTAAGAATATCAAAATTGTTAATGGTTGATTTTTTTTTATTTAATGACTTAAAAAAATAGTGAAATGTAAAAAACATAAATACTTTATTATTCATTTTAGCTTATTTGAACTTATGACTGAAAAATAAATACTAGGTAATTAAAGGAACAAAAATGTTAGTTTTTTTTTTTTTTCAAAAGCTTTATTTCTGTGAAAGTTGTCATTTTTAGATGGATAAAAAAGCAGTTTAAAATTTTATAATGAAAATTATTAAATTAAATATAATGTATATCTGACTTTGAATGATAAAAAAGGATTTTGACTTTGGTCACCAATATCTCTGGAACAAATGGAGTCACAAAACATTTAAGGCCAATTTTTGAAAACTTGAATAAATTTCCTACAAGATCTTTTTAAAGTTTTGTAATGATTATTTTTTTATATTTATACAATTTTAATAATTGTCTTTCACTGCTTTACATATATTAATTGTAAGACTTATATTGGTATGAGGTTTTTTTTAGCTTTTTCTAACTTTAAATTCTAAAAATTTCTTGGCTCAGGTGAAACTCTCTGTATAATTAGTGCATAAAAAGATAGGAGGCAGCAATAATAAATTGTTTAATTCTATAATAGTTGGGAAAAGATGAAATAGACTTGTTTTATTTGCATTAAATTACACATTGACCAAAAAAGCCTACCTAAAATATTAAAAAATATAATTCTATAATGAAAACAACAAAAAAGAAAACTGCTAGCTTTTTGGTCTTCTATCTTTTTTTTTCAGAATTACAACTTAAACATTTGTGTACACATTTTCTCTCTGACTAATGGAAATCGATATTTTTAAACGGAAAAATTAAGGAATGATTAGGGGAAGGGGTACGCCAAATTTATATTTTGTTAACTTTATAGGCTTTAACGAATAAGAAAAGTCCAACCTGTTAGAAATTTATGTGATGTTTCCCCCATTTTTGTTTTATTTTTATTTTATTATTGAAGGAGGCCAGACTAGAATTCGGCCACAGAATTGTGATGAATAATAAATTAAGCAAACATAAAAATAAAATACCTTTGCATAAAACATATTATGACAAAAGTTCAGAATTATAAAATTCTTTTAAGCTTCATTAAATCCAACAGTAAATAAAATTAATTGCCTTAAAATGTTCAAATTAAAATTTAACTATTCTCTTTACAACGTCATTGTTTTACTGATTTATATCAAATCACTTTCAATCTCATCAACCATTTAAAATATTAACGAAAAGAAGACGCGTTTGGTTTGTAATCTAATGACCTTGTAATCTTTATATCTTTATGGCTATGAAAAATGTTCAACAATTATCTCAATTTCATCATAAATTCTTGCCAGCCAAATAAGTATCTTAAGTTCAGATCAAACTTATGTCTGCATATACCTACACATGTATGTATCTTCTACATATAGTACGTCGACAATAATTTATTGATAAGTGTGTAATATGAATCTTTATTTAAATGGTCTTGTTTACTTTTGTTTTAATTTTTTGATTATTATGACATTTTTTTAAACTAAATCAAATGGCGCACTTAAGAAATAAATTCAATGAATTTCTGTTTTTATTTTTATTTTTATTTGTACAAACAAAAAACAAGACCTCTGTGTGAAAATAAATAAGTCAAATAGTATGTATTTGCAAAAAAATAATATAAAAATAAAACAATCAACAAAAATATTGCGCCATCACACTGAGTAAATTCATTCTTGAATGACTTTTATAAACTGGTATATATTCCAAAAACTTACCTTTATTGCCATGGTCAATGAGAAATTTATTTTTGTTTGTATACTTACACTATACATACCTGAATTGATGCGAAACTCAAAAAATCTGTCACTTCCATGAAAATTTCTTGAATAATCACAAAATGTCCTTGAGGTTGGAAGATATGTCATATACTTGATTATTATTTAACCTGAATTTTATGGGTGGCAAATTTATTAATAATTAATTAAAAAATTAAATATCCAGTTAAGTCCACAAAATTTTATTTTTATAAGAAAATCATGAACTTTATTAAATATAACATCTGTTAATTCAATTAACACTTTCATGTTGAATTTTTAAAATAGATTTTAAGAAATTTTTTAACTATACATAAGCACTGAGCAGATATTTAACTATCTTTTTTAAGATTTTACACAAATGATTTCTTCGTTATAACGAAATCAAAAGAGCTGAGGTGAGAACTAATATCTGCTAATAAATGCAGTTAAATATATTTATAGCCGTGACTAAACATAATTAGTTTATCAAAACACATTTGACCTTCAACTTGAAAGCCAACCATTTTATAAATAAAGTTACAAAAAGACACTTAGAACCTTCCAGTGATATACCACACATTGTAAATAATAAAACGATAAAAAATGAATGTTTCTTAATGATAAATGATCAGCTTAAATTATATTGCTAAGCACGCAAAAGGCTATTAAGAGGGAACACCTTAAAATAAGGAGCTCTATATATTTAGAAATTATTACCTAAGGCACACAAGTGGAAACTTTTGTATTTTGTTCATTCAATTATAATTCTTTTTCCAAAATGTTCTTCATTTCCAGAGACTTCTAATCTGATGTGACAAGTAATTGTTGTCTAAGTTTTTTTTTTTTTTTTGATTGTTTCCTGTGATTTACTTGCATCACACACATCATTCTATAACAACAAAGACGTCTCTTTATTTGGAAATTATTTTCAATGACACAGGGAGTAATTTGTTTTTGATTTTAAGTTAATGTTTATAGTTTGTTTAAGAAGTAACAATGTTTGTATGTTGTTGCGCCGAGGCATAACAATGCGGTGTGATTGTGCTAAAAATTAAAGCATATAAACACAAAAATTTTGTTTGTTTGACAAGCAATTCTATATGGACGTAAAGACTGCAATTAGCATGATATCTCTAAACAAAATTTAAAGCAAATAAGTTAAAGTAATTGTGTTGTTTTTTCTTATCTATATTTGTTTCAAGATAAAATAATATTTTTTGACATACTCACATTTTTTTATTTTCGTTGGAAAAAAAGATTTTAAAATAGTTAATCATTTTAGTTGACTCAAGAAAATATCCAAAAATTATGGAAAATCCAGCTTCGTATTATTATGGAATGCTTATATATGTATAATGTATATGTTAAATCAATACCTTAATTATTTAAAACAAAAAAGACTTTGAACATTGACAGTGTTTTTAATAGAGCGGTTGCTTTAAGGTTTTTGATATTTTTAGAATTAACAAATATAATAAAGATGTTAAACAAAGCATTTGATGTGATTATTTGCATTTTATTTGGAATTATTTTAGTTATTTTACATTCATTTGCCTTTTTGTTTCTAATTTGAATAAATATTCAATAATTATGTTTCTTATATTTATTGGTATATGAAGAAGTTCTACACCAACAACAAACATAAAGTTTATAGGTTCGTTGAAAATCTGAAAAAAATTGCGGAAAAAAGAGAATTTCAGTGAAGAAACTGAAAATGACTACAGTGGTTAAAAGAATTAATATATAATTAGAAATAAATTAATTAAACAAAATCTGAAATTGTTTTGAAATCAACGCTATGTGCTCCATTTGATTTCTTAAATAAATCTTAATTTAAGGGAACAAATTTTCAAAAATCGTTGGAGCGGTTTTTAAAAAATTATTTTTTATATATAAAATTTTGAAAATATTTTTAAGAAAAAAATTGTTATGCCATTTTCTAATGTTTATTTTTGCGGAGTTAAAAATAAATTTTGAAAAAAATCATCTACCCATTTTCGAAATATCAAATTTTCAAAAAATTATTTTGAATTTTTTTTTTTAGTCCAAAATTTTATTTTTTGAAAATTTTGATATGCAATATTATTCTAACTTATTAGAAACTCTTGTTTCATTAAAATCTGTTCAACAGATAGAGAGATAATCAGTAACCAAACAAATGGTTCTATGAGAGATACCGTTTTTAAACGACACTTACATTTTTTTTCCAATAATAAAATGTGTTGGGCAAGTTTTTGAGAAAAATATGATTTTCACTGATTTAAGGTCACATACAAATTGTAATCAAAATCCTAGGAGCCCATTTTTGAGAAAATAGAGATTTTCCTTACCGGTTTTTAAACACTTATATAAGAATAATTTTTATTTAAAATCTGTTAGATAATAATAAAAAACTTCTAGATGCTAAGTTAAATAAAAATCGACCAAGTTGTTTTCTCTAGATCTCAAAAAAAAAATTTTGAAACTTTTTTAAAAATCGAAAAATTTTTTTTTCAAAATGTTGCTATACATACAATACTTTTAAAATTTTCTAAAATATTCTCCACAAAAAAATTGATCGAAATCAGTTGAACTGTTTTTGAGAATATCGAAAATCAAAAAAATGGTTCTATGGGAGGTACCATTTATAACCATTTTTCGGAATTCTTGTTTTTATAAAATGGTAGTCGTTTTGTAAGAAAAGTTATAGAATTTTTTTTTAAGTTGTGTGCACGTTTTTGAGAAAAATACGATTTTCATTTTTAAGCATAGTACCGCGCAGCTAAAGCAAAACGAAAATGTCCATACAAAAATTGAAACAACGAAATCATAAACGAAAAATGTCGTTTTCATTTTTGTTCTGCATGTACGCTGTTTCAACGAGCGAATTTGATAATGGTAGCAGATTATTTGGAGAAGTCTCCACTCTTTTTCGCACTGAATTATTTGCACGAACCATTAATTGTCTCCGATAAAGTAACTTTCGAGTTTTTATTTGTATTTTTATTTGTTGTTTCTTGAATTACAGCAAAGGCTTCTGTGATTTTTTTTAATTTTTTTTTAATTTCTGATATTTATTTTTACCGTAATCGATTCGTTTACGTTTTCGTTATCGATTTGAAGATCACAGAAAATGTTTGCTTCAGCTGCTTTATCTAAAAATTTTTTTACGGTAGCTACTGTTATTTTTGGTCCTAAAAAGAAAATAAAAAAAAAGTGTCGGGGGATGCCAAAAAGAGGATATGTACCAAGTTTAAGGAAAATCGACCCACCCCTTTAGACTGCAGCCGAAAGTATAGATATACAGAATTGTATATCTATTTGTCTGAAAAAAGAACATATCCGCCAAATTTGGGATATCGGAATCAGAAAAAAGGATACAAAAGGGATTCAAAAATAAGAAATTTCGACCGCAAATCATATTTCATTTTTTTAGTTTAAGAAAAAATTTCCAGTTTGAAGCAAATTTTAAAAGATTTTTTATCCATAATCCAATGACTTGAAACTGTGGTTTGCGTTTGCCACATGATACGGCCAGGATGCCTTCCTTTGCCACTTTTTGTACATCCAATGCTTATGGAAAATGTGTTGTCAAGCTTTTGCTGGAAGCGGCGACACTCAAAGAAGCAACATGTTTCGACGTTTTTATTTGGAGAACGATGTCTGAATTACCACCACCACAGCTATGGAAAAATTGCTTAGGCACTTTTTACAAAAAATATCACTGTCTGTCTTCGCGGTCTTAAGAAATCGATACTAAGCCCGGAGTTTAGCGTTCAAAACAAATTTTCCTTTAGTTGGCTTCGGCATTTTTTCAGTTCGAAATTATTCATAACATAAAACTAAGGCAAACAAATTTACAATAAGTCGCATTCATATTATGATTGATCATTTTCCAATTACGTCATAATTCGAAACATATTTTTCTTTTGAAAAATTTTCGATCCCGAAAAAAAAAGATCTTAAAAGGAAAAAGTGAGGTTTGAAAAGCGTTCACGGGATATTTTTTTTGAAGCCAGAAAAAGGGACAATCCCGCTAAAAAAAAAATTGATACCAGATTTACATATATGCGTCATGTTTTGGTGGTGGTGTTGCAAATTGCAAATCAAAATGTTGTTCTCAGAGAAGTTTAAGAATATAGTTGCTTGATTTAATTTTGACAATATCAATTCAAAATATTTTGACCCCGAATTTAATTTTATTTTTGAATTTACACGATTTCCCGCTACACCACCATCTTTCTCTTAGTTAGTTTGATGGCGCTCGTTTCAAAGAGGCACTATTTATTCTTAAAACGTGTGTCATGGGTGATTTTTAGAATATTGTATTTCTTTTAAAGTCATATTAATTAAAATTATCACGAATTTTATTTTTCTCAGAAGCTTCATGAGATATCAGGTTATATTCATATCGTGACGTGGATGTCAGTACCGTAGTATATCAATTTATAATGAACTTAATTAAATGATTTAAAGCAAAACTGCTAAATATAATGTTTTTTTTCTATTTAGAATGTTACCAATGCTTTGGACATAACAAATAAAAAAAAATTTGTGCAATAAATTTTGAGTTGTTATCCAGCATAAAAATAAAAACTGCAACCTAGAAAAATCATATTTAAAAAACGTTACAAGGTACAATTTTGATGACAAAATTTATTAGAAATTTGACGCCTTTGAGTTTAAATTCTAGTTTTTGCTCATTTAGGGCCAGTTTCACAGTGCACACTTAACAAAATAAGTGGCACTTAATTTTCCCATTTTAGAACTTAAGCCGCAGTTTTACTACCTGAGTAAGTGGAACTTAAGTGGCCAACATGGGAGACTTAAGTGTCACTTATTCCGATAAGTTTACACTGTAAAATTGGGAATTTATAGTTTTCCATATTTGGCACTTAAGTGACACTTTCTTCACTGTGAAACTGGCCCTTATTAGAATGGGTATAGGTATCGTACAACGATTTCGTTTTTTTAAAAGTTTTCTCAAAACTTTTCGAGAAAAGTTAAAAAAAAAAACCGAAATTGTTCGAATTCGAATTATGTTCGCATACTTTTAAACAAATAAACATTATCTGAGTCATATTGTGCGGACAACTAATTAAAATTTAATTACATCAAAACATATTCTATTTTCTATTACTTACATTGTGTGTATTTATGTCTGCGATACAAGTACGAATATGATTAATCAGAAAAATTACTCATACGCCCTGTTGAACACCAAGAACATGATAAATTATTTCCCATAAAAAATAATTAAATTAATTAAAATTGAAAACCCTATAATGAAAGTAAAATGAAGTAAATATTTTCATTAAAATCGTGTGCATAAATAGATTTTAGCTCAACGAACCAATACAATGCGATGCTATGATATTCCAATATAACATCTCACCTAGACACAACTTTATAGCTATAATCACTTCTCTCCTTAATGGCGCACGATATTATCTTAAAAGCCCCAACCGACCGCATCTCATTCGAAACAATTAGATGCTTTCTGAAAAATTTAAATTGCTTATATCGTGCAAAAATCGTGAGTAACTAATTAGCATTTGTTGGATTCATTGCGGCGGCAGTCGGTGCTGCTGGGAGGATTTACTATATCACCTATAAATAAGATTACAATTACATGGTCACTCTCTAGACTTCACAGCAATTGATTTAAATTTTTGTTTTATTTACAGGTGCTGATCATCAATACTTGCAGGCAAGAATCTTTATAGGAGAACAAAAAACAAACGCGAATCTTTAAGTGACAATGAATCCTCACATATTTTGCATGCTAAGTTGTCTTTTGGCAGCTAGTTGTTTGGCACAGCAGACATACTTCAATGGAGCACCACCACCACTCCCTCCCTCAGGGCCGACCGATCAGGAGATCTCATTGAGTGACAGACAATTTAGAGTCGTCTATGAGTGGCGAACAATTGACTTTGCCTATGCGGATGAATATCAGCGTGGACGTGCTCGGCAAACGGGTGAATTTATCGAAAGGAATGTTCTCATATCGGACGTTAAGGCGTTTGCCCAGCGTTTGTATGTGACATTGCCACGAATGCTGCCAGGTGTTCCAGCTACACTCGGTTGGATTATATCTCCTGATAATAATGGACGAACTGATCCGCTCGTTGAACCCTTCCCATCGTGGGAGATGAATCGCGAAGGGGATTGCCGGGCATTGCAATTCGTGCAAGGAATTGCAATTGATGCCGATGGACTGTTATGGGCTGTTGACTCGGGCAGAATTCATACACTAAGCCAAGGTGAGATTTTATTTTAAGAATGTTAAGATGTATTTTGGAGTAGAATATTAGTTTTAATTTAGTTAAAGCAAAAGCTATAATAAATGACAACATAGCTGTAGATCTACAGTTTCTGTTTTTTTGTCTCCCCACAGCTTTAAAGATTCCCACACCGACGCGAATCTATCGCGGCGACCGCGATGACGAAAACAATAATAACCAACGTGTTCTTTTCATTGAGAACCACGTGTTGTTATTGTTGTTTTTGTCGTCGCCACGACAAATTCGCGTTGGTGTGGGTGATCCTTTATCCTTTTTCCATCAGACAAAATACTTTGATATTTTTAATTTATATATTTTTTTCAGATCGGCCCAAGAACACATGCCAACCAAAATTGGTGATTTTCGACCTCAAGAGAAACGGAACCGTTGTACATCGATATGATTTCCCCGAAGAAGTTGTCTCCAGAGGAACTAACTACCTCAATAAAATCGTAGTTGATGATGCTTATGGTGGATTCGGTTACATCACCGACAATAGCGGCTCAGATCCAGGCATTGTAGTCTTCTCAAGAAAACTCAATCGATCATGGAAGGTTAGGGAGCCAAATTCTATGAGAGCAGCATTAAATGCAGTCGACTTTGCTGTAAATGGCACAAGTTTAAGATTTTCAATTCACATCGATGGAATTGCTCTTGGTCCATATTACAATCCAAACACTGGTAGTGATCCTCTGACTATCAATTCACCGAAATTTATCAATGAAAACTACGAAAGAAATGTTTACTACTCACCTCTGTCTAGTTATCATTTATATTCCATTCCAGCTTCGATATTGCGTGATCCTGAATTCACAAGAAAATCAACTGCAAGACATGTTTTTGAATCAGTCACCGATTATGGATTGAAGATATCACAAACTGATGGAATGATTATGGACAATCGTGGAATACTCTATTATGGTCTGTTGAAGGAACACGCTGTAGCCAAATGGGATTCGTATCAACCTTTTACTCCAATCAATCAGCACGTTATCGCCAAGGATGATGATTTCATTCAATGGGTAGATGGTATGTCGTTCGATGAGAATGGCTACCTTTATATTGTTGTCAATCGATTGTATAATTTTGTTGCTGGTCGACTTAATCCGAATGAAGTGAATTTCCGCATTCTGCGAGCCAAGACTGGAGCTTTGGGATACACTTTCACAAATAGCCCAGGTGTTGGCAACATCGGACCTATAGGTTTTGTTCCGGAAGGTGAACCTTTTGGCAATTCTATTGGTTACGGTCTGTCATCAACGACGCCATTTTATAATCCACTAGAAGGACGTGATCCTTATTACAGTGCAGCTGAAAAAGCGACATTTGTATGGACGAGTGTGTTTTTGACTATTTTCCTAAGTTTTCTCTTCCGTTAAGTTGTTAGTGTTTGCTTAAAGAATGTGCTCAAAAAAGAACAATAATTTAGAGTCATCGCAGTATTTCTTGTTGTGCATCATAACTTTGTAAATTTTTTTTATTTTTTTTTTTCTTCAAAAATTACATCCGATCAACTATAGGCAGACAATATTTTGTGCGCATCTTCATATATACCAAAAATGTACTTAAAATAATTAAGTAATTAAAAAAAATAATTTGATATAAAAACAAAAATTATATTATATATTTAAGAAAATATTAATTAATAAGTTTATATTTAAATATATTTGTTTTAACAATAAACACATATTTTATTTAATTATGTTTGTTTTATTTTGGAAAAAGAACTCTATTATCAGATCAGATTGGTATCTTTAGTTATAAAAAATAAAAAGCACTACACTATAGATAGGGACACTTGCCGACCCCCTGGTTGACTCTAGGTACTACATTTTAATACTAAAGGTGTATATAAAATATATTGCATTAGATGCGACCAAAGGCTTGGGCATGTAGATTAGGTTAGAAAAAGAAAAAATCCTATGAGAAGGGTGTCTTCACGTTTAGGCGGGAGGGGCAATTTTCTAAATAAATGACATAAAATAGAAAACAAAAAATATTTAAATACAACGGCAACACTAACAATGTCATGTTACATATTATCTTTTTTTAAAGCCAGAAATCTATTCTTGAATTCTGTTTTTAAATCAAATTATTTACGTGAATAGTTTTTGGAAAATTAATTTTCAAACTTAAAAGTTTGAAGAAAAAATTTAAAAAAATGTTGAAATTAATTTTTTTCAAAATTTTACATTGCTTAGAAGTATTTTTGCTTTTAGTATTCAAAATACTCTTATCAATTTTTAGTTAAACACTAAAAACCAGATGCTAAAATGCCTAGTTTTTGAGAAATATCAGAAATAAGTTTCCATTCTTGGTTAAATAGTCCAGTCAATAAAGCCAAAAAAACAGCCCAAGCTGAATTTTGGTAAATAGTCCTCCTCATGGTGTTCTTAAAAAACTGCCAAAAGTCCCCATCGATATGAGCGCCGCTAACAATTTTACGGGGGGTCCAAAATGATTTTTCAGCAATAACTCCCAAATGGTACGTTGTACAAAAAAAATGTTAGAGACTAATTTGTAGCTTGGAAAATTTCATACTTTTTTCACGATGTGGAGAAGGTTGACTTCTATAAAAGGGGGGCAGTCAAGTAAACGCAGCACAGCAACGAATGAATGAACGAACGAATCGAAACGAACCAACCAACGACAACACGAACGGACGGACGTGATATATAGGCAAGTCAGGAGTTAGAGACATTTCAGTTGGAGATTTTCAAAAATTTCGAGTTTTTCAAAAATTTCGAGTTTTTGAAAAATTTCGGGTTTTTCAAAAATTTCGAGTTTTTCAAAAATTTCGAGTTTTTCAAAAATTTCGAGATTTTCAAAAATTTCGAGTTTTTCAAAAATTTCGAGTTTTTCAAAAATTCCGAGTTTTTCAAAAATTTCGAGTTTTTCAAAAATTTCGAGTTTTTCAAAAATTTCGAGTTTTTCAAAAATTCCGAGTTTTTCAAAAATTTCGAAAAAAAGCCAATAACATGATATTGTATGTGTTGCCGTTGTTTTCTTTTTTCAATATTTTTTTAAAATAATTTGCCCTTCCCGATATCTTTACATCATGTTCGTATAATGAACCGACAAAAAAAATTGAAGCATCTATCACAAAATGCACAATTTTTTAACTAAGCCCGCGCCCAACTATATAGAAAAGTAAGACCCTTAACTCTTCCAATTGGTTTATTTCGGAAATGATTATTTTTATGAAAAAAGTATGTTGATCTTTTTTGTAGGAAATTTTCCAAGCTATAAATTAGTTCTTGACATTTTTTTTGTACAACTTACCATTTGGGAGTTATTCCCGAAAAACCATTTTGGGAGGCCTTCAACCCCCCGTAAAATTGTTAGCGGTGCTCATATCGATGGGGGCTTTCGCCAGTTTCTTAAGAAAATCATGAGGAGGCTATATACCAAAATCCAGCTTTCCGGCGATTTTTTGAGTCAAATGCTTTATTGACTGGACTATAAATTGCTCTAAAAATTTAATTTCCACTAAGTACATTTTGTTATTTTCAATATTCTCAAAAACGAAGAGACATTTAAGAATCTGGTTTTTAGCGTTTGCTTAAGAATGTATAAGAGCAAAAACCAAAAATAATAACAATTGGTGATTATAAATCAAATCACATTTGAAAACAAAAATATTCAAAAATAAGTTTTTCCGTTGAATTTAATTTTACAAACTTGTGCAAATTCTGGGCCTATCCCCACCGACGCACGTGATTATATGGTGATATACATATGTGGCTTTACCCCGATATCTAAAAAGCAATAATCTCGAAAGTAAAAATCTCAAAAACAAAAATCTATAATTGAAAAAATCTGAAAAAAAAATCTAGAAAGCATATATCTGCAATTAACATATTATCAATTCTCAGTTTTATGTTAAATACCGAGGACAAACAATTTTGGATTCTTTTTGTCGGAGGAAAATTAGTGAGGACATTGAAATATAAACTGACCAATTTTCTTAAATTTTTTACTTTAAAATCAGAAATACGATTTCACAAAATTTTAATTTGAAAAAAGCAAATCTTGCAGAAGGAAAGCAGCAAAGTAGAATTATATTATGTGTAATATTCAAGTGACGCTACAATTGCAAAAATTCAAAAATTCTCTGCCCAACTGATATTTTACCACATGCTGTGCTATGATGGTAGCGGCTCCTGCATATAATAACCGTGTTTAGTCATCGTCAACTAACACAAATATCACAAGTGGCCCAGAAAAATAAATTGTTTAATAAACTGAATATATAATGGGCCTTACCAATAACCAAATTTAAAGACGACTTAAATATTCAAGTAAAATGAACCATAATGGTATGGACTATAAATAATGAACCATACATCACATGTTTCATATTTAAGAGTCCGTATCATGTAATATTCATTATTAAGGGTCTACTTAAATATTTAAGTCATACCATGTTTGGTTTGTTTTATAGAGTATATAGTATATAGAATTATGGTATATGGACCATTTTACTTAAATATTTAAGTCGTCTCTATATTTTGTTATTGGTCCAAAAGTTTTATTTGAGTTTAAACTCCTTAAATAGATAAAATAAAACTCTCGAATAATGTTTTTATTTCGAGATTTTTTATAGAATTTATAGATTACATAAAAAATGGTTTTTTCGAGAATTTTGCCATTCGGTCATGATCCCGATATATATGTACACATAGAAGACAAAGTAACTGAAAATGAAGAATTTAATTAATTGAATTTTTTTACCTACGAAAAAGAAAACTTAATAGTATCACTACAATTTTAATTTTCTAGATTTTTTTGAATTTTTGTAACTGAGTTTCAATAAAAAATAACCTTCAAATATATTTTTTTCTCCAAGCTCAAAAACTTCATCCCATTTTAAAATATACTGATTCACAATTACCGGCTGTTAGTCTGCTGAAATACCACACCCTTTTAATTGAATCATTCTAATGTAACATTAAACATTTTTAATCGTTGTGTCGATACAATCATCTCGTCTGAATATTTATAAAATTACTCTCACAAAATTATAGTCAACCTGTCTATCTGACTCGTGTCGTCACAATACATTACAGGGTTTTTCTTACTTAAATGTTTATATTTTTAGCTTTAACATAAGAGACTACTTATTCTACAAAAAAAAAGTGGAATGCCTGTGGATGGACAATACATCAAAACAAAATCTTCAGCTTAAAAAATCTAAAGGATAACCTTCTCTCAATATTGCCTTTTTTCATCGAAATAAAAAATGACGTATCTTTTTGTGGATTTAAAATAGAATGATTAGGCTTTTACTCCAAAAATCATCTGTCCTTTTCCACTTTCGAAAAGAAAGGAAATATGTATGTTGACAGTAGTATACCTACCCCCATATTAAATGCTATCAGTGCCTACGTTCTGTAACTCTCGCATCGACAAAATCAGTCGAGAAACGATCAAAATTGAAACAAATCATATGAGTTTTATTCCATTTTTCAACGGTTCTCGACCAATTTTATCGATGTGAGAGTTACAGAACGTAGGCACAGAATTAAATTAAAAATTCCGCTATCTCACCATAGATTTTAAATTATCAAAATCAGTAACACCCTGTGCTCAGAAACAGTCATCTCTGTTATTACATTCCATGGCTCGCGATTATGTTATTCATCACACCACAGCTTCTGCAGTTTGAGCTTTGTAATAAACGAAAAACGTAATTAAGTTGCTTCTGCGCATATTAATTGCCTTCAGTGCGATGAGTAATTTATTTACAATGATATCATGAACGA
The DNA here is from genome assembly GCA_929447395.1 of Epistrophe grossulariae. NCBI lineage: Eukaryota > Metazoa > Arthropoda > Insecta > Diptera > Syrphidae > Epistrophe > Epistrophe grossulariae. Next base: position 148,326,480 of record OV839566.1, on the reverse strand, counting down.
ACATCACTATAAACAACAAACCCTCTCCCAAAACAATCAAATTTGTTCGTATTTAAAGATTTGCGGACCAAAAAAAATGAAAAAAAAAAAACTGGAATATCCAGTAGAGCGTGTGAATGGGATTCCAATTGGATCAAAACAAATTGTTGAAATCAGTTCGAGGTTCATAGTTCGGTACCAACTTCTTTTTTTAAATCTAGTCTATGATTACGTATTGGACCTTAGACGATAATTATTGCTCAAGCTTAGAGTCTGGGTGTAGACTTTAGAGGTGTAAACTTTTTCAAGTTCAATTTGCCGGTTATAAGTTGGCAATGTCCAATGCGGAAACAGGTTTTGCACGTTTGGTTTAAAATATTGATACTCGTGGTTATGGTGTTGAGGAAGTGCATAACAGATCGGGGTGGGCGAATTATGGAGAAGCATTTGTTCTTGTTTTGCATGCGAATGAACATTTTAAATAAAAATAGACGTCATATAGATTATTAATTTTTACAGTCAAATTTAATCTTTTGAAACAGGAATTTTTTTCATTTCATAATTTAATATCTGATATACTATAAGACCGGATAACTAAAAAATCATAACTGATTCAATATTAATATAAAATAATATATCTAGACTTTAAAAGCTGAACCGGTCAATGAGACCAGACTGTATAGGATACAAAATTTCTATGAGATTCTTGGTCCCGTATTTACAGGAGGAGATACACTATGAGCTGTACAGCTACACCGGCTAAGCCAAAAGAGTTCAATTAAGTGATAATGGAAAATCTATGATTGGTGAACGAACGAAAATATAGAACCCCCTTTTTAGACTTCTTTACATCGTAGGTAATTAGATTTGAATTAAACCTTTAATATTTGTGTTTCCTCGATTCCAATTCTTGCACGATAAACCCAGTAAAGACATTTCTATGTTTCTAACTATTAAATCAAAAATATTTATTTCCTCTGAATCTTGGCTACAGTTATTAGCGCCTTACAAAAATATTTACTCTATCCTGGTGGCCACTTCAATTGCCTTCCTCCCAAAACATGTAAATGCAAATGATAAACACTCTGACATCCATGTTCTCCATTATTGACTACCAGGCGAAATCCTTTAGGAGCACTTTCCTTGCCCAATTGACCAGCAACTCGCATCAAATGGCCCAGCATATTGGTTTCTTCTTCTGTGCTGCTTTCCAGCATCGGTATTCTATATTTGGGAATGACAAGAAAGTGCACTGGCGCTTGAGGAGAAACATCGTGAAATGCTAAGCACTTGTCGTCTTCGTAGAAAACATTAGCTGGTATTTCTTTTGAAATGATTTTATCGAAAATTGTCGGTTCGCCGCGGGACAGATGTTGACCTTTGGATGCTGCTTCTTTGGCTTTACGTTCCTCGCATTGTAAATGGATGGAAGTTGATAGGCGAGCGGATGACGGTGTTAGATAATATGGCAGACTTTGTTTGCCTGTACGAATTAAGGTCTGAATTATATTCATTGCTGAAAAATTATAATTTAAATTAAATAAAAACTTCAAAATGTTTTGATATCACAAATTACAGCCGGTCATAACTCAACTGTCAAAATTCAGAATATTTGACAGGTGTTGTCATCTCATTAAAAGGTTTGTGTATTGAATAGAAATTACAACGAACACATTCAGTGCCAGAAGGGAATTTATTGATCCCCGAAAGTGTTGTGCGCCAACCTTTAAGCTAAGACCGCACTTGGCGGAACTGCACATCAGCGGAACTGAACTTCACGACTTATTTGTATGAAATTGCATGAGCTATATCGCACTATTCGACAACTGCACTTCACGGTGCGACACTATGCAAGAAAGTTGATAATCCGACCAACTGTGTCGCGACATGAAGTTTCGTTCAGTTTCATGCGAAATTGCGCTCGGTGTCGCTGAAGTGCAGTTCCGCCAAGTGCGGTTCTCCCTTTAGGCCAGCCGCGCACCTGCAACTTAACAGTTAGGTTCCAATTTGAGAACAACGGGCTTATATGGAAGTGCGCGCACATAAACTTCCGCAAGGTCTCAAATAATCCTATAGTACTCAAAATCGAAACCAAATAGTTTGGTTGCAAGTGCGCGCCTGGCCTCAATGTCGAAAAATTTCCGAAATTTTATACCACTCTATTGTGGTTATCTAATGGCCAGTAGTACAATAGTGGTTCCGCCTCGGTTCAAGATTTTAGCTCAACGATTTCGGCGGATTAACTAACGTTCAACGCTGGTTCGAGTATGTAAATGGTTATTATTACACACTTGAACAGTAAACCACTGTTGAAACTCAATTAATCCGCCGAAATCGGTGGGTAAAATTGTTGAACTACGGTTTAAATATTTGTACAACTGGCCCTAATGTTCTTTGATTTAAACGTCATTCGTCGAATGCGTTAGTTCGTTAATGCAAACATCTCACTTCGAACGTTCTATTTGCCAATGTAAAATCATCCGGATTTAAGGATCTCCCACACCAACGCGAATTTTCGGTGGTGACGACGAAAACAATAATAACAACGTGTTGTTTTCGTTGACAACCATATGTTGTTATTGTTGTTTTCGTCGTCGCCACCGAAAATTCGCGTTGGTGTGGGGGAACCTTTAAGCTGTAGGAAATTTTATGAGTTATATCGCACTAAGCAACAACACTGCACTTCACGGCCCGTTGTTGATAAAAAAAGGACACCAACGCGAATCTTTCGTGGCGACAACGAAAACAATTATAACAACACGTGGTTGTCAATGAAGACAACACGTTTATATTTTGTGACTGGTGATTTGGTATTTTTTGAATATTAAATAAAGTTGATTGACAGGCTTAGCCTGTTTACATAGGCATTTTACTGAAAGGCGCAACCAGTGAGACAGGTAGATTTATGTGTGCGTAGAAACAAGAAGGGTAAATTCCATCCCAAAATAATTCTCGTTTCTAAGCACATAAAATCTACCTGTCTCACTGGATGCGCCCTTCAGTAAAATGCCTATGTAAACAGGCACTTACAGATCATTAGTTTCCGAATGCAAATAAAAGATTACTCCATTCTTTCCCGACGTTTCATTGGAGATATATCCTACAAATAAGTCGTGAATTTCAGTTCCACCGAATGCTGTCTTACCTTTAAACGAATATATTTAATTAATGCTAGTGTGTACGAGACTTTAAAAATATAGCATTTCAAAAAAGCTTTTCCTTAAACATCCCTGTTCAAAATAATTTAAATTTTTTCCAAAACTAGGGATACTGGCATCACTTCACCAGCTTGCTGTCAAACATTTTTCACCGACAGAGACCGCAACAACTGCGGTTTTTTTCTCTCATCTTCAGCAGTCGCGTTTTGTTCCAAATCGAGTCAGACGTTTTGTCGCTTTTCTCTACCATTCGGCCGTGTCTGAGAAAACAAAAAAAGTCCTCTTCGTTTACCGTTCATACCTACCATTCCAATTGTAAAAGAAAATTAATCAAAAGAAAACCTACAGTGTGCCTTTGTGTAACTACAGTGTGTGCAAAATTTAATTCTTTTCACTAAAGAAGTTCTGAACAGGCTTTCTTTCTGCCCTGCCCCAAAATAGTTGAAAAAAAAATTACAAAAAGTGAATTATTAGAAATTGTGTTAAACCCAAATCCCCCAGGTGATTTTCCGTTTGTTATCCAGTTCCATAAGGAAAATTAAAAAAAAGGAGGAATTGTTTAACCCAATTGTTCTGTAATAACAGCATTTGAAGATGAACCGTTCGAGTGAGTAATAAACATTAAATAATATTCTATTTTTTTTATCAAATTTCTGTCAATTTTGCACCGGTAATTGTTTTTAAAGTTTGTCTGTCGCATTCGTCATAGATATGTAATGGCAAGCGACAGAAAAGGATGGGTGGTGGTGCCTCACTAACCTACCACCACCACTACCACTACCTCAAGTATTCGCATTTTTTTCTTTGATCATACAACAAGCCAGCGAGTTCGTTGTAAACAATCAATTTTAATAAATTTAATTTCTTTGTTATTTTATGCCTTATTGATAAAATTGGACAAATTTAGCTAAATAATAAACCAATCTGTGATGTACAAAAAATATCGACGCATTTCGGGGTTTGGTTCGTGGTTGCATTTGTGTTTTATTTCTGTTTCTCTGGTTTCCAAGTCCAATGTGGCTATAAAACGAGACTCGAATTAACTGTCATTGCACTTGCTTGACCAGTTCAAAATTCTCAAGGCCAAAAAAAAAAAAACTACTGGAATAAACTTCAGTTTTTTATCAAAAGTTTTTTTTAATGATATAAATAATAAAATTAACTGATAACTTTTGCCAACCTCGGAGCAGATGGTCCGCTTAAGTTGAATCATGAATTTCTTATCAAAAGGGGACCGGCGACGACGCAAACGATTTATTAATGTTTATTTTTTTTTTATGTTTTATGTAGAATTGCTTTGGAGCTATAAGATTAGAAGCGCGCGATTTTTTTCTTTTGATAAAAATATTAATACTTTTTGACTAGAGAAATACAATCGGTCCTACATACATAAATACATATTATTGTGGTTATTTGGTAAATCATTTGTACAATAGGTACAATGTACCTACATAGGTACCCATTACTGCAAATATGTACACCTAAGTAAACAAAAGATCACTGTTATAGGTAGGTAGGTACCTACATACGACAAAAATATTTTTTATTTTTTCTTTTTGAATTAAAATTTCGAGACAAGCTGAAATTTTCAAATAAGCAATTTTTTTCATTTCAAAAAGTTCTTACTGATTTTTATTACTATTACCTACTACTGTGTTTCGTTCTGTTTGGAATAATCTGGCAAAAACAAAATGAAAATTCCTTAGCGATTTCCATTTAATTAGAATCTCTGTAAGCCATAGTTCAGATTTAACTCACTGTGAGAAAAATGTCTTGGCCTTAATGTAGCCGGCTCACCCATAAAGGAATACGAATTGGTCCACCTAGAACTAGAATCTCATTCGAAGAGGAAATTTTTAAAAACACTATCGGAAAAAATCCCCCGATTTTTGTAGGTACCTACTGTAAAAAAAAAAACGTACTTCTATATGAAGTGAGAAGTCTATTTAACCCATTTACTACACCTGTACCAGCTTGGGTAGAAAAAATTCATGGAATTTATCGTTTAACCAATCTCTCATTTGTTTTAATGAGATTTGTTATTTTTTCCCTTTTGACAACATCAGCTCATTACAATAAAACTAAAACTTCTATTATTTCTCGTGAGGTACGATTTTAATTTTTGCAATTTTTCGGAGTTTGTTTTATATTTGGCAATAAATCAAATATTTTTTGTATCTATTTTATTTTTTCGAAAAAAGTTCAAGAATAGTTGGTATAAACAGACAAAAGTAAAAAATAAGGTCCAACATTTATTAAAACCTGAGGTAAGTATCTTACTGTGAAGTAAGGTGTACCCGCTTGGGTACATTGGAAAAATCTGAAGACAGTTTTATGTTTTAAAATGCCGCGTTTGATATTGCAGTTATACCTACCACCAGATGCAGATTACAGCACAGACCAAGAAGAGATGAATGTATAAAATTTGGATAACGATCAGTTTCCTAATGTCGTCACTGATAAAGAGTTCAATTTTACCTGGAACGTCATTGGGAAACTGATTGTTGTCCAAATTTTCTACATCTATGTGTTGTAATCTGCATCTGGTGGTATAACTGCAACATAGCGAAGACGAAGATCCTTGATCAATAATTAAAGCTTCCATCCTCGCACAATCGGAAATATGGCAATGTCTACTACCAATAACTTCGAAGTGAACAAGATGAATATGAAAATTAGTTTGGATTTTGAAAAACAACCCTCCAGTCGAAATATTTGAAACGTTTTTCGATAATGACGTTACGCAAATGATTTTGGATCAAACTCATCTCTATGCTTCTCAACAAAACCACTATAACTTTGATTTTGAAAAAGAAGATGTCATTATTTTTGGAAACAGTCTTTTACAGTCGTCATCATTGCCTAGAGAGTTCATGGGGATTGGCAAATGGACGAGGATACAAGAAGTCGAATCATTGTGAGTAACATGTCAAGAATTTTTTTTTTAACGCTCGAGATAAAAGCGTTCCTTTCGCTAAAGGCCTTATTTTCCCAAAAGAATTATTAAGACGCAGAGAATGCCACCTACTAGTTAGATGGATTTGTGAATTTTGTGGCATAGCTCTGTGAGTCGAAAAATTATGCTTCTAAAAATTTCATTTGAAGAATTAGAACCCATATCTTACCACTTTACCGGCTTGGGTACATATTTAAAAACATATTAGTGACTTTTTTTTAATTAACAAAATTTGTTGTAAGTTTTTAATGATCTCGTTATTAGGTGGGTTAAATGGAATCGGTGGTAGTTACTTTGGCAACATTTTAGCGTTAGGTAAGTCTGTATATAAAACTCCAAAAGTTCTAGGTATTTATAAATCAATTTCAAAGTCTGTTGGTTACGCTTGTTGGTTGTCCAAACAAATTAAAATCTAATCTACTACAAAATATAGGTGTTATCTCGATGTTTGAAGAAAATTAAAGTCGGTTATAGTCGGTTATCGTGTGATTGTGTTTGGGCGAGCCATTTGGAATAAGAAAGTCGTTTCCATAAAAAAAAACTTCAGCTATCCATTGCCTTTTTACTTCTTAAAAAAATGAAATCCTGTATCTTGTCGGCGAGAATGTCATTAACTCCGCTGTTCATCTTTGCTTGGCTCTGGTTTTCCTCTGATCTTTAGGTTTTCACCAAAGATCTTTTGAATTCCTTTCTATGTACCGTACTTCGTTACATTATCCATTAATTTCCAATAAAAACCAATGGCCCAAATATTGAACCCTCCAAAAAAAAAAATTCTCACACTTGCTTAAGTGATTACCTGTTTTTTTTATTTCAAATTTTTAATTTCATAATATTAGTACCAACGCCCCTAAACCCACAAATGCAAAAAATAAAAAAAATACAAAAAGAAGCAACAACAACCAACAACCGTCGACAAATTAGACCGCACAATTGCATTAGCCATCTAAATTACAGAAACTTTTTTGTTTTAACTTAAGCGTTTCCTTCCTTCTTGGTTTGTGGTATAAAAAAAATTAATATTGAACGATGAGCACATTGTTTCCATTTCCCCAGTGAGGACAAAAAATAAAAAAAAACCATTGCATTAACTGCCACGGGGTGCATCCTGCTTTAACTTAAAATGGGTATTTTTTTTTGTACGCCAGCCGGCGCCGTCATAGTCATAGCGAAAACCACGACCACCTCCTCGTATTGACTCTCATTTAAATTAACACAATTAGCCGATTGTAATTGGAGGAGGTATCGAAATATGGCCCAGAAAAGGGAACCCCTGTGTGTTGTGTGTTTTTGTCAAATATGTTTATACATACAGGACGATACTCTCTTCATCCTACAAGCAACGACGACGCATTGCAGCAAATCAGAAAAGAGTCCTTTCGAGTTAGAAGGTTTTTTTTGTTGATTTTTTTTTTTTTAACAAGAACCATGCTAAAACAATGAATTCCTTGCTTTTTGTTAATTTTGTTTTGTTTTTTTTTAGCAAGGACCATGTTAAAACAATGAATTCCTTCTCTTCTGCTTATTTCCCGATATTTTGTCCTTATGTCGGTGTACGAGTACCAGTATTTGTTGTGTTTGTTTTAATGGCGTTAGCGCCCGGCTTTCAGAATTGGAATAGGGTAATGTGTATACTCAGCCCGTACTTTCAACCAACAATTTATTGTTTTGTTGGTGTACGATGATGCCACCTTGAATGGCATTCAGTTTTTAGACATCGTCATCGTCGGTGTTATAGTAGGGAGATGAGTTGGAATTTTCTACTTATGGGTACGTTTTGGATGAACCGTAAAATGGGTAAAAATATTTAAAAGCCTTTTATGTAAAAAGCTTGTTCATACATAAAGCCTAGTAATCACCTCTCGTTAAATTAAGAATTAAAGCATCCCATAATCTACTTATGGCCATGATAAATTTTCAAGTTTGCGATAGAAAGGGAAAATCTGATGCAGTATAGACATTTGTTTTTACAGTTTATAACTCTAGTGAGTCTGCCGGTAAACTGAGGAGCAGAAACCTGACAAGTTTTCTTAGCAAGGATTTAAAAGCTCTCTATATATATTTTTCATAAATTGATCAACTACATATCTACGACAAGAATTCACAGCGAAAGTGAGGAATCTAACTGAGTAGCCCTTTCAGATTTCTGAAATTATTGTGATCTCTGAGGTCTCCAAAAACCTGAAAGAGTTAAATCAATGTTTTGTACAGTAATTTATCTTATTTCATAAGTTATAGTACTAATTTGACACACACATCATTAAAAAATGGATAAGCTCGAGTAATATATTCTCATACTTATTCCGTAAGGCATTTTAGTAAAACGACAAGGCCGCAGTTTTATATTTCAACTGAAAATATTTGACTCCTTTATTCCAACCTTGCCCAATAGAAATACATTTTTTTGATACAAAGAATTCAAATACAAAAAAAACATTTCCTCGATTTTTTTTTCCGTTGCCCAGCACAGCACCAGCATCCTCATGGTTATGAGGACAAAGAGAATTCTCATGTCCTTTGTTAATTACATAATAACAGTTATATGTTGCCGTGGCATATAGTAGAACAAAAATTTAAGTGCGCACTCACACAGGCGTCAAGGAATAGGTCAAGCTCCTCTGTTGTCCTCGTATATACTATACAGCATAAAAAAGATGGTTAGAAGGGGCGGAGGGAGAGAACAGAAGGCTGAACTGATATAACGTACACAACAAAAACTGTATATGTCGACCATATGCCCATATATGCGACAACGACAATCCACAATGTATGGTGTCAGTATATGGATGGTGTGGCGCAACGATAGCAAGGAGCACCGAGCAACCTTGTTGTCATGTGTGCTTTGTGTTGTTGCTTTAAGAGTCAGAGGATTATGTTGTGGTATCGATCGACCGATGGCGGCACTAGGCAATTCACAATCACATTTCTTTATGGATTAAAAAAAAAAAAAAAAAAAAAGACGAAGCTAGAATATTCACAACTATTCGGTGAAACATTGAAAGACCAAACGACTTGACGACGAGTGACGTCTCTTGGATGGCATTAAACATAAAAAGGGTTAAGTGACACTGGCACAAAGGTTGAGTGGAAAATAGCAGCTTACCTACTCGAGAGCATATCGTCCTTCTTCAAATTCATATTGCATTTCCAAGGATAAGAGAGACCCTATCTAACTATATGTATGTTTATATGGATTTTTGTTTTTGCGTGTCTGGCATATTTGTCTCTTTTGTTGTCGTGAATCTCCAATAGTACACCCTCTCAGCCGCCATCCACCTTCTGTTGTCCCATTTCAATGTTTTTTCTATAGAAATCAACGATTAATGAAGCAGAAGACGATGCAACGATAGTTTGTAAGTCTCAGAAGCCTCGTCGTTGTATAGAAGGTACATCTGGCTTCTGCCTTGTGCAAGGTTTCATATTCCATAAATCACTCTCTATTTTGGGCATGACTCATTTCGGTCGAGCAAAAGAGAGAGAATTAGCCATAGTGGGTATAGGTTGAGGATAAGGATGAGAATGAGGTGTATTGGCCTCACGCCCCATGTTGTCGGCAATTATTCACAAAGAATATACAAAGCTCGGTCGGTGTGTTGTAGTGTAGTACTGTAGAACTCTGGTACACGTGACTTGTTTGCTGTTTTTTATACCGCAGGAATCTTTGCGTGTTATCTCTCTGACGAATTTTACGAGTCTTTTTTGTGTTGTTGTTTTTGTTGTTGTTGTTTGTTTGCTTGTCTGTGATGGTTTGTGGATTCAGTAGAGTTGGAATAATATTTGAGTGTAACAAACAATAGTCATCATGGACAAAAAAATCTTTTATAACTGGCGTATTGACTGGTTTTTATGATAAAAACTGACGTAAGTCTAAGTTCATGTTCGTACATAGTTCGCTGAAATATGTATTTTTCAATGTTATAATGAGAATTTGTAGGGGTGGAAGGACTTGCGATGATATCATTCCGAAATGTGACGTCAAATTTAAGAAAATCAATTACTGATTTTTCTTTAAAATTTTAAACAGAAACATTGCCAATAATAAAATTAGCACAAGGGAGTACATCTGAGAGTTGTATTTTTCTTTCGTTTTTTTTTCTAAGAGGTTTTCATATGTTCGCTGAGAAAATTTCAATGCAAATATTTTTGAAGAAGAATTGTCATTTTGTGGGACGCTTCTGGGCGACCAATAGAAAACGCCATATGCAATCAAATCAATGCTTTTTGACAGCAAAAGTAAAGAATTAATCCGTGGCGTAATAGTTAGTGTACTGGGTGCTGTCGTGCCGTAGGTCTGGGGATTGAATCCCAGCCTATTCCACACAAAAACAAATCAAAGCCCAAAATTAATACAAAAAATTAGCTTTAACAATGGAAAAAATTTAAAGAACTGGATCGAAATCTACAAGCACATCCAAAGTGCTGTTCAGGATACCAATTTCATCAAAAGACACAATTTAAAAAGGTTTGCAAAAATCCAAACCAAGAAATTGAATTAAATCACGCCCAAGGACATGAAAAATCTCGAACTCGAAAACCACTTTCAACGTAAAAAAAAAAACATCCTATAGGTAGGCACCTATATGGATGTACCTTTATTTCCAATTTAAGTAAGAATGCAGAACAGAGCATGTTTTCGTTTTCCCAGGAATTATTATAATAAAAGAAAATTGTTATAAAAAAAAAATCCGTAATGGTGTACCTTTACAACATTTTTGTTTAAGGAATGATACAACAACAACATACAAAAAAAAAAAACCAAAAACATAAAATAAGGGAACCAAATTGTGCAAATGCACATAGTACGTGATCTCGATGCACTGCCACACTTGGTTATGGTCGTAATGGTGCTATTTATAACTCAAAACATTACTTTCATGGTCTCCTGAGGTATAGTAAAGAGTTATATATATACATATTTTGTATAATGTATGTATGTACATAAATATATTCCTTGTTCGTGTTTCGTCACAATTTTTATAGGTATTTCACAAAGAGAACCTACTGTAACCATCAGAGGACAGATCATAACAACAACAACAAAAAAATAAACTACAAAACAGCAAGAATAAATATTCAAGGTCTTAACTTGTGCATCAGTCTTCTAAAAAGTATCTGATGGTGTCGTCGTTCCCATAGTTCCAGCATCAACTCCTTTTAGGTATATGTATGTTTATTACTGCTTCTGCGACTTTATAGTTGGGGTTGACAAATTTTTTTTTCAATATTTATTATGCATAAAAGTATACATCTTTTCTTTAGTTATATACAAAAAACAAGAATGAGATTGTAAATATATGAAAACTAAAATATTCAAATCTCTTTTTTTGGTGAGAGATTAAATGCGTTTTTATTATGACGAGCACGCGGCCCTGTATACAATATGTAAGTATGTACCTAGAACAAGAAGTGTAATAAAAGAGGGATTTTTAAGAAATAAAAATAAAAAATGCTCCTCTGTTTTGAATAAAGATGCTAATGAGCGTTTGGAGCGTGTTAAATGGAGAATTTTTCATTTTTTTTTTGCTTTCTATGAGCAATAACTAAATGATTTATGTTTATAGATGGGTGGTTGCAATGGAGTGCATGTGGAAAAAAATGACATCTGTTTTCTTTCTAAAATTCAATAAAAGAAAACCATAATCGCTTACTTTTTTTTGTTATGATAATTTTGTTATTATTTATTTAAATCTGGTAATACCGTGGTTATGTTTTCTATACCAATTTAAGAAATGTCAAAATATGTTACCTGGTGACAAAGAAAGAATCTTGTTAACAATAAAATGTACACTAAAACAGTTTTATTACCTACGTTTCCACCGACCACCATACTGAAGTTTAAGTACCCTTAGGGCCAGTTTGTTTACAGCTGATCATCTTTTAAGGAATATTTCAACTGCTATATCATCGAATTTGCATGTTAACCAAAATTTTTATCAAATAATTCATAATTCGTGTTGTGAATTGTGCTTAACGCTTATATTAGCCCCATTTAATTAGAAACTGTCATGGTATAGATTTAAAGCACTGTGAAACGAATGGCGTAAAATTTAAGACGACTTAGCACGATGTTAAAGCTGATGCTGGGTTAAAAACAAATTTTTCCAAATTTTAAATCAGCAAATTCCTTTTTTATGTTTTTAGTATCAAATTATCTTTGACAATTAAAAATGTGTATCTGTTTGTTTACTTGTTTGCAGGAGCTGTCACTGTTTTAGGTTTGTTCAGCTGGAGTTTATCAAGAAAATAAGTTTAGTGTGATACCTAGTATTAAAAAAAAAAAATGCTGAAAACTAAGAATATTTTATTAAAGAGCTTTGAAGTTAGAAAAATTGTTAATAAGTGCAATGCTCATACCTTAACATCAGGTTGTTTAAAATGTTACGCCAATATTGTTAAGTCTTCGTAGAAGTTTTACAAATCGAACAAACATATTCTCATATTGCGCTGATTGCAATATTCTAGAATCGATTTTTTCATCGTTTGACACAAATGAAAATTTCTATTGCACTTCCACTTCATAAAAAAAAAATTAAACACTATTTGCATTTTGAAAGGTTGGTGCTATCAAAATGTAACTTTTTTAAAGCTTTCTATGCTAAAAACAACTAACTAGGATTTTTATACACACAAACAATAACAATGTTAATGTTATTAAAAGCCGTGTTTAAAAAAAAAGGCAATAGCCACTTCAGCTTGATTCACGTAAACAATAACAAATAAAATGAATTGTAAATATTTTGATTTTGTCTGTACACAAAACCATAAAATGATTTGTTTGTGTGTAGACACTTTGCTGAGTTGCTACATAGACTTTTACCAAAACATGTCTTATATTCACTTATTGTTTTGAAAGCAAGCAATAAGAAATAATAACGAATTATGAAATTCTATTATTTTGACTACTCGGCGAATTGACGAAAATAAACAACAAAAATTGAGCATAACATGGTGAAGAATGAGGAGTAGAAGAATTCAATGGAGAATTAGGTTGGAGCTGTCATCGATTTTTGCAGAGTTAGATGCTTTAAAAGCGATTGCGTTCGTGGCCAAAGATTTCATATTTTTTGTCAGGCAACTTAAAAGGTCACAAGTCTATTTGATTTATTTGAAATTTTTTAAATCAAATATCAATTATTTTTTAAACCTTGTTTCGTTCGATTCATATTATTATTTTTTATTGATATCACAAGTTTTAATTGTGAAAATTCTATGCCCGTCAAGTTAGCATTACCACTTCAAAATTTTAAATTCTAATAATTGGATTAACTGTCGTGAATTTGTCGTAAAAGAAAAAAAAAAAATTGTCGCGTTTGTTTAAAAAAAATATAAAAATATAAAATTCATTGCTGCGGTATGCAATGTTAAAGATTTTTTAGATTTAAAAAAGGTTCCGAGAATTTGAGAATTTTTAAATTTTGTTATTTAAAAAAAAAAAAAAACGAGCGAAAAATGACGAATTCACAATAAATAAATAATATAATTATTAGAATCTTAAAATTTTGAAATGCTAATTTTAACGTGACGGACATATGTATGTACATATTCTTAACATCACTCGATTTTTTTAAATTATAAATTGTAGTTTTCTGAATAAATTCCAACTTTCATTTAATTTATTTCTTAGTTGCAAGGCTCATAACATGACCTATATACCTATTTACATATTATTTCTTCAACACAAAAATTTAATAAACAAAAAAAAAAAAAAACCCTTTGATGCAAATTCATATACACAAATTTTAATTACTTTTATTTAATTCCAGTGCTCCTGGGAAGAGATTTTACATTAAAAAAATTCTACCACTTTGTACAGCCATAACTATTCAGGTTAAAAAAAAATAAATACCTTTTGGGAGTAGCGACATTAACGAATGTGGACTTAAAATTTTGTGGTGCTCTACTTAATGTGCAAGTAGGTACCCGAAAATTCAAAGGTCATAATAATTTCATAAAGAAATTTATCTATGAAAAAATTTTAAATAATAAAATGATAGTTATGATGTTACAGTGCGGTCCATTTGGATAGACGCATCATTTACATAATGAAATAATATGTAAATCTTATTTTGTTCTTGCTTTTTTTCTATTAATTAAGAAAACAAATTGCATTTAACTGAGTGAGTGGTTAGTTTTCACTCATTTTCTTTAAAGGTTTCCCCACACCAACGCGAATTTTCGGTGGCGACGACGAAAACAATAATAACAACGTGTTGTTTTCATTGACAACCACGTGTTGTTATTGTTGTTTTCGACCTTAATAATGTAAAAAAATAGCATGTTTTTTTGGTTTTCACTAAGAATTAACTAACACTTTTTCCTATAATTGCACGTTTACTTGTCAATACAAAAAAGAATGAATAAAAAAGAATTATAAAAAAATAAAAATGGTGCGTCCATCCAAATGAACCGCACTGTATCTTTGACTCGTTTAGATAAGGCTATGTTTTAATACTCGAAACTTACAGAGTTTTGTGTGGCTTCGATCTTTAAAGTTGAGACGAGCTAAGAGTTCCAGAAATATTTTTGGGAATATGTTAAAGAAATGTTTATTATTTAAGGGAAATAACATGTTTTGTACTGAAAAGCTTCACTGTCCTCATGCGTCCACTTGGTGATAAATATATAATTGAAGGTTTGAATGTAACAACAATAACTTAAGTGAGCTACCACTAAGTTTATAGGCTGGAGTTATAGCTTCTTTACGACTATAAGGCCGATCATCAGACTCCTTATTAGTGATGCTGGCCTATTATATTCAATTCTAATTGAAAAACCTTTTGCCCCTCTGCCGTGGATTGAACTTAGACCAGCTTCTTCAAAGCCATAGTTGATTCAAATGCACTTGTCAAGCAAAAAAACCTAAACTATGGTGGTAACTCACTCAAGTGATTATTGTAACATTTAAACCTTCAATATTAATAAAGGGTGATTTTTTAGCTGGTTTGGTTTTGGCAACACTGGTTTTGACAGCTGACGTGTGTTTAGTACCTTGTGTCACTGTCAAACAGCTTCAGTTTGGTTTGCAATTTAACCATGGATCGTCTTACAAATGAACAACGCTTGCAAATTATTGAATTTTACTATCAAAATTCGTGCTCGGTTCGAAATGTTCATCGCGCGCTGCTTCCATTTTATGATGAGGCTCATTTTTGGTTGAATGGGTACGTAAATAAGCACAATTGCCGCATTTGGAGTGAAGATCAGCCAGAAGCATTGCAACAGCTACCAATGCATCCCGAAAAAGCCACTGTTTGGTGCGGTTTATGGGCCGGCGGCATTATTGGGCCATATTTCTTCAAAGATGATGCGAATCGCAGCGTTACTGTCAATGGTGAACGCTACCGAGCGATGATAACAAACTTTTTTTTGCCCGAAATGGAAGTTCTTGACTTGCATGATATGTGGTTTCAACAAGACGGTGCCACATGCCACACAGCACGCGAAACAATGGCGCAATTGCGATGCGAGTTTGGTGAACAGTTAATTTCACGTTTCGGGCCGGTCAATTGGCCGCCTAGATCGTGCGATTTGACACCATTAGACTATTTTTTGTGGGGGTATGTCAAGGCTAATGTCTATAGGGACAAGCCCGCTTCGATTGACGCACTGGAAGCCAACATCCATTCATTCATTCGTGAGATACCGGCCGATATGTGTGAAAGAGTATGCCAAAATTGGACTCAGCGGATGGGCTACCTGAGACGCAGCCGCGGTCAACATTTGCATGAAATTATCTTTAAACATTAAATTGCAAGGTTCAAACTATCGATTCAAATAAATATTTCATTCATTTTTTCGAATTTTTTGTGTTTTTTTTTTAAAAAAAGTTCTAAACCTCTTAAAAAATCACCCGTTATAATGATAATATAAAGCTTGGCAGCCTTACTGCGAGTGTGTTCCCTTTGAAATATAAAAAAAAAAAAATTTTTTTTTTTGCATTAGGTAAATCATGAAAATCAACTGACATTACACGAGTATGTCCGGTTAACAATACAATTTAAGGTGCGCGCTGACAGATTGTTGTGTCACATAAAAAGTTAAGACACATAAAATAATGTTTTCTGATCACAATAATTAAGGATTGGTGAAGTTTCTATTCGCTACGAACAGAAATGTAGGAATTAATTAAGCAAGTCACTGGCAAAGCTGGCGCCACTTCATATACATACATATTATGTACCTACACATAAAATAAAAAAAATAATAAATACAAAAATGTTTTAAATTAAAAAAAAAAACACTAAATAAAAACCTTCTTCTCAGAGGGAATATATACATAATCAGCCTTATTGTGAGTTTCGCCCAAAAAATATTTCACCTTATTTTTTGATCCCCCGGAATTTTAAAACCTATTGTGAGTTTCGCCCGAACGAACGAAACTTCGTTCGTCTACTTAAAATAAGTGAACATTAAGGGCCAGTTTCACAGTGCACACTTAACAAAATAAGCGGCACTTAATTTTTCCATTTTGGCACTTAAGCCGCAGTTTTACTACCTGAGTAAGTGGAATTTAAGTGGCCAACTTCGGAGACTTAAGTGTCACTTATTCCGATAAGTTTACACTGTAAAATTGGGAATTAGTTTTCCATATTCGGCACTTAAGTGACACTTACTTCACTGTGAAAGTGGCCCTTAGGCTGTCAATAAGGGGAATTTTTTTACACAAAATTTCGGGTAAAACTCAAATAGGCGAAAAGTGAATTGTCAAATTTTCTGGGTGGAATGTTGTTCGGGCGAAACTCACAATAAGGCTAAATATGTACAATAGGGTGGTCGTAAGCGTAAGCATTAAAAAAAAAGTTTATCTTGGATAGATCTAAATCAACTCCAAATGAAAAAAAAATAATTCCCTAATTTTTTAAGATTTTTATTTTCATGTCCTACTGGCGATGTAAGCGGTTAAAAAATTAAGCTGTATTAAATTTAATACAGGATGAATTCCGTAATATCTCACAAAAAGGACATGACAGGTTGAAAGACCCCAGTTCAGAGGGGAGAGGCAGTTTTCTAAAATAAATACATACATACTTAAAATGGATAAGAATTTAATAAAAATTATATTATGTACCAACTTCAATCGAAAAAAAAGTATCATCCGAGGTAAATGTGATGCCAGAAATATATCATGCGTGAAATATACCTATTATGCTAGGTAAATATCATCCGAGAAAAATATCATGCGGGAAAAATTTCATGCGAGGAAAATGTCATGCGAGAAATATGTATATTATTCGAAGTAAATATCATGCGAGGTAAATATCATCCCAAAAAATATCATGCGATGAAAATGTCATGCGATGAAAATGTCATGCGATGAAAATGTCATGCGGGAAATATATCATGCGAGGTAAATATCATGCGCGAAATAATATATCAAGCGAAGTAAATATCATCTGAAAAAAAATCATGCGATGAAAATGGCATGCAAGGGGAATGTCATGCGAGAAATAATATATCATGCGAAGTAAATATCATCCGAAAAAAATATCATGTGATGAAAATGTCATGCAAGGGAAATTGCATGCGAGAAATATTTCAGGGGAGGTATCAGGTAAATCTCATCCGAGAAAAATATCATGCGAATAATATCATACGAAATGTCTTAAAATGAATGGATCGATTGTTTCAAGAGATTGTTCAGATTGATAACGGTAGCCACATTGGCTCATCGAGTCGGACACAATGAAATCCAATAGAATCTTCATTTTCTTAGCAATGTTTACATAGTACTTGTATAATGTTTCAAACAAAGTTCCCTTAGAACGGTTTATATGAAAGTGCAGTCGCAATTTATCTAAATGCTTTAAACAGGTTAAAAAGTCAATTTATTTTGATTGAAAACTCGTTCCAAATTACTGTTGACACACGTTGTGTACACGTTTACCAAGTTGAGTTGTTTAAAACATGATATTTTCATAAAAGTAGTTATTGAAGTAGACGTATATATGTTACCCATTCTTCGCTATGAAATTATTGTAGTTACTGATTTTGTCGCCCTTGTCAAGTGCCGCCCTAGGCATTTGCCTGTTTTGCCTACAGGGAGGTTCGGCACCGCTTGTACTCAATAAATAAATAAAATATTAAGGGGTATTAGATTTCGTTGTATACATATGAACATTTTTCTTGTTTTTTTTTTTTAGTTGATTAAGTAAACTTTTTCACCTAAAAGTAAACATCTAATTGATGATCGCAGGATTTTTTATAAGACCTTAAAAATAGAGAAGTGTTCATTTACTCTTAATAATAAAATCGAACTTGTTTATTTAATCAAATTATAACTTCAGTTTTGAGACTAAACATATCCCAATATCTAAGTTTTTTTTTTTTTTTTATTGGTAAACAAATTTCCCAGTCAAAAAGCATATCACATCAGTTCGTTTACATTGTATGCGTCGGGAATTCAAAAATTTCCTCAATCAAAAAAAAAAAGAAAGAAATTCAAAACGTGCTTCAATTTTCTGGTACTTATCATACTGTCTTCTGATTGGTTTTTTTATAAGAAACAAAAAAAAAAGCACACATCTCTGGGAACATTCGACGAATGTGCGGAAAGCAAATGTAATGTGAAGACAAAAGAAAAATAAAAAAAATAATAAAAAAAAAATCTAAAGAAGACAATCATTGATATTATTATCTGGATCTCATCATCATCGGCTACACGCTGTGTTCTGATGAGTTGTGTAGCGTCCAGCGCAATGCGTATAAGCTGAGTGGGAACACGTTTCGATAATAATGTTCTTCACCTTCAGTTTTTATAAACATATAGCTAGTACGCCAAACACGTTTATTTTTTTCAATTCAAACCAAGAAAAATCCGCAAATAATTATTATTGCGAAAAAATGGAAAAAATACATAAATGCAAAAGCAAATTTAAAGAAAAAAAATATCATTTTGTTTGTTTTAATTTTTTTTGCAAAAAATAAAAAAACTAAACTAATTTGAATTAATCTTGAAATAAATTAGTCAGATGAGTGGGATTTAGCTTTTTTTTTATTTTTTTTTTTTTTATTCGCTTGGACATGAGAGTTTTTTTTTTTATTATGAGACTGTAGGTTGGGCATAAGTGATTAGATGCGTATTGCATCGTCGCGCCTCGTTAATTGAAAAGACTTTGGAGCTACATATGAGTCAATTTATTTATGAATGTATTTTTTTTTATTAAGTACAATTGAAATAAAAATGATTCAATAACTTTTATTTTATTTTATATTTCTTCTTAAGTCTAGTGACTTATGTGAAGTCAAATCAAAATGGGACATCACTAGAGTAAATATGAGTTCTAAAGCACTAGTCATTTTTTTGAAGAAATTTGTTAGAACTCAACAAGTTAAATTAAGTTCTAGTGATTTTTTTGTTAAGAAATTGCGCCAAAAGTGTCTTTTTATTGGCCCATGCTCAAGAATGAGTGATATAAATTTAATTTTTAATTTATTTCGGTGAGGAATCTCTCAATATAAACATTTTGTTTTTTTTTATTTATGGAGGATTCTCCGGAAAAAATAAAAATTTAATTCAATATTCTACTACCATATACCAAAGTCGTTAACCCTCACAATAAAATTAGCAATCTCTGCAGTTTATGAATTATTTCTGCGCTTATTCCTTTTTTGGAATTCTTCCAAATTATATGTTTTCTCCAAAAAGTCATTCATCCTTTTTTCTAAAAAAAGAAAAAAAAAATAAAAATCTGTTTTCATTTTGTTGGCCGAAAAACATCAGATGGTACTATCGATGATGCTGATATGAAACCATCAGAAGAAAAAGTAAACCAGAGGGTATACTATAAGGGAATTCGAGGGATGGGTATCACTTTTTAAAATGACTTTCTATACAAGTCCCGAAAATCATACAACGGTAGACACATAAAAAGTTTAGGTAGGTTTATACACAACGCCGAGAAATATCTTCTTTTTTTTTATTATTATTATGTTGCTGAATAATTGAACGTGTTTTTAAAGAGTCGTTATTTTGATTGACTTTCTAAATACCTTTTCTTATGTTGGATTAAGTGGTTATTTTTGTTGTTTGGGTCCTGAATGGACGTTAAGTGGAAGGTTTTTTTTTTTTCTTTGTTGGGTAAAGTTTGTTGTTGATGGTTGAAAGTTAAACTGTTAAAGGATAAAAAATGGGTATGATGACAATAAAAGTGAAAAAGTTTAGTGTGCAGGAGAAGAAAATGCATTTTCGTTTTTTTTTTTTAATGTTTGGGATGTTTTAAAGCCTTTTTAAGCTGATTTAGAGCATTTTGAAGTTTAAATGGATTCAAATAAAATTTAATGACTTCTTTATTATTTTGACACATGTTGAACATTTATTCACATAATAATTGCAGATTTTATGAGATAAATGTATTAAAGATGCAAAGCATAGAAATAAATTCTATTAAATTTGTTATACAGGGTGGCGCACGAATCGTGCTACAAAAATAAAACGTAATAACTTTTTTTCTGTGTGAGTAAATGGCTTATTTTTTTTTTTATTTTGTAGGTTACTATTTAGATTTATAAAAATGGATGCTTGGGATACGGAGAAAAGAATTTGGATAGTGCAACGGTACCATGCTTTGCAGTCCGTCATTTCCGTCCGAAGGGAATTTAGGCGGGAGTTTGGCGGTAATCCCCCGAGTAGATGGACCATTATGAGGTTTGTAAACATGTTTGCCGAATCTGGAAGCATCGCACGAAGGCCGTACCATCGAGATGCCAATGTTCGGGTTCAGGATACAATCGCAGCAGTAGCATCTGCAATACAGGCCAATCCGAACGTTTCGACCCGAAACTTATCGGGGCAAATTGGAATTAGTAGACGGTCATTACAACGGATACTTCGTGACGATTTAAACTTGTTTCCGTACAAAGTCCAAATTACTAGCAAGTTAAACCCTCAGGATTTGCCTGTTCGCCTGGAATTTTGCCAAAAAATGATATCAATGGCCGAAGAAGACAACACATTGATCAATTGTTTGTTCATGTCTGATGAGGCCCATTTTGATCTTAACGGCAATGTAAACAAGCAAAATTGCCGTATATGGAATGAGTCTAATCCAGAAATGCTCCATGAGACGGAACTGCACCCAGAACGAGTCACTGTGTGGTGCGCAGTTTCATCAAGGTGTATTGTCGGGCCGTACTTCTTTGAAGAAAACGGTGTAACCGTTACTGTCAATGGGGACCGTTATTTAAAGATGTTGAAGGAGTTTTTTTACCCAGAACTGCGCCGAAGACGTATACCATTCAACAGCGTTTGGTTTCAGCAAGATATAGCAACTGCACATATAGCCAGACCAGTTATGGCGGAGCTAAACAAAAAATTTGCAAACAAATTAATTTCTAGGAATTCCACTCTTCGCTGGCCCCCAAGGTCACCTGACCTGACTGCACCAGACTTCTTTTTATGGGGTTATGTCAAGCAAGAGGTGTATAAAACGAAGCCCAGGAATTTAACTGAATTAAAGCAGTCCATAACGACAATAATTGAGGCGATCCCAACTTCAACTCTTCAGGCCGCAATGAATAATTTTTTGACCAGGTGCCGCATATGCGTGGGACAGCGTGGAGGTCATTTGCGGTCTATAATCTTTAAAAACAACTAACTATTTAAAATAAAATTTAATTTTCTAACCAATAAAAAAAAATAAATGAAATACATCGATTAAAAAAAAAGTTATTTGAATTTCTTATTGTAGCACAATTGGTGCGCCACCCTGTAAAACTGAACTCAAAAGAAAATACCGCCATATTAATAACTTATTCGATTAATCCAGTTTAAAACATAAATCAGGATGTATTTTATATTGAATTTATATAAATTTACATCCGGATTTAAGTTTTAAAGTGGATTAATAGAGTGAATAATAATATTTTTTGGTTAGAGTATATGAGAGAAAATAATTTCTTGTCGTGAATATTGCTTCTCATAATAATTTATAAATTTTTCTTTATCACTCACATCAAAACTGATGTTTAGAAATTTTGACGCACTCTTTATCTTTTTGGATAAATTTTCGGATTTAAAAGCAATAAATGCTCAAAATTGCTATTTTTTTTCTTTCACACTTTCTTTTTTCTACCGTTCCCATTGGTCGGAATGAACCAAAATGCGGAACATCAATTTTCATTTTCGAAATTCCAATTCACAATTAGAATTTTAAACGAATTGTAGAACACCCGAATCAAATTTCGTAATTTGAATTCCCAATAATTGGAATGAAGAAATTGGGCGATATTCTCCCATGTATACTTCGACTGAGTTCCAAAACGGTATTTGATACAAAATCATGAGTTCCGAGAGTGAAAAGAGAAAATGGTGACAAAGCCACTCATCCAATTTTGTTTGGATGCTTTCATTTGACAATTTGACGTTTGAACTCAAATTAAAGCAAAAACTGGAGACTCGAGCGAAGTTAGTTCATTTTTTTATTCTTATTGTTTTTATTTCGCATGAAACTATTTTTATTTCGCATGAAACTATTTTTATTTCGCATGAAACTATTTTTATTTCGCATAAAATCAATTTAACGAAACAAATAATCATCCAAACGACATCTAACATTTCATTTCTCGAAATGTCAAACTGATACAAAGTAAAATTTATACAAAGGATCCGAGATGCATCCCAGATGCACATAAATAGTTCAATGCTACCACCACAGAACACAAATCTAAGGTAATATATTGCGCAGGTTGTCAAAGTTGAAATTGTCAAAAATTTAAAAATGGCTGTTTGAGTGCCCACAGGAACTCAACACACATCATTAGAAACAACAACAAAAAATTAGAAATTAGACAAGTAAAGAGGCACTGGATCCACGATTTTACCACTATAACCTCCATTTTGACGGATGAGCTGAACTGAACAAAAATTATATTTCAATAAAAACTTTTTGTTTGAGACAAAAATTAGATTAAATCAAAACCAACATTGTGCGATGATGGGGAAGCCAAAAAAAATGATTTTTTAGTATACGTTTGTAGTATGTACCTCCTTTTGACTTTAACCGTTAAATCATTACATTATTGAACCATTTACATATTATGTACTTAATATCTTAAATGTGTAGCTAACAAAATTACTTTTTAATCACAAGAGCAAGTTTCTGCAATTTATAGTCGTGTATATATTTTATTTTACATGCGATTCTCTCACGGAATGTGTGGGTTCCATTGCCTAGTTCGTATTTTGGTTCGTAAAAAATTTTTAAATATGTTGATAATACTAAGATAAAATGCTTGTACACATGTATTCATGATTCACCATGACAATTTCCCAAAAAAAAATAAAAAAAGCTAAATTACTCATAATTCATAACTAATCAACTCAATTGTTGTGTATGTTCAAACATTGGAAATATTTTTTTATTTTTTTTTGTCATATGAACACGTTTCATTAATGTTAGACCTACATAAATACAGTGAAAGCTCCCTTGGGCGGACAGCGACGATGGCATAACTTTTGTCCGTCTAAGTTGTCCGTCCAAGGGAAAAAAATGTATGGAATTTAAGATACACGGTCGTGAGAATTTGTCCGCTCAAGGGGATTGTCTGATTTTTCTGTGATCTCTAAACAGACAACGAAACGCTTGCGAAAACACAACGGAAAATATCCTTGGAGAGTTTCACTAATTCCAAAAACAAAATCAAACATAAACGCAAAAAATCAGAGAAACCCATGATGTAAGAAAATGATAAACAAAAAAAAAAACACAAATAAAACTCAAATGTCATTTTTCCGCACACAATAAATAGTCTGTATAATTAATTCAGTGCGAAAAAGGAGCGGAGACTTCTCCAAATAATCTGCTACAAAAATAAATTTCGCTCTTCGAACAGCGTACTCAAAACGAAAAGCAGAACGAAATTTTCAGTTTATGATTTCGTTGTGTTATTTTTGTATGGGATTTTTCATTTCGCATCAGCAGCGTACTAGGCTATACGCTCAATGAATTAGTCACACAAAATCTAAGATTCTTAGACTTCTAAATCTATACAATCAAGTCACTGAATTCTCTTTAAAAAAAAATATTCCTTCTATATTATTAAAAAAGAACACCGTACTGTCAATAACAGCTAGCTAATGCATCCAAATTCTTTTGTTATATAATCAAAAATTAATGAGCATAGGAGATGATTATCCACAATGACTCAAAATAGCTAAACAAACAAATAGAATGAAAACATCAAAAACAGTCATTTTCAATGTTTGTTATTCAAAACACTGTTAACTGACATTGTATGACATTCCATCACGTTCATTTTGAAAAAATAAAATAAAATAAAATAAAATAAAATAAAATAAAATAAAATAGATATCATTCCCAATCTTATATATAGCGTCTGTATATAGCTACCAGCATAATAATTGTCATTGTCAATTCGCGACAGATATAGAATAAAATCAAGCTTGCGGTGTGAAACATGAGAGAGGTGGCAACACAGTTATACAATGAGTCTTTTCATTCTAAATTCACACTAATCCTCCCGACTTCCCAACACGGAGGACGACGCGTTTCCCCAACCTCAATATTCATTAAAATACTCATCGGTACCATTTAATACTCGAACAACCGACGCACGACGCGACGCGGACAACGAGGCGAGGACAGACGACGCAACGCGACGCAGGGAGAGATGAGTTGAGATATTCTTGTAATCGTAACTTTGTAGACTGATTTGCAGATAGATTTGCATATTCTCGTTACACGCGCTATTTTGTCGCAAAATATATGACAAATAAAAAAATAAAATAAATAGAATTGATGGAAGGTTCTCATTGGATGGAATTGCCAGTTTGATAGGTTTTTTTTTTTGTCTAAATTTGTCAGCTGGAATAATCGCATCACATCAAATGTCAGTTATTTGATAACATTTTCCCACAGATTCACAAATTTATCAAGCAAATTAATAGGTTTCTACTTTTAAGCCACAGTTTACTGATACGAAATTTTAATTTTCAAGTTCAACGTATCTGCTACTTTTTGCTCCGCATGAAATGTCACATAAATGCTTAATGTCAAACTTTAATGTTAAAGTTTCATTTCAACAAATGGGCTTATTAATAAATGTCAACTGTGACGACTGTCGGAAGTGAGGTGGAACCGAAACATTCCCATTACTTTGACAGAGAAACGTGTTCAAAATATTTTAGACTTTAAAGTTTCAAATCAACCTTGACAGCTCTGCTGGAAAAGTGTTGCAAATTCTTTTTCCTGCAGTCAGTCAATTTCCGGTTGTCATTGTGGTCATTAAATTGTTAAATTGACTTTTTTGAAACTTTCTCATCACTTTCAAATTATTTTTATTCTTCCTTTGGGGTGATGCGCAGGTGACGAAAAAGTGATAAAGTGAAAAGCTTTCATGACTCCAAATTTTATTTTTATATTTTTTTTTTTTGATTTGATAATTATTTTAAAATTCTGGCAACTCTGATTAAAGCTTACCCTCCAGCTCCAGTTCCTTTCTGTTTAAAACCAGGACACACAGAGAAGAGATAAAAATTTGCATTTTTCGCATTTGTTCTCGTCATTGGTTTTTTATGTTGTATAGAGGATGGGGTAAGCAACTACCTATGTATATGTAACGAACGTCATGTCCGTCCCAATGGATATGACTTAACATTGCAAAAAAAACATCAACGGTAGCGAGGTCGTCCTTAAGTAAACTCATTTGGAATGTGCAAATAATTAAAATGCAAAATAACAAAAAAAAACATAGAAAATAAAAAAACTGCGAAATATATCTCAGCAATTGAGGGTGACGTCAGTCGCAGTATATGTGTGACAATTGGATATATATCTCTGTGTTGTTTTGTCAGTCAAGTCAGTTTTAGTATAAAGTGTAAAAATAACTTTGCGTATTTGTGTGGTGTGGTGAGGTAGCTCGCCCCATACATACATACATATATACAATTGAACATTAAAAAAAGAGTATTTATATGTTGAAACCTCGTCGCGTGATTCGTGTTTTAGGTATTTACCTACTTCACTTAATTCCGCTGATCGAAGTGGTTTTTTTTAAGTGTTTTTTTTTTTTTTGCATTTTAGAAAGGACGACGCACAGTGGGATCTTGCCTAAGCAGAAGCGGCGAGAAATCATCTTTTCTATATGTAACAAATTTCAATAAAATTAACTGCTTCGATTAACAGATATTAAACCGACAACTTAAATTGGAAGACATTGGTGTTAAAGTGCAAGGAAAAAATAATGACAAAAACCAGAAAAACAATATTTACTTGCATGCTAGTTTGACACCCAGAAATCGTTAGTTAGTTTTTATTTACTCTCTTTAAATCTGTAGCTATCTTTATCTTTATTCGCTCTTCCTTATTATTTTATATTTTTTTTATCACTTTCGATTTATGTAAAAATAGTTGCTTTGTGTGCAAAAAACCTTTCGAATAATATATTTTGGTTTATGCAACAAAAAGCTTTATAATTATCGCCGTTCATAAGGCATTTCAGCCCCACTGTGCAACGGAAGCAGGACTAAGTTAGAACAAAATAACACAACTTTAATGCTTATTTTAAGTAAAAAAAGAAGCTTTTAAAATAATTAAATTGGAGATTTAGGTTTGCTTAGATTAAGCCTTTGAGGGAGGTAGTTTTTGTTTAATACTATATTTAGGTCTATTTTAATTGGTATCAAAAGATAAGGTATGGAAACAGGAAGTATAAAGGATTATTGTAATAAATTTCACTTCACTTGGATTTACATAATATGTTTATAGGTAAACTAAGGAACTATAGGTTTTGGGGGTAAGTTTTACAGAAAAAAAAATCTTGAACGAAATTTTCTCTAAATTAATTTCCCACACGAAAAGATTAGCCTGATCAAAGATATTTTCCCTCAATAGCTGATATCTTAAGTACTATGATAGATTAAGAAAATTAAATAAACAAAAAGCAAAATTTCGAAAAAAAATTCCGACAAAGCTGAATTTTGATGGAAATCTTTAGTTTTTTGTCTGAGCATTTTCTAAAAAGTTTGGACCGGTAGGTATAAAGTTCTTATGGGGTTTGAAATTCCGTTAATATTTTAAGACTCGTATTTTTTTTAAGTGAATATTAAAATGTAGGTTATGCGTTTCAACACAAAAAATTATTTTTGGTAGGAGCAATATATTTTAAAAACCTTACAATATTACATAGTTCGTTGTGTTTTTAATCGGCTATTATTTGTGTTGTAAAATTGTCTACTCAGGTATTTTTTTTTATTCAATAGGGGAAAATGCAAATCTACAACAGTTATAACAGTTTATCGTGTTTTTTTGCGACTCGAAAAAAAATTCTGGGTTACCAAAGTATGTCAACCAGCGCACAGTGGTCCGTTTGTTGAATTTTATTGACGAAAATAATTTCCCACCTCAATTCTAAACGAAATTCAATGAAATTTGTTACACTTGATGATTTGGAGACGTTAAATTCGGTGGTACCTACTTCTTATGTTTCGTATCTCAATCCAAATAGGGGTTTTAAACTTTAGATCAGAATATGGTATTGAATTTTAAAAATAAAAAAAAAAACCATTGCCAAACTCAAGAACTACCTAAGTCAAATTTGTCTTAAAATATGTTTTTAAATATGCTCTTTGATATGAAATTGATTTCAATACAGATGTGTTTGTACTAAATTTATAAAAGAAAGTCCAAAATGTTGAACAATAAAAAAGATAAAAACTAATTTTTGTGATATTTCTTCGACATTTTTTTTATTGAATTTATAATTTTTGAATATAATTTGGGCAGATCTTAAATAGGTGGACCGATTTGCTTCAAATTTGGTACACAACATTTTTAAGTGATTCCCTAGAGGGGGTGCACGAATTTTTGCTCATCCGAAACGGGTACGATTTCGGCTTTTTGAAATTTTCTCGGAAAAGGATCGATTTTTATGGAACTTTTTTCCATGTATAATCACCAAAATAATTTTAGGAAATCTGCGTTTCAATTTTTTTTTTTTTAATTTTCGCATTATGGAAATAGAATTTTGATAGTTTTTGAGTAAATTGACTTATTTTTTAATTATTATTCACGTATATGTATTTTGCAATCTAGTGCTTCTGAATAGTTGAAACAATATTGCATTTAAAAATTTTTAAACAAAAAATTTAAAACAAAAATAAATTTAAATGAAAAATCCATTTTATTGTACTTTTGATTTTTTTTAAACATTTTTTGTATGTATATTTAAGTCGTTAACCTCAAGTGCCAGTTCATGCGATCTAGTCGTGCATATTTTTGTTTAGTACATTTTATTTTATTTAGTACTTTTTATTTTGCTTAGTAATTTTTATTTCTGTTAAGTACTTTTTATTTTTGTTTAGTAATTTTTTTAGCACTTTTTATTTTTTTAATGAATTTTATATTTTTTTATTACTTTCTAAATTTAAAAAAAAAATTTTATTTTTGATAAGTACTTTTCATTTGCTTATTTTTTCAATTCTTTGTTTAAAATGTAGCTCTAGGCTAACCACACGGCAAGTTCGTGCGACCCAGTTATGTATATTTTTTTAATTATAATTAAGATTTTTATTAACAAACATAATCACCCTGCGGTTGTCAGTGATCAAATGATAGTTGATAAATTATTGAAATTTGGTACATTGAAACTCAATTTATTAAAAATCTTATCAACTTTTCTGTGATAATTATGAATTTTCTTGCAATTCACAACGTTCTGCACCATTCTCAAGGATTTAGGTTTTTTATTATGGATTTTCAAAATTTATCAACTATCATTGACAACCGCAATAGGGGTGAATAATAGTATTGTTCATATTATTGATGGAAACTTTTATAACAGCAATTAAGTAAGTGCAGATAACAAAGAAAATGGGAGATTTCAAACTAAAGTTGTAAAAAGAGGTTGAAACTAAGTTAATTTTCATTTTCTTTGAAAAATATTTTATTTGAATCAATTAAATACATACATATATTGGTAAGATATCTTGTTTATTCAGCTTTAATTTCATTTTACGTCGTTCTACAATTTTGTTTGCCCAAGATCTGACTTTGAATGGAAAAAATAGACTTTTGAATTACAACAAAAAATTGATTTGATATTGAAGATTTTCAACGTGTTTTTTTTCATGAAATAAATAAAAGATATTATTTTAAATAAAATCAATTTTTTTCAAAATTTGAAAATTTGAATATTAATTTTTTTTTCTTTTCGTTGAACTGTTATCAGGTGTGTCGTTGAAGACGAGCCTTAACTAGGTTTGGGTCATTTTAATATTTGTTATTGCCTTAATTCTTGAATATACAAAATTTTCATTTGTTGACAAATTAAAATTAAATTTTATGTCAAGATTCAAAACGGACCATTAAATGATCCCTAAATAGGGTGATAGCAGGGCAAAGACTTTTAAGCTTAAGCCCCTAGTTCAATTCACAAGTCAGTAATGGACTCGTGAATTGAAAAAAAAAAATTAATTCATAAGCTAGTTGGGATTTGTGAATTGAAAAAAATTCAATTCATAAGCTAGTTGGGATTTGTGAATTGAAAAAAATTTAATTCATTAGCTATTTGGTGATTTAGACTTAAAAAAATAAGCTAATGGGTGATTATGAGTAGGAAAATTTTCAATTCATAAGCTAGCTTAAGTTTGCTTAATAAGCTACTCATGATCACCCATTAGCTTATGAATTGAATTTTTTTTAATTCATAAATTCCAACTAGCTTACGAACTAAATTTTTTTCAATTCACAAATTCCGAAAAGCTTGTGAATTGAATATTTTTCAATTCAAAAATCAAAAACAGCTTATGGCTCAATGATTTTTTAATTCGTAAACTCATAACCCTGGGTGATAGTATCGTCTTAGTTTTGATCTCACCAGGTCATACAAGATCCTTTTTTTTTATTGTATTTTTTATTTTATTTTTATTTTATTTTTTTATTATATTTTATTTTTATTTTATTTTTGTTTTTATTTTATTTTTATTTTATTTTATTTTTATTTTATTTTAATTATTTTTTTTTTAAATTGTATTTTTTATTTTTTTTTTTTGTAAATCAAACTCTCACCTGTGCCTACGTTCTGTAACTCTCGCATCGATAAAATCAGTCGAGAAACAGTGAAATTTGAAACAAATCATATGAGTTTTGGTCCATTTTCCACTGTTTCTCGACGAATTTTATCCATGCGAGAGTTACAGAACGTAGGCACTGGGTCTAAGCATTTTATTCGAAGGATATTTTGGTGTCATTTTACCTGTAGGTACTTAAAGCTTAATTGCCAGTCGCCCTATAGGGGGGATGCTTCATTACAATAATTTGTAATATGTTGGACTTGATGAAAAAATTACTTCTAGGAAAAATAAATTGCTAAGTCCATCAGCCGGTTTCAAATGATGGTAATGTCTGTCTTAACCTATTCTAACACTATGGGACTAAACACGAAACACACAAACAATAGGCGTGATTTTTTGCAAGCCCGGGGGGAATTGGATGAAAAAAACGACGCCGATGCTAAAAAATTTACATGTAAAATGCAACAACAACTGATTAGCTTATCCCATGAGAATTCGCGAGGCTTAACTTAAGCGCACAGAAAAACTATGGTACCGGCATGAATTACATACATGCTATGGATAGTTTGTATGAAAACTCCATGTTTTTTCTGTGATAGCGTCGCTAATCCTCGTTGTCGTTTTTTCAACCAATTACACCCGGGCTTGCAAAAAAACGCGCCTAATATTTATTATAAATTATTACCGAAAACTTGCCTACGCAATGGCGAATTCTGGTCATGTGAGGCTACAATCTTCCAAATAACGCTATTATTATATGCATCGAAACCACAATGATTAACATCTTGGAAATTTTGTTAAAAGCAAAACTTATATGTACATATGTATATATAAATTGTACCAAAACTCTAAAATAGTGATCAGTCTAAAATCCCATGAATCCGATAGCACGTGATCAATATTTATTTTTTCCTCCAATATTTTTTTTATATAATTAAAAGAGTATCATAATGTCATCATAATTAAGTTCATTGGTCCCATTATCAAAATTTAAAAAAAAATAACGTGAAATCAAAACCATACAAAAATGTGTGTCATAAAAAAAGAATTTTACAAAAAATAATAATAACAACAACAACAACAACAACAACCACCTCTGCTATATTATTGGCAATTATATATATAAAAAAATAATAAAACAAAAATTTACTTTGATATTCAAAGTACCACCCCACCAACACCGTCGTCATTCGTCATTGTCAGCTGTGATTGCTGGCACGAGCAACTCAGGCTCATATTATAATACGCAAAATAATATAATTTTCTTTGATATACCCATCGTTATTAAAACGAACAAAAAAAAATAAAAAAATATAGAAAACTTAAGCAATCTCAATTTTCCGGTAAATAAAAACCAGCAGTCTTGATAGGGTTGCCAGATTTTGTTTAAAAAAAGCAATGTTGATTTCAATATTCGAAGAAAAAGCTTATTTTTTCTCAAAGAAGATTTTCATTTAAAAATTAAAAAAAAAAAACTTTTAAAGTTAGATTTCAAATGGTTAGTCATATTTGAGTTTCCGACATTCTCATGAGTGCCTGAAACCCTTAAAATTCTCATGATGAACTCAAACTTGTCTTTTTTTTTATATGGAATGATAATTAACCCATCCATACTGGCAACCTTGTCTGTCTTTCTAGGCGCCACAAAATAGCTGCTGCCGCAATGGTGACAAACTTTGTATATGTGTATATAGCCTTATGCCTGTAATTACACCTAAGTAGATTCTACTTGCAGCCACTTTGGCATGATTCACACGAAACTCGGTCAAAGGCAAATTTATAAAAAAAAAAAAAAAAAAAAATTATAAGTGCGCTTCAACTCAATAAAAATTCAAAGACAAGTTCCCATCAATTTAAAAAAAAAATTAAAATCTTTTATATAAGCAATGGAATTTTTCTTTAAGAAATTTTTAAACTTTGAAGATAAAAAAAAATAAAATAGCAAATAAAAAAAAAAAAACCGTTTTCAAGACTGAAATGTAAACAAGAAGAATTAATTCTTTCTTTCTGTCTTGGTCTTGATGATGGTATTTCTCTCTCCAAAGTATTGAACTTGGTTAAAGTAAACTTTTGCTATAAGAATAAACATTTAAACAACATTTATTCATCATCAGACGAGCAGACTTTTGTAAATGTGCGAGAAGATGTGTATCTGGAGCAAAGAAAACCACCCACAGATGCAAGATGCAGATACTCGTTGGTGGTGATGATGATACTAAGGTGGATATGATGCGGATGATTATTATCTTAAACAAATTACTCCTTCTGGTCGTTTTTTTTTTGTATATTTTTTGAATGGATTTCCAAACAAAGGTGTGGATAATGACTGGTGGAGTTAGACTATGGGATGTAAACGAGAAGGGCTCATTACACGCATTTCATGGATGGAAAAGAAGGTGAACATCCGGGGGGGTTGCATGGAACACCATGAAAAGTTTAAAAAAAAAAAAAAAAAAACATGATTCACTGATTCAGTATAATTCACATTTTACAAACTGAATACGCGATGCCGGGAGCAAAGTGCTCATTAAAAAAAAAAAAAAAAAAAAAAAAAGGGTGAGGCTGGTTGGTTTGTTTTCAACAACCCTTTCAGAAAGATGTATTGTCATTGTTTAGAGGATTTTATATATAGAGAGCAATGAGCCTTGGATTAATGTAGGACAAACATTTATCACAGCGCGGCGGGGTGAATGGATAACTAAAAGTCTGTTGCATGATATGAATACATCCAGAGCGACGCGAGAGTAAATAGCAGAAAATGAAAATATTTGCATATACCAATGAGTACATGTATACATATTCCTAAAGCCTCAGTCGCGATAGCTTATCTTTCTTTTGATATCTTTGAAGTGTTATAATTAAAACAAC